>CM041777.1:442706928-443424696 GCA_023374045.1 Limonium bicolor
TTTAGCCCGACCGACCTTGCAGCGGTCGAAGGTCGGTCCATTCCAGTAGCTTACTCGACGGAAATTTTTGGCCGACCGACTTGCATGTCCGGTCGCAAGTCGGTCATTCCAGTAGTTCGACGGAAATTTTTCTGGCCGACCGAACTTGCATGTCCGGTCGCAAGTCCGGTCGATTCCAGTAGGTTCCAGACGGGAGAATTTTTCTGGTCCGACCGAACTTGCAAGTCCGGTCGCAAGTCCGGTCGATTCCAGAAGCTTTCCCGTCTTTGTAAATCTGGGCTCGACCGAACTTGCAAGTCCGGTCGCAAGTCGGTCGGGCCCAGTATTTGCATTTTTACTTCTGTTTTCAGTCCCATACTTTACCCATTGTTTCTCCAATCTTCTCACATGTAATCTCACATGTTTAAACACTACCTAGGCCCTTCAAATTGCCTTAGTTCACCCACCAAATGCTTTACTAAATCCATCAATCCACTTACACAATTTCATCACTTCCCTTCCACACTTACAACAGTTTTTTCATCCTCCAACGCTACAGATTTTTGCTCCTATTTCCCCCATGTATATTCTCATCTCCCAATGCCATTTCCAAATCCTACAATGTATTACCTTACCCTCCAATTCATTCCCAAGCCACTACCATATCTATACCCAAGTCCAACACTCTTGTCATCAATTCTTCCATACTAACTCTTCCTAACTTCTCCAATGTATCTCTATACACCTTGTTGCAGATTTTTGGGTTCTTATTTCCTCCATTACTTCCTCAACTAATGCTACCCCTAGTAGCCAAAATACATCCCTTCACTTCCTAGTTGCAACCCATTAACAAATCACCCCCAAATCTGTTACAAGCTACTAAACGCTCCCATTATACTCTCCACATACACCTAGTCACTACCTAGGTTGTTTCCTCATCTTGAACACTTAAGTCCTCAAATTCCTAGATAAAATTTGACATAGTCTCCCCTAATTATTAACATTCTCCACATGGTTTCTCTCACACATCAACATCATCTCACCTGTTTATACACAACATCAATATACAAGCTCCCATACACATTTACCAATACTAAAACACTACTAAAAATTCCTGCACTCAACAACCCAATACCCAACTAAGTTTCAATACATTTTACATGTTTTTCAACAGTTTTAAGCACTTAGATTCTTCTGCACAAGACATTACTACACAATACCATTTCCATTACTCATTTCAAACTTCTAAAAATCTGTTACATCCATACATATACAAGGCTACACAACGGTGCGTATCCTTACCTTGTTTCTCTTCTAATTTCTTTTCTTCCTCTTGCTTCTTCTTTTCCTCTTTCTCCACCGGTTTAGCAAACACAAATTCTCTACTCTACAACCCATATACATACACATTTCAATACACTAAAAACTAACCCTAGCTATTCTTAAACTTTAAGTAGGTTTTAGGGTTTAGAATTCTCATTACCTTGCAAGGGTGTAAATGAAGCTTGGAGTGGTTCAAGAACAAAGTTTCCAACTCCACCAAGATGCCGAAATCGGCTAGGGTACAAGGAGAAACAAAGGTTTTAGTTTTCATTTTCGTTTTGCCCTTGAGGCTAGAAAAGGATGGAGTTTTTAGGAATATTTTTACCTTAAAGAACAAGGAGAAGGAGGGCCTTCTAATGGTGGTCTTGAAGCTCCAAATGCTCCATACCCATGGAGATGAAAGTTGTTGTTTTCGATTTTTGAAAAGTAGGAATGTAGCTCTTGATGAGAGGATTCCAATGGTGGTATTTTTATAATTTTTGGAGAATGTTTGATGGAGTAACAAGAGGAGAGAAGTGAGGTTTTGTGTGTGGTTCTTCAAACCTCCATAGAAATCGCATGGGGGAGGAAGGAGAAGAAAGAAAAGAGAGTGAGGGAGGAGGTGAGTACGTGAGTGAGGGAGGAGAATGGGTAGGAGAGAAAATAAAGTGAGGGTGGGGGTTACTTTATTGTTTTTGTTTGTTTGTAAATTAGAAGGGGTGAGTGAGTGTGTGAGAGAGGGGTAGGGGCCGGCTCACTAGCACACACACACACACAATTTTTTCTTTTATTTTAAAAGTGGACACATAAGTTTGTGTTATTTATATCTCACCCCACAACTTCCCGTTTTTGACAGTTTTTACTAATTTCTCGTTTTCTTGATTTTTATTGATTCTAAAGCCTCACTAATATTTATTAATGATTATTTAGTTGACCAAAATTGTTACGAGTCTATTTGACCCGCTTAAAGTCACGTTTTCTCGGTTACCTCGAAAAACGCGCTTTAAGGTTCGTTAGTGATTTTAATCCGTTTTAAGGATCCGTTTTCTTCGGGATTTGTTCCCATTATTATTTAGGTCTTATTAAACCTTCAAAATCCATATAATACTCTAACCGAGGTCTCGTACCTCCTATGGTTATTTAACGCTTATTTAGCGTTTTCCGCTTTTAAAGCGTTTCTTTATTTCTTTTGGATTTATTTTTCCTTACTAGTATTAATTGGGTACCATTAGGCCCTTAAATACATATGAGATAAATTTTAATCCCTATATTTAAGTTCGGGGTATTTCAATCGCGATGAATATACCAAATCTAGAAAAAATCAAGGGGATCATACCAATATAAGCATCAGCATCAACATTAACATCAACATCAATCCATAGAACCATATAAAACAGCACTCTAGACAACGGATGAACAAAATAAGGTAAATCATTTTGAGCATTTACTGACCAACCAGAAACAAATATGCTTTCTACATTAATGTACAATTCATAAGAAAAGTGATTACATTGCAAACAGCTTCCCACGTCTGAAACATTAGAACCCAAACTATTCGCTTTGAATCATTCTTTGCCAAGTTGTGGGGTTCCATGTCACAATATATTCTCCTTTATCTGATAAGAGGAAGCACATAAAAGAATGTTAAAGAAGTAAAGTCACACACACAAAAAAGTGATGCTTAGTAGTCCCCGGTTGAAACGTATACCTTGCAAAGTGGTAGTATACAAAACTACACTTCCATTTTCTCTTTGCGAGAATCTACAAAATCCAAATACTTCATCCTGTTGATTTCAAGCAACAAACAATGTCTAAAGTAGGTTACTCGACATAAAGTTAGGCATATCTAAAGCATATCTCAGCTGATATATTGCAAATTTAAAACAACTTTCACAAATAGATATCACAAATTAGTCAATTAATCATATACAAGTACCAATCACATGACAGGAACTGAGAATGCGCGGCTTTTTTTGTGCCTTTTTTTTCTATCAAATTTTCCTTGAGTAGGGTGGTTCACTAGATAGGAACTGAGAATTTCACATGTGATGCAAGTATAACTCAAAGTAAGGAAAGTGTGTGTACGCGCGCTCAATAGGATACAATGCAAGATGTTAAACCCTTGATGTTATTTTCCTTACTTTGAGAGATTGTGTTTTGATACAAGCCAATGTGAATGGTGATGGATATTTAAATTGTGGACAGTTTGTTGCCATGTCAGTTCGAAAGAGCTAATAAAAAAATCAGCTGAAGACATATTGAAAGTAATCAATCTACATACGGTTTTAAAAAGGGCCAGCAGTTCGAGCTGATTCAAGGAGGAAAATAGCAGTAGATAGTATAAATGGATTATGGCACTTGTAGCTAGGAATGGACAAGTGCTAAGAGGAAAACATATGGTGCAACATTAACAGGATCCATGGAGATTCAGGTACGAAGAACAGACTGGGAAAGAGTGCATAAGATGGGAAGATTCCTGCACATGACAAGAAATAGATCTAATGGCTTAATTATTTATCTTCAGGATCAAGTGGTTAACGAAAAAAGGATAAAGTTTTGAGACAAATGCGCACAAGATCATACATTAAATGTTAGCAATGTATGAGAGAAGCTCTAATTCTACCTCATCGAGACAGAATAAATGCAGGTATAACTCTTGACCATCAAAATCCCAATGCAATCAAACTGTTATAGCTAACCGCACTTAGTTATAATTTTTCTTCCTATTAAGCATTAAAACTTCAATCAGACTAAACCCTACACTCTTTCCTTTTCATTTTCTATCCTTGGGGGTGAGGCAAGGCAAAAGTACATTCCAGAATCTAAAAAAGTAAATAACTGGTATCACAACATGATAAATCCAGTACAGAGAAAAAAGCTTATATCATCACATATTCGTACAGTAACTAGCTCCTAAGCATCAGATTTATACCATCGAAAGAATAGTAGCATGAGAAGTTTTTTTTGTTCTATATTAACGTCAAGGAATTTGAAGTTGGACAGTGAATGGATTTGTTTGAATTAGCTTTTTAACATTCATCATTAGGAACTACATAAAAGACAATAGGAAAAACAGGACAATTAAATGTAGAAAACTTTTTGCAACTGATGTTGAATTTGTAAATTTACTAGCAGAAACAAAATTCGTTATGGGAGTTCAGGGTAATTTGATAAATTGAATCCTCATCATTTCACTGTCAAATATTGAAGGGAACCAAGGCAACCTGAAGTGCAAGAACACACAGACAAGAATCTATTCACAGATGGTATAATGATAAAGCAAGGGGTGGATTTCAGACACGTGTTCGACTACAAGTAAGTTACAGACACACATGAAATAAAATGCTAAGAGACTATGCAAGTTTGAGTATATTACAGGTTTCCGTCTTTAATTTGCTGGTGACTAGTGAACAGAAGATATAAGTTTGAGTTGCTTGTTCAGTTCAGCCCTTGTCTTCAAATGTCACAAATAAAAAATGTTACTACGAGCCTACTAGGTCATTTTTCTGTAGTGTGTGTATCTATACTTCTAGATTCATTATCAGCGTTAAGAAGTTTGATAATTCACCTAAATAATGAGAGTAAAACCAGTTTGTATGTATCTAAATTATGTAGTTAAGCAATTGTAGCACCCTAAACAATGAAAATAAGGCCAGCCTATGCCTAATTAAAACAAACAACAATGATTAAACAACAGACACCAAACACCAACTCACCATAAACGATGAAACACAAACACACTACAGAGAAATGAAACACAGTCTGCAAACAACAGCATTCACATAAACAACAATAAAAATAGAGCCAGTCCAGTCTAATTACCCTTTGATTTATCTATGCAGTGTGGCAGAAATAACAATCAGAAAGTAAAGCAGTATAGTCTAATCACCCATTGATTTATCTATGCTGTGTGACAAAAATTTTAGACGTGTGTAAGTTTAAGTATATTACCGGTTTACAGTCTTCAATTTGGTCGCTTGTTCAGATCAGCCAGTTCTGTCTTCAAACTGGTTGGTGTTTGTTTGTTCAGTTCAGCGCCCCGGTATTCAATCTGGTGGTGAGAGACAAGATGTTTGAGTATATTAGAAATTTACCGCATATAAACAAGAAACGAAATGCCAAAGAGATTATGTAATTTCATGTTTATTACCAGTTGGTGAATGGTGACTGATGCGATGATCCATATGCGTGTTCGCCTGTTTGATTTTGGGTTGCAGAATTTTGGTGAGTTAAGAGAGTGGAGATTGAAGACGACTGGTGACTGAATGAGTGAATTACTGGACTGGATTGTGTTGAACAGTTGAAGACACGCGAGTTAGGGTAGCAAATTCGGTGATGAATTTACAAACGCAGAGTTAGGGTTGCGAGATTCGGTGAGTGAGCATGGATTGAGCAAGTGAAGAAAATAAAGGGTTACAAAATCTCAGTGATAAAGTGAAGACTGAAGAGAAGGAAATTGAAGAAATTGCAGCAAATCGACAGAGATGAGAGGAAAACTGGAGGAGAGGAAGGCTGGAGTTCCTCAATTGTGGGCGTTTTTCAAGAAGAGAGAATCGACAGAGAGTAGATAGACTGGACAGAAGAGAACGACAGATTTAAGTTAACAATCACCGACGGAAATATTCGGTCGGTAACTAAGTTTACAAAATGAGATAGTAAAAACGCCCGCTCACATAGCAGTACTTACCGACGGAATTATCCGTAGGGAATTACCGATGAAAGCAATCCGTCGGTAAATATAACAAAAAAACGACGGCGTTTCCTGAAGTAAGAGCTCTTCCTCGTTGTATATATAGAGAAGTAATTACCGACAGAATAAGTCCGTAGGTAATTTTCTAGCAGAATTTACCGACGGAAAATTCTGTCGGTAATCTTTTTTCAAAATTCCCCCCTTTTACCTACGGAAAATATCCGTAGGTAATTTGTTGGCATTATATGCGCCATTACCAGCCAATCCTCCCGCACTTTTCCCTTTAAATTTACCTACGGAATATTCCGTCGGTAAAATTTTTGTTGGAATTCCGCCGGTATTCCGTAGGTAATAATTTAACCTAGGGCTGGTATTATGAACCGTAGGTATTCCGTCGGTAATTACCTACGGAATATATTCCGTAGGTAATTTCCGTAGGTAAACTACTGTTTTCTAGTAGTGCCTTCATCTCATCTTCTTTGTTGGAAGACTTGATCACTGGAGACTTAAGAATCTTATTCTTCTTCTTACTGATTTTTATGCTGAACTTGGAAATACTCTTTCGTGGCTTTCCAGGATGAAAAAAAATGCCTTTCCCTTATTTTTGTATCACCCCAGGAGAATTCTTCTCAGATTTCTCTAGCTGATTATATCCAGTTTGGGCCTTTCCTTTCAAATTTGCTTCCTTCATAATCTGTGCTATCGACATGTCTATGTCTACCTGGGGTTCTGATTGGATTTTGGTTTTTTAGCAGTCTGAATGCTAAATTTCTCCACTACTTCTTCCCAGTTGAAACTGTTGTACACGTCCCTTTTGTTTTGCACTCTCATTTCTGTTGTAATGTGTTCAAAACCAGGAGGTCTAACCGTGTCTGGACTGAGAGAAGCCTCCTGCTCACATTCTTTAAAAACATAAGCCTGCTCTTTTTCCTTCTCTAAACTTTTATAGCTCACTGAATTGCCTTCTATCAGCTTAGGTTATTTGATGCAGATACCTTTATTCGACAGAACTTGGGGATTCTTCCAGACTCCTAGATTTTCTTCCCATTTTTCCTTTCCTTTACTCTTCCTGTTACTTTCCAGTTGTTTTGCTTGGACTTTAATGCTAGATCCTTCTTTTTGTATCATCCCCTGATCAGTCACCTCAAAAATGGAGATAGAATTCAGATTTGTATAGTTTCCCCAGGCCTGGAGCATCTTGCAGTTTTGTTCCAGTAAAAAGTCCTCAGATAGAGCTGTTATAGATCCAGCATACTCTGACCTAAGCCAAGCTCCATATCTCTCAATCGAGTCTTTGTCATTTTTCTTCCATTACATCTACTGTCATATGATCCAGAGTACCACATCTGAAGCAAAAACTTGGGAGATTTCATAAGAGATTCTACAAGCTCTATGTTTGCCCATCATTAACAACTAGAATCTGCATAAAGGTTCAGTTATGTCTATTTCCACCCTTATGCGTAGGGTCTTTGAGGATAGAGGATTAATCTTCTCAGCACATCCACAAAAGTTCCTATCTTGTTCCCAGGATGATTGTTGATGTTTGTTAAAAAACATCATAGGTAATTATGAACTCCTGCCCATATTCTATTCTTTGGGTTGTGCTCCTCTATGAATCGATGGGTAATAGGCATCAGAACCAGCAGCCTATTGTGAAAGTGCCAAGGACCATTTGCCAGCACCATCTTCATGTCTGAGTTAGAGGTAAAACTTAAGCGTAAATTTGTTATGACCCATATCACGACCTTTTGTAATTTTTTGGCTTACACAGGTGACACCAAGAAGTTTTGCAGAGCCTTTGCTGAGATTTTATTCGGATTGCCAGATCTGCCAAAGAGGGAGCTTCTGATCTCTGTGCTTTCTGTCTCAAAATGTAGTAGATCACCATCAACTTTCTCCAGTTCTCTGGGTGATCTTCAACTCTTTCCATCAGATAAGACCCCTTCCATTCTGAACATACGAGCTCTCCTTTGTTGCTTCTATCTTGCTCTTTTCCTCCCCTTTAACCACCTTGAGTTATGATCCAGAAGGAAACTTTCTTGTTTGAATTTATATCACTCCCTCTCACTTCTTTATGCCAGATTGTCTTTCGGTTATAACTTTTGATCAAAACAGTTGGTATCTATTTTCATACACTGGTTTTTGAAGAACTTCGTGTCTTTTCCAAAAAGGAACTGTTGATCTAACGATTGGATTTTCCATCAATCCGGTTGTTGAGAGCCTCATTACTGATTTTCATCATCACTTTCCCTTACGTGTCTTGTTCTTACTGGGATTAAACTCTCGTCTGCTATGCATTAAACTCAAAACACTTCTATTTCTTTTACGTAGATTGTAAAGTAGTGGGAGTTAATACTCCAACTTCCACATCCCATTGGTGTATAATCACCTTACTCTTCCTACCCTATAAACAGCACACCCGAGAACCAGAAGAGACCGAGCCTAACAGCTCAAAACTAAGTCGCATAACAATCACCTTAGCTAGAGAGAAAATGTACGGACAGGTTTTTTGACTTAACATATGATTAAAATGTGAACAAGGTAGTTTCGTGACCTAGACTTGCTTGGATCCTAAATATCTCGAGAAATAACAAGATGCGTACCTATAACTAGAATGAAAGATAGTTCTAGAGTTTTGAAAGGATCATGTAATATAGTTATGACACTTTGTTTTCTTCCTCCGTTCTAGCAAAATTTTAATATTAGGCGTCCGTGGGAGTGACGACAATATAGGGTTCACATAACTCTGGAAAGCATAATTACTTCATACATATATAGAAACCCACCATTAAAATATCATAAATTAAGCTTGCAAAGGCCGGCCAAATCCACCACTACTTTCAATCACAATGCTTGTACGTAGTGCAGAGGCGGAGTTAAGGGGGGGGATGGGTGTTTAAAAAATTGAAAGGTCATTTCTTTATACAAAATTGAATGCTGTAATTTACTATCTCATTTACTATCTTATTTCTTTTTCTTTAAAATGATTACTATCTCATATAAACAATTAAAAACCTTGAATATTAAATATTGTCAATTGCTTAATTGTTTATAAAGAGAGACAGAGTAAAATATAACTTTTATTTTTCTGAAACAGAACTTTGAATTCTGCAATTTAACAAAAAAAGGTAATATTTTTGTTTATTTTGTTATGCCCAGTTTCGAATTCCATATAATTGATTGAAATTAAGTATTGTTTTAGTTTTAAGCCATTTGTAGCAAGTAAAGAGCTTGAAGCTTGTTAGATTATAATTAAATTTAGGATTTTTCTTTCTTTTTCATTTATATTTTAAATTATTGTTATTCATGTATTTTATTGTGCAAGAATTTTTAGTTCTTTTTATTAGAAGTTAATTTTGAGTATGTTATAAAATAAAAACTATTATCCTTGTGAAAATAACATATTTCATTTAGTTCAACCAACATTGTTTATGTTTATGTGCTTTTCAGATTCACTATGAAGATAGTAAGAAAAATAGATGTATTTTTAAGCCAAAGAGAAGTCTTGTAACTGACACACATCAAACACAAGACAATGATGAGCTAACTGAAACATCTAATCCTCCTAGCCAATATTTTCATGAGGGAGAGCCACCTTTCAAGTCAGCTCGATGTAGTAGATATATACATATGCTTTTTTACACAACAAACATACGATGTTTTTTTTCAAAACACAACAAACACACGACATTTGATACTTAATATATAATCTAAATGTATGCTATACATTGCATAAAAAAAGTATATCTTCGCCCCCCAAATTTGAAATTCTGACTCCACCCCTGCGTACGTGATATACTCTTGATAGAAAATCTCTAAAAGTATAATCCAAAAGTTTATCAGAAAAGTATTCATTACTATTTAACCAATAAAACTTTAGTAAATTCTGAATAACAACCATACCCAACAAGATTCTACCATGGTCACTTAGCAGGAGATGAAGAAAAAAATAAAAATAAAAGAATACTACGTACTATTTCCAGTAAGAACATAAAAATCTATCCACGATCTAACTAGTACTCACTAACCACTTAGAGCTTAACACATCAAACCTTTCCTAACCAAAGAAATCATGTCGATGGCAATGGGTGACGGGTTCCCGGTCACCCGATCCGTTCACCCAACCCGTCACCCGTATGTATTATATTAAATAATAAAAAATATACTTATCCCATATTTGTTGAGATAGTTTGGAAATATTTTGGTTAATGCTATATTTTGAGTATGTTGTTGACATTAGTTAATGTGATATGTATTATTAAACAAATATGATAATATTTTTTCGAAAAACTAAGCTTATATGAGGTGTTAAAAACTAAAAATGTTTGTTGGAAAAAAATGGCTGATGAAATTGCGGGTGACGGGTCGGGTCAAGTGGTGCGGGGTGAAAAATGGGTGACGGGTTGGGTGGAGCGTCATCCAACCCGAACCCGACTCATTGCCATCCCAAGTGTCAATAACCAAAACCATCGAAGGCCAACATAGAGAACTCTAAAACAAGGTTCTCTATTCGGTATAGATTTTTTTTGATGTTGTGCAACATATTCTAGTAACTGTTTTGCAGCATAAATTGGTGGATATTATGATGACATATTTGTACCTGTTTTGAAAACTACTATTTGGTAGGGTAGCATTTTTGCAGCATAAGTTAGTTAAATCAATTATGTGCATCATTTTGTTGTTACAAATTTTAAACAATTATTCTAAATGCAATAAAAAAATAATTACTATAAGATGTCAAAGATAAGTAATTTGTTACCGTCGAAGGACCATATATACATACTAATTCTTGATAAACAAAGTACAACAAAAGTAAATACAACATCAGCTACTATGTTTGATCATCATTCAGCTTCTAATACTAGTGATTGCTTAGTCAGTAATCTGGTCACATAGATTCGTCATGCCCAATGGGTCTGCAATCTCATCCGAGGCTTTTTCGGGGACGCGCTCCTCTTCTTCAGGATCATAAGAACCGACTCCTCCGAGTTCTACTTCACCAGGACAAACTGAGTTGCATGAGTCTTCTTTATTCAACATCATGAAGTTGCGCATGCAAAACACACACTAATAACATAATGAACAAACTAGTCAATGTCATTGTCTTAGCTGACATTGCCCTGACTATCATCACCCTCAACTGCTTGTTCCCCCTCTCTTCTTGATGTGGTTTTTGATTTGCGTTGCTCAAATGTCATATAAGATTGGTCAAAATTCTAAGTTAAGTAGGAAGTCATGTAATAAATTTTAATGTGTTTCCATTTTCACCTCAATATTTTAATACATATACAAAGTCATGTAAATAATACTAATGTGTTACTAGTATAGCTAATCTGATGAATAAAAAACTTACTACAAGATAAAGTTTAAATACACTCAATACTTGTTTATATTTACATTAAGGTACGTACAAGTAACTTGATTAGTAATAAATTAAATCCTATTAAGGTGCGCACAATGTTCGTTTTCATCCGATCGCGTCACAGGTCTGTCATTGTTGTTCATACTTGTCTGATCTCCATAGTGCTACCATTGTTGTTCGTTCTCATCCAATTGCCACAAGGCAACATGGCCAAACGAATATGTGTTTTTCAGGACTAATCAACTCAGAGTAATTTTGCTCTCATCATTGCTGAGTGGTTTAGTGTAGACACACAGAACCACCACTAGTATTTTTTGTTCTTATCTTAAAATTTATAACCGGGTCAAGATTATTAGGGTAGTACTACACTGGAGGTCACCATTACATATTTGAGTAATCTAAACTGACAAAAACGATAGGGTTTCATACACTAATCCACATGTTATGGTAACATTTTGTAATCTCAACAAGGGACATTCAATCCCTGGTGAACACCAACAAGGTAATTAACCAAAGCCGGATTGGTTCAAACTAATTAGATCAATCATTACAGTAACTGAACAACAATCCCAATACCACGAAGGCATAAATTTATGCCGATAGAGCCATGAGAATAACAAAGCCAATTTTAATATTCACAAAAGAAAAACAAAGCCAGCTTCAATAGTTTCAGAACTAATCTAGTGCAACTTCAATAGCCACCGAACAATACCAGACCATTATCAATAGGCACGAAGAACATAAACGGCCAATTTTCAATGTCCACAAGTTAGATAGAACATATTCGATTTCAATAGCCATGAAAACATACCAGACCATGATCAATAGGCACCAAGCAAAAACGCCAGACATATAAGCCACAATAGAGCATAGCCGAAAGATGCAAAATAACATAACCTAGTAAGTACCTTGGCAAGATTCCACAGTTGTGAGATGAATTCTACGGAAAACACATCCACCGACAGAGAAATAGAAAAAGCTATTAAATCCATGAAACAAGAAATTAGTTAACTCCAAGATCTCACCAGGCCAAATAATATTAGAACCAACAATGGGTTATAAACCCTAAAATTGGAATGCCTCACTTTTTTTAGATTCCTTAACCAAAACCGTGAAATACTTACCAAACCCAAGTATGAGTGAGCAAGGGCTGAACAGAAATGGTGAAAGAAGGATGAAGCAAACGCATGCAACTAGTGATAGATAAACCGTAAAACCATGTGTGTTCATTGAACATCTGCCGAAAATGGGGTCATACTCACCAAGTGCAAGATCAAAGAATTGGGGAGAGAATCAGAGGAAGAAGAAGAGATGCCATACTTTCCAAGCTCACCAAGCTTAAGATATACCGAAACGAGAAATTAATAACCTGGGCAGATACGGGTAAATCAAACTGTCACCTATGATAGATATCCCTCGCAAAGCCAAGTAGCCATTAACATGGCATTTGAACTTACCGTAAATGTAGGAGGGAGAGAAGAGAGGTTGATGAAGTCATAGTCAATGCGAGAGGAAAAGAAGATTCGGTGAAGAGGTGAACCACGGGAAAAAATGGAGCAGCAGAAATGCCACAATTAGGGTTATGCCATGCTCCGCACAGAGAAAGTGAACAAGTTTATCTTTAGATAAATAAAAGGCCAGACTTATGCTAAAACCGAACAGAGCTAGTTGCACTTATTATGAAATCCGAAAGAGAAAATTTTCACTATAATTCATGCACAACTTGAGAAATAGAAGTGGTCAATTAATAACGATTAAAGTCTTTCCTGCCTCCGGACTCTTAACCCCAATAAGAGTTACCAAGCATAGAAGGGGTGAGTTTGATGATAACTGTTTTGTCGATTGTCAGACAGTAGCTGCCATACTTTTGTAGAGAGAAAAATAAAAGAAGAAGTTATCTTACAACAAAACTATTTTAGGAAACAGATTCCAAATAAGTGATCCATTTTTTCAAGTTTTTTTAATTAAAGAGGAAGTTTCACATTATTCATAACTAACTTAGTAGTCGTTGGCATAATTGTCATTGAAAGTCCACAAAGATCTTCCTTCCTTTTTATATTGAGCACTGAAATTGTGGTATCAGTACTAATATTGTCAGTGTTCATTACAAAATGGGGGTGGATAATCAAGATCTTCCACACCAACAAAGATTAAACTATGGGAGAGATTGCTAACTCCCCACACTAACCAACTAGTGGTACCATTGTACATTTTAGCAGCTAAATAAGCAGATAAATCGAACATCTGTTTGTCTCAAAAGAGCTAGTTACATATATATCAAAAGAGTGGAATTTCACATACAAAGAAGGGAATGAGTACTTTGAGACATTAAATCATCACAAATCTGGAGCACTGGAGGTAGATTTCTCTATTTCAGCACTTGGATTTGAATTCTTGATATGTCTTTCAAATGAACTAGTAAATTTCTTGTTATAGATCGCCAACACATTGCCTTCATGTTAATAAAAACACCTTCATCTATAGCTCGTTATCCTATGCATCTGCAACAGAAAATTCAAAGTGAGATAAAACCTTGAGAATTAAGGTTAGTATCAGTGCACGGGTTGCAGGAAACACTTCTGATCAGGGCTAAAACATAGGCAATAGTGAATGAAATATTTGAGTCAACGCAGTCCAATGTAGCTAACTCATTGTTGTGTCCAACCCGACTTTTGGTATCATAAATGGCCCACAACAGATTAACATTTTTCCCTAGCATGCTCTTAGAGCAAGTCTTAGATGCAAAATGAATAATCCAATCTTGCTTAGCTCCATCCAACAAAGGAGGGTGAAATACCCCTAAATTAATTTAAATTAATTTAGGGGATTTCTTTATTAAACCTTTAATAATACTAAGTATTAAATTATATGGAATTATGAGTATTAAATTATTATATGGAATTATGAATATTAAATTATTATATGGAATTATGAATATTAAATTATTATATGGAATTATGAATATTAAATTAATATAAGGGGTTGTGAAATTTATTTAGGGGTTTTCTCCTAATTATTATATTATTGTATAGTATTATGAATTTAATAGTAAGATTTATAAGTCAATAAATCTTGGGGAAATTTCTAAACACTCCAAATATATTATAAAGATTTTAGGAAGTGTTGGAACATTGTTTTGAAACATAAAAGTCAATATAAAACTCTAGAAACCTTAAAGCTTAAGCCTTGCTAGAGTTGACTTTTTGAGAATGGTCAAACCAGGCCATGAAACCTATACCAATAAATAGGTTATGAAAAACCATGAAGATCAATAAAAAGAACGTCAAAAACGGATCATCCTAGCCAAAGTTATGCTAGATTGAAGTTTTGAACCAAAATTTTAAGAAGTGCCACGTGTCACTCTGTAGTGGGTCGCCCACACTTAGCCGATTTCTTTCCCTGATTTTCGTAACCGATTTCACTTCCTAGCCCTAACTTTAGACGGCTATAACTTTCACATTACTCAATATTTTTCCATGCCGTCTTCACCACTCTCTTCTCCTTAATTCCCTCTTTACAACCGTAACTCATACAATCCCTAACTCCTTCTACATCGACGGGAAAGTTGATCCAAAGTTGCCACCTTTCGAGTTTGTAACCCAGATTCCAGTTTTCATGCGATTTCAGGTAATGTTCGTCTTGTCACTCCTCGTCTTTCAACCAAATTTCGATTTCTTTAGCTCGTTGTGTAGACCACTAATCCATCTACAACTTTCATGTTTATTCCCAAGCCTGATTCGTAACCGTTTGGAAGTTATAGTCGCCCAAAGTCTCTGATTTGTCAGCACATAAAATCACAGAAAAACGACAGGTAAACTCGTAACTTTCGGGTCAATTTCCTTTCTGTATAATGCGAGTTAGGATTAGTTCTAGTTATCAATGGTAGATCTATGTTTCTTCTTTCTAATGAGCCCAAAAACATGGCCTAACTCGATCTAGAACGTAATCTACAGACCTCCAAAGTTCGCTACTCGAACAGGTTGAAGTCGGAACCTTTCCAGAAAAAACGATTTCGAATCGCTTCGATTCGGGCAATTCCGGTGAGTTTCCGATCAAATTGCTCCGATAATGTTGTTGGTAGTGTTGTTTTCGACCTAACCCATGTTTTAGTTGAATCAATTACGTACCATATTAAGGGAATTTGTCGGATTTGTGTTCGAATCGAACTCAGAAACTAATAAGAACCCTAACTCTCGAATCAAACTCGAATCTTGATGAACTCTGCATTAAAATTGGGGAAATGGTACCAATAGAACCGAAATTGAATTCGGATCCAATGAAACAAAAATCAATCGATTTGGTTCTGTGAGTTGAGAGAAATCGTCGAATTAGTACTCGGTTTGGAAACAGAGTTCGCTGATGAACTCGATGCACAGGAGCCGTCCGATCTCGGTTTAAGAGATTGGACGGCCGAGATTAAAACATACCAGAATTTGTTTATAAGAGTTTTAATAAATTCCAGTAAATAGTCTTAACTTGTTGGGTTAATTTAAATATCTTCCCGAATGTATTTTGACTTGAAATTTTAACCATAGATTCCTTATTTTATGTAGTTTATTTTGATGTAAATTATTATGGTTTTGGAGTTTTTAAACATAAGTTATGATTTTTACAAGTTACGGGGTTTCTGGAATTATTTGGCTAAATTTAAAAGATATTTTTATGAAATAAAAATTTTATAATATGTCTAAAATGTTATAGTTACTGTATATTAAATTTGGGAATTTTTGGGCAATGGTAAAAGGTTTTAAAAATTGTGTTTATGAGTTTTCCATAAGAATAACCAATAATATAAGGTTTTTAATGTAACCAAAATTAAAGTATGGTTTGTTAATTAACTTTTAAGCTGGGGAAAATAAAGGAAACTAAATTAACATTTTATAACAGTAAGTTTATAAATGTTTTTTTTGTATTAGCTTTAAGAGAAGTGAAATTATTTACATATATGTATATATACTTACTTAAGTAGAAAGTTATATAAATTAAGGAATTTAGTTATCCTACATTTTATTTACTATATTATGGGAGTTGATATTTTTAATTAAACTAAGGGAAAATAGTAACTTGGGTTAAATTAAGGAACTAAATTAATCTACATTTATATTAATTATATAATATGGTAGTTAATATACTTAACCGAAACTAAGGGAAAATACTTTATTTTATTAACCATATTTGGATGTAGGTGTGTGTAAAAGTTAATATAAATAATTAAATACAATAAAACTACATAAATAATGTTTTGTATAAATCCTAGTATATATGAATTATACACAGTAAACATAATAAAATTAAATACCTTATAGGAAATATAATACGAAGGAATTAATAAGTTAAACTAAACCTCACATAATACAAATAGAAGAATATTATATGAGGTAGTATTAAATTATAGTAATGTATTAGGCTTAAGGAGTTACCTTTAAATTTCTAAGATTCATATAAACAGTGTTAAAATACATATATATTTAGTCAATGACCCCAATGTAAATCTAATTGGGTTAAGAAATTAATAAGTTATAATTTAGGAGTATTTGTAATTAGAGTACATAAAGTGTTACACAAATAGATCTTATTATATAATTAATAATAAAATAAATGAAATACTTTTACATTTAAATGTTCTTATTATATAAACAATAGTAAAATAAATGAGTTACTTTACATCTACATGTGAAGAGGATAAATAAGTCTAGATTTAATTATTTCTTAATATTATAGTATTGAGTAATAACTTAATATTTTAAAATAAAATCATTAAAAGGATTATGATATAAAACTATAACCTATGATTAGGAGATCAATCTAAATAATAATCCTTAAGTTTCTTGGAATTAGTTAAGCCATATAAAATACATTCATTATCGTATTCAGGATGTGAGTTTATAAATAAGTGATGTACATAATAGTTAAAGATTTACTGAAAAGTTTATAAATAGAAATTAGATACATAAACCTTTGAACCTTTATTTAGAGGAACGAGTTACATAAGAGGCTATAAGGATTTACCTTTTGACACGGGAAATATTAATGTGTCATTTGAATATAAGGTATGGGGATTTTTCATAATAGATTATCTTATTAAATAATTAACAATTTCACTTACGAACCAGAATTTAATTCTTTGATAAATTCTACTTTATGTAGATATATTGTCCATCCTAAATACAATAAAGGAAATTAATTTAAAGTTATTCCTTTGAAACCTTTGGTCTTGTAAAGTAATATAAAATGTATTTAAGACATAAGTTTATTAAAATTTAGTACAAAAGGATTATACATACTCTATGGAGAGAATGTGTGTAAAATTAAATACTTGGGAAATTAAAATGTAAGTAAGGATACAAAAAGGTTATCTTAAAACACCTTATTATAAGTTATGGTTAAGTAAATATACCTTGTGGATACTAAATGTGAGAGTTCGATAAGTTGAGTTAACTATAATATGGTTACTTCAAGATGAAAAGTAATTAACAACTTATGACAAGATTAATAGATGGTTGTAATTAAAGGCCATTCTGAACTAAAGATAAGATAATTGAGTTAGTAGCTCAAATAAGTTATATTAAAATGCATCCACAACACTACGATTTCAGTATACGGAATGTAGATCATAATTAAGTTAAGGGGGAAAACTTAGTTGTAATGGATTATCTAGTAGATATTGATAAAGATACATAGTCAATAAATTGTGAAATAATAGTATAGTATTCTAAGATAAACCCATCATTGGTCATAACACGATGTATGTCCTAAAGTAAGAAAAAGTATTGAGTTTAAGAATTGTTATTGAAATTCTAAGATTGATTGAATAACGTATAATGCACTTATGTTATAAAGGTCTTTAATGTGAGAATTATGGTTGGTATGGGTAAAGTGGATAAGGGTGGAACAATTAACAAGTGTTAATAAAATACATTCCTTGGTCTTACAACCTTGGGTTATACAACATTCTAAGACAAGTCAAAGGTTATTCATAGCATTTAAGTGAGGGCTTAAAAGACAATTGAGACTTTGAAATAGGAGTAAGGAGTTTATTTAAGTGTAGCATAGGCTACAAGTGTTTGATGATAGACTACTTTTAATATTCTTCAGAGTACTGTTGATTGTTTGCGCAAGTTGATTAGAACTGCTACAACGTTACCCAGGTACGATTTCTCGTACTCAGCTTGTTGTGTTTTGGACTCTATGGAATGTTTTGTACGATCTCTCGTACTCCGATGTTTTTGATGTTTGACCTATGAGTCGTTTTCGAGAAACGCTAACTGACTTTAAGAGGAATTTTAAAAAAAAAGAAATGGTTGTGTGACTAACTCAGCTTGTCTGACTAACTGAGCCTTGTATGTGAAACTCACTTGGGTATTGGTTCCTTCCCTTCGGTTGTTCCGCTGGTCATTGATTACTTGGGGTTTACGCTTCTGCACTCTGTAGGACTGAGTGTTTTGGTATTGCTCTGGGTAGTTGGTGATCTGGTGGGAATTTGGAAAAAGTCATCTTTGGTATTCTTTCTTTGACTCTGGATATTTGTTTCATCCATGAGTGGGGTCGTTGCTGTGACGTGCGCGCGTCTTCATCGGTAAACAGTAAAGGGCTGTATATCCCTTGTCCTGAGAGGACGTAGTTAACAGTAAGGGGCTGTATATCCCCTGTCCTTAATGGACGTTCTTGGCGGTGGGGGCCATCTCTCCCAGTTGGTTTCATTCCATTCTTGAGTTGCTGGTTTTGGTTTTCTCTCATTCATTCCTAGTCCTCGTGACTACATGGGTCTTTCTACTCCAACTTGGAAATGGATCTAACATAAGTAATGATTGTTCACTAATTCTTGGTGTGGTGTTATTTACTAACTTTACTCTTCTGTTATTTGTCTCCTTGAAATGTTATGTTTGACTTGGTGTTTTAAAAGGGTGTTTTGTTTCGCTATTTTGTTTAAGTGCTGTTTTCAAGTTATTGTTTATTCTCAAGTTATATTAAAGTTTTGTTTTAGAGAATAGTACCAGTTCCATTCCAGGGAACTGACTCACCCCTCCCGGGGTGGGCTGCTTGGTTTCATCTTGCAGGTACGAATTGATTTACAGGTGGCCACGAAGAGAATGAGCGTTTGGGATGGGACTAGGTTATGTGGAGAGAGAATATGTTTAATTTCTATTATGTTGTGTTGAGTTTTCTCGAGTTCAGACCGTAGCTTTTGTAAGTTATAAGTTGTAATTGGTGAGGGTTGGTGCCGGGTGTTTGGAACCCGATGGTCTGTACCCTTCGTATTTTATTTCCGCTTTAAATACGCTAAATAGGGGGTTACAGAAAGTGGTATCAGAGCGTAGTTACGCTCTGAACCCGAGAAAACAAGCCGAGTGAAATACTTAGATTATAGGTGCACTTAAAACTGGGGAACTGGGGTAGAATTGGGAAGTGAGGACTCCAGTAAGGCACGACTCCTAACCCTTTTTGGAATTGTGAACGATTCCTTTACACACTTTTCTTTTGTGAATGTCTGTTGAGTGTGTGTGTTATACCGTCCCAACAATAAACTACAGAAAATATATATACATATATAAGTTAGGAAATCCTATATTAAGTACGATAAGATTTTGGTTGAGATAAACCAAATATTAAGCTATTTTTCAAAGCATGCTCATGGAGAATACATTGAAAAAAAAAAATGTAATCCTTTAAAAGCTAGTACACAAATTCCTGGAATTGTAAAGAATACTTTTGGTTGGAAACAGTATACAAATAGAACTTTAAATAACTAAATTAGTATTGATATTATGTGAAAGTACTTCAACTCCTTTAAAGTTTGAAAATAAATCTCACGAACTACTTGGTATCAATTTATTACCTAAAGATAATGTTTGAGATAAATCTTAAGTCTAGAAAATTATTAAGCTAACAAGAACTAGTAGCGTATTAGAAAAGATCAACATTTGAACTTGTAAAACACATTAAAACTCTATGTTAACTTTAGAAAGAAAACACATAAACCTAACACCCTATGGGAAGTGCCTGGTGCGACGAACTCCTAGGCTGAAAGTAGTGGGGGTGCACACCCACTTCTAGAAGTTTAGGGGCTAGACAAGCCTTGTCATCTAACCGTATATAATCTTCTACGCAGGTGATGGATTGTGTTGAACATGAGGGGAAGTGGTGGTAAGACGTTACCATCATGAAATCTTGAGCTAGGCATATTTCATTGCTACCACAATGAACAAATCAAATTTGTATCTTAAGATCCGGTATTAAAACTCATAAATGTAAAGGGTTTATTGAGTTAAATCTTTGGTGAAAAACCTATATATGGAGGAAGGGGATTAAGTTTGGGTCCAAGATACAACATCTACCCCTGGTTGGATATAAAAAAAAAATCAATAAAAGAAGTTACTTAAAGATTGAGTGAAGAAGAGTAATACTAAACTAAGTATCATTGATCCTTAAATACTTGAGTATTGAGCATCTTAAAAAAAAATTGAGAGTTACTTAAAGATTGAAAATCCTCATGTTTACTTGGATGTTTAACATTATACATGTATAAAATTTTAAAAGACACACTAAGAGTGATTCACCAAAAGCCACCATTGTCTAAGAGAGTACTAAGATTTAATAATCAGAAGAATACTTACATAGAACAAACCTTAAGAAAAAATAATTATTAAGAGTGAGTGAGTTTTCATTAGACTAATTCATTTGACTTAAAATTTATATATAGAGTCCCTATCTTGAAAAATAAATTTTAAGATAAAGAAATCAGATTTTGGAGCTACATATAATTGATAAGAACTTCCTAAAATTCTGCCTTGGGTGAAATTATGTAAATATTAATAAGTAAATTTTATGAAGTAAACATGAATATTCGTGAAATATGATAGTTAATTTAAAAACAATTGAAACTTGAAAAGTCACATAAAATATTTATTTATAAAGTTTTAACATATGGTTGGCTAACAAACCTTGAAGATAATTTTGAAAGATTATCTAGGATTATTAAATGATCTGAAATATTATTTTAAACTACTCAAGTATGTTACACCTGATTATAGCTTGTTAATAATTGATATGATAAAATGATCATAATGACGTATAAGTCGTACTGGTCATAAATGAAAGGATAAGGATCATAAATAAAATTTTATAACAGTTAAGAAATACAAATACAAACAATCAAGAGATACAGATATATATAACGATCATAGATAATCAACGGTGCAGTAAAATTCAACAAAGCTGGTTAATAAGGTGTTGAATTCTTTGAATGTGCCATTAGTAGCGGTACGAGGGCGTACCTTAGCTCTTTTAAGGGGGATATGCTGGTATACTCCTCCTTCGTTATCTCATCCGGATTATGCCTCGTTGCATTATTAGCAAAGGGAGAACAGTATTAGCAGAATGAGAGGTGTTTGTATGTGCTTGGTTTTTGCATTATGACTCAGTATGTGACTTTTGATTTTCATCATGTTATATCTTGGTATATCCTGATTCAGTTTGATTTTGAGTAATCTTGAGTGGAATGTTGTTATGGAAGTGGATGGAAATAAAGGATTGGTTTGGTATGGAACTTCATTGGAACTTTTATTGTCTCAGCACACCCGAAGCGGTGTGAGTGCTTATTAGTTGATTTTTGAACTTCGAGGCGAAGTTTCTTTTAAGGGGGATATGCTGAAATACCCCTAAATTAATTTAAATTAATTTAGGGGATTTCTTTTATTAAACCTTTAATAATACTATTAAGTATTAAATTATTATATGGAATTATGAGTATTAAATTATTATATGGAATTATGAATATTAAATTATTATATGGAATTATGAATATTAAATTATTATATGGAATTATGAATATTAAATTAATATAAGGGGTTGTGAAATTTATTTAGGGGTTTTCTCCTAATATTATATTATTGTATAGTATTATGAATTTAATAGTAAGATTTATAAGTCAATAAATCTTGGGGAAATTTCTAAACACTCCAAATATATTATAAAGATTTTAGGAAGTGTTGGAACATTGTTTTGAAACATAAAAGTCAATATAAAACTCTAGAAACCTTAAAGCTTATTAAGCCTTGCTAGAGTTGACTTTTTGAGAATGGTCAAACCAGGCCATGAAACCTATACCAATAAATAGGTTATGAAAAACCATGAAGATCAATAAAAAGAACGTCAAAAACGGATCATCCTAGCCAAAGTTATGCTAGATTGAAGTTTTGAACCAAAATTTTAAGAAGTGCCACGTGTCACTCTGTAGTGGGTCGCCCACACTTAGCCGATTCCTTCCCTGATTTTCGAACCGATTTCACTTCCTAGCCCTAACTTTAGACGGCTATAACTTTCACATTACTCAATATTTTTCCATGCCGTCTTCACCACTCTCTTCTCCTTAATTCCCTCTTTACAACCGTAACTCATACAATCCCTAACTCCTTCTACATCGACGGGAAAGTTGATCCAAAGTTGCCACCTTTCGAGTTTGTAACCCAGATTCCAGTTTTCATGCGATTTCAGGTAATGTTCGTCTTGTCATAACTTCCTCGTCTTTCAACCAAATTTCGATTTCTTTAGCTCGTTGTGTAGACCACTAATCCATATACAACTTTCATGTTTATTCCCAAGCCTGATTCGTAACCGTTTGGAAGTTATAGTCGCCCAAAGTCTCTGATTTGTCAACACATAAAATCACAGAAAAACGACAGGTAAACTCGTAACTTTCGGGTCAATTTCCTTTCTGTATAATGCGAGTTAGGATTAGTTCTAGTTATCAATGTGTAGATCTATGTTTCTTCTTTCTAATGAGCCCAAAAACATGGCCTACCTCGATCTAGAACGTAATCTACAGACCTCCAAAGTTCGCTACTCGAACAGGTTGAAGTCGGAACCTTTCCAGAAAAAACGATTTCGACTCGCTTCGATTCGGGCAATTCCGGTGAGTTTCCGATCAAATTGCTCCGATAATGTTGTTGGTAGTGTTGTTTTCGACCTAACCCATGTTTTAGTTGAATCAATTACGTACCATATTAAGGGAATTTGTCGGATTTGTGTTCGAATCGAACTCAGAAACTAATAAGAACCCTAACTCTCGAATCAAACTCGAATCTTGATGAACTCTGCATTAAAATTGGGGAAATTGGTACCAATAGAACCGAAATTGAATTTCGGATCCAATGAAACAAAAATCAATCGATTTGGTTCTGTGAGTTGAGAGAAATCGTCGAATTAGTACTCGGTTTGGAAACAGAGTTCGCTGATGAACTCGATGCACAGGAGCCGTCCGATCTCGGTTTAAGAGATTGGACGGCCGAGATTAAAACATACCAGAATTTGTTTATAAGAGTTTTAATAAATTCCAGTAAATAGTCTTACCTTGTTGGGTTAATTTAAATATCTTCCCGAATGTATTTTGACTTGAAATTTTAACCATAGATTCCTTATTTTATGTAGTTTATTTTGATGTAAATTATTATGGTTTTGGAGTTTTTAAACATAAGTTATGATTTTTACAAGTTACGGGGTTTCTGGAATTATTTGGCTAAATTTAAAAGATATTTTTATGAAATAAAAATTTTATAATATGTCTAAAATGTTATAGTTACTGTATATTAAATTTGGGAATTTTTGGGCAATGGTAAAAGGTTTTAAAAATTGTGTTTATGAGTTTTCCATAAGAATAACCAATAATATAAGGTTTTTAATGTAACCAAAAATTAAAGTATGGTTTGTTAATTAACTTTTAAGCTGGGGAAAATAAAGGAAACTAAATTAACATTTTATAACAGTAAGTTTATAAATGTTTTTTTTTGTATTAGCTTTTAAGAGAAGTGAAATTATTTACATATATGTATATATACTTACTTAAGTAGAAAGTTATATAAATTAAGGAATTTAGTTATCCTACATTTTATTTACTATATTATGGGAAGTTGATATTTTAATTAAACTAAGGGATAAAATAGTAACTTGGGTTAAATTAAGGAACTAAATTAATCTACATTTATATTAATTATAATATGGTAGTTAATATACTTAACCGAAACTAAGGGAAAATACTTTATTTTATTAACCATATTTTGGATGTAGGGTGTGTAAAAGTTAATATAAATAATTAAATACAATAAAACTACATAAATAATGTTTTGTATAAATCCTAGTATATATATGAATATATACACAGTAAACATAATAAAATTAAATACCTTATAGGAAATATAATACGAAGGAATTAATAAGTTAAACTAAACCTCTACATAATACAAATAGAAGAATATTATATGAGGTAGTATAAATTATAGTAATGTATTAGGCTTAAGGAGTTACCTTTAAATTTCTAAGATTCATAAAACAGTGTTAAAATACATGTATATATTTAGTCAATGACCCCAATGTAAATCTATAATTGGGTTAAGAAATTAATAAGTTATAATTTAGGAGTATTTGTAATTAGAGTACATAAAGTGTTACACAAATAGATCTTATTATATAATTAATAATAAAATAAATGAAATACTTTTACATTTAAATGTTCTTATTATATAAACAATAGTAAAATAAATGAGTTACTTTTACATCTACATGTGAAGAGGATAAATAAGTCTAGATTTAATTATTTCTTAATATTTATAGTATTGAGTAATAACTTAATATTTTAAAATAAAATCATTAAAAGGATTATGATATAAAACTATATTAACCTATGATTAGGAGATCAATCTAAATAATAATCCTTAAGTTTCTTGGAATTAGTTAAGCCATATAAAATACATTCATTATCAATATTCAGGATGTGAGTTTATAAATAAGTGATGTACATAATAGTTAAAGATTTACTGAAAAGTTTATAAATAGAAATTAGATACATAAACCTTTGAACCTTTATTTAGAGGAACTAAGTTACATAAGAGGCTATAAGGATTTACCTTTTGACACGGGAAATATTAATGTGTCATTTGAATATAAGGTATGGGGATTTTTCATAATAGATTATCTTATTAAATAATTAACAATTTCACTTACGAACCAGAATTTAATTCTTTGATAAATTCTACTTATGTAGATATATTGTCCATCCTAAATACAATAAAGGAAATTAATTTATTAAGTTATTCCTTTGAAACCTTTGGTCTTGTAAGTAATATAAAATGTATTTAAGACATAAGTTTATTAAAATTTAGTACAAAAGGATTATACATACTCTATGGAGAGAATGTGTGTAAAAATTAAATACTTGGGAAATTAAATGTAAGTAAGGATACATAAAAGGGTTATCTTAAAACACCTTATTAAAGTTATGGTTAAGTAAATAATATACCTTGTGGATACTAAATGTGAGAGTTCGATAAGTTGAGTTAACTATAATATGGTTACTTCAAGATGAAAAGTAATTTAACAACTTATGACAAGATTAATAGATGGTTGTAATTAAAGGCCATTCTGAACTAAAGATAAGATAATTGAGTTTAGTAGCTCAAATAAGATATTAAAATGCATCCACAACACTACGATTTCAGTATACGGAATGTAGATCATAATTAAGTTAAGGGGGAAAACTTAGTTGTAATGGATTATCTAGTAGATATTGATAAAGATACATAGTCAATAAATTGTGAAATAATAGTATAGTATTCTAAGATAAACCCATCATTGGTCATAACACGATGTATGTCCTAAAGTAAGAATAAGTATTGGTTTAAGAATTGTTATTGAAATTCTAAGATTGATTGAATAACGTATAATGCACTTATGTTATAAAGGTCTTTAATGTGAGAATTATGGTTGGTATGGGTAAAGTGGATAAGGGTGGAACAATTAACAAGTGTTAATAAAATACATTCCTTGGTCTTACAACCTTGGGTTATACAACATTCTAAGACAAGTCAAAGGTTATTCATAGCATTTAAGTGAGGGCTTAAAAGACAATTGAGACTTTGAAATAGGAGTAAGGAGTTTATTTAAGTGTAGCATAGGCTACAAGTGTTTGATGATAGACTACTTTAATATTCTTCAGAGTACTGTTGATTGTTTGCGCAAGTTGATTAGAACTGCTATAACGTTACCCAGGTACGATTTCTCGTACTCAGCTTGTTGTGTTTTGGACTCTATGGAATGTTTTGTACGATCTCTCGTACTCCGATGTTTTTGATGTTTGACCTATGAGTCGTTTTCGAGAAACGCTAACTGACTTTAAGAGGAATTTTAAAAAAAAAGAAATGGTTGTGTGACTAACTCAGCTTGTCTGACTAACTGAGCCTTGTATGTGAAACTCACTTGGGTATTGGTTCCTTCCCTTCGGTTGTTCCGCTGGTCATTGATTACTTGGGGTTTACGCTTCTGCACTCTGTAGGACTGAGTGTTTTGGTATTGCTCTGGGTAGTTGGTGATCTGGTGGGAATTTGGGAAAAAGTCATCTTTGGTATTCTTTCTTTGACTCTGGATTTGTTTCATCCATGAGTGGGGTCGTTGCTGTGACGTGCGCGCGTCTTCATCGGTAAACAGTAAAGGGCTGTATATCCCTTGTCCTGAGAGGACGTAGTTAACAGTAAGGGGCTGTATATCCCCTGTCCTTAATGGACGTTCTTGGCGGTGGGGGCCATCTCTCCCAGTTGGTTTCATTCCATTCTTGAGTTGCTGGTTTTGGTTTTCTCTCATTCTAGTCCTCGTGACTACATGGGTCTTTCTACTCCAACTTGGAAATGGATCTAACATAAGTAATGATTGTTCACTAATTCTGGTGTGGTGTTATTTACTAACTTTACTCTTCTGTTATTTGTCTCCTTGAAATGTTATGTTTGACTTGGTGTTTTAAAAGGGTGTTTTGTTTCGCTATTTTGTTTAAGTGCTGTTTTCAAGTATTGTTTATTCTCAAGTTATATTAAAGTTTTGTTTTAGAGAATAGTACCAGTTCCATTCCAGGGAACTGACTCACCCCTCCCGGGGTGGGCTGCTTGGTTCATCTTGCAGGTACGAATTGATTTACAGGTGGCCACGAAGAGAATGAGCGTTTGGGATGGGACTAGGTTATGTGGAGAGAGAATATGTTTAATTTCTATTATGTTGTGTTGAGTTTTTCTCAAGTTCAGACCGTAGCTTTTGTAAGTTATAAGTTGTAATTGGTGAGGGTTGGTGCCGGGTGTTGGAACCCGATGGTCTGTACGCCCTTCGTATTTTTATTTCCGCTTTAAATACGCTAAATAGGGGTGTTACAGAGGGGGAGGGGGGAGAGAATTGAAAAAAAACTCCTAGTAACTCAGATCCCAATTGTTGTTCAACCCATATGAGGAATAATTTGTTAAATAATCATATTGAATTAACCTATTCACTGACTTGACCAAAAATATTTCATCCTTTGAATAATTTCAATTCCACTTATCTGTAGAATCCCATATAATATATGTGCTTAAAATTGAATCTTGATCAAAGAAAGTTTGAGAAATGACTTCTCATTCCCATCTTCTATTGTCAAAATATATAAAATGATGAACTTAATTGAGACATAGAGGGATTATTAGGGTTAGAGGTTATGATGGAAAAATATGGGGTACGAGGAACCCAAGGGAAATTTCAAATTAAAGCCTTATGACCATCTTCAATGTGCATTCGAATTTTAGCTTTTCGCAATGGAAGATCTGCAAGGAAATATTTCCAATTTGGCTATCATGAGACCCATTATGAGCACTTAGGATTGTGCTTGAAAAGTATAATGCTTTAAGCGTTTGGGCCACCAAAGACTGTTGCTTCTTGAGATGAAACCAAATTTCTTAGCATCCGAGCCTTATTAGTTTAGGATCGATCTGATTCCCAACCCACCCTTGGAAAGATGGTTGCAAATGGTAGTCCATTTTTTCCACTACATGGGTTTCTTTGACTGATCCCCCCCCCCTTTACACACACACTAGAAGGGAGGAGATTATTGAATCCATCTTCCTAATGATATGAGTCGGGAGAAGAAAACAATGACATGGTGAAATCTGGATAACTTGGAGCACACCAGAAATGAGGACATATTGAGATGCCTAGGACATGGGCGTATTCCAAAAGAGAAATCCTTACCTAAGGTTTCCAATAAGAACCCAAAATTTTCTACCTTATTGCAACCAACTTTGAGCTGTAAACCAAGGTATTTCCCAAACCATTTTGATATTGAGTGTATTACACATCAACTGTCTAAGAGAGTATGGCACCTTGGGATAAAAACCAGCTTGGCATAATCCTATATTTTTATTGTTAGATTAGATGGCGTGGGCAAGCCGCTACAATCTACAAACGACTTACCTATGTGGCAAATGACATGTCATGCTAACTGCATACGGTTGGTTAAAAGTAATTAAAATTTTAATATCTATAACTTGTAAAATAGAAGTCCAAAATGAAAAAAGTTATACCGTTTTCTCCAAAATTCAAGCTCTTCAAACAAGACCAGTCATGGATATGTTTGACAATTTTATTTTATTTTTAAATTTTTTTTATATGTTTATGATGATACACTAAATTGATGATATAATTCACTAAAATTGGTATTATGATTCATTAACTAACAAGTGGTGAATCAAATATTTGTGGCCGTACAAAATTCAGAATTAACAATAAATCATTATTGCTCTATGATTTTTTATTTTTATATGTTTATGATGATACACTAAAATGATTATACAATTTCATTAAAATTTGTATTATGATTCATTAACTAATGGTGAATTAGATATTTTTCTGACATGCATATCTTAGAATTATTAATAGATCATTATTTTTTGTGGTGTATTATTATTACTATTATCGTATGATGTATTTTAAACCTTATATGGTCAATCATATATTATCCTAACATACCGTTGTTTAGTGGTGTATTATTGTTTAAATTTTTTTATTTCTCTATGTTTATAATGATACACCAAAATGATGCATTAAATTGGTATTATGATTCATTAACTAACAAGTGGTGAATCATATATATATATATATATATGAGGTGCAATATTTGGAACTGATAATAGATCAATAATTTTTTGTGATGTATTATTATTGTTTTGTGGTGTATTATAATTATTTGTATTGTTGAGCCCCAGTTTTTTTTTCTCTTGTTTCATGTTTGCAAATGGAGCATCATGTTATTTTCTAAATCTTATCTTAGAAAGTTAAGTCATTGTGGATGATTTTACTAACTTAAAAGGGGGGAGGTGTAAAAAAAGTCTTTTTGCATTGTTATTATTAAGGTTAGAGAAAAGCTAATTCATGTTATTTCATTTTCTTTCTTCTTCTTCCTTGTCCAACTGCTCTCAATGGTTTGATCATTCGTGTAGTTTCGGGTGAGAGTTCCGGTCTGCTGTTTGTCGTCATCTAGGTTTGAGATTGTGGGTTTTGCTTCGAATTCGTTCTTTGTTTCGTTCTTCTTTGTTTTGATTTTGGTTCTGACTTCTGGTTGATTCGATCAGGTGTTCATTGAGTTTCGAGTGGGATTTGAAGAGTGTGTTGTGGGGATCTGTAGAGTGTTGTGGGGATCTGTAGAGGTTTGTGGTTCTTCGATTTGAGGTAGGTGGTAGATGGATTCGGTATGAGTGTGTTCACTCATGGGGATTCTAGGATTTTGTTTCGTTTCTGAATATGTTTGATATGTTCTCTGATTTTGATGTGAGTCTGGGTTGGTTTTGATTTACGTTTTCACTTTGCTAAAACCACATGGTTTTGTGTTTCGATTGCCTACTTTTTTTATAGAAAGTTATGTGTTATCAATGGTGATTTTGTGGCTTTGGAACTCATTTGTTTCTACTTTCAATTTTGCAGATTTTGCCTTGTCCAAACATACAAGTTCGGATAGTATGTGCAGACGCCTTTATTTTGATGGTTTCTGCTGTGTCTAAACTTCCGTTCGAACATACAAGTTTGAATGGTAAGCGAGGACGAGTTCTAGGTTTGCAATTTGACTTATGTAAGCCCAGACACAAGTTCGGACACCTCGTACGATTTATCTTCGGACATAAGTCCGGACGCATGTATTTTGGAGTCTCGGCATACGTCCAAACATGCATGTTTGGACACATGTCCAGACAACTCTCTGATTTTGGCTAAAGTATTCGATTGACTTTCGTTTTGCATTTCGTTTGCGGGGTTATGGTACCCAAAGTGTGTATAAGCTATTTTGACATGTTTTAGTATGCATTGGTATGCATTTCTGTTCTGAAAAAACTTCTTTATGTGTGATCTCTGAATTGCTTTGACAAGTGTGATTTTGACCTTTGTTTCCGTTTGGTTTTCCGTGCTTTGCCAGTCTTGGCATAAGAACTCTGTTTAGCAAAGATTTCAGTTCCGTTATGTAAGGATGTTTAATATGTTATGTTGTCTCCTCCTAACAACACATTATGTTATTAAAGTTTAGCTTCTATTTTGGGACCAAGTTACTTAACCTTTTGAGCCGTGGATGACTGGGTTGAGTTATCCTGTAGCATGCTGCGTAAGACATTCTTCTGTTTTTTGTTCCTCGGGTTTTCCAGGATGATTAGCGACCAACGGGTCTGACTAATGGTCTCAACCCTTTCTGTTGTGGGACCCTCTAATCCAAAGGCCTTCGTCTCTTCTGTATGTGAGTGCTTGAGCTAGTTCCTCTTCTGATTTGTGAACCGATATGACTTGTGAACCACTCTGTTTTGTTGATCTGCTCTGATTTGTGAATGATTCTGATTTTTGAGCCACTCTGTTTGTGAATGTTCTGATTTGTGAACACGCTCTACTAAGTGTATTATGACATTTGCTTCTGTTCAGTTTTAAGCTTTGGTAGCTTTTGACATGAGACCTTGCTTTGTGCTTTGTCTCATTCTGAAAGTGTGACTTCTGCTTTTGTTTTGTCTTCTGTGTTTTGTCAATCTCAGTTTATGGCTTTCGTTTTGCAAAGTCTATGATCTGCTTTGTGAAAGAGCTTTGTTATGAACCTCTGCTTCTGTTCTATTATCTTCTTCTATTAGTTTGATAAGTGACTTCCAATTTCTGAAAGGCCTTGTGGTTTTTGTAAATGTCTTCCGCTCTTAAGTTGTCTTTTGTGACTTCGTTTCGTTTAGATTGTATATGACTTTAAGTGTTTTGAAGAGTTTCTATTTCGATTCTAATTCTGGTTTATGAAACATATGTATATGTAAGCTATGTTCTGTAAAAAGTGTTTTGAGCATGCTCATGTTGATAAAGTTTATCACCTACTGAGTTGTGGTTTTCTCACCCCTATTTATATCCTCTGATTTGCAGGTTGTTTAGTCGATTGGCTGGACATTTTCTACTTTTCTTTTTAAGTTTAAGTTTGTTGTATTTGTTGACCTATGGTCCAATTGTGTTTTGGAGCCTTGAAGCTTATTTTATGTTTTGGTTAGTTTACGTGTTGTAATTGTACAAATGGGTTTGTAAGCATTATATTTACTTATTGAGTAATAAAATATCAGTTTTGGGTATCAGTTTAGTTGCCTTGCGCAATCTCCCTACGGTGATAATGCTGAAACTTGAAATCGACCACCAAAAAACATAGCTTTAATCAAGACCACCATGGCTTCGGCAGATTGCACTCAATTTTGACTACTTCTTTTCCACCTGTACAATATGGCGTGTCAGTCTGAGTCGGATTCAGTAATTTGTCATCAATCCAAAAACTAGCATCGTCTCGCCAACAGCAAGCCACCCAAACTCTGATATTGATTAACACCATAAGGCCTTCAATATCATCCGTGTCATCTCAAAACATCTTCTTTAATGTAGTTGTTAGCCCATCCTTATAAAGTGTCAAAGTCCTTCCATTCTTCCCCTTCAAAGCCGAATAGTTCTTACATACCCAACTGACAATTTCGTCTGATCGAGAACCTTATTTGCTGAAGCATTCTTGAAGGCCAAAAATACTCCTAAAATTTCCACCGGCAGAGATTGAATCCTTCCCGAGAAGAGGAAGTCAACGCTGAAAAAACTGATAGAGAAGCTGTATTTTGGCGCTTGCATGTTGTACAAAGGGGAAAGGGGTGAAGCCAAAACTGTTACAACTATGAACCCCCCTCATCTCTCATCTTCTTATCTTAGTTTGCCTTGAAAGCCACTGACTAGAGTGGTAAGGGAAGGCAATTGCGAGTGTTAGTGTCCGCCCAAATCCGTTGTGGTGATAAAAAGAACAAGCCCCCTATATTTGGGGGTCTAGTTTTTATTTCCTCCCTTTAGATTTTGTCATGATAAAATTATATAAAGACCAAATTATCTTCAACGGAACATATCATATTGAGATACATTCAAACATTATAAACATGAACATTGTGAATGTATAATTTAATTTAGTATTTTTCTATATTTCCATATTTAATTCTATAAGGGGCATTCTTTTTTTAATTTAGCACAGGACCCCATAAATCAAGACGACCCTGACAATGGTAGAAGCGGATGGCATACCTATTCATTCTCCATCGTCTTCATCATGTTCCATAGTCATAAAGCACACTAGTTCAGTTCTAAAAGAAAAAGTACATAACTAGCCGGTGAGGAAACAAATAGATAAAAAATCGAGGGTATATACCGCTCTCCGCCAAGGAGAGAAAATTCGCTCAGCCAGGAGGAGATAAAGAGAAATTTTTTTTTGTCAAAACCGCGGTAACCGAGTTGATAAGCTATCCTCCGCCTATAACTACAGATTGCACGTTCGACTCCCGACCCCATAGGTTAGGTTGTATTAGGATTGTAAAAAAAAAAAACTTTCCCATTTGCATTGTTATTTTTGAAACACAATAAATTTAAATTATTTCGTCATACTATCATAACACTTCGTACTAGCATCATTTCAATCAAAAGAGAAACGAAATAAACAAAGAAAAAAAAAGGAAAAGAACCTTTGAATTATTACTACTAGACTCGCTTCTTTACAACTAATTCTTCGCCAACCGGCGCACACCACCACACCACACTACTTGGTCATTCACTTTAATTTCACGTCCGTGTCGGCGACTCCGACTCCGACGATGGAGTAATTCCTCAAGACGGGACGACGCCGAAAAGCTAGTATTACTGCTCCTCGTCCCATACACACCACCATCCCCCTGTCCTTCGCCATCGCTGTAGACGGCCCTCCGCTTCCTCCTCCTCTCCTCCCCTCCCGCTCCCCTTCGACGGAAGCGGTTGCGTCTTCTTCATCAATGTGTCGACAACCGCTCCCCTGTCTTGTCGGATCTCTTTGAGCATGGCGCTGACGTCCTTCATTGTAGGCCGATCGTCCGGCGCCGGGTTCACGCACAGTAGCGCTACGCCTAGCGCTTGCACCATCTCATCAATCTCCGGCTCCGGTCTTCCACGTAGTGCCGGATCGAGCGCTTCGATAGCGGAGGAAGTGGTTCGTATGCGCCGTACCCAGTCGGCTAAGTGAAGGCCGTCCGGGATTGTTGGATCGATTGGCTGTTTGCCTGTGAGGACCTCTAGGAGTACTACACCGTAGCTGTAGACGTCGGTCTTCTCTGTGATCTTCAGCATGGATCCATACTCTGCCGAACATAAGCAGGCAATAACAAATGTCAGTCGAAATTCTGGGAACTCGGATAGTAATGATTTTAGAAGATTATGGGATAGGTCAGTTCTTTGAATTTTGTAGTTTTTCCAAAAGAAAAAGGGAGCATTGATCATCTTTCAAATAGATTAGAAGCTCTGCTAGCGCGACCTGATTCTGGAATTATCTCTGGGAACATTCTTATCAAATTGTAACACGTCTCTGAATTATAGGAATTGCGTACCTGGAGCAATGTAGCCAAGAGAACCAGCCACAGTGTTGGATGATCGTGCGAAATCGCCATCCTTGACAAGCTTGGCAAGGCCAAAATCAGCAATGTAGGGCTCAAAGTCATGGCCAATCAGTATATTGTTGGCCTTGATATCCCTATGAACAATTGGAGGAACGCAATCATGGTGCAGATAAGCCAATCCCTGAGCGGAACCTAGTATGATTTTGTACCGGACATCCCAATCCAAGCACCGTCCACTGCCTTTCTCATGTAGAACGCTTGCCAAGCTTCCATTGGGCATGTAATCATACATCAGAAGCCTTGTCCTTCGGTTCCAGCAACAGCCGAGGAACCGGACGATGTTCTTATGGCGGACTGAACCAAGAGTTTTCACTTCAGTTGAGAAGGAATCTCTCACTCCTCCGTTGGAACCTGATTTGCTGTTGTTGTGGTTGTGGTTGTCCTTTCGAAGTTCGCACTGAGCTACCATTGTCAATGGCCATAGCTTCTTCACTGCTATGACCTCACCGTTTTCCAGCTCAGCTCTGTAAACCTTGCCGGAGCAACCCTTGCCAATGACATTGTCCTCCACCAGGGATTTGAGGATCTGGTCAACTGAAAACTCGAGCTTTTGGAATGGAGTAAATTGCCACGGCCATGAATCTCCCCCAGATTCTGAATCAGTATCCTCCTTGGTCATCTTCCTTGCTCTGAATACTGCGATTATGCCGAGTATCACCAGTATCATTGTAAGAGCAGCTAGCAGGGAAATGGCCACTTTAATCTTTCTCGATTGTCTCTCCCTGGAAGATTGCATTGCTGAGTTGCTCCCTAAGAAGCATGAATCATGGCCTCCTGAACACAACCCTGGGTTTCCTTCTAGTTCTGTGGATGAGATCTGTCGAAACAGCTTGCTGTCTGGGAGAAAACCTTTGAAATCATTGTAAGAGATGTTAAGTGAGACAAGATTTTCTAACCCAGAAAGAGGCATTAGGCTGCCATTGAGCTTGTTGTGTGATAAGTCTAGTGTGGACAGCTTCTTGAGATCTGAAACCTGCGGTGGAATCTCTCCGCTCAACCCATTCCAACTGAGATTCAAAGCTATATCTAGGTTCTCAATCTTGAATAGCTGGGTAGGTATGGTTCCTGATAAATTGTTGTGGCTGAGATCTAGCAGTTGGAGGCCGGAACAGCTACCCACTGAAGAAGGTATGGGTCCAGAGAGGGAATTTCTCCTCAAAATGAGAGAATCCAACGTAGTTAACTGGCCAAAGCTCTCAGGGATCTGGCCCTTTAACTGATTTCCTGATAAATCCATGGCCTGAAGCCTTGTGAGATACTGAAGGGAGTCTGGCAGATAACCTCCAAGTGCATTGTTACTTAAGCTCAACATCTGCAACTCTGTGCATTTACTTAACTCTGCTGGTATTGACCCGGAGAGGTGGTTCTCAGATAGATCAAGGAAACTGAGGCTACTCAGGTAGCCAATTTCCTTTGGTATTTCACCAGTAATCATATTCTTTGAAATGCGGAGCCTAACGAGGGACTTACAGTGCCCAATCTCTGGAGGGACTGTTCCCGAGATGTGGTTTGATATTAAGAGAAGCTTTGTAAGGTTCTTGAGCTCGAATAAGCTGGATGGTATGCTCCCATTGAGTGCATTGTGAGACAAATCCAGGGTTTCAAGACTAGTGCAATCAGCCATTGAAGAAGGAATGCTTCCTTCAAGCTTATTTTGCCAAGCAAAGAACACGTTCAGATTTCTGAGCTTGCCAATCTCTGGTGGGATTGATCCTGTTAGCTGATTGGAATCAACCTGCATTTGCATGAGGTTTGAAGCATTGGAAATGACAGAAGGGATTGAACCTGATATGTTATTGTTACTGAGCATAAGCTGTTGGAGGTTTGAGAGCTTCCCAAATGACTGGGGAATACTTCCCGACAATGCATTCAAGGAGAGATCGATAATGAGCAAGCTTGAGCAGTTACCGATCTCTTCAGGGATTTCCCCAGAGAGATTATTCTGCCAAAGCAACAAATTTTCAAGCTTTTGAAGCTTACCAATTTCTGAAGGAAGTGAACCAGATAGACTGTTCTGATACAGGTACAAATCTACTAGCTCCGAGCAATTGCCCAGCTCAGGTGGAATCTCCCCGGAGAGCATTGTGGTGTAGATAGACAAGGTTTGAAGTTTACTTAGCTTACCGATTGAAGCTGGGAGAGAGCCGGATATCTTCGTAACTGCTAAGCCCAGAAGGGTTAGGTTCTCAAAATGACCAATTTCTTCTGGGATCGCCCCTGAGATGTCTTTGTTTCCGCCAGCTCGTAAGTATTCTAAGCTCTTAAGCTTTGCCAGCTCAGCTGGGAGTTTCCCGCTGAGCTGATTGTCGATGAGATTAAGGTCTTTGAGGCTCAAGCAATCTCCCAACTCCTTTGGTATTTCCCCAGTGAGCTGGTTACCGCTCAAGTCCAAGGTTAGAAGATCCTTTAGCTTTCCTAGGCTAGAAGGAATGTCTCCAATGAGATTGTTCGAGCTGAGGTCGATAAGGGTAAGCAGAGAACAATCGCCGATTTCTGGTGGGATCTCTCCTGTGAGATTTGAACCTGAGATAGTAAGTCTCTCTAGATGACTAAGCGTGGAAATATTTGATGGGAAAGGAAGTTCGAGCTCTGAAACGGATTGGATATTGATTTCCGTGACAAAGTTTTCCCAGGAGCAGGTGATAAATGACCATTTACAAGGGTTGGGGTCTGAGGGATTCCAGTTTGAGAAAGCACTTGGTGGTGAGGCTGAATGTGAACTCCCCTGAAGCCAGGTTTGTAGAACTAGAGCCTCATTGTTCGAAGCAGAAGCAATGGGTGATGAGAAGAGAAGAAAAAGGAAAAGAAATTGGATGAAGAGGAGGAGGAAACAGCGGAGGTTGATGTGGTGGTGGTCTCCATGGGCATTGGGAGTTCCCCTAGGCTTATGCAATGGCAACCGCAACGGCATTGGTACTGGGTATGCCAACTATCAAGTCCTAAACTTCTCTTTCTGGTTTTGCATTGGGCGTCTCTCTTTTTCTGTCTTGGAAAACTCTGTTATATTATTGGTTTAGGGCTTGCTAGGTTTTGGGGGAAAACCCAATGTTTAAGACTAGTAATGATATATGCTTTCAAAGCAAGCAAGAAAAGAAGTGATATAGTTTAAAAGAGGATTTGCATTGGTTGAATAAAAGAGGAGAAAATATATATAATGCGATGCTGTTTGTGTTTGCTGTGGCTTCCACCATCTACCTGCTGCTCAAGCATTACCTAAACTCCTCGGGGTTCTGTTTCTTTGTTTCAAATTTCTTTTTTACCTCTGTGAGAGGAGTTTGAAAGATGGAGTTAGAATATTGCTCACAAGATGGAAGCTAGCTGGGTGTCTCCCATGTGTTCGTGCATCGTTTTCCTCAATTTAGGCTAATTGTCTGTGAGTAGGGTTCTTTTGGCTTTTGTCTTTAATACGGGTAATCGAGCCACCCATTAATTTTAAGGGCCATTACCATGACAAAAAATTATTGCTACCATGTTTTCTTCTCTCTATCGTACCAAAGAATCTCCAATTGTACATCATCATGAGGTAAGCGTTGTTAATTACTCTTTCCTCGAAGTCCTCATGGAGACTTTTGTATCATAAATCATGATCCTGCATGTTGATCTCTTCGTTTGATGAGTACGCTTGGGCTACTGAAACAAAATGGTAAACCAATTAGAGTACCAGTTGTTAATATCTTCATTCGGTTTTGATGGTATAATTTCACAGAAACTATTAGTATTTCACTTTTAGAAGGATAACCTCAAAAGTCAAGGAAGTGGGGAAAGAAAGAGGACAACAAAAGGTTGGTCAAACAATCAAGTCGCTGTCTGTCAATTGAGATCCCTGTTTTTAAGGAGCCTCATTTGTTGTATTGTTTTGCTTTATCTGGTCTTTTTATAAACATACTCTACCAGCAAAAAGAACAGAGAAAACAAAGGCAAAAGAAAAGGAAATGGCTGCGTTCGGTATGGTTGTTTTGGTCTCACTGTTTTGTGGTTGTTTTATATGTGGCAGTATATTATTGGGGTAGAACGTAGGACCCACGTGGGGACCACCCCTAAACTACCACATTTATGCGAACGGCGGACACAGCCAATGTGCCCGATATCACTGAACCTCTTCTTGTCCATGACGAACCATAATGCCAACAAACGGCCAAGAACCACATTGAGTCAATATGAGTTGGACCCACACCACATTTGCCGCGAGGCGATGTTCCGTTTGGTTTCATTATTGGCTGCAGCTGAGGTTCTGAACTATTACCTTTTCCTTGGTATTTGATTAGTGTATGGAATTATGGATTCGTTGATGCTGCCCGTGTGTGTTCACTGAATTTTGCGCTTGTGATCTTAGAGACCAACTGAATATAGATAAATCATTTCATTATTGCAGTTGATTGTTTCTTAATATAGTAAAATAATGCGAGGAAAAGGGTAATGGTCTCTACTAATTAATAGTCTTCTCGAGAATAAGTTATAAATTAATTTGACTAGCTGCGCAGGTTAATGTAATCGGTGCACGGTGTTCAAGATACTGACCTTTATGAGTTTACAGCCGTCATAAATTTGAGTCTGCAACTCTTAGATGGGGAAAAGTGAGTCAAGAGTATGGGCAGTTACTCTTACCAAAATATATAGTACAACTACTAATTTCATATCGCACTGCCTAACTACTAGAAGTGCAGAAAATCATGATGTTGGACACTGAGTAACACTGAAATCGGGGAATTGGTTGATGGCTCTCTGTCTTTGATGAAGATTAAAATTCTGTCCGTTTCAACCTTTTTTTACCTTGGCAAGTGGCAACTGCTCTCTTTCATACTAATGTTCTTGTAGCCTTCTCCGCCCCTGTTGGTCCACTGTTTCGAGCATGCTCATTGCTCACGGCCTCCGTCCTTCTCTTTCAGTTGATTCTTGTGTTTGACTGTTATGGAGGGGGTCAACTATGTGCATTGGAAAACTTGGGAGTTGTTTAGTTTGTGGGGAAGAGAATAGAGATGAAATTATCATTTGAGTGGTGAAGGAAGAATGGAAATTGGTTATAATTGTTTGGTGAGAAAACAGTTGGGAAAACTATAAATATCATTAGTGTGGATTCAAGGGTGCACCCAGGATCACGTGATCCATGTCTTTTGTAAAAAGAAATTAATGATACTAATTTCTAGTGTAGTTTTTTTATAGAATAGTAGATGTTTTAAGTCTTAGTGATCCCCTGTAAATTTCAGAAAAAAAATAACTGAATTGTTATTTGTCAATGACTTCACAACTTTTATTATTTGAGCCCGCCACTAAATATCAACTTAGTTTAAGAGGGAGAATTATAAATTTTCATTGATCTATGAAAATGGAAATTGAAGATATATTCTCTCTCATGTTATGTTTTTAATTTTATAAATCCAAATATTGTAATAGAAACAAATGCAAAAACTTAGTTTGATAAAATGATTATCTTATTTCCTTGATTTATGAATATAAAGGAGATAGCTTCAAAGACGATTTCGTATTAACCTCAGAGGTTTCTCAATGAAGGGAGAATAATTTGTTATTTTTGTAAAAATGTAGTGTATCGGTAGAAAAAGAAAGGTGTTTTTTTTTAAGTATTTAGAGGTTAGAATTTTAGTTTAAATTGGACTTGAGTTTTTCCTTTCTTTTATGATATTGTTTAAGCTCAAACATGTTTTTCTTTTCTACAACATATAGTTTTTCACATACGGATTCTATTGCAAAACTTAGATTTATAAAATTATATCATCTTACAAGTTAAATATTAAAGTCAAGCGACATGTTCAAATAGTAAACGAGAAGGTCAATCTGGGACGGAGGGAGTATCATTCTAGAAACTACATACCCAAGGAGGTCCTAGAGTTCGTAACAACAAATGGGAGTGACCATGTTTGAAACCAGAGAGGGGAAGGGGAATGCTAGAAGATAGACACAAAGAAGGCCGGCGTTCGTTCAGTGTGATTAGAACATTAATGTTATTTTGTAAAGAGTGATATATTTGTCATTTTCTAATTGGAGTTGAACACTGTAAAAAGTTTACTATGGTATAGCTGGCAATTTGCAGTTGGTTAACCACACCAACGATTTTTGAAACGCAGGAAAACCTGCTTTTGGTTATTTTCAGTCGCGGCCAGCGAACTGGCTCTAAAATATGAGAATTGGAAATTCTTAGAGCATCCACAGTAGTACATGCGTTCATATCATTTTCCTATATGCCATGTCACCGAATAATATATTATCATTGTTAAGAAATTCTATTATTCTACTCATATTACAATAACAAAAGTTCTTGAATTTTTCTCTCTTCTCATTGCGTATGAACCCTTAGTGATGGAAGTATCGGCGCATGCAGTGCTTTCTCAACGCTACAACGAATAAACATTTAATACAATTCAGTTCTTTAAAAAGAACCGGAGAAAGAGAATATGAGTGGAATTCAGTATGTTGTGAAGTTTTCTTTTCTTTCCCTACCGACATGTGGGTTGGATTCCACCCTACTGTGGTTACTCTTACACCTAAAATATAGCTAACTGCCCTATAGAGTAGTTTACCGATTAATACCAGATTAACTTTAAAAGATGAAAATATTCACAATCTAATTTCTTGGAACTACTTTTGATTGAAGTCCCGTATGACAGCCCATAGATAATACCGGCCCAAATATTACAGTCCGTATCTTTAGAGTCAAGTTCTCTATTCTATTCTATTCTATTCTATTCTATTCTATTCTATTCTAGAACCTTGTATTGACGGTTATAAATACTTGTAATGCGTGATATCTGAACATACAGTGAATCAATACAACATAGATATTTTCTACACTCTCTATTGTCTATTATGGTATCAAAGCCACAAAAGGGATAATTCCCAAAATATTTTTTTTCTGCTTGTTACGATGTCCGTCATCAATGAAACAGTTGATTCTCCCTCTGCCGATGAGCAATCTACCAAAACCACCACGATCGTTACCCAATCCACACCTACATATTCCATTTTATCCGTTGCTTCACATCTGATTAAGCTTAGATCTGACAACTATCCCACTTGGAAGAGCCTCATTGAACCATTTCTCAGGGGCAATGATCTGTTCCGGTACATTGATGAGTCCTTCCCATGTCCACCTGCAATAGTCGAAGGCAAACCAAGTAAGGATTATCAGAAATGGAAAACTCAAGATCAACTGGTAATGAGTGTTATTCTCTCCTCTCTCTCAGAAACTATTATCACTCAAACTTACAGCCCAGTGGTGAAGGTTTCTACTATACGGTTAATTATCTCTCTTGCAACCTCTAATGGCTGGCCCCTTTACCAGGCGGACATTCAAAATGCCTTCCTCCATGGGGATTTGGAGGAGGCCGTTTACATACATCAACCTAGAGGGTTTGTCAATCCTACACTGCCTCACCATGTTTGCCGCCTAAAGAAATCTCTATATGGCCTCAAACAGAGTCCTCGCGCTTGGTTTTCCAAGTTAAGTTCCTTTTTGGTGGAAATTGGATTTACAGCATCAGTTTCAGACTCCTCTTTATTTGTTTACCAGTTTCAGAATGAAAGAATGTACATCTTAGTATATGTTGACGACATTCTGTTTACAGCCACATCTATGGACCTCATCACAAAGTTCACCAATGCTCTGTCTACCACATTCCCAATCTCAGCTCTAGGACCCCTACACTATTTCCTTGGGGTTCATGTCACTCGCTCCTCCTCGGGAGTCCTCCTTTCACAACACAAATACATACTAAATCTCCTTCGCACTACCGATATGCTACAAGCCAAACCCGCGCCCACTCCCATGTCCCCTACATCTACCCTTGACCTCACCGAAGCAAAACCTTTTTCGTATCCAACAAAATACAGACAGATTGTTGGTAGTTTACAATACCTCTCAATCACCAGGCCAGACATTTCATTTGCAGTAAATAAAGTTTGTCAAAACATGCATCAACCCAGTGAGAAGAATTGGCAAAATGTGAAAAGGATTCTTCGTTACCTGGTGGGCACTCAACACTTGGGTCTCTTTTTTTATTCTTCCTCTACCCTGGACTTTCATGTTTATTCCGACGCCGATTGGGACGGTTCCCCTGTTGATCGTCGCTCCACCGGTGCGTACTTGGTGTTTCTCGGCTCTCACCTCATATCCTGGACGTCCCGCAAGCAAAAGACAGTGGCGCGGTCTTCGACGGAGGCCGAATACAAGGCAGTGGCCACCGCAGCAGCTGAAGTCGTCTGGCTTCAAAATCTTCTCACGGAACTCGGGATCTCCATTCGCGAACCCCCCCATCTCTACTGTGACAATCTTGGAGCCACCTTCATCGCTACCAACCCCGCTCTTCATAGCAGAATCAAGCATGTGGGTATAGATTATTTTTTTGTGCGCGAGAAGATTGCGCAGGGAAGTCTAAAGATCTCACATTTGTCGAGCCATTCCCAAATTGCTGATCTTCTCACAAAACCTAGCTCCACCTCTGTTTTCTTACACAATCGAGCCAAACTACCCCTTGCAGGAAAGGTGTTGGGCTCGCGGGGGGATGACAGCCCATAGATAATACCGGCCCAAATATTACAGTCCCGTATCTTTAGAGTCCAGTTCTCTATTCTATTCTATTCTATTCTAGAACCTTGTATTGACGGTTATAAATACTTGTAATGCGTGATATCTGAACATACAGTGAATCAATACAACATAGATATTTTCTACACTCTCTATTGTCTATTACCGTACAGTAGGTGACTTATTCAACATTACTGAATAACAAATAAAATTCTTATCATTTATAAAAAACTTGAATCATTCTTCTACCTTTTCCAGATGTCCGGTAATTAAACAATGTGCAAAATCTCGTAATCAAGTACTCAACTAAGAATCGAAAACTTCTAAAACTAGAAACTTGAAAGTAATTTGAATGATCACTATTTTTCTCTTCAAATTAAGGTGGTTCTAGAGGCGAATTGATTGATGCTCAACAACTTCATATGGGCAAGGTTTGGCCAATTTGAGCTCACCCTCTCTTTTGACTTTCTATTTAGTGGATTGTTCTTTTCATTTTCTCCCTACTCTTCTCAAACCCCACTTCTACTCCTTTCCTCGTTTCATGTATTTGATATGTTGTGCTTTTCCTTTCTCCATTTCAATTACTATAAACAAAGATTTCATTTCTCATTGCGGTGTTTCTACCATTGATCAAAGCTTTAGTTTAATTAAAGATGAGCCAATTTCACTTGTTGTGTCTTCATCTCAAGAGGTTATTTTATCAAAGGTTTTCTTCCTTGACTCTTTACATAATATCTTGATTGTAGTAGTTTCTTCTATGGGAAAGTCATGTTAGTTGTTTATCTTGATTGTTTTAATAAGCTCACCAGATCATTATCGACTCTGGAAGAGGAACCTTGTAAATGACTGATTCGAAAAAGCTAGATTAGAAAGAGATACCTGCGAAGATAAAGTGAGAGCCTGTTTGAGCGAGAGATGCTTACAGTGTGAAACCAATGAGCGTACTGGAAATCAGGGGGGATAATGTAATACTCCACAAAAAGGCCTATTTCGGTGCTCCTATTTCGACGGTTGCCCCCGAAAATTTTTGTGTATAAAAAAATACCTATTTCGGTGGTTCTTAGTAGGAACCGCCGAAATAGGGTCATCGAAAATTCCGTGTCTAAAAAAAAGACACCTATTTTGACGGTTCTTAGCTAAGAACCGCCGAAATAGGTTGTTTTCCTAGTTTTATTTTTTGCATTCCCGGTTTTTTTAGTTTATTGTTGAAATACCCCGAACTTAAATATGGTGATTAGATTATTTTAATATATTATTTAAGGGCCTAATAGTGCCTAAGTAATTTTGGTAAGGAAAATAAATCCAAAAGAAATGAGAAAAACGCTTAGAAAGCGGAAAACGCTAAAACAAGCGTTAAATAACCATAGGAGGTACGGGACCTCGGTTATAGTATCGTAAGGATTCCTAAGGCTTATTCATGCCTAATTAGTATACGGGAATGATTCCCGAAGAAAACGGATCCAAGAAATGTATTAAAACGCTGAAAGAGCTTTAGCTCACGTTTTTCGAGGAAACCCGAAAACGTGATTTTAAGTGGTCAAACGAACCCGTAAAAATTATAAATCATTAAATAATAATTATTAAGCCTTTATGGAAGCTTAATAACCAATAAAAATAAAGAAACGAGAAATTCTGGAAAACGGGCCCGGTTAGTGAATAGTATCCAAACCGGGTAAAATAACAAGCGTTTTCTGTAAAAGACGAAAAACGCTCCAACTAGTAATACAGTAGGGGGCCGGTTTTAACAGTTAAATAACCCCCTCTCTCTCACACACACACTAGCTAAATAAATAATGAGTCAAAAAGCAAAAGAAGAAAAAAAAAGGTAAAAGCAACTTACCTTTTCTCTCACCTCCCATTTCCTCATTTCTCTATTCTCTCACCTCCCTCCTCCTCTCCCAGCGATTTCTCTCTCCTTCTCCATGGGGCTGGTGATTTTTGGAGAGCTTCAACAACAACAATGGCACCTCACTTTCTCCTTCATGATCTAGCTCCATTTGAGCTCTAAATGTAAAATAAAACACATATTTGAACTCCCCTCATCCTCCTCTACATTTCTATCTTTTCAAAATTCCAAATGGAGGAGTTTGACCTCCATGGGTTTTGGGCATTTGAAGAGTAAACCACATATTCTTGAAGCTTGGAGTCTCCTCTTCCACTTAAGGTAAAAAGATTCAAGAGAAAAACTCATTTTCTCCATTTCCATGCCTTGGCCGATTTTGGCTTCTTTTAATGCCTTGTTCTTCTCTTGTTTTGGAGCATTGTCTCAACCCTCCAATGGTGGAGTAATCCCCTTCTTGATTCAAGGGTGAGAATCCCTCTCAAAGATCTCCAAAGGTAAAACCCTAACTTGTGCTCTAAGCCCTTTTATTTGAATTAGCATTCTTTAAGGGTTTAGAAGGATAATTAAATGCATTCTTGTGTTCTTGGGTGTTGGGATGGAGTTTGACAACTCCATTCCCATTTGACCGATAGGTACAAGCAAGAGAGGAAGAAGAGAAATGGAAAAGAAAGAAGGAAAATATAAGCTCAAGGTAAGAGCTCCTTCTCAATGCTTAATTTAATGCATTAGTGTAATGGGAATGGGTAAACATATAAAAACCTAAACTATTGTACTAGTATTGTAGTGTGGATGTTTGAGTATTTGTGAGCAAAATGTGGATTTGTAGGCCTTTAGAGCCAAATGAATGGTGTATGTGTATTAGTATGCTATTGCAGGAAGTAATGGTATATTAGTATTGTGATTGAAGAAGTATTGGTGTATTAAGATTTGTATGAACCTTGTGTGCTGGTAGGACCCTTGTTGGGTGTGGCTAGCTTTAGGTTGAATTTGATGAGAGAATGTGTATTTGAGGATGTAAGGAGTAGGTGAACTATGGCGAAATTTTATAGGAATTGTGTATTAAGGATGACTTGGTGAATGGGAGAACCAAGGTGTGTATTGGATTTAATAAAGGTGTTTAATGACCATGGAATGGTAGTTGTGGTATGAGAGTATTAGGATGTAAAATCTGTAGCAAGAGAGGTACCAAAATGCATTGTGGAACTATGAAGAAATTGGTGTGCAGGATTTTGTAAAATGAGTGTTGGAACTTGGGTGTAGGAAGTTTGATGGCTTGGAAATGAATTGGCATGGCAAGGAGAGGTATTTAGAATGCTAGGAATGGCATTGGTTGAGGAAGTATTGGATGGGAGAATTGAATTATAAAATTTGTAGCATAGGTGTAACAAAAACTGTTACATGTGTTGTGGAAGAAGTAAGAAAGTTGTGTAAGGTGTTTGATGAATTTAGTAATGGATTTGGGGGATGAATTAAGGTATTTTAGGAAGCCTAATAGGTGCTAAATCATGTGGGATTACATGTAGGAAGATTGGGGAAGAAATGGGTAAGAAGAGAAAAGAAAAACAAGGTCTGTAGCAACATTCTGCTACGGTCCGACCCAGAGGTGGGTCGGACGGTGGGTCGGACAGGCACAGACCACGGAACCGAAACCTACTGGAACGGTCCGACCCAGAGGTGTATGGGTCGGACGGAACAGTTCTGGGTCGGACGGGACAATTTCAGAAGACGGGAAACTTACTGGAATGGTCCGACCCATAGGTTGGGTCGGACGGTGGGTCGGACGGCCCTAACTTATATATATAAAAAAAAGAAACAGTAGTACCATAGTAATCATATGTATGTATGTATGTAGGTAAGTACATAAATAAAGGACCTTAGTAATATACCATTAATGTGACAACAATGGTAAGGAAGTAAGTATGGGTAGGAAAACAAGTATGAAAAGTAATTAAGTAGGTTGAGAGTATGAAACATTAAGTATACCGGGATAACGGGGTAAGTACGGGAATAGTAATTATTTGTGTATCGTAAGATATAGTATTAATAATAATGTTGGAACATTATCAGTGGAACAAGTGTGAACCAAGGAACGAGGGAACACACGGTAGAGCTAACTTCGGTGAAAGGTATGATTTTCTCATGCCCCGTATGCTAACCGAGTTACGTTGATTTGTGTGCTGTATGCCGGCTAATCAAGACTAAAGCATGAAAACGGTTTATTGCCTTTCACTATATGTCTTGCTGTATGTTGTGTGAGCTAACCCTTCTTGATTGATTGTGTGGCTTCATTTGGTGCGTAGTACGACTCATGGATGAGTCTTGTTGTGTAGTGGCTCGTAGTAAGAGTCATGTTGTGAACTAATGGAACCGTAGCAACGCACTAAACTAACGAATCAACAAACGATAACGCAACCCAACGAAACTCACTAAAATGTGAGAGAGTGTACGGGAGTAATAACCTCCCGATAACGGTTGGAGAACTGAAATGAATAATCCACAAATAATAAGTAGTGGAAGTATATAAGTAACCTCTATTAGAGGAATTAATCTTGGTGCAAGACATGAACCATGAGAGTAGTAAAGAATGACGAGGGATCTCCAAACCCCTTAGCAATTAGTTGACCCATTATGAGAGGACCCGACTGATGTAAGTATGTCCCGAACATGAGAGTATTCGATACGTTGGGGAAACCCTAAAATCTGAGGATACTAGTCGGTTGTAATTCCCTAAGCTAGTGGAGGTTATCAAGAGAGATACTTCTAGGCTAACCCATGAGATTGTATTATACTCTGAGAGAAGAGTGTTGGGAATTTGAGTAGTCCGGTAAGAACGGACATTGAGTATTGAGGAGCTAAGTGTATAGCCCTCGTATTGTAGGTCCGGTGGCGAGTCTTGTGTATTACTCCGCCCAGAGGCCAAGTAATGAGTATTGAGTATTGCGTACGTATGAGTAAAGTAATGAGTATTGAGTAAGAAGCGAGTATGAGTATGTAATGAGTACCAAGTATCGAGTATGTATGAGTAAGCAGTGAGTATTGAGTACGTATGAGTAAGTATGGAGAGTTGAGTAGTGAGTATGCACAAGTACAGTAACGAGTACAGAGTAAGGGTCGTGTACGAGTAAGGTATTGAACATGGAGTGATGAGTATGCAAGAGTAAGGAGTAAGTATGAGTCGAGTATCGAATATCGAACACAGTACGAAGAGTAATGAATGAATAACAAATACGAATGGTTGACTATTGAATTGTCTTCCTTAATAAGTATTGAACTTGTATATTTATGTAGGTATTTTTGATTGTATTGTTGTAGTATGAGTATGTATGTATGCATGTAAAATGAATTCCATGTGTATCCGACCCAAAGTAGTCGGCGTACCGCGGTTAGCACGCGGTATATGCGAATTTCATATGCAGCGTAAGCTGACCCCCTAGGGGGACCGCTTTTAGTGTGCAGGTACTCGAAGCTGACCACCGTTCGTGAGAGTAGGACGGGGACTGCTACGTAAGCATGGGTAGTTGTATAAAAGGGATTGTACTCGTAAGGTATTGGGAAATTGGAAGTCCAAGCTGTAACGGTAATTTAAGGATTGTAGTATACTCGGTATAGTAATGTATTGGAGTTGTGATAAGTGTCTAAATGAGCATGTTTTATAGGTGTATTTCATATATAATATTAGCACTTTTCTTGCTCATTTCTCCACTTCGGTTAGTTTTCCTCTAGTTTATGTTTTATTGTTTATCTCACAAATTTATTGGTTTAACATGAGGAAAACCAAGCTGGAAGTAAAGTAGACAAAGAGACGAACGCATAGACGCAAACGGGTCGGAAGACGGACTTATAACGAAGAATATAGAGCGGTTGAAGATTGTTATATATATATATATATATATATTATTAATATATATATATAAATCGCATGGAGAAGGGGTCCGCACCCATCAGCGGACGTGAGTGATCGCAACCGCCAGGCGGAAGAGAGGGCACGACCGCCCAATAACTAGCGGACACCACAGGCGCAACCGCCTGGCGGACACAATAGGAGAGGACCGCCCCGTAGCTGGCGGTAGAGGAGGCGGACGGCAAGGGAGACCGCCACTTATTAGGCGGTCAAGGAGGCGGTTGTGAAGGCGCCCCGGATTTCTTCTGCGCCCGTCGTCTCTGCAACTTGGCTCCGCCGACTGCAACTGGTCCACTGCCATATCTATCTACTCCGCCTACCTTAATTCACGCGGCTGTGTTCAGCTGTCTGTCCCCTGCAATCAATGAGAGCAATCAACGAGCTCAATCTTCCACCGCCTCACGCGTCTGTCTATCTCTCTGCTTTCTTCTTCCTTTTTCTATATAAACCCACGAGCTTCACCCAATAAATCATTCAAAAATTCAATCCATCCACGACCACTTCACCACACCTCGCGCCATCTCATTTCTCTTCTCCACCTTCTCCATTTTATTTATTTCACAGTCCACCAAATCCACCTCTAGCCTACGTATACAAAATAGCAGAGTGAGCCGGAGTGATTACGGATGATTTCTATTACTCTTGTCTCTGTCTATCTATTTAATATGTTAGGCTAGTTTACACGCTCTGGGAATGGTTTATATGTTTGTATTAATTATGCTATATTTTTACTGGTTTAATTTATATACAGTTTTGTTACGCTTAAAGGTTATCTCGCACCTTTTTAATAAATGTCATGGTTTATTAAATTACTTTCCTAAGTCTATTTTGATCAGACCGGTGATAAATAGATAGGTTAATTAAGACGTAAACTGGAGGAAACTTGTTATGATTTAATAAGTTAGTATTCAGTTGCAAATGTAATTCATCAATACTCCTCTGCCGTTCGCAGGCTTTTGCTTGAACCTTGATTAGAACCTTGCATTACAGGTGAACGAGTTCTTATGAGGCTATGACTTAGTCCTTAAGATAATTACAGGAACCTTGCCAATTATTAAACCAGTAGAGATAGCTTAATTATGCAGTTTATATTAACCTGACCCAGAGTTCCATTTTATTTATCTGTCAACTTAGTTTATTTTATTCTTCTTTTATTTATTTTACAAGTCAATTAATCCACCCCCCTTTTGTGACACGCTTAGGTATACTATTATATGTATATTAGTCCCACGGTTCGACATCCGGTTGCTTACATTTTCACTATACTACTGCGACCGGGATTTATTTGCAGCCCGACGTTATTTTTGGGTTTTAATTTCTTTCTTTTATGTTAATTACACCTGTTCTAACCACTCACAATATAACGTCTGCAAGTTGTAACCGAATTATGGATGAGTAAGCAATGGGAAGTATTGTATTGTGTAGAGTACTCGGTATGTTCAAATTCATCAGACCGATAGTATGTAGTATTGTAACTCGCCTTGTTAGTCACGTGGGTGACTAACGGCATTGTACACCTGCTGTTATGTATGTAGTATCCGCTGCGAAGGTAAGTATTTCTACAGAAATACCGGGTTTAGGAAAATACCGAGTTAGGAATTAGAAACTTAGGGCTAAGGGTTGAGTGTTAGCGTGAGAGGTAGGCTAGTTAGGAACTTCCGCGTGAACCGGAAACCTACAACAACCATACCCCGCCCTCCGCAACCCACGGTATTAAGATGGAAAATAACGCCAGAGAGATGGGAAGACCTCTCACACTCGGGCAACACCCGATCTGGCAGTTGCAAGTAAACCTTATTAGAAAAAGAACCTGTCATACGGTAGAGTCCAAGAACTGGAAGTCCCGAAGACGGTTCCCGTTGAATGACAAGGACCGCACTTAATGGCGGAGAACTGAAGATTCTAAAAACAGGATAATGGAATTTATGGCACCATGGGGCGACATGCTTCGCAGTCGCAAGAACCATGAGTAGCCAGCAAGAAGAGAAGCACAATCGCGCAATGAAACAAGGAAGAGAGAGTAGTAAGCCCGTGACAAGAGAGTCTACGGACTGTAATGTTTGATAATACCAACAACGGTATACAAACCGACTAAGGAACTAGTCGAGGTTGGATTAATACCAAACCTACAAGCCAAGAGGCAATAATAACCGAACAAACATGGTTTGGATAGCTATGAAAGTATTCGTAGAACTTACACCTATAGGACCACGAAATGGTTCCTAAGGATAAGCCAAGTCTCGTTAACCACAGTGAAGGTGTGAGACACCCGGATTGACGACAACCATGTCAAGTACCCTGAGAAACGACTCAGGAGATGGATCACAAGATCAAAAGATCAAAGGAAGATCCGACAAAACCACCAATTATGGATGGAAACGATACCGCAATCGGTATATGTTAACCAAAAAACAACCTACCCGCGCACTTGCCCAGGGCAAGTGCAGCAACTACAAGACGGTTGGAAGGCTTTAAACAACCCGCAAATGCTTGCTAAAGTGCCGCTATGACGAATGGAGCAAATATAGGATCACAATCCTAAGTATTTAAATAACGAAACCACGGAAAGGCCTAACGGCCCGACCATTGTATTAAGAGTATAACGGTCAGCAAGAAGCTGAACTTGGTCAAGACCTGAATCATGGCAACGCCATGAAGAATTTCTTTTAACACCGAACCGTTATTTCAAAACCCAAAACTTTTCTTTCAAAACTACAAACCTTTCTTTTAAACCTTGGATTTTTAAAACTAAACCAACGGAATTACGGTGAGTATCATAGAGTGATACAAGAGGAGTTGACAATAGAACACTTCACCTAGGCGTGTGACGAGCACTACGAGTGTACCCAAATACGGGATGTGGGACGACCGCACTCCGAAGGAGCTTGCGGGCCTGACATATAGTTAGGTAAGTGGTAACGTGCCAAGACGGTACCCCACGTATGTATACATGTAGTGTATGAAACACGGGAAGTAGTCAACTCTGTTCTACGGACCATAAGCAAATTCAACCAGAATAGTTGGATACCTCGAACGAGCAAGGGGAACTCAGATAAGCTTACAAGCTAAGGAGTCAAGAACCTACTACAGGAGGATGATTAAGAGTTAAAAGTGCGAGAAGCACTAACAACTGAATAAAGACATTGAATATGTCTTGAATAAATTAAAGTAAAGCATGATGACTGGAAGGAGTACCCAGTCTAAGCACAGTAAGGCAAATGCCTAACATTAACACAACAGTGTTCAATGAACGGGATAGAATTCCCAGAACAACTACCACAAACGCACAGGGTGATGTTATAAGGTACCAGAAATACCACTCATCACCGGAAGGGATATCAAATCCGTATAACACAAGGAAAAACACCAATGGTCTACCCTAAGAACGGGAGACGTTACAACCCTCAACGGATAACTCAGATCCAGAACCGCAAGGTAGGACAATAAACTGAACATACTCATAAATGTCAGATGCTACCGTATAATCGGTACTACCCAGGAGAAATCCATAAAGGGGTATCAAGTCAACACAGTTAAATGAGATGTCGTGGTAAGAACACCACAATCGGAACGAACATCCGGTTGGAACACCGGAGGGATCCCACTTGATAGGGGATATCCCAACTTAACAAATGGTATCGATCAATACCAAGGTACAAAAGGGTCTCCAACAAACGGAAGCGTGATGCGACGATCTTATCATGGAGCCCAGTATCACCTCCAAACCCAGCAATGTCTTGTGGAGAAGTAATCACTTGGGGACAACCTATGATGAGCAGAGCTCTAGGCAACATGGCTAGTAGGCCATGAAACTGTTACCACACGACCCAACGGTTGCAAAACCCACTGTGAACCATATGGAAAGTGGTCAAGGATGACACCGATAAAAGAGTAACAACCAATAATGGAGGATCCCCTTATAAATGTGAGACCACAAGAGCGGTGAACACATGGATTCCAAGAAGGGGATACCATCAGTAATTGTCGGGAAATATATCCCTTTTAGAACTACTAATGTAGTCAGGCTTGAGCATATAATTCTTGTCAAGCAATGTGAAATAAGCTTCAACAGCAATTGTTGACAACCAAGGAATAACCGGTTATAAAACCAATGATGCTCAGGGGAGCTCAGAAAAACAAAAGAATACCATATTCTGTATTTGCCAAATACATAAGGAACCATTGTATAAATGATAGAGATGCATGAGCTGAAGCTAGCAACAGTGGATGCCATGTAAACCAATACTGTGGAATCAGTAAGAACATGGTGCGCATCAGGCGACCAATGTACGTGAATAATCACCCAATACTGTGGAGTTGTTAGTACAATATGGTAGACAGACCGGGCGACAAGCTAGAAGTCCGCACTAAATGATGAAACACCACTTGAAAGAGTAGCGATCAGTCCTATTGCGATCTCATAAGAGAGTTACTGCCAAGGGTTCACGCCTCTGCACTCTGTAGGACTGAGTGTTTTGGTATTGCACTTGTGTAGTTAATGATCTAGTGGGATAGCTAGGAATATGGAAAATGTAAGTAGTAGTAAATTCTTTGTTTCACCAGTGAACATGGCATAAGCCAGCTAAGCAAAAGCTCGGAAACAAACCGTGCGGCCTAAGGCCAAAGAAGCACGAAGAGTGTGAAACACACCAATAATCACAAGATGTGAATTCCATTGGAATAAAAGTGAAAGGCGACTTAAGAAAGTCACAAGGACCGACGCATTAAAAATGCAAGGTCATACAAGTAAAGAACACTTGTAATGAACCAGAGAAACTGGTATAATTCAGAAGCTACTAAGCAGTAGAGGAAGCACTACAACTAAGTAGTGACTTAACCTCAACCGACAATAAGTCGGAGAAACCAAGTGAATGATTACTACAAACACAACAATATGTATATAGATTGCCAGAGAGCTGGTTATGAATCTAAAACTCATCGAGTTCGAGCACGGTAAGAGAACACCGCACTTGGTCAATAAACCTTATTCCCACAATAAGAGGGATAAAAAGGTGTTGTATAGCACATTTAAGATAACAAGAAGGGCGAATAACCCAAGTTATCAGGGTCGCGCAGCAGAAGCTAGTGGGCCCAGAATTCTAAGTGAAATGCACCTAGAACCGAACCCGGTTAAGAGTTAAATAACTCCGACGAAAATTCTTGATGCAGGGACTAACCGATAGTACGGTTAAGACCCGTTGATCAAGGAACATTATATAATAGACCGCATGGAAACTGAACCACTCCATGACGGCTGAATGCCTTCGACCAATGTCCAATGTTGATACATGGTAGATTAAGTGGGCGTAATCCCTTTTAAGGGGGGTAGAGCGAAACCGTTAAATGTATGTTTTACGTGATAGGTGCGTAAACTACAATGCGCATAGCGCAAAAGAATTCGTTTTAATGATTGATACTTATGCTACATAAACATCTGTATTCACTCATTGTGTAATTGTGGTAATTTGGGAAGTAAGTATAAGAAAAGGAGTAGAGAAACTCCAGGGGAATGAGAACCCCGATTGGTAATAGTATGAGGAATGAGTATGTATGGGAGACTTGAGGAGTATAAATCGTATGGAACGATGTATGTAATGAGTATAAATCGGCATAAAACCGATGTATTTTATGAGTATAAATTGGAGTATAGCAAATTAATGGGATATTATACCCATGAATTTTTAAGTATAGTAGTTGGAGAAGACGTAGTAATAAATGATGAGATTAGTAAGTAAGTAAGTGAATTGTATAAATTGGAAAATGTATGTGTGTGATTATGAGTAGCAAGATTAAAAAGATAGAAATGAAATGATGTTTGACGAGCTGTCTGTTGTATTGAGGTGGGAAGTGGAACTGATTTGCTAGCGATCAAGGGAAGCCGAACACAAATTGGAGTGGAAGGATAATTCAACACCAATGCTGATCACATTGGGGTTGAAGGACTCTGGAAGCTCCCTTAAGTGGCCACAATAATAACACTAGTAATAGGTGTAATCATCATAAATTGAAATTGGGAGATGTATGCAAAGTTTTCAAAATGAATTTCCAAAACTAATTTGGTACAACGTTTTCTTCAAACTTGAGAATGAGGATCGGTTTTAAAACCACTCCCACGGGCGCTAGTGGATCTTCCATGCCTAGGCACGGGTATCCGGTCAAAACCATAGGAGGTGAAGCTAGTTTTGAGTCTGTGGAAGTGTAGAGTAGTTAGAAACCACTACACCGTTCGTGCGGTGACCGTGTGTGTTTTGTATTTTTCCAAAGGCACTGGGGCGGCATAGTCCCGAGTAAGTATGAGTAAGTATGAGTAAAGTATGAGTAAGTAAGTATGAGTAAGTGCCTGATGATCTCTATATGTGCAAATGAATTTGATCAGAACCAAAGGACCGTGGAGCCAGAAAGTGTAAGTGCTCAAGTCATGATGGCCGTGAACCAGAAAGCGTAAGTGTTCAAACGTGACCGGTACCTGAGGGATCACTCGCCATTGGGGAGGATTGTACCTAATTGTCTGCGGATGGACCCCCTTGGAGAGAAGTAAAACGGATATTTTTGATTGCTATGCATGCAGTGACATGCTGTTTGGATGCGTAGTATGCATCATGTCAGACAGTTGGAGTTTGACAAATTATATGTAGAGGTCATAACCTTAGCATAGAGTATTTATACAAGTAACCATATTAGATTCACCAACTTTGAGGGCAAAGTTCTTTAAGGGGGGTAGATTGAAATACCCCGAACTTAAATATGGTGATTAGATTATTTAATATAGTATTTAAGGGCCTAATAGTGCCTAAGTAATTTTGGTAAGGAAAATAAATCCAAAAGAAATGAGAAAAACGCTTAGAAAGCGGAAAACGCTAAAACAAGCGTTAAATAACCATAGGAGGTACGGGACCTCGGTTATAGTATCGTAAGGATTCCTAAGGCTTATTCATGCCTAATTAGTATACGGGAACGATTCCCGAAGAAAACGGATCCAAGAAATGTATTAAAAAATGAAAGAGCTTTAGCTCACGTTTTTCGAGGAAACCCGAAAACGTGATTTTAAGTGGTCAAACGAACCCGTAAAAATTATAAATCATTAAATAATAATTATTAAGCCTTTATGGAAGCTTAATAACCAATAAAAATAAAGAAACGAGAAATTCCGGAAAACGGGCCCGGTTAGTGAATAGTATCCAAACCGGGTAAAATAACAAGCGTTTTCTGTAAAAGACGAAAAACGTCCAACTAGTAATACAGGGGGCCGGTTTTAAGAGTTAAATAACCCCTCTCTCACACACACACTAGCTAAATAAATAATGAGTCAAAAAGCAAAAGAAGAAAAAAAAGGTAAAAGCAACTTACCTTTTCTCTCACCTCCCATTTCCTCATTTCTCTATTCTCTCACCTCCCTCCTCCTCTCCCAGCGATTTCTCTCTCCTTCTCCATGGGGCTGGCGATTTTTGGAGAGCTTCAACAACAACAATGGCACCTCACTTTCTCCTTCATGCTCTAGCTCCATTTGAGCTCTAAATGTAAAATAAAACACATATTTGAACTCCCCTCATCCTCCTCTACATTTCTATCTTTTCAAAATTCCAAATGGAGGAGTTTGACCTCCTTGGGTTTTGGGCATTTGAAGAGTAAACCACATATTCTTGAAGCTTGGAGTCTCCTCTTCCACTTAAGGTAAAAAGATTCAAGAGAAAAACTCATTTTCTCCATTTCCATGCCTTGGCCGATTTTGGCTTCTTTTAATGCCTTGTTCTTCTCTTGTTTTGGAGCATTGTCTCAACCCTCCAATGGTGGAGTAATCCCCTTCTTGATTCAAGGGTGAGAATCCCTCTCAAAGATCTCCAAAGGTAAAACCCTAACTTGTGCTCTAAGCCCTTTTATTTGAATTAGCATTCTTTAAGGGTTTAGAAGGATAATTAAATGCATTCTTGTGTTCTTGGGTGTTGGGATGGAGTTTGACAACTCCATTCCCATTTGACCGATTGGTACAAGCAAGAGAGGAAGAAGAGAAATGGAAAAGAAAGAAGGAAAATATAAGCTCAAGGTAAGAGCTCCTTCTCAATGCTTAATTTAATGCATTAGTGTAATGGGAATGGGTAAACATATAAAAGAACCTAAACTATTGTACTAGTATTGTAGTTGTGGATGTTTGAGTATTTGTGAGCAAAAATGTGGATTTGTAGGCCTTTAGAGCAAATGAATGGTGTATGTGTATTAGTATGCTATTGCAGGAAGTAATGGTATATTAGTATTGTGATTGAAGAAGTATTGGTGTATTAAGATTTTGTATGAACCTTGTGTGCTGGTAGGACCCTTGTTGGGTGTGGCTAGCTTTAGGTTGAATTTGATGAGAGAATGTGTATTTGAGGATGTAAGGAAAGTAGGTGAACTATGGCGAAATTTTAGTAGGAATTGTGTATTAAGGATGACTTGGTGAATGGGAGAACCAAGGTGTGTATTGGATTTAATAAAGGTGTTTAATGACCATGGAATGGTAGTTGTGGTATGAGAGTATTAGGATGTAAAATCTGTAGCAAGAGAGGTACCAAAATGCATTGTGGAACTAGGAAGAAATTGGTGTGCAGGATTTTGTAAAATGAGTGTTGGAACTTGGGTGTAGGAAGTGTGATGGCTTGGAAATGAATTGGCATGGCAAGGAGAGGTATTTAGAATGCTAGGAATGGCATTGGTTGAGGAAGTATTGGATGGGAGAATTGAATTGTAAAATCTGTAGCATAGGTGTAACAAAAACTGTTACATGTGTTGTGGAAGAAGTAAGAAAGTTGTGTAAGTTGTTTGATGAATTTAGTAATGGATTTGGGGGATGAATTAAGGTATTTTAGGAAGCCTAATTGGTGCTAAATCATGTGGGATTACATGTAGGAAGATTGGGGAAGAAATGGGTGAAGAAAGTAAGAAGAGAAAAGAAAAACAAGGTCTGTAGCAACATTCTGCTACGGTCCGACCCAGAGGTGGGTCGGACGGTGGGTCGGACAGGCACAGACCACGGAACCGAAACTACTGGAACGGTCCGACCCAGAGGTGTATGGGTCGGACGGAACAGTTCGGGTCGGACGGGACAATTTCAGAAGACGGAAACTTACTGGAATGGTCCGACCCATAGGTTGGGTCGGACGGTGGGTCGGACGGCCCAACTTATAAAAAAAAAAAACAGTAGTACCATAGTAATCATATGTATGTATGTATGTAGGTAAGTACATAAATAAAGGACCTTAGTAATATACCATTAATGTGACAACAATGGTAAGGAAGTAAGTATGGGAGTAGGAAAACAAGTATGAAAAGTAATTAAGTAGGTTGAGAGTATGAGAACATTAAGTATACCGGGATAACGGGGTAAGTACGGGAATAGTAATTATTTGTGTATCGTAAGAGTATAGTATTAATAATAATGTTGGAACATTTTCAGTGGAACAAGTGTGAACCCAGGAACGGGGGAACACACGGTAGAGCTAACTCCGGTGAAAGGTATGATTTTCTCATGCCCCGTATGCTAACCGAGTTACGTTGATTTGTGTGTTGTATGCCGGCTAATCAAGACTAAAGCATGAAAACGGTTTATTGCCTTTCATTATATGTCTTGCTGTATGTTGTGTAAGCTAACCCTTCTTGATTGATTGCGTGGCTTCATTTGGTGCGTAGTACGACTCATGGATGAGTCTTGTTGTGTAGTGGCTCGTAGTAAGAGTCATGTTGTGAACTAATGGAACCGTAGCAACACACTAAACTAACGAATCAACAAACGATAACGCAACCCAACGAAACTCACTAGAATGTGAGAGAGTGTACGGGAGTAATAACCTCCGATAACGGTGGAGAACGAAATGAATAATCCACAAATAAAAGTAGTGGAAGTATATAAGTAACCTCTATTAGAGGAATTAATCTTGGTGCAAGACATGAACCATGAGAGTAGTAAAGAATGATGAGGGATCTCCAAACCCCTTAGCAATTAGTCGACCCATTATGAGAGGACCCGACTGATGTAAGTATGTCCCGAACATGAGAGTATTCGATACGTTGGGGAAACCCTTAAATCTGAGGATACTAGTCGGTGTAATTCCCTAAGCTGGTGGAGGTTATCAAGAGAGATACTTCTAGGCTAATCCATGAGATTGTATTATACTCTGAGAGAAGAGTGTTGGGAATTTGAGTAGTCCGGTAAGAACGGACATTGAGTATTTGAGGAGCTAAGCGTATAGCCCTCGTATTGTAGGTCCGGCGGCGAGTCTTGTGTATGACTCCGCCCAGAGGCCAAAGTAATGAGTATTGAGTATTGCGTAGTATGAGTAAAGTAATGAGTACTGAGTAAGAAGTGAGTATGAGTATGTAATGAGTACCGAGTATCGAGTATGTATGAGTAAGCAGTGAGTATTGAGTACGTATGAGTAAGTATGGAGAGTTGAGTAGTGAGTATGCACAAGTATAGTAACGAGTACAGAGTAAGGATCGTGTACGAGTAAGGTATTGAACATGGAGTGATGAGTATGCAAGAGTAAGGAGTAAGTATGAGTAGAGTAGCGAATATCGAACACAGTACGAAGAGTAATGAATGAATAACAATACGAATGGTTGACTATTGAATTGTCTTCCTTATAAGTATTGAACTTGTATTTATGTAGGTATTTTGATTGTATTGTTGTAGTATGAGTATGTATGCATGTAAAATGAACTCCATGTATATCCGACCCAAAGTAGTCGGCGTACCGCGGTTAGCACGCGGTATATGCGAATTTCATATGCAGCGTAAGCTGACCCCCTAGGGGGACCGTTTTTAGTGTGCAGGTACTCGAAGCTGACCACCGTTCGAGAGAGTAGGACGGGGACTACTACGTAAGCATGGGTAGTTGTATAAAAGGGATTGTACTCGTAAGTATTGGGAAATTGGAAGTCCAAGCGTGTATCGGTAATTTAAGGATTGTAGTATACTCGGTATAGTAATGTATTGGAGTTGTAACGAATTATGGATGAGTAAGCAATGGGAAGTATTGTATTGTGTAGAGTACTCGGTATGTTCAAATTCATCAGACCGATAGTATGTAGTATTGTAACTCGCCTTGTTAGTCACGTGGGTGACTAACGGCATTGTACACCCGCCGTTGTAGTAGTATCCTGCGAAGGTAAGTATGTACAGTAATGACGGTATTAGCGGTAGGGGTGTTACAAAAAGTGGTATCAGAGCGAAGTATCGCTCTGATGGATGAAATACCGAGTTTAGGAAAATACCGAGTTAGGAATTAGAGACTTAGGGCTAAGGGTTGAGTGTTAGCGTGTGAGGTACGCTAGTTAGGAACTTCCGCGTGAACCGGAAACCTACAACAACCATACCCCGCCCTCCGCAACCCACGGTATTAAGATGGAAATAACGCCAGAGAGATGGAAAGACCTCTCACACTCGGGTAACACCCGATCTGGCAGTTGCAAGTAAACCTTATTAGAAAAAGAACCTGTCATACGGTAGAGTCCAAGAACTGGAAGTCCCGAAGACGGTTCCCGTTGAATGACAAGGACCGCACTTAATGGCGGAGAACTGAAGATCCTAAAAACAAGGATAATGGAATTTATGGCACCATGGGGCGACATGCTTCGCAGTCGCGAGAACCATGAGTAGCCAGCAAGAAGAGAAGCACAATCGCGCAATGAAACAAGGAAGAGAGAGTAGTAAGCCCGTGACAAGAGAGTCTACGGACTGTAATGTTTGATAATACCAACAACGGTATACAAACCGACTAAGGAACTAGTCGAGGTTGGATTAATACCAAACCTACAAGCCAAGAGGCAATAATAACCGAACAAACATGGTTTGGATAGCTATGAAAGTATTCAAAACTTACACCTATAGGACCACGAAATGGTTCCTAAGGATAAGCCAAGTCTCGTTAACCACAGTGAAGGTGTGAGACACCCGGATTGACGACAACCATGTCAAGTACTGAGAAACGACTCAGGAGATCGATCACCAAGATCAAAAGATCAAAGGAAGATCGAAAAACCACCAATTATGGATGGAAACGATACCGTCGGTATACGTTAACCGAAAAACAACCTACCCGCGCACTTGCCCAGGGCAAGTGCAGCAACTACAAGACGGTTGGAAGACTTTAAACAACCCGCAAACTTGCTAAAGTACCGCTATGACGAATGGAGCAAATATAGGATCACCAATCCTAAGTATTTAAATAACGAAACCACGGAAAGGCCTAACGGCCCGACCATTGTATTAAGAGTATACGGTCAGCAAGAAGCTGAACTTGGTCAAGACCTGAATCATGGCAACGCCATGAAGAATTTCTTTTAACACCGAACGTTATTTCAAAACCCAAATTTTCTTTCAAAACACAAACCTTCTTTTAAACCTTGGATTTTTAAAACCAAACAACGGAATTACGGTGAGTATCATAGAGTGATACAAGAGGAGTTGACAATAGAATACTTCACCTAGGCGTGTGACGAGCACTACGAGTGTACCCAAATACGGGATGTGGGACGACCGCACTCCGAAGGAGCTTGCGGGCCTGACATAGTTAGGTAAGTGGTAACGTGCCAAGACGGTACCCCACGTATGTATACATGTAGTGTACGAAACACGGGAAGTAGTCAACTCTGTTCTACGGACCATAAGCAAATTCAACAGAATAGTTGGATACCTCGAACGAGCAAGGAACTCAGATAAGCTACAAGCTAAGGAGTCAAGAACCTACTACAGGAGGATGATTAAGAGTTAAAAGTGCGAGAAGCACTAACAACTGAATAAAGACATTGGATATGTCTTGAATAAATTAAAGTAAAGCATGATGACTGGAAGGATACCCAGTCTAAGCACAGTAAGGCAAATGCCTAACATTAACACACAGTGTTCAATGAACGGGATAGAATTCCCAGAACAACTACCACAAACGCACAGGGTGATGTTATAAGGTACCAGAAATACCACTCATCACCGGAAGGGATATCAAATCCGTATAACACAAGGAAAAACACCAATGGTCTACCCTAAGAACGGGAGACGTTACAACCCTCAACGGATAACTCAGATCCAGAACCGCAAGGTAGGACAATAAACTGAACATACTCATAAATGTCAGATGCTACCGTATAATCGGTACTACCCAGGAGAAATCCATAAAGGGTATCAAGTCAACACAGTTAATGAGATGTCGTGGTAAGAACACCACAATCGGAACGAACATCCGGTTAGAACACCGAGGGATCCCACTTGATAGGGGATATCCCAATTAATAAATGGTATCGATCAATACCAAGATACAAAAGGGTCTCCAACAAACGGAAGCGTGATGCGACGATCTTATCATGGAGCCCAGTATCACCTCCAACCCAGCAATGTCTTTGGAGAAGTAACCACTTGGGGACAACCTATGATGAGCAGAGCTCTAGGCAACATGGCTAGTAGGCCATGAAACTGTTACCACACACCCAACGGTTGCAAAACCATGTGAACCATATGGAAAGTGGTCAAGGATGACACCGATAAAAGAGTAACAACCAATAATGGAGGATCCCCTCATAAATGTGAGACCGCAAGAGCGGTGAACACATGGATCCAAGAAGGGGATACCATCAGTAATTGTCGGGAAATATATCCCTTTCAGAACTACTAATGTAGTCAGCTTGAGCATATAATTTTGCCAAGCAATGTGAAATAAGCTTCAACAGCAATTGTTGACAACCAAGGATAACCGGTTATAAAACCAATGATGCTCAGGGAGCTCAGAAAAAAAAAGAATACCATATTCTGTATTTGCCAAATACATAGGAACCATTGTATAAATGATAGAGATGCATGAGCTGAAGCTAGCAACAGTGGATGCCATGTAAACCAATACTGTGGAATCAGTAAGAACATGGTGCGCATCAGGCGACCAATGTACGTGAATAATCACCCAATACTGTGGTTGTTAGTACAATGGTAGACAGACCGGGCAACAAGCTAGAAGTCGCACAAATGATGAAGCACCACTGAAAGAGTACGATCAGTCCTATTGCGATCTCATAAGAGAGTTACTGCCAAGGGTTCACGCCTCTACTCTGTAGGACTGAGTGTTTTGGTATTGCACTTGTGTAGTTAATGATCTAGTGGGATAGCTAGGAATATGGAAAATGTAAGTAGTAAATTCTTCTTTCACCAGTGAACATGGCATAAGCCAGCTAAGCAAAAGCTCGGAAACAAACCGTGCGGCCTAAGGCCAAAGAAGCACGAAGAGTGTGAAACACACCAATAATCACAAGATGTGAATTCCATTGGAATAAAAGTGAAAGGAGACTTAAGAAAGTCACAAGGACCGACGCATTGAAAATGCAAGGTCATACAAGTAAAGAACACTTGTAATGAACCAGAGAAACTGGTATAATTCAGAAGCTACTAAATAGAGGAAGCACTACAACTAAGTAGTGACTTAACCTCAACCGACAATAAGTCGGAGAAACCAAGTGAATGATCACTACAAACACAACAGTATGTATATAGATTGCCAGAGAGCTGGTTATGAATCTAAAACTCATCGAGTTCGAGCACGGTAAGAGAACACCACACTTGGTCAATAAACCTTATTCCCACAATAAGAGGGATAAAAAGGTGTTGTATAGCACATTTAAGATAACAAGAAGGGCGAATAACCCAAGTTATCAGGGTCGCGCAACAGAAGCTAGTGGGCCCAGAATTCTAAGTGAAATGCACCTAGAACCGAACCCGGTTAAGAGTTAAATAACTCCGATGAAAATTCTTGATGCAGGGACTAACCGATAGTACGGTTAAGACCCGTTGATCAAGGAACATTGTATAATAGACCGCATGGAAACTGAACCACTCCATGACGGCTGAATGCCTTCGACCAATGTCCAATGTTGACACATGGTAGATTACGTGGGCGTAATCCCTTTTAAGGGGGGTAGAGCGAAACCACAAAATGTATGTTTTACGTGATAGGTGCATAAACTACAATGCGCATAGCGCAAAAGAATTCGTTTTAATGATTGATACTTATGTTACATAAACATTGTATTCACTCATGTGTAATTGTGGTAATTTGGGAAGTAAGTATAGGAAAAGGAGTAGAGAAACTCCAGGGGAATGACAACCCCGATTGGTAATAGTATGAGGAATGAGTATGTATGGGAGACTTGAGGAGTATAAATCGGTATGGAACCGATGTATGTAATGAGTATAAATCGGTAAAACCGATGTATTTTATGAGTATAAATTGGAGTATAGCAAATTAATGGGATATTATACCCATGAATTTTTAAGTATAGTAGTTGGAGAAGATGTAGTAAATGATGAGATGATTAGTAAGTAAGTAAGTGAATGTATAAATTGGAAAATGTATGTGGTGATTATGAGTAGCAAGATTAAAAAGATAGAAAACGAAATGATGTTTGACGAGCTGTCTGTTTGTATTGAGGTGGGAAGTGGAACTTGATTTGCTAGCGATCAAGGGAAGCCGAACACAAATTGGAGTGGAAGGATAATTCAACACCAATGCTGATCACATTGGGGTTGAAGGACTCTGGAAGCTCCCTTAAGTGGCCACAATAATAACACTAGTAATAGGAGTAATCATCATAAATTGAAATTGGGAGATGTATGCAAAGTTTTCAAAATGAATTTCCAAAACTAATTTGGTACAACGTTTTCTTCAAACTTGAGAATGAGGATCGGTTTTAAAACCGCTCCCACGGGCGCTAGTGGATCTTCCATGCCTAGGCACGGGTATCCGGTCGAAACCATAGGAGGTGAAGCTAGTTTTGAGTCTGTGGAAGTGTAGAGTAGTTTGAAACCACTACACCGTTCGTGCGGTGACAGTGTGTGTTTTGTATTTTTCCAAAGGCACTGGGGCGGCGTAGTCCCGAGTAAGTATGAGTAAAGTATGAGTAAGTAAGTATGAGTAAGTGCCTGAGGATCTCTATATGTGCAAATGAATTTGATCAGAACCAAAGGACCGTAGAGCCAGAAAGTGTAAGTGCTCAAGTCATGACGGCCGTGAACCAGAAAGCGTAAGTGTTCAAACGTGACCGGTACCTGAGGGATCACTCGCCATTGGGGGAGGATTGTACCTAATTGTCTGCGGATGGACCCCCTTGGAGAGAAGTAAAACGGATATTTTTGATTGCTATGCATGCAGTGACATGCTGTTTGGATGCGTAGTATGCATCATGTCAGACAGTTGGAGTTTGACAATTATATGTAGAGGTCATAACCTTAGCATAGAGTATTATAAGTAACCATATTAGATTCACCAACTTTGAGGGCAAAGTTCTTTAAGGGGGGTAGATTGAAATACCCCGAACTTAAATATGGTGATTAGATTATTTTAATATAGTATTTAAGGGCCTAATAGTGCCTAAGTAATTTTGGTAAGGAAAATAAATCCAAAAGAAATGAGAAAAACGCTTAGAAAGCGGAAAACGCTAAAACAAGCGTTAAATAACCATAGGAGGTACGGGACCTCGGTTATAGTATCGTAAGGATTCCTAAGGCTTATTCATGCCTAATTAGTATACGGGAACGATTCCCGAAGAAAACGGATCCAAGAAATGTATTAAAACGCTGAAAGAGCTTTAGCTCACGTTTTTCGAGGAAACCCGAAAACGTGATTTTAAGTGGTCAAACGAACCCGTAAAAATTATAAATCATTAAATAATAATTATTAAGCCTTTATGGAAGCTTAATAACCAATAAAAATAAAGAAACGAGAAATTCCGGAAAACGGGCCCGGTTAGTGAATAGTATCCAAACCGGGTAAAATAACAAGCGTTTTCTGTAAAAGACGAAAAACGCTCCAACTAGTAATACAGTAGGGGGCCGGTTTTAACAGTTAAATAACCCCCTCTCTCACACACACACACTAGCTAAATAAATAATGAGTCAAAAAGCAAAAGAAGAAAAAAAAAGGTAAAAGCAACTTACCTTTTCTCTCACCTCCCATTTCCTCATTTCTCTATTCTCTCACCTCCCTCCTCCTCTCCCAGCGATTTCTCTCTCCTTCTCCATGGGGCTGGCGATTTTTGGAGAGCTTCAACAACAACAATGGCACCTCACTTTCTCCTTCATGCTCTAGCTCCATTTGAGCTCTAAATGTAAAATAAAACACATATTTGAACTCCCCTCATCCTCCTCTACATTTCTATCTTTTCAAAATTCCAAATGAAGGAGTTTGACCTCCATGGGTTTTGGGCATTTGAAGAGTAAACCACATATTCTTGAAGCTTGGAGTCTCCTCTTCCATTTAAGGTAAAAAGATTCAAGAGAAAAACTCATTTTCTCCATTTCCATGCCTTGGCCGATTTTGGCTTCTTTTAATGCCTTGTTCTTCTCTTGTTTTGGAGCATTGTCTCAACCCTCCAATGGTGGAGTAATCCCCTTCTTGATTCAAGGGTGAGAATCCCTCTCAAAGATCTCCAAAGGTAAAACCCTAACTTGTGCTCTAAGCCCTTTTATTTGAATTAGCATTCTTTAAGGGTTTAGAAGGATAATTAAATGCATTCTTGTGTTCTTGGGTGTTGGGATGGAGTTTGACAACTCCATTCCATTTGACCGATTGGTACAAGCAAGAGAGGAAGAAGAGAAATGGAAAAGAAAGAAGGAAAATATAAGCTCAAGGTAAGAGCCTTCTCAATGCTTAATTTAATGCATTAGTGTAATGGGAATGGGTAAACATATAAAGAACCTAAACTATTGTACTAGTATTGTAGTTGTGGATGTTTGAGAATTTGTGAGCAAAAATGTGGATTTGTAGGCCTTTAGAGCAAAATGAATGGTGTATGTGTATTAGTATGCTATTGCAGGAAGTAATGGTATATTAGTATTGTGATTGAAGAAGTATTGGTGTATTAAGATTTTGTATGAACCTTGTGTGCTGGAAGGACCCTTGTTGGGTGTGGCTAGCTTTAGGTTAAATTTGATGAGAGAATGTGTATTTGAGGATGTAAGGAAAGTAGGTGAACTATGGCGAAATTTAGTAGGAATTGTGTATTAAGGATGACTTGGTGAATGGGAGAACCAAGGTGTGTATTGGATTTAATAAAGGTGTTTAATGACCATGGAATGGTAGTTGTGGTATGAGAGTATTAGGATGTAAAATCTGTAGCAAGAGAGGTACCAAAATGCATTGTGGAACTAGGAAGAAATTGGTGTGCAGGATTTTGTAAAATGAGTGTTGGAACTTGGGTGTAGGAAGTGTGATGGCTTGGAAATGAATTGGCATGGCAAGGAGAGGTATTTAGAATGCTAGGAATGGCATTGGTTGAGGAAGTATTGGATGGGAGAATTGAATTGTAAAATCTGTAGCATAGGTGTAACAAAAACTGTTACATGTGTTGTGGAAGAAATAAGAAAGTTGTGTAAGTTGTTTGATGAATTTAGTAATGGATTTGGGAGATGAATTAAGGTATTTTAGGAAGCCTAATTGGTGCTAAATCATGTGGGATTACTTGTAGGAAGATTGGGGAAGAAATGGGTAAGAAGAGAAAAGAAAAACAAGGTCTGTAGCAACATTCTGCTACAGTCCGACCCAGAGGTGGGTCGGACAGTGGGTCGGACAGGCACAGACCACGGAACCGAAACCTACTGGAACGGTCCGACCCAGAGGTGTATGGGTCGGACGGAACAGTTCTGGGTCGGACGGGACAATTTCAGAAGACGGGAAACTTACTAGAATGGTCCGACCCATAGGTTGGGTCGGACGGTGGGTCGGACGGCCCTAACTTATATATAAAAAAAAAACAGTAGTACCATAGTAATCATATGTATGTATGTATGTAGGTAAGTACATAAATAAAGGACCTTAGTAATATACCATTAATGTGACAACAATGGTAAGGAAGTAAGTATGGGAGTAGGGAAACAAGTATGAAAAGTAATTAAGTAGGTTGAGAGTATGAGAACATTAAGTATACCGGGATAACGGGGTAAGTACGGGAATAGTAATTATTTGTGTATCGTAAGAGTATAGTATTAATAATAATGTTGGAACATTATCAGTGGAACAAGTGTGAACCCAGGAACGGGGGAACACACGGTAGAGCTAACTCCGGTGAAAGGTATGATTTTCTCATGCCCCGTATGCTAACCGAGTTACGTTGATTTGTGTGCTGTATGCCGGCTAATCAAGACTAAAGCATGAAAACGGTTTATTGCCTTTCATTATATGTCTTGCTGTATGTTGTGTAAGCTAACCCTTCTTGATTGATTGTGTGGCTTCATTTGGTGCGTAGTACGATCATGGATGAGTCTTGTTGTGTAGTGGCTCGTAGTAAGAGTCATGTTGTGAACTAATGGAACCGTAGCAACGCACTAAACTAACGAATCAACAAACGATAACGCAACCCAACGAAACTCACTAGAATGTGAGAGAGTGTACGGGAGTAATAACCTCCCGATAATGGTTGGAGAACTGAAATGAATAATCCACAAATAATAAGTAGTGGAAGTATATAAGTAACCTCTATTAGAGGAATTAATCTTGGTGCAAGACATGAACCATGAGAGTAGTAAAGAATGACGAGGGATCTCCAAACCCCTTAGCAATTAGTCGACCCATTATGAGAGGACCCGACTGATGTAAGTATGTCCCGAACATGAGAGTATTCGATACGTTGGGGAAACCCTTAAATCTGAGGATACTAGTCGGTTGTAATTCCCTAAGCTAGTGGAGGTTATCAAGAGAGATACTTCTAGGCTAACCCATGAGATTATATTATACTCTAAGAGAAGAGTGTTAGGAATTTGAGTAGTCCGGTAAGAACGGACATTGAGTATTGAGGAGCTAAGTGTATAGCCCTCGTATTGTAGGTCCGGCGGCGAGTCTTGTGTATTACTCCGCCCAGAGGCCAAGTAATGAGTATTGAGTATTGCGTACGTATGAGTAAAGTAATGAGTATTGAGTAAGAAGCGAGTATGAGTATGTAATGAGTACCAAGTATCGAGTATGTATGAGTAAGCAGTGAGTATTGAGTACGTATGAGTAAGTATGGAGAGTTGAGTAGTGAGTATGCACAAGTACAGTAACGAGTACAGAGTAAGGGTCGTGTAGTAAGGTATTGAACATGGAGTGATGAGTATGCAAGAGTAAGGAGTAAGTATGAGTCGAGTATCGAATATCGAACACAGTACGAAGAGTAATGAATGAATAACAAATACGAATGGTTGACTATTGAATTGTCTTCCTTAATAAGTATTGAACTTGTATATTTATGTAGGTATTTTTGATTGTATTGTTGTAGTATGAGTATGTATGTATGCATGTAAAATGAACTCCATGTGTATCCGACCCAAAGTAGTCGGCGTACCGCGGTTAGCACGCGGTATATGCGAATTTCATATGCAGCGTAAGCTGACCCCCTAGGGGGACCGCTTTTAGTGTGCAGGTACTCGAAGCTGACCACCGTTCGTGAGAGTAGGACGGGGACTGCTACGTAAGCATGGGTAGTTGTATAAAAGGGATTGTACTCGTAAGGTATTGGGAAATTGGAAGTCCAAGCTGTAACGGTAATTTAAGGATTGTAGTATACTCGGTATAGCAATGTATTGGAGTTGTAACCGAATTATGGATGAGTAAGCAATGGGAAGTATTGTATTGTGTAGAGTACTCGGTATGTTCAAATTCATCAGACCGATAGTATGTAGTATTGTAACTCGCCTTGTTAGTCACGTGGGTGACTAACGGCATTGTACACCCGCCGTTATGTATGTAGTATCCGCTCCGAAGGTAAGTATTTGTACAGTAATGACGGTATTAGCGGTAGGGGTGTTATAAATTGCGACGGTTTTCCAGTAACAACCGCCGAAATAGATGAATTTTTTTAAAAACCGCGTCTCTGCCTTCTTTTTTCCAACCCTTCGCCTCTCTCTCTCTCTCTCTTCAATCTCTTCACTCACTGTAAATTCGCAACCCTAAGCTCTGTGCCTCCACCTTCATTCTCTTCTTGTGTATGCGCCTATGGTCGAACTACTGCATCTCGCTCACCAGATTGCAGACAGGGCTGAAGCAGTTCATTCTGAACCGGTAATATACTCGAACTTATCTTTTTATCTATGGAGAACAAGGAAAGCATACATGCTCTCCGTCTTTCCATTCTCGTGTTTGTGTCTGCACATCTCTTCATCTACATTCTCTTCACTCACGGTAATTTTGTAAGGTGAAGAAGGAGCATACACTCTTTGTTCCTCCATTCATTCTCATCTTGTGTCTACGTCTCTATAGAGTAAATCACTGGAACTGCTGCATCTCGCTCCTGAGGTCGGACACTAGGCAGAAAACGATTTTTTTAAATACACCTATTTTAACAGTTGTTAGCTAAGAACCACCGAAATATGTATGTTTTTTTTTTGTTCTAACACGCACCTATCTTGACGTACTTTATTACGGCGGTTCAGAACCGCCGAGATAGACCCAAAACAACCGCCGAGATAGACAAAAAACAACCGCCGAGATAACCCCGTTTAGTACCAGTGCCTCTACCAAAACTATCAGACAGATCTTTTTTAGGTGGGTTCTTTACTATTTGTTTGGGTCAATGTTGGGTCTCTTGCTACATTTGGCGTTCTCTCGTTTAAGTCAATCTATCTAGTACTCCCTCCGTCCTGAATTGATCGTCTTGTTCACTATTTGGACGTGTCGTTTGACTTCAATATTTAACATATAAGATAAAATAATTTTTAAAATTTGAATTTTACAAATGATTCCTTACATGATAAACTATATGTTACACTGTTTCATTTTACAAAATTATTTTATCTTATATGTTAAATATTGAAGTGGAAAAACGTGCCATAAAGCAAAGGAGACGGTCAATTCAGGACGGAGGGAGTATAAGAACTAACGGTGGGAATTATGGAGTTTGTCAGTTTTTATTTTGTGGATCTATATCTCTCGTATGATGACAACTTTCAAGAGTTGTAGGCTTTGACTTTGATTTTACGTCTACGTAGATATTCTATATGGACTTGATTTGCCATAGTTACTCTGTACGCTAATTTTGCTAAGCTAATATGAATAGCAAGCTTCGTTTTCAAAGCGCCTCTGGAAATCTACATTAAAAGGACTAAGGAGTATTGCGTTCCACTTTCTTGTTAGTGACAGCTAGGACATAACACTGACGAACAAAGAACAAATGTGTAGCATTATTCATGATACTATCATCACCTTCGTACTCCTACAATCTCATTAATAGCATCAATTTAAAAAGAAAGAAAAAAAAATAACTAGCCTTTGCATCTTTACAACTAAATTCTCTACCTTCGATCATTCACTCTATTATTTCACGTCCCCACTCGGCAACTCCGACTCAAACTCTGTCGAGTACATCCTCAACGCCGACGACACCGAATAGCTAGTACTAGTATTACTGCTCCTCCTCCCATATACACCACCCTCTCTTTCCCTGGCCGCCATTGTCGACGGCCCTCCTCCTCCACTCTGACTCCTCCCCTCTCTTCTCCCTCTCTCCTCATTCTCATGAGTCGGCGCCGGCTTTTTCTTCATCACTGCATCTACAACCGTGGCTCCTCTCTCCTGTCGGATCTCCATGAGCATGGCAAAACGTCCTTCATCGTAGGCCGATCGTTCGGTGTCGGGTTCACGCACAGCAGCGCCACGCCAAGCGCTTGCACCATCTCATCGATCTCCGGCTCAGGTCGTCCATGTAGTGCTGGATCGAGCGCTTCGATCGCCGAGGAAGTGGTTCGTAGGCGCCGTACCCAGTCGGATATGTGAAGGCCGTCCGGGATCGTTGGATCGATCGGTTGTTTGCCTGTGAGGACCTCCAGGAGTACCACTCCGTAGCTGTACACATCCGTCTTCTCTGTGATCTTCAACAGGGAACCGTACTCTACGAGAAGAGAAAGCAAAAAGTGTAAGTTACAGTGTCTCTGAATTCGGTTGTTTGTGACTCTTTAGGTGATGGTGACATGATGAAATGCTAGGTCAATTATTGATGTTAGCAGAATTCGATGCAGACAAAAATATATACATGCTTGAATAATGTTTTCCTTGAAAGAGAACAGAGAATCTGTCATCTTTCTAAGCTACGTGTTCAGTTATCAGTTTATAATACAAGCGTCTCTGAATTATAAGAATTGCTCACCTGGAGCGATGTAGCCAAGAGAACCGGCGACAGTGCTGGAAGGTCTACCAAAATCGCCATCCCTGACAAGCTTGGCTAGGCCAAAATCAGCAATGTATGGCTCAAAATTAAGGCCAATGAGTATATTGTTAGCCTTTATATCCCTATGAATTATTGGGGGGACACAATCGTGATGTAGATAAGCCAAACCCTGAGCGGAACCTAGTATGATCTTGTACCGGACATCCCAATCCAAGCACCTACCGTCACCTTTCTCGTGTAGAACACTCGCCAAGCTTCCATTGGGCATGTAATCATACATCAGAAGCCTTGTCTTTTGGTTCCAGCAACAACCAAGGAACCGTACAATGTTCTTGTGGCGGACTGAGCCGAGGGTTTTCACTTCGGTTGAGAAGGAATCTCTCACTCCTCCTCTGTTGGTGCCTGATTTGCTGTTGTCCTCTCGAGATTCACATTGGGCTATCATTGTCAATGGCCATAGCTTCTTCACTGCTATGACCTTGCCATTTTCAAGCTCCGCTCTGTAAACCTTGCCGGAGCATCCTTTGCCAATGACATTGTCCTCCACCAGGGATTTCAGGATCTGTTCAACTGAGAACTCAAGCTTTTGGAATGGGGTCCATTGCCACGGCCATGAATCTCCACCTAGCTCTGAATCAGTATCCTTCTTGGTCATCTTCCTTGCTCGGAAAACTGCAATTATGCCAAGAATCACCAGAAACATAGTAAGAGCAGCTAGCAGTGAAATGGCCACCTTAATCTTCCGTGATTGTCTCACCCTGGAAGATGGCATTTCTGAGTTGGTCCTCAAGAAGCATGAATCATGACCTCTCAAGCACAACCCTGGGTTTCCTTCTAGTTCTGTGGATAAGAGCTGACGGAACAGCTTGCTGTCTGGGAGAAACCCTGTGAAATCATTGTAAGATATGTTAAGAGAGACCAGATTGTCTAACCCAGAGAGATGCATTAGGCTCCCGTTGAGCTCATTGTGAGATATGTCCAATGTGGACAGCTTCTTGAGGTCGGAAATCTGTTGTGGAATTTCTCCACTCAAAGCATTCCAACTAAGATTCAAAGCTATATCTAGGTTTACGATCTTGAATAGCTTGGAAGGTATGGTTCCTGATAAATTGTTGCTGCTCACATCAAGCAGTTGCAGGCTGGAACAGCTACCCACTGAAGAGGGTATGGGTCCAGAGAGGGAATTTCTCCTCAGATTGAGAGAATCCAGAATAGTTAGCTGGCCAAGGCTTACAGGGATCTGACCTTTTAACTGATTTCCTGATAAATCCAAGGCCTGAAGCCTTTTGAGATATTGAAGGGAATCGGGCAGATAGCCTCCAAGTGCATTGTCGCTTAAGCTCAACATTTGTAACTCTATGCATTTACTTAACTCTGCAGGAATTGACCCGGTGAGTTGGTTCTCTGACAGATCAAGGAAACTAAGGCTCCTCAGATAGCCGATTTCTTTTGGAATTTCACCAGTAATCATATTCTTTGAAATGCGCAGCCTAGTGAGGGACTTGCAGTGCCCAATTTGTGAAGGTATCGACCCTGAGATGCGGTTTGATGTTAAGAGAAGCTTTGTTAGGTTTTTGAGCTCAAATAAGCTGGACGGTATGCTCCCGTTGAGTGCATTGTGAGACAAATCGAGAGTTTCGAGACTAATGCAACCAGCCAATGAAGAAGGAATGCTACCTTCAAGCTTGTTTTGCCAGGCAAGGAAAACATTTAGTCTTCGTAGCTGGCCAATCTCTGGTGGAATCAATCCTGTTATCAGATTGGAATCAACCTGGATTTGCATGAGGTTTGAAGCATTGGAAATGACAGAAGGGATTGAACCTGATATGTTATTTTTACTGAGCATAAGCTGCTGGAGGTTTGATAGTTTCCCAAATGAATGGGGAATGCTCCCTGAGAAAGCATTCAAAGAAAGATCGATAATGACCAAGCTTGAGCAGTTACCAATCTCATCAGGAATCACCCCCGAGAGATTATTCTGCCAAAGCAACAAATTTTCAAGCTTCTGAAGCTTACCAATCTCTGAAGGAAGTGAACCAGATAGACTGTTTTGATAGAGGTACAGGTCAACAAGCTCTGAGCAATTGCCCAACTCTGGTGGAATCTCCCCAGAAAGCATTGTGGTGTAGATAGACAGGGTTTGAAGTTTACTTAGCTTACCAAGTGAAGCTGGGAGAGAACCTGAAATTTTGGTAACTGCTAAGCCAAGAAGGGTTAGGTTTTCAAACTGAGCTATCATCTCTTCTGCGATTACCCCTGAAATGTCTTTGTTTCCACCAGCCCGCAAGTATTCTAAGCTCTTAAGATTTCCCAACTCTGCTGGGAGTTTCCCACTGAGCTCGTTATCTATGAGATTCAGATCTTTGAGGCTCAAACAATCTCCCAACTCACTTGGTATTTTTCCGGAGAGCTGGTTGCTGCTCAAGTCCAAGGTTAGAAGATTCCTTAGCTTTCCGATGGTAGCAGGGATCCCACCAATGAGATTGTTCAAGCTAAGATTGATGAGGCTGAGTTGAGAGCAGTCACCTATTTCTGGTGGGATCTCTCCAGTGAGATTAGAATCTGAGATGGTAAGTCTCTCCAAATGCGTGAGCCTGGAAAGATTTGATGGGAAAGGAAGCTCAAGCTCGGAAACAGATTGGATGCTGATTTCTGTGATGAAGTTTTCCCAGGAGCAGGTGATGAATGACCATTTACAGGGGTTGGGGTCTGAAGGATTCCAGTTTGAGAAAGCACTTGGTGGGTTTGAATGTGAACTCCCCTGTAGCCATGTGAGTAAAACAAGAGCCTCATCGTTTGAAGCAGAAGCTGAAGAAATGGTTGATGAGAAGAGAAGAAAAGGCAACAGAAGATGGATGAAGGGGAGGACGCATCGGAGGTTTGTTGTGGTGGTCTCCATGGGCATTGGGAGTTCCTCTAGGCTTATGCGAAGGCAACCTCAACGGCATTGGTACTGGTAAGCCAACTATCAAGTCCTAAACTGCCCTTCTGGTTTTTTTTTGCATTGGGCGTCTTTCTTTTCTCTGTCTTGGGGCAAAACACAATGTTTAAGACTATTAATGGTTTATGCTTTCGAAGCAATTAAGATAAGAAGTTATATAAACTGAGTATTTCCGCATCGATGGAATAAAAGAAATGTAATGAATTGAGTAGTATAATGCGGTTCCCTGCTCATTTCTGTCCACCATCTACCTACATGCACAAGCACAACACCCTAAACTCCTCGGGGTTCGGTTTCTTTGTTTCAACTTATATTTTCTTGCCTCTGGGTGGAGCTTGAAAGAGGAAGTAAAATAATTTGAACACAAGGTGGAAGCATGCTGAGTCCCCCATGTGTTCTTGTATCGATTCCTTCCAGTATAGGGTAATTTTCTGTGAGTATGGCTGCGTTCGGCGCGTCCTTTTGTGGTTGTTTTGGTTTGACTGTTTTGTGGTTGTTTTATATGTGTCCTTTTGTGGTTGTTTTGGTCTGACTGTTTTGTGGTTGTTTTATAGTATGTGGCAGTATATTATTGGAGTAGAATGTAGAACCCACGTGAGACCCACGTGGGACCACTCCCAAAACAACCTAATTTATGCCACACAAATGCATGCCGAACGAAACCTATATGGTGGCCTCTCTTATACGGGTAATCGAGCCACTAATTAAATTTTAAGGCCATTTCCAATGACAAAAATAATTGCATGCTGAGCTCTTCGTTTGATGAGTAGGCAGTCGTTACACCCTCCTTTGGCTGTGACGGGATAATTTCACCGAAACTACTTACTATTTCCCTTATAGAAGGATAACCTCAAATGTCAAGGAAGTACTGAATATCTAATTATCTATCATGCCGGGAAAGAAAACGGAAAACAAAAGGTCGGTCAAAAAATGAAGTCACTGTTTGTCAAATTGAGGCTTCTATTTTAAGTAGTTTGTTTTGTTGTTTTGCCTTATTTCGTCATTTTATTTTGGAAAAATTCACGAGATACCCCTTTTCTTTCGTAATTCACATATATCCCTGTGGTTTTAGTAATTCAATTTTAAACATGTTTAAATGTTGTTCAAATTGATGAAACTTTACATGGACGATGCTAAATTGTTATATTTTGGTTCAGTATCAAATTTGAAGTTTTTTAAACCCACATGTGACCCGTGGGACCCAATGAATATGTTCATTTGGTCCACAGGTCACATGTGAGCTTGAAAAACTTCAAATTTGATATTGGACCAAAATATAAACTTTAGCATCGTCCATGTAAAGTTTCATCAATTTTGAACAACATTTAAACATGTTTAAAGTTGAATTATGAAAATCACAGGGATATATTGTTACATGATTCTCTGCAAACAGTAACAGAGAAAAGTAAAGGCAAATGAAAAGGTAATTTTGCTGATATTGAACCTCTTCTTCTTGTCCACGTCAGCAAGTGCCAAGACCCTCTGCCCCAAGACCCACATTGCGGCTATAAAACATAGGCCACGGATGAGGTCCGGTTTGGGTTCATAATTGGCTGCAGCCTGCAGTCTCTCTTTTTCGTTGACTAGGCAAGACTTCTGCTTTTTAGAACGGCAATTGATTAGTTTTTGGATTCACCGTGAATAAATTATTTTCCTCTAGTGAAAATGCACCGTTTGCAAGTAATTATGTCCTACTGCACATTGAGCTTGATGTTTGCCCTCATCTTATGTCGTCCTCACAGAACTCCGGGTTTGGCGTGAGACGTGGTGTCACCAACAATCTAAATTTATCTCGACTCAATTGGATTGGTTAAATAGATTTTTTATTGTATAAATGATTTGTTATTTTAGTTGATTGATACTCACTCTTATTTAAAATATAAGTCATTTTAGAGAAGTATCGAGATTTAAATTTGTCTAGATTCATCTCTATAACGACTTATATTTTGAATAAGAGGTAGTAATGATTAATATTTTAGGAAGTTTAAAAAGTTTTTCTGTCATAAAACTTTTATTATATTTTCACATTTTCCAATATAGTAGAAGTAATAATTACGGGGAGTTTAATAGCCACGTGATATCTAGTATATGAGTGGTGTTAGTGCTTCAATATACTTATATGAGTATTTGATATAGTATTGGTTTAGTATTTGAAGTGTGTATATTTTGGGTGTAAAAAGAATTATCTGTAACAAATGAACAAATGTAATCTTGTAACTTGGAAGGAACTTTAACCTGTCTACCAAATCTTGTAGAAGCAGTAGCATCACCATGTACAACCTGCTGTTCAACAGGGTAGCTGCTATCAGGAGAAATTTGTTGTTCAGATGTATGAACAGAGAATCCAAAACCTGCTCCGGTTGACTGAGGAAACTAGAAGAATTATCAGATAACAACATCTTGTCGAAGGGGAAAATGTGCTTAATGAAATTTACATGCCGGCTAATCTTAATTTGCCCAGTTTGTAAATCAAGAACTTTATATCCTTTGGAACCAAGAGGATATCCAACAAAGCGGCAAGGGAAACTTCCATCTTGAAACTTGTCTCTAATGACATTGTTATAACAAAAACACAAACATCCAAAAACTTTAAGTTCAGACATATCAGGTTTTGTATAATAAAGAGCAAAATAAAGAGATTTTCCATTTAGAATTTTGCCAGGGCAACGATTAATCATATGGACTATTGTGAGCAAGTACTCACCCCAATAATCTTTGGGTAGTTTGGACTAAAAAAAAAAAGAGAGACCTAGCTGTCTTTAACAAATGCCCATGTTTTCTCTCCACTATACAGTTTTTCTGTGGAGTATATGGACATGAAGCCTGATAACAATTCTAGTTTCATTGAAGAACTGGATGCCTTCTGTAGAGGACCCAAGTTCAAGAGCATTATCAGTTCTTAATGTCTTAACTTTGGAACAAATTGTCTCTCTACAGATCGACAAACCTCTTAATGCACATGAATGCCTCGGCTTTAGTAGTGAGCAAGTACACAAGTATCCCTAGAATAGTCATCCACTAAAGTCAAAAATAACGGTATCCATCATGAGTATCAATATTATAAGGGCCCCAAACATCCCATGAACTAAATCAAAAACCGCATTAGACTTAGAAACAGATTTATTGAAGCGAAGCCTAGTTTGTTTGGCCCGTATACAAACTTCACAAACAAAACTATTATCCTTAGAACATGTAGAACCACCAACCTGTCGAGTTTTGTCAAAGACAAGTGGCCAAGTCTCAAATGTCAAAGCTCTAACTTGCTCAACCAAGAAACAGGAAAAAACCAGTATCAACTTTAACAACATCAGACTCACTACAAAAATTACCATCAGAAACTGAAACAGGAAAACACTTAACATCATGCTTTGACAGACTCAAACACACCCAACACTTTCTTTCTCAGTACATAAACTGTCCAAAGCTCTCTTGTACAAAACATATATCCCATTAATTGCTTCACCAGTTTCCCTTTGCCTCTTCAAAGAAAGGTCTTGGTAAACACAAACATCAGGTAGATAGCAAATTACACTTGAATTGTGGGATATATCACACATGTTTCAGAATAAAAGTATCACCAATCCTAACAGCACCCATTGTATTAACACACTTCATACTACCATCTGGTAATTCGATGTTAACACCATTAGCAATGGAATAAAAGTTCACAAACCAATCAATTTTGTAACAGACGTGATGCTTAGCCCCACTGTTCGAAATCCAAGAATCTTCTAAACGTCTCATAGAACAACAGATAGGAACCTTTAATTTGTAAGTAGGAAAAGAAAGATTACCAGCCATCACATTCGACACATAAACTACATTCGATGCAGAAACTGTCACACAAGGGGCAGCTTTGGTGAAGATTGCATCATGACCTGGTACCGATCGAAAGTAACACCAGAAATATGTGAGATTAGATTCTGAGAACTGTCACACAAGGGGCAGCTTTGGTGAAGATTGCATCATGACCTGGTACCGATCGAAAGTAACACCAGAAATATGTGAGATTAGATTCTGAGAGGAGGAAACGTTCTCAACTTCTGACACACTGGCAACAGCTTTATGATTTTTTGACCTAAACCCGGGCGAAAACCCATTCTTCTTGTAGCAAGTCTTATAAATATGCCCAATTTTGCCACAAAAGTCGTAAATGGTCCTTTTACCAATTGTATCTCTAGTTCTTTGATAACTCGCATTACCTCAAGTTCTTTGGAAACTAGTATTCAAATTGATAGAGAAAGAACCGGAAACAGGTTGAGAAGAAACGCGAACGTGACGCTGATTCTCTTCTTGTTCAAGAATGGAGAAGGCCTGGTCGACGACGCTAGGTAATGGACTCATTATCAGAATCGATCCCCGAGCCGACCAAAAATGTTCGTTCAAACCCATCAGAAATTGCATCAACCTCTCACAAGTTTGGTACGCCTGGAGACTGTTCCCGCTAAGACATTAGCAATCCGACAATTCATCAACGTCATCTAATTCATCCCAAAGGACCTTCAGCTTCAAGTAATATGTTCCGATAGAGCTGGTTCCTTGGCTGGAGTAGACTACGTTTCTCTTGAGCTCGAGAAGCCGCACACCATTAGGTTTGCCATAGCGCTTGTGCAATTGTTCCCTGATCTGTCTTGTGGTCCAGGAAAGATAACAGTATTCGAAATTTGTTTGTTGATTGTGTTCAACAGGCAAACCATTACCATGGTGTTTCACCTATCTCAGGCGTCTCTTTCCAGCGAAGGATTGAGGGGTCTCTGCAAAGTGTCGTCCACGAACACATACTTGTTTTTAGTGCACAACGAGAGGGTCACAAAGCGCTTCCACAAACCAAAGTTGGCCCCGTTCAGGTGAGTAGCGGTAAGAAACATACTAGGACCATCGGACGAGTGCAAATAGAAAGGATCAGAGTACTCTAATCCTGTTGAAGTTGCGCTAAGAATTTGATTTTTAGCCACCGCCGCAGTAGCCTTCCTGCCCACACGGGTTTTCTTCTTGGGCGTCTCCATCACCGAAGACTCCGCTTCGTGCTCCGACATGGAATCCAGGAAAGAAACAAGAAGAAAGGGAGAAAGAACGATACAAAGAAAACAAGCAAGAGTACCCAGAAACCGCGTGAGAAGACTCAAGGAAAGGAAAAGAAAACAAACAGCAGAAAACCCTACTCTTATACCATGTTACATTTCACGTTTATTACTGGTGTAAATGATACAAACCAGAAGTGTTAGGCTGTCTATTTATATAGTAGACAATCATATAATAGGTACAAACTGCACTAAGTAACAAGCTGTAACTAACAACTATATAACATCTAAGTATATCCTAACACTTCCACATAAAATTATCCTTATTTTTAAACCAACCGCATAAAGCTATCTTTAAACCCAATATATCAATTTATAAGTAGGAAATAAGCTAACGTCTAGATTGCTAAGGGTGGTAAAACCATAAAAGTTGATGACGTGCAACAAATGAGTTGTTGATGTACAAACCTTACAAGCCATCAACTCAAAACCGAAAATGCATAGCTATCTCACCCTTCTTACCTTGTTCCCTCTAAATGAAAGGGTAATTTTTAAGGTAAGATCTTCTTTTAGGTTTATTGATGCTGATGTGATTATTAATATTCTTTGATGGCTCATCCTGATAAGCTTGTTTGGCACTACTTAGTGTTTGACTCTTAAATGATTAAGTCTGCAACTATGCAAAGCTCACTTGATTGAGAGGGGATTGTTTTTCACCTAGGTCAATCCATAATATCATTCATAGTAGGATATCTATTTACGACTATTTAGGGTTATCCCTCAATTATACTCTTTATGGTTAAGAGGACCCAATTGCTCTATATTTTCTTACACTCAACTATAGAGAGAAAATGACAATACCTATTGATGTCTTTCTCATTGAATTGTTCATTAATGCCTATAAATCTGAGCATACAAGATTCCTTTGAGATATCCTCACCCATTGTTTGGACTTCTTACTATCGGAATAAACTTTTTGTCCATGATGGGTCTAAATATCTATGCACCACTCATTATTGATCAATGATTGACTTTCGTTTGTTCTCTGTGCATAGAAGTGTTGATAGCTTTTGATGGTTACATAGCAAGATGATTGCAAAAGTCATACATAAGGTCTAGTACTTAGCAAAAAGAAACTAAAGCAAGAAATAGATGCTTAAAGCATACTCCATTCGATTCTAAATACAAGTTTTTCTACTCTAATTATTTATTTTCAAAATAATAGTCTTTCTATAATACCTTAATATTACCAATAGTATAAGTAGTTGAGAATCTTTAAAAACTGATATTGAAATCTTAAATGGAAAGAAAGATACACGTCATATCTCTTTTTGATATAGCGAAAATGATAGATGCACATGAACTTTCAACAATTGACGTCGGGAGAGGAAAAGGGGTATGAGTAAAGATCAGGCTGAGTCAGGGCCATAAGGAACCATAACATGTGATCTATCGGATGAAAAAAGTCCGTAGCACATGGGTCCTAAAAATCATTCTTTAGCCATCATTAAATTTGAAACATGATTCAGTGAACCATTGCCCCATCCACAAATTAAATATTTATGATCTTCTTGTTTTGTAAACCCCAAATAGTATGAGATAGCAAATAGATAAATGACTGCCCACAGATTTTTACAATTTACCTTGGAACAAATCTTGCTAGGTTAGGAAAGACTCACTTGTTGTTTTCGGAAATACGATGCGGGTAAGAAGAGATGGATATATGTTTTATGAAATCGCTACCATAATGACAATTCCATAACCAAGAGGAATGAGGTTCATACGAAATAGGCAGTCTTTTGTGGATAATCTCTTGGCAATGAAGACAAAAAAACTTTGATGTCAACTACATATTGACCTCATTTGTGGACACCACAGATGCAGCGTCTACGTCTTACTTTTCACCTCTAGACACTTGTGACTGTTTGGTTGAAAGAAGCATCTCCCTCTTGCTTTTCAGGTTGCTGCGTCTCTCTTCTGAGCAGCGTTCGTTTGGGATTTCTTGCGCGGGTAAACCGTTTTCACTTTTCTCCTTCCCTCCCAAACCAATCTGATCAGTTGTCTTCACGCAAGAAAATTCAACAACACTCTTTTGCTGTTGAGTGAATACGGTATCACTTTTTTTTATTATACTCCAATTATGGTTGAGAGGGGTAATTTGGCCCCAATGAGTTGAAATTAGCCAATTATGTGCTGGAATTTCCATTATCCCACAATACTACGTCTTCTTCCTCTATTCAATTTTGGATATGTAATTAAGTAAAGTATGTGAAGTTGTATAAATCAATCAAATCCACAACAAAAACCGCTTCTAAAAAGCTGAATTGTTGTAAAATCAGTAACATGCGATTAACAGTTTTTTAGTGGATGTAGCATACAATTTACTAATTACAATAAAAATATCAGATTTTTAAAACCAACAGCAGACTTCCACCAAACGCCCCAAATCAACAGCAGACAACTTCTCAATTTCCAGCAGCAGGAGCCAACAGCAGCTCTGAACAGCTGTCCCCAAACGAACCCATTAGCTTTCCGTTGTATACTATTCGTCCTCCCTCACCCAAAGACTTCAATGATGAACAATCAACCATAAGAGCAAATATGGTTTTGCATATTCATGTGAATCTTTGTGTTTATGACTTGTACTTCATTGTTAATAAGTTCTTTTATCATAAGAAATTCGGTGTCCATTGAGCTCCATACTCTAATCCAATCATCAACAGTGGCAGTAATTGATTTTTTTCGAGAAAAGACATGGAAAATCTCTTTTAATCTGGTATAATTTAGCAGAACTAATATTTCACTATGGAAAAGGCTACTAGCTTTCTAGTTTGTGAAATTCTTTTCAACCGGAGCCGTAGTTCAATCGCATTAAATTTGCACCAAGCAGACAACAACCAAGATGAATGGGTAATATAGAAGGACATCCCAATGTCATAGTATGTAGGATATTAAACAGTGTGTCGGTCTAGTTGATCACCATCAATCATGATTTACTCCAGTTAATATCAACTGACATGTGTGCATATAGTGATGAGATTAACTAGACAAAAAAAGATCTTTTACAGTATAATTAGAGAATTCCAAGGCGTCGTGGGTGAATAAAAATTGTGAGAGTCTGACTTCATTGGTGTTAATTTTCAGCAGTGAACGACATCCCATTGTTATCTCTTCATCAAATAACCAACTCAGGAAGTAATAGATGTGTGTGAAGTGATTTTGAACCTCATATGCCAACTCATCAAATGTTATCTAGTAGCATCTCGTCTCTTGAAACCTTGAAATAACCAAGATTAGAGCAACAAGAAAGGGAACACAAATGTCTTCTCAAGGGGCTTATTACATGTGCAACTAAGTCTCGATTTTAGAATTACTGTAGTTTGAATTATGCTTGGGGTGGTGTATCTAGTGATAGGTTCATGGATCCTATTATGTGATCACTTACTAACGTTAGCATCAGTTAACTTTAGATGCGATGATGTCTTCCTGTAACCCTTACCATTAGGTTGGTTGATTATAGGATAGCTGTAATGTATAAATTCCTGAAGAAAAAAAACAGGCAGCGGAAAACACTTAGGAACATTCAAGCAACAAGCAAGCACACATGCACGCAGAAACATTGAACACATGTTTGCAAACAAGAGGCATCACATGTTAGCGGCGCCAAACACGCATCTTGACAAGCCTTAGGGTAATTTAACCCAAGGGCCTCCGGTAATGTGACACACAGCCAGCATGCCGGATGGCCACTCACCACCGCAAGGATGAGAGTGGACTTATACCACCCGTAGCAGATAAGTTCTCCAGCCATCCCAAACCCTTAACTTCGAACGTCAAGGTCAAAAGGGATCCGGGCACCACTTGCAGCTCCCTTCCTAAGTGGGCGGCCCAAGTACAAGTAACGCCAGTGCTCGGGTAACCACGAGGTTAACCCACACAGTCAGTCCAAGCATCGATGACCGGAGGGTGAGGGCATCGGGCGAATACCAACACACTTATCTCCACCCTAATCCAACTCATCCCTGTGCGAGCCGCAAAGGCTCTAACGATGTGCCGCCCACATCGGGGTAAGAATAACCAGGGACATAGTGAGTTGATGCCGCCAGCTCTCGGCATCTGGGTAATAGAAGCTCGCACCGTAGTTTCAAAGCTCTATCCCCAAGGGGCCCCTCAGCTACCTGCACACCTGCAAGCTATGTTGCACCGAAATGGTTCGGGTTTCGGAAATGAAGACGTTTCTGAAACGGGGAAACGGTGATGTCAAAAAAATACCCCGAAACGGAAATGGCAAAATAAATATAAATTTTAAATTATATTATTAATTATAATAAAATTAAACACAAAAAACATGAAAGTAAGAATTAATAAAAATATATACAAGAAAGTAACATGGTCCACCAGTAGAGGAGTCTATCAATTTAAGGTGTCTCCTTTCAATTTAAGAAAGCAACGATGATTCACTGTACTCAACCAGTCAACAAGAACGCCAACACTTTGTAGTCTTAGAGTGCTCTAATGGTGGTGGGAGTGAGATGATAGTGGCTTGATTTTGCAAGATATCTGTTGACGAGTGAGTGGAAATGTATAGCACGAGAGATTGAGTGTTTAATGGAGTAGACATTGTAATGGTTGACGGTGGTGTTGGTAGTGCTAAGGGGGAATAAGATGGTTTTGTAGTAGTCTGGGTAGAGAGTTGTGTTAAAGATGCCGCAATGGTGTTGTAGATGCGACCCGATGGTGTTTTGAAACGTGAATTTTTTTAAAAAAATTGGGCTGAAACGTTTGTAATTAATTAGAAACGTTTCGGTTCAAATACAGTCACTTTTGAGACGTTTAACAGCCGTTTCGCTGCGTTTCACGTTTCAGACACGTTTCTGAAACAGGAAATGTCAGTTGCTTGCCGTTTCCGTGCAACCTACCCTGCAAGTTAGTTTAAAGGGCATATAACAGAGAGATCGAATCATCACAACATAGGTATGAAAGGGCTACTTCTTTTATTAATTAAGATACAAGATCTGAAGACTTACATTACATCGTTGAGTACAAATACATTCTGGTGTCAAGTTGCTTGTCTTTGTCCTTACAAAAATTGGACGTAAGAATAACTCTTCATTACATTGTTTTTGCTCGTTTTATTTATGTGGATCTTCTATAGATGAAATCTTTTACTTTCCTTTCTGAATGAAACTTGTACTAAATAAAAACAAACAAATGTAGGACGAGAGACCGAAAAAACAATATTCACTCAATCAGTTAGCAAGCCCTATCTTTGCTTTGATTAAATTACCTATATCTACCCACTCACTATTGACTATTATGTAATACAGTATACATGATGGTCATAGTGGTTGCTTTTGTGGATTTGTTATCTTCTTCATTTTTGTTGGTACTTTGATAGAAGATCCGAAGAAGTGAATATTATACGCTTTTGAAATCACAAGCTCATTGCACTATTTGACATTAATATTGCTTTAAACTAGAAAGAAGGGCATGCGCCAAAAAAAAAAGGTCACGACAATATATGACTTGAAAATTTTGGCAATCAGCTGAGCTGGTGAGGGCAGCCGCTGGCTTCAATTTATACAATAGTACCAATTATGAACGGCGGTCAAAGTAGGGGAGTTAAAGTCTTCAGTCTTGGGAAGCTCTCTCCCTCCACCAAATCTTAATGGCCCTTTTCTTTTCCCCTTTTTGTTAGTGTATAGTTTCCTGACCCATGCATATGGAGTAAGCACTTTTAAATTGGTTTTTGGACATCCACAATAAGGTTCTTGACACGGTTACATATGTGAAATGTTTTATATGATGTGGATTCCATCAATTTTCTCTCTTAAGGTTGTTAAATAAGAACCTCACTTTTTATGACACATTGTGTATCTCTGTCTTTCATATTTATCTCACATCTAAATAGTGATAGTTTATTGGTTGTTCATTAAAAGAGAAGATTAAGAATCTTTGTTATTGTAGTGAATAGAGTTTCCTAAGTAATAAAATATAATTTTTAGATAACATCATACCTAGAAATGTGTTAAGAAACTTAAAACCATGGTAAAAGTGGATTCCACCCACCAACAAATATTATTTTATTATCTTCTCACAATCTCCTCTTACTTACCTAGGTTCTCTAAAAAGAGAGTGTCTTGGTTAAGAACTCCTCTCACATCCCCTCTCCTCCACCTCATCATTTTCTTTTTTCTCTTTTAACATTATGGATGGAATCCACACCATTGTGGATGCCTTAGTGGTTTACAACAGCAGCCCACGAAGGAAAAAAGGTGAACCAACCGAGTAGGGCATTAGTTGATCCATACTCCATAGCCAATCTATTGGGCTAATTCTCACCTTCGATGGGCTTATTGCATATAATGTTCTTTTGATGCACGGTTGACCTTTCCTTTCATTTAGAGCCCTGGCCAGCCCAGTTCAAATGTAGAACGAGGAACTTGTGAGGCTCATAATTCTTCCCAGTTCCTCGTCTTCATCTTCTTCAATCCCCCCATTCTCCTTGGCCGTGCAGTTTCTTTTGCTACGACCCGAATCACGGGGAAGACAGATTACATGACTGTACTGCATATTCTTCTAGCTCAAACAACGTAATCTGATCAATACGTGCTTTGCAGCATTAGGACCAAATTTATAAAAGAAACATTCTGGTCATCTATATATACTTGTTTGATGGCCGCTTCTGTCGTTCAGAGCGTTTCCCAACCCAAATCATTCCTTCGAGCAGTTACGCAGACCCACTCGGAATCCCTCTGTGCCAGTTCTTTTTGCAGTTTGAGGAGTGGAATTCAGCTCCCTAGGCTCCGAAAGGTATCTAGTCATCGGCGTGTTGTGCCCGTGATAGTTGCCTTCCAGTCCAATATATTTCGAGGTAACTGTTTCAAACTTGTTTTTGGCTCCCGACTTATCATTTTATATCCGATTCTAGGTTATAAATTCGTTTTTTCCTGGGATGTTCTGTCCCATTGTTCTTTCTGTCTGTTTCTCATTTGGTTCTGCTAGCATCGGAGCTAACAATTGTGTTCCAGGCTTCCAGCATTATCATTGTTGTGTGGGTATTGATTACAGTCTGCGGTCAAAAGGTGCTTTTTGAACACTTCAATCCCGGTTCTATTCACTCTGCTGAATTTCCTTCCGGTTCTATCAAATCAGGCCTTTAGGACATTAGTAAACAGCCTTTTTCTACTGAATCGTATGGCCTATTTCTTTCTTTCTTCCCCCTGACTGATGCAACTCATTGTAAAAAAAGAAACATTAATTAGGATAATATCACGAATATGACTTTTGCTTTCTTGTTGACAACTGCAGAGGCCTGTGGACCTTCACAATTCCTACTCATTTAGTTCTAGGCTAGTAAGTTGATAATGATGTCATAATTGGATTCCTAAAAGCCTAATGAGACGAAGAGTTTCCACTTCGCTTCGAACCCCCCAGTCCCTCCTTTTTCCTCCGCTTGCCACTTCTCAAGCCCGAGTAGAATTCAGGACGACCTCCAATGCCGTCGACGCTCGAATCATCAAAACTGGTTTCGATCCTACAACAAGCAGATCCAATTTTCTCTTGGGAGATTTTCTCAACAGAGGGGAACTATTTCAAGCACACCAGCTGTATGATAAAATGCCCAACAGAAACATCGTGTCCACTAACACATTGATCTCTGGTTATGTAAAGTCCGGTGACCTTCCTACCGCTAGGAGGCTGTTTGACGGTGTGGTTAATAGAACAAGTGTGACTTGGACGATTATGATTGGTGCATACTCAAAATTTGGTCCTCCAATGGAAGCGTTTAAGCTGTATGCGGATATGTGTAAGGATGGCTTAAGACCAGACTATGTGACCTTGCGTCTCTCTTATCCGGGTTTGAAGATGAGACGGTGGTGCCCCAGGTTTTTCAAGCTCACGCTCATGTTGTAAAATCTGGCTTCCTTTCCGCCATAATTGTTTGTAATACTCTGGTGGATTGCTATTGCAAGTCTTTTCAGCTGGACTTGGCATTGAGGGTTTTTGATCAGATGTTGCAAAGAGATTCCGTGACTTACAATGCCCTGATTTCTGGCTATTCCACTGCAGGGTCGAATGAACTGGCTATCACTCTGTTCAAAAGAATGCAAGATGAGGGGTTTGAGCCTTCTGACTTCACATTTGCTGCGATTTTGGGTGCTGCTGTTGGATTAGGAGACTTACTTTATGGCCAACAAATTCATGGGTTCTTGATCAAGTCTCATATTGTTTGGAACGTATTTGTCAGCAATGCCCTACTAGATTTTTACACAAAGCATGATAGGTTAGAGTATACTATTAAGCTCTTCCATGAGATGCCAGAGCTGGATGGCATCTCATACAATGTGATCATATCTGGGCTGGCATGGGAAAGGAAGTATTCGGAGTGTCTAAGTCTTTTCAAAGAATTGCAAGGGTATAACTTTAGCCAGGCTGAGTTTCCATTTTCGACCATTTTGAGCATAGCAGCCAACACTAAGGATTTGGAGATGGGTAAACAAGTACATTCCCAATGCATAGTGACAAGAGCTGATTTGGAAATTCAAGTGAGGAATGCTCTGGTTGACATGTACGCAAAATGTGAACAGTTCAGGGAAGTGGATGTGATCTTCAAGACTTTGTCGCAGAAGGGAACAATTCCATGGACAGCCCTGATTTCAGCTCTAGTGCAGAAAGGGCATTATGAAGAAGGGCTTAGAATGTTCAGTGAAATGTGCAGGGCGAATGTGGGGCCTGATCAAGCCACTTTTGCAAGCATATTAAGAGCAGTCTCGAGTTTAGCTTCACGGGGTCTAGGGAAACAACTACACTCTCTCCTGCTGAGATCTGGATTCATGACCAACGTGTTTTCCGGAAGCGCGTTGGTAGACATGTATGCGAAATGTGGCTCCTTGAATGATGCTATAAAGACTTTTTTAGAAATGAAGGAAAGAAATATAGTCAGTTGGAATGCTCTTCTATCAGCACATGCTCAAAATGGAGATGGAGTGGGTACTATTTCCTTGTTTAAGGAAATGATTGCTTCTGGTTTCCATCCAGATTAGTGAGCTTTCTAAATGTCCTCACCGCGTGTAGCCATTGTGGCCTGGTTGAAGAAGGGTTGAATTACTTTGATGAAATAACCAGTGTTTATGGTCTTGAGCCAAGAAGAGAGCACTATGTGTCCATGGTTGACATTCTTTGTCGGAGTGGACAATTCAACCGGGCAAAGAAGCTGATGGATGAGATGCCATTTGGTCCAGATGAAATCATGCTGTCTTCGATTTTGAACTCGTGTAGGATTCACAAGAACCATGAACTGGCCAAAGAAGTGGCAGACCAATTGTTCAACATGGAGTTGAGTGAAGGTGGCGCTTACGTCAACATGTCCAATATCTACGCTTCGGCAGGCAAGTGGGAAGCTGTTGCCGAAGTGAAGAAGGCGATGAGAACAAGAGGAGTTAAGAAGGTTCCGGCATACAGCTGGGTTGAAATTAGTCACAAGACTCATGTTTTCTCAGCAAATGATCAATCCCACCCACATTGGAGGGAGATATATGAAAAGATTGAGGAACTGTCTAAAAGGATGGAAGAGCAAGGATACCGGCCTGACACGAGTTGTGCCCTTCACAACTGGGATGAGGACTCGAGAGCGGAATCCCTCAAGTATCACAGTGAGCGACTTGCTATCGTGTACGCATTGATAAGTACTCCAGAGGGGTCACCAATACTGGTTATGAAGAACTTGAGAGCTTGCTTGGATTGTCATGCCGCGATAAAAGTTATTTCAAAGATTGTCGGGAGGGAGATAACGGTTAGGGATTCAAGTAGGTTTCATCATTTTAGAGATGGTCAGTGCTCCTGCAAGGATTACTGGTGAACTAGGGGGATGGCTTGTATACATTTACCACGTTGCATCAGTGGATTTAGGTGAAAATCCAAGCCGAAAGAGAGCTGTGTGGGATGAACAGTAAGTGATGAATATGCCAGTTTGGTCACAACATCTTCCATGAATATGTTTACTTTTTTTGCTGATTTGATAGTGTCGGTGCAATAGGATACTAAAGTGTCAATGCTAAGATTTTCTAAAGCAAAAAACATTGACTTTACCTCCTGTGGTGCTACCTCGAATGTTTCATAATCTCCTCACTGGCACTGAATCCAATTCTTTAGAACCGAGAAACCAGAATAATCAGTGCAGGATTGACCTTGATCAGCTTCTTTTGTCTGGAATTGGTAATCTTTCCTGGCCAGGGTGATTTACTCTACCGATAGAGACATCACCTAGTTTTGGCACTTTAACCTAAAAGAGCCTTAACTTTCCAGTCTGTTGTTTTTTGGTGGTTGGCTAGATTGATGAAAGATCTTTCCATTACTCTGCCCTAGATTTTTGCAGTTTTTTTTTAGTTGATGGCCAAATCCCTACTGTTTACATGGTAAAGCAGAATGAAAGCAACACTTTCACAAAATCACAACCTATTTAAATCCTCTCCAACTTCATGAACGAAAAAAAAAACGTTAGAAGAACACCATCCCCATTTTGTAAACCTAGACCAACTTTATCCTATTTCAGACACCATCCCCACCACTTTGCAAACCAGGACAAACTTTATCCCATTTCAGCAACTCCTCATAAAAACATGCTCGCAGCTTTATTGTAATCTATCTTTATTTCCTTCTTACAACATGTAGACTTTATGCAGATGCCAAAGATAAGCTTTTTGTGGAACTGGTGCTGGAGAGCAATTATGACAGTGAAATAACTTTTTGATTTCACCAGTGAAATGTCTAAAGATGCAACATAAAATTAATGCTGTGGTTCTTTCGCCCTTGGTCATGGAGCCTTTTTTTTTTCTTAATCAAAACCCTTGTCCTTATTCGATTATGTAGAGAAGCCAAGAGTATTTGAATTAAAATCTCTTTTACAAACACAGATACTGATACTTCTCCCCCCATTGTTTTCCTTGGGGTGGGAGTGACCTTCTGCATTCTGTATTTGTGGTCTTATTCTGGGAGGGAGTGTGTTGGAAAATGGTTGTTTGGATTCGTGGTATTTGTGACTTAAGGTTCCTTGTTTTGGATAAAAAAAATAACATATGAGACACTGTTCTGTGATGGAACTGAGCTCATTAATGCCTTGGGAAACACACCTGACAGTACTCTCCGCTGGATTAGGTATCACAATAATTCTTGTAAATAGCAAAATGGTTAAACGTGATCTAGCCAAGATAAATCAACCATTTTCCATCTCATTATTGTCTCCAGAATATGATGGCAAATACAGAATATAGAGAAGTCACCTCCCAGAAGAAGATGTCATATATAGAGAAAAATGTGAAATATTTAGATTATTATTTCAAATTACCTGAACAAGTGCTGGAGTAATTTAACTGCTCTACTAGTTTCCAGGAGAAGTTTGTGCAGGCAATGTTCTTTTCAGTTTTTTGGATCTTATACTTTAGAAGTCTAGCGGGTGTTTATTTTTCAGGTTCTTTTGTAGCTAAAGATTAGTATTGAGTTGCAGTAAAATCATGCTTCAGAATTTCCATTCACTTCATACTATCATGCAAACACTCTTGTTGTATCCTCTCTGTTTTGTATTTCCTATGTTCAAATCTCCAACAAATCATGGTCTCATTACCACGAGTTAGTCTTTAGCTTCTGCGCATATGCTCAAACGCATCACTGTTGATTTTGGGTGTTCCTAGGAAACACCACGCTTTACAGTTGTGCTACGGTTGATCTTGATCTACCAATGTACAAATTGCACTCATGATCAAGCATTTGGTAATCTTAATTTCCATTTCTGATACAGCACTGCAAACAGCTCTCAAGATTGGAAGAGATGGAGTTGACGCAGGGACCAACCTTGTACCAGTGAGTGTTTCACCTCTTCTGCATCTGTGTTGTTACTTTCTTCTTTGAAATTATGGGTCGTTTGGTACAAGGGCTAGAATAACAATTCCTGGAATTGAAGATATGCCGGCATTTGGTTGATGGAATTTAAATTCCAAGAATTATTAAAATTCCCAATATCTGGCAACTCACTAGGAATTCTATTCCCTAGGAATTAGGTAGGAATTGTTATTCCAAGTGAATTCTCCGTAACTTCCATCATCTACGAAATTAATTTTCTCTTTCTTCCTTATTTTTGTCGGTCTCTCCTTTCTTCTCGCTCCATCTCTCTCATAAATATTTTTAATTATAGTATTTATTTATTATTTTATTCATATATCATTTATATTTAATTAACAAAAAATATTAATTTATAAGTATATTATTTATATATATATTTAAAAAAGTAAAAAAAATGATTTAGTTATGGGCACATATATTTGATGTTATATATATATTGAAATAAAATATTATATTGTATACCATATATTAAAATATAATGTAAAAATAAATGAAATATTTTAATTAATACAAAATATAAATAAGGTTATAGATTTAAATTTGAAAAATGTTTCTAATAATGAAATTATTGACTATAAGCGAATATATATGAAGTTAAAATTAAGTATTGCTTTTACTTATTAAAGAACTAGTTATTTTTTAATGTTTCTTTTTAGTTCTCCATAGTGGATAATTAAAGTTTATATTCATGAAAATTTAATATATTATCCACAAAATTTAAATATAAATAAAGCGAATATTTTCAAATAAATTTATTGACTTATTAATTGGGTTCTTATAACTATGAAAATAAAATTTATCAATTTTTATCAAATATTTTTACAAATTTTCAACTTAATATATACAGTTAAAATCGTACTAATAATAATAAGGGAAAATTACATCCTCCACCCATGATGTTTGGTGAAATTACACACCCCACCCACGAGGTTTCAAAAATTACTTTGCCCACCCATGTGGTTTCCTCTATTTTACATCTGACAACTTTTTTAATACTTGATCAACTTAAACGTGACTTAATGTTGTCCAAAATTGATAAAACTTTACATGGATGATGCTAAGATGTTATATTTTTGTCCAATGTCAAATCCAAAGTTTTCTAAGGTCATATATGACCTGTGAGACCCAATGAAAATACGTTCACATGTCACATGTTTCATTGGGTCCCACGGATCAAAATATACACCTTAGCATCGTCCCTGTAAAGTTTCATCAATTTTGGATAACATTTAACCATCTTTTAAGTTGATCAAATATTAGAAAAGTTACTGGATGTAAAATAGCGGAAACCACATAGGTGGACAAAGTAATTTTTGAAACCTCATAGGTGGGGTGTGTTATTTCGCCAAACGTCATGGGTGGGGGATGTAATTTTCCCTAATAATAATCTTACTTATCAATGATAGATTCATAACTGTATAGTTTATCCTAAGTTTATTATCTTCATTATTCTCGCAACCAAATAAAAGAAACATGAAATTCCAAGTATTCCAATTCTAACAACCAAATGAGGTTATATTCTATTCTTGGAATATTATTCCGGGAATTAACATTCTAAGAACCAAACGACCCGTTAGGGATATATAAGAAAAGGAGAGCACTCTAAACACGTGATTGATTGGAAGAAGTGTGCAAAGATCTGAAAATGAGAACTCAACTGGAATGCAGAATGTGTGCACAAGTTAAACAGTAATTCAAAATGTCAAAAATGAAATGTTGCTAAGCTTTTATTTGAAATGGTTACTCTTGGATTAATTTGAAACCGTTATGGTGTTGTCAAAAGCTTGTGTTCCTAGAAAATTTATTAGAATTTTGACTGAAAGGTTATATACAAAATTTCTAGCAAAAGAGATTATTTTGTAAAGGCAGCTAGCATGTAATCAATTGGTCTACATGTTGAGTGAAGTTAGACTTGTCGATGAGCACTAAAGGTTTTTGCTGGATAATTGTTGTAGCATCGAGATGTCTCTGAAATTATATATGGTAAGCCTCTGAGGCTAAAATGCTTATGATACCTTAGTGCAAGAACTCTTGAAAATCTAATAATGAAAGTAGTTGGCAAAATATACATAGCATACCGTTCATAAGAAAATCTATAGGAATAGTTAAGTTTTCCCAAGCGTGTGAGCTTGTAGTTGGTCTTGTTGAGGGACGGATTTGATTGATTTTAGTTTTACAAACATGAAAGGTCATGCTCTGTCCAGTGATAACTAATGGGGCATAACAATATTTGAATGAAATATTTTGTTGATTGACCACAAGATTAAGAAAAGCGGTGGTTTTTTAAAAAATCAAGCCGCTCCTGTATCTGTATAATGCATTATTATTTGCCTATCGAGGAGAAACAAAATCACATAGACCACATTATATGTAGTGAAATTATGCTTTATGTTAACCAATCGACAAGCTAACTAATGAGTGTCTATCATGTAGTAGATTGATCTGGCAAGCATTCATCTTATGCCTCTGTATCCTTTTTGTAAGGCTCTAGTTAATCTCTGCCTCTCGATTTATGAACTTGATTTTTCTTTTTCTGTTAGGATTCCATTCCAAGGCCCATAGCTAGGATCGGTGTCACTGGTGCAGCAGGCTTTCTCGCTCTGTTTGTGTTCAGATCCATCTTGTCTACGGCTTTCTTTGCCCTCGTATGTATTGTCCCTACCTACGTACCTACCTACATCAAGGATGGTGAATCTCGACGTTTGTCGACATGACAAAATCTGCTATATTGATTAAACTGGCTTTATCTTTGTGAATGGACATGGACAGGGTACGATGGGATTTGTCTACTTTGTGTATTTAGCATTGAATAAGGACAAAGGTGGCGGAGGCGGCCCAGATATTAAATCAAGAGGAGATCCAAAATCTGCGGATGAAGCTGTGGAAGAAGCGAGGAGAATCATGGACAAATACAAATAGTAGCTCTAATGGAGGGTGAGATTATTCCCAAAATATCTCGTTTTTTATACTAGTAGGCTTTTTGTTTGGAAATGAATGAGTGCGGTACACTTTTGCTTGAATGTTGAATTGGCGGCTCATTGATAGATGCAAATGTTTATGTGTATAATTAGATTGGATTATATTTTGAGTTCAAAGGTGTATGTATTATAGTTTGGTCTGTGACTGATATAATTCGCTGGTGTGTGAGTCTGATTCGATTTTTGCAGTATTGCAAATATGTCATGTCTAAAACTCCAAACTGTAAGAGTTTTTACTCATATAAAGTAATAAGTTGAAGTAGAATTGCTGGTAATTTATTCTTAACTAACGGTTTGCAAATGAAAAGCCAAAACGTGCACCTTTTTTTCACGTTCCCTTCGTAATGCTTGTGATTAAATATTACTATAATACTCTGCTTTCATTTTGCATTAACATATAGTCTCGATCTTAGAATCTCGACACACACACACAATATCGGAGTAGGCAGGCAATAGAGTGATGTTTTATGGCTTTTCTTTTTCTTCTTCCTCTTTTTTGAGGAGGAATTCTTCTTCATCGATCACTTTTGTGTATGACGACGGTGGGGGAGGAGAGGAGAACGAGAACATTAACAGTTTGATATATAAATAAGTATACAGAATCAATCATCAATCAAGTCTGATAATTGCCCCTTTTACCATTGATCTCAGCACCGGCGACCCCAGCGGCAATTAAGAGCTCCAGCACCGGACGTCAAAGAACCAACCCAAGAGGAAGGTTTAGCCGACAAGCTTGACGCACGCGCATAGCTAGCCGCGGCACCTCTTCCAGACGGAATGAAATAAGCTCCGTTAAGTAACAAATCCCCGTCTGATCTCCAGTTCCAATGCCTCCAGTGCCGTGGATTCGTGTCTACCCTCTTCGTTACCTGATAATTGATATGGTAGGTAGAAGTTTACCAAAAACACATAACAGAGCTGAAAGGTGGTAACTGAAAAGAAAGATTATGGTGGCATTGAATTTTTTTGTTTATGGGGGGACTGACTGACTGACCGACCTCTTTGGCAAAACGATTGAGAGGGGCAAGATAACGGTTCCCTTGACTATTGATGGTGGGATCAGCACTTCCACCTATAGCATACATCTCCCAGTGTGTGTAGTCATTGTTTACCACATGGAAATAACCATGTCTACACCTTGGCATTCTCTGTATAAGTCCTTCACCAAAATGGTTATAAGCAATTGTCACTTGCATCAACTTGTCCCTTGTGTAGGAATCACTATGTCCCAGCAACATCACCTACACATTAATTTTTGTTTCCCATCAACTCATTCACATTTTCTTACAAACCATATTTCACTTCACTTCCATTCAGTATATTATCAAGCTAGCAGTAGTTATAAGAATATTACCTCATTATGGTGAGTGAAATAATTGTTGGAGATAGTAATCGCAGTTGAACCAATCACAGCATCAATCAACCCATCAGCACAATTCGCTAACGAATTATGATCAATCCAAACATGGCTTGCACCAAAGATTGATATCCCATCACCATCAGCCATAGTTCTCCATCCATAATGCTCTGGCGAAGACCTCACCATTGCATTACCTGTCGGTTTACAATCATGTATATTCACACCATGGATAATAATATTCGTTATGTACTGTATCGTCACACAGGCTCCATACGCTATGTGTACATTCACCCCACGTCCGTCAATTGTCTTGAAGCTGTTCATGATTAGTTCCTGTTTCAGTGTTATGACCATGTCGTGCTTGAAGATTATCCATAAGGGTTCGTCCTGAATGACGGCGTGGCGGAGTGTCCCCGGTTTTGGGTTTACGGGGTCATCGTCACGTGGGTCGGTTACCACATAGTAACGTCCGTCACGGCCACCGACGGCGTTGCGACCAAATCCAATCGCGCAGTCTGCTAGACGTCGACGGTTGCGTTGCCAGTGAGGGTCACAGCGCCAACAGTCGTCAATAGGGTTCCCTGTCCCGCATGTGAAGTATCCCAGGTCCCTTCGACTTGTCGCTGTAGAGTTAATGATCCTGTATATAGTATATAAAACTTGCAAGTAAGAAGTGGGTTTACGATTTTGAGGGACCCACGTGATATATACACTCACTTGATTTTCCTTCTTTAATCTCACTTCACGCAACCCAATGCAATTCATGACCTTGATCATCTTTGTCTTGATAATAAATAAGTCATATTTTTAAGATGCATATTCCTCGTATAATATGGTTTATAATCAAGTTTTTTTTGGGGATATAATTTAGTCCGCGAAATGTAAGTGATTCTCGATCTAATACATATGCGTTTTCTAAATTTTTCCCTCTCAGGAAAGATTAAGGAGTCTAAAAAGGCATATATACTTGAAAATTCAGAAGTTTGGTAGTCATGCAAAATATATACCCATACATTATTCCACAAAGAATCTTACATTTATGGGAGGATTAATTAGGGGGTTTTGATGAAAGAATGATTGAATTTAGCAGTAGGGTACAGGTTGTAGGTTGGTGTGTTTACGTGTTTGTGAGTGTGATGAATGGAAGCGGGGACGGGATGGTTTGGATACGGATTCATACGGAAAGTATGGTGGGGACAGACTCAGAGGATGGGATTTAGATGGATCGAGAGAGAAATTGTTAATTGCGCGGTATACCCGGTATGAATGTTTTTCTCAAAGAAGAAATACTAATTGATTGCGCTGGTTGGTGAACTGGTGGTGTACATTAATTGTGAAAGTAATACTATTATAAATTAATGCTTTGTTTCTATAAATAGGATGTGTATACACTATATACACTTCTCAAACAAACAAAGAAGGACGCATTTTCTACGGCTCTTTAGAACTGGGTATCATGTTTTTGTACAGTTAGTAGTCGTTATGTAATCAATGCAACATTACTTAATCTGTCTCATTTCCAAAATAAAAAATATGTAAATGTATGGGACATGTGTACGTGGTAGTGGGGTGTTTGAATCGTCGGTTGAAGATTTTGTAAGTGAAACCCTACAATACATTAATGTCATGTAGTAGAAAATGTTTGATAAGGTTTGAGACTTGAGAGTGTCGGTGTTGTGGGTGGATCCAATCCAAATTTCTAGTACTATTCAGCAAACGAAGAAGAGATGGTAATTATTCTAAGGGGCCGGTGCGGGTGTGGGTGTGGAAGGGACGTCGGTGATGCCGCGGGGAGGGGGCCAGGGGTAAGTCCAAACCTTATTAAATGGATGAGGGACAAAAAACCCCAATGGCCCAGATACTATTGTTAGTATGGCATTGGTGTGTGGGACAAAAGAAAAAATGTGCAAAGAAAAGAATGTACTAGTAACTAATTAATTTGAGATATACGATGACACAGACTATACTGCAGAGCAGACCTGTACACTTATTGCTAGTTACTCTGTTCAAATCTACTCTTTTTTACTACTGGCCGAGAGGGTAGTTAACATTCAAGTACGTGGATACTCGTGACATACACAGGCTGGAAGAAATCACAAAATGGAGAATACATTTTGATTTGGACAGGTGGCGAGAGACTCGACGCGAGTAACATGATATGCTGCTTCTTGCAAAAGAATTATTGGAAGAGCCATGGTCTACTAGTACTACTAGTCTACTACTACATGGTGAAATACGACTAATAAATACATACACATGATAGGTGTCTTCTTGGAGTGGAGTGGTACCGGGGGATATTTTTTGTATGGTGATCGAGCGTTATTGTAGAGCGTGACAGAGTGATAAACATTTTTATTTCATGTAACTAGTAGTCATGTGACTAGTCTTTCTAGTACTGGATGCCACAGAATATGTACGCACCACCAGTACTCACTGGTGTTGTACGTGTATGTTTATAATATTTAACATAATACTACTATGAAAATTATGTGTGAAAAGATTGTTCCTGGTGTAGATGAAGCTGACCGACAAGTATAGTATATTTATAATACTATTCTACGTTGGGCAAATTGTATATATAGTTAGAGATAACTACATTTATTGTATAAACAATAATGAAAACATGTACAATGAATAATAAAAATATGTACAATAAACAATTATAATTAGAGTACTATTTTTTTACAATATTTGTTATATAATATAAATAATATACAAGTAATGTACCTATTTTGCTGCTTTCTAATCAGTTCAATGCATGCACCACCTAGGCTGTGGAAATTGATAACATGATTTGGGATTATTTGTTCACAATTCACTACGCAATGCCAGTGCCAAACCCAACAAAAAGAAACACATGCAAACAGAAGATAGGTATTTCCAGTGAAAAGCACAGTATATAAGCCTTGATAGAAAAAGCGCAAATTAGAAGACCAATTGCAGAGGACAAATTATCACTAATGTCTATTTCTCAATTTGACCACAAATTAAAGTCGATTTACCATGTGATAACAGAATGTTAGTTAGTGATCATCAGTCATAGAGCAATGAATATACCGTCGGCTAGACAGACAGAAAAAGCATTGAAGAAAATACACACTACCCCATATTCAATCTTATATAGTTAAAAGAGGAAGGACAGTGACCGTTGCTGCTTGGTAAGGGTGATAGAATTTCGAGGTTGTGACAAGGAAAAGGGGAAGTGTGGTGCCACTGCAGTAAGGGTAGTTGAGAATTCTGGTGCCTTAGAATTAATTCTCTTCCTATTCCTATACTAATACATACCAGTATTAAGTGAAGCTGTGAGTGTGTGAATACCGAGCGCCATTCTTCTACTGGTGAATATATATAATACACATGCATCATGCATGTGATATGATCCAGAAGTAGCAGCCTATATTTATTTTGGATGTTTAAATATCAATCACATGTGTAGTGTAGTGGTGGGGACGAAAATTCCAGGTGTATGTTCTTTTTATTAATTATTTCCTGCCATAAGGAAAAATAGTGCAGTGTACTTGTCCATAACGTTCATGTTGTGTTTATATAATCGATAGACTAAAATTTGAATAGATTCATAATGCGAGGAATGCAGGATTTGCTGAGGGATGGGATTTGGATTTTGTTTACCTCTCAACTGAGGAGACTACCTCTTCTGGATCAGGCACAGCTGCTTGCAGGTTTTGCAATTCAGCTTCACTGGCTCTGCACAGGAAAAACATTGATAAACAAGTCTGTTGTTTATATGAGATAATAAAAAAAATGATTAAACGGTTATGCTACGACAGCGAAGAAAAGAATGATGACAGAATTGACTCATTATGTTTACTTTTTTACTAACGTACACTAATTGCAACGCCTGTGACAAATGTACCAGAAGGAAAAAAAAACAGAGTGGGAGAGTATCTCTGCAAAGTGGAGCAATGTGAAATGGTATAGGACAGAGATCTTGAACAACAACAAACTGCAGGTTAAACAAATCACTCTAATCAATCTAGGGACTTGTGTTAATTAATCCTCGGCAGCAGTGATGGAATATTTGGTGATTACTAAGACGAGAAAGAAACAAAGCGGAGCGGTGGATTAATTAATTGAAAAGACCAGAGCAGATCGCAACCGGTCAGTCTGAACTAACCTATTCACCATTGTAGAAGAGTTCATCAAGCTGCTCAACTGCTCTTCAATCCTGGCGCGAAAAACAACGAACAAACAAAATGCGAATATGTAAGCGAAAGAACAAGCTCGATCGACAAAAAATCTCAATCTAGTTGAAGCAAGAAAATCAAATCTGCAGCAAAGAATTAGTCAGATCGACTGTCAGTTAAAATATCGCCAGCAGGACAGAATTCAATAATACCTTAGCTGTCGCCGCCCCTTCTGTTTTATCTCCTGCGAGAATTCTTCACCAACGCCATTAACGGTGCCAGCGAAGACGACTAACGTCACAGCGATCAGCAATGCAGAGGAATAGAGTAACAGTACATTACGAATCAGACAATCCGGCGCCATTGGCGTGTACCTCTCTCACTCTCTCTAATCGTTCTAGATGTTCTGTATAACCACTTCCGCTGTCACACTGAGTGAGCGGGGAGAGTAAGAAAGCAAAAACCAAAAGGCAGTGTGACAGAGATGGAGCGAACAGAGAGGCATTCTTTTTATAGGGAGGAGAGCTGGAGCCTGGAGGGAAGCGCTAATTAGAAACAAGTCTACAAAAAATAGATCTACTAACAAAATCTATTATCGGAAACAAATCTTGACGTTTAATAACAAAAGATGCACGAAACATAGATTACATTTCATTGCCACTAAATTGCTGCAAGATGTAGGAGGGACCGTATATGGTAGAATTGGGTATAAATGTCAATAGGGGTGAGCATTCGGTTGTTCGGTTCTACGCGAAAACCGAATTAGGAAAAAATTTTGGTTTTTGGTTTTTTCGTATCTACCCGAATAATCGAATTTCAATCTGAGAACCGAAATAACCGAGAACCGAATAACTGAATTTTTTTAAGGTTGGAACCGAGAACTGAACCGAAAACCGAAATTTTTAATTCGGTTTTCAGTAAGAACCGAATTATAAAAAATAACCAAAATTGTAAAAAATAACCAATTTTTAAAAAGAAACCTAATTATAAAAAGGAACTGAACTACAAAAAAGAACCGAATTAGCCAATATTTTTCATATATGTAATTCGGTTATTCCGGGTAAACCGAATTACCCAACCCTGGAACCGAAAACCGAACCGAATAATATTTTGGTTCTACCCGAATAACCGAAATTTTTTTAATCGGTTAAAAATTTCGGTTAAAAAAAACCGAAATAATTTCGGTTCTCGGTTATAACCGAATAATCAAACCGAATGCACACCGCTAATAAATGAGATAAGTTAAATGAAATAAAATCAAGATGAAAAACTTTGTATAAAATAGATTACGGAGATTCATGTGCAATCGAAACATGCATATGTACGAGATTCTTGTTTGAACAAAACATGTAAGTTCAGTTTGGTAATAAAAGAATGTGCTAGATGATAAGTGGATAAATGAGTATTATTAGTACTATTCCATTTATTTTGTTCATTTTATTTCTTAGCGGCTTTTCTTTTGTTTTGTGTTTTATTGTTGTTATTATATATCTATTGTTTAAACTGTTATAACTTAGTTATGAGTAAAGTAGACAAAAAGATGAGCGTGTGGAAACAACTCGTGTCGAAATGGAGCTAAAACGAATAAAACAGAGCATAAACAATTTCCAGAACAGTATCTACCCCCCTTGACCAATTCATGTGGGACGTTCCAGCCAAAAACACATATTTTGGCACCCGACTGACCCATAGGACTGAATGATTGGGTTAGTCAGTTAAAAATATATGTCAGCATTCGATCAACCCATAAGACCGACCCATAAATAATCATACTTTCACACTTTTAAAACATGTACCCTGATGAGGAGCCAACAACCTAGACATGAGATAGCCGGCCACTGCATCGAGCCCAGAATGTACCATGGACATCTGTCGGGTTTCCCCAACATAAGCCCTGGCCCCCGAGTGAAATATAAGCTCGGTGTTAGCTGGCCAGAACCAGCTGAGTTTCCCTGGGTGTAACACCCCTACCGCTAATACCGTCATTACTGTCCAATCTCCTTATACAAACCAGATTCACGCAGCGGATAAATACTTACATACTCAACGGTGGGTGATACACTGCCGTTAGTCACCCACGTGACTAACAAGGCTACTACCTCTACATACCGCATCGGTCTGATGGACCGGAATCCCGAGTACTACTATCTACCATACATACTCCGTATACCAATGCTACATTCTTCTATTCGATACAATACTTCAAGTTCATTACAATGCAATATACTTAACCGAGTTTACTAGGTTCCAAATCAAATACAATATTTCTCCCGAATTCATACACACTCACTAAGAGTCTATCTACTACCCAATCCTCACGAACCTCCTACTTTCTAACTACGAAGGCGTGCCGCCGGTCTCTTCCTTGACCATATTCGTTTCGGGTACCTGCACACTAAAAAATGTTCCCCGAAGGGGTCAGCTTTCGCCGAGCATGATAACCGCATACCCCGCGTACTAGTGAGGGTACGCCGACCACTTGGTCGAATACATGCGATTCATTTATTCACACAACATGCATACATGCTTTCATACTCAATACTACATTACTTTCACAAGGCATACATACACACATACATTTCATTACATTCAAGGAACACAATACAATCATCCAATACATACTTACCTTCTTCCGAATACACATACGCATTATATACACAATATACAATACTTGTTAGCTTCATTGGTCCACCCGGGTTAATCGGGTGGAGATTACTCTTTTACTCGTTACTTCATACATACGCATACATACTCTACTCACACTTACTTACGGATCCATACTTACTTACTCTTACTCTTACTCAAGTTAAGTCGTCGGGACCTCCGGCCCTGGGGACTACACCGTCCCACCTCCGGGATTTACTTGACTCACCAATCCGGGATGCTACCCATTTAAGGGATTTGGGCCGCGGACCAGTTTAAGAGTCAGGAATTGCAGCCAACCTCTTGTGACTCCGCATCCTCACGCGTGGCCGAAGCTATATCGGACTTGTACTCATTCCAATTTACTCACTTAAGTTAGGAGTTAGATAGTTAGGAATTAGCACAAGTCAACATCCAAGCCACAATACTACAATACCCATGTACACATACATACGAATACATTACAATATACAAGTACACTACAAAATACAATACGCTTCATCATCATTCATATGTTTCATGAATTATACAAACTATTGTTCAAGACAAATATAGAGAACAATGTAAACAAGCACAAGTAAGTGCAATATAATCCGATTCATGCATTTATCTTATTAGGTGGTCAAATAAGCACACAATCGGGTAACCAGATTAGGATACAGGGCATGAAGAAATCATACCTTTTTACCGGAATTTACTTTACCGGGTGTTCCCTTGTCCCTTTGGTTCACTCTTGTTCCTCGATCCTTATTCTCGAACCAATGACTACATGTCAAATGATTCAATTAATACTAAGCATTACAATACATCATAGTTACTACTCCCGTACTTGCCCCGTTATCCCGTTATTTCGGTATAACTTAATGTTCTTTATATTCACAACTTTCTTACCTTCTTTACTTTAGCATTAACGCCTTACTCATTCACATATATATGTATGTATATATAGTGTTTGTATATATATATATATCTATATGTATGTATTTATCTATATATGTATATATATATATCTATATATATATATATATATATCTATATATATCTTATATTACATATATGTATTTACATATATCTATTAAAATTTAATTTTTTTTTTTATAAAGGCCGACCGACCCACCTGGGTAGGTCGCCTGGGTAGGTCGGCTGCAGAGAGTACCCGGGTTACAGAATTCGGCCCGACCGACCCAGTCTAGGGTAGGTCGCCTGGGTAGTCGGCTGCAGAACCCCTTTTAATTATCTACTTGGATTCCAAATTCAGCTCTATTCTCACCCAATCTTTTCCTACTCATTTCCACATGTTTACTACATGTTTAAACACTAATTAAATCCTCTAATTCACCTTAGTTCATCCATCAAATTCGTTTCTCAATCCTAAATCAACTTACACAATTTTTTCCTCATTTCATTCCAGCACTTATACCAATTTTCTTTCTTCAATGCTACATATTTTTAAACCAACTTCTACCATCCAATACTTCCTCTACCAATGTCACTCCTAGCATCCCAAATACCTCCTCTTACCATGCCAATTCATTTCCAAGCAATTGTACCATCTATACCCAAGTCCAACATTCATTTTACCAAATCTTGCACACCATTTCTTCTTAGTTCCACAACGCAATCTAATACCTCTTTGCTACAGATTTTAGCACTTACACTCCTCTTCTATATCGCTCTCGTCTCACGCCATTTCTAACACTCCTAATGCATTTAGAATACATTATTATCTCTCTCAACTTACCCTCTACCTTCCTCAAACAAAATCTGTTATACACTCACATTAGTCACCTAGTTTTAATCCTCTAAGTGTTCTGATCCTAGGCAAATTTTGCCATAGTCTCCCTTATAATTTTATACACTCACCACATTGTTTCGCTCACATCCCATTACTCAATTCACCTGTTATATACCATATCAAAATACAAGCTCCCATATACAATACCAATACTAAAACACTCATAAAAATTCCTGCACATTATATTCATTTCTCATCTGTTTTGTAACAGTTTTTACAATGTTTTCAAAGACTTCAAACTACTTATTTTCCTCTTACTCATTATACTACTAATGCATTACCATTTTTCAATACACATTTTTACTTCTAAAAATCTGTTGCACATACATATACAAGACTACACCAAGGTGAGCATTCCTTACCTTGTTTTTCTTCCTAGATTTTCCCTTCTCTTCTTCCTCCTTTCTTCTTCTCTACCGGTTTGAAATCTCAACCCTCTAACACTACAACCATTCACATATACCATTCAATACTAAGCACTAACCCTAACCGTTAATCAAGTTTCAATCTAGGTTTAGGGTTTAGAAAATTTATTACCTTTCAAGAGCACAAGAGTTGTTTTGGGTAGCTCAAGAACAAGGTTTCTCACACCACCAAAATGCCAAAATCGGCTGACATACAAGAGACCAAACAAGTTTAGTCTAAATTTTCGTTTGCCATTTAGGCTAGAAAAAGATGGAGTTTTTGGAGATATTTTTACCTTAGAAGAACAAGGAGAACAAGGGCCTTCTAATGGTGGTGTTGAAGCTCCAAATGGGACATACCCATAAAAACGAAAGTGGGTGTTTTCGAATCTTGGAAATGAAGATGTAGCTCTTGAGGAGAGGATTACAATGGTGTATTTTATAATTTTTGGAGGAGTGTGGAGGGAGTTACAAAGGAGAGAAGTTAGTGTTGTGTGGGTTCTCTTCTTTCACCATGGAAATCGCATGGGTTGAAGAAGAGAAAAGAGAGGTTGAGGGGGCTTGTTCACGTGAGAGAGAGGAGAGAATGGGTAGGAGAGAGAGTATGTGAGAGAAATAAAGTAATAAAGTGAGGTGAGAGTTACTTTATTGTTTTTGTTTTTAGTTAATAAGAGGAGGTAGAGTGTGTGTGTGTATATATATGTAAAATCGGACAGCACACAGCTCCCATGAGGATTTTAAAATTTTATTTTATAATATTGGACACATAAGTTTGTGCTATTTATACTTCTACCCCACAACTTCCCGTTTTTGACAGTTTTTACTAATCTCCCGTTTTCTTGATTTTATTGGTTCTAAAGCTTCACTAATATTTATTAATGATATTTAGTTGACCAAAATTGTTACGAGTCTATTGACCCGCTTAAAGACACGTTTTCCCGGTTACCTCGAAAAACGTGCTTCAAGGTTCGTTAGTGATTTTAATCCATTTTAAGGATCCGTTTTCTTCGGGATTTGTTCCCTCATATTTTTAGACTTAATTAGCCTTTAGAGTCCTTACAATACGCTAACCGAGGTTTCATACCTCCTATGGTTATTTAACGCTTACTTAGTGTTTCCCGCTTTTTAAGCGCTTCTTATTTCTTTTGGATTTATTTTTCCTTACCAATATTACTTAGGCATTATTAGGCTCTTAAATACCTATTAGGATAATTTAATCGCCATATTTAAGGTCGGGGTATTTCACTGGGAGAAACCATGGCTTGGTCCCCAGCTAGCTCCTTGTTACAACGACCCCGACTTTGCCACCACTAGTACAAAAAGGGCTATTTCGGCGTCCCTATCTCGGCGGTTGTAGTAAAAACCACAGAGATAGGTTGTCTAAGTGACTCCATTTCAAAAATAAACTGTCTATTTCGGCAGTTGTAATTAGGAACCGCCGAAATAGATACATTTCATAGTCTATTTCGGCGGTTCCTCACTACAACCGCCGAAAGAGACTGTTTTCCTTGTTGAAATTAAAAAAAAATAACTATCTATCTCGGCGGTTGTAACAGGAACCGCCGAAATAGGTTTATTTAATACTCTATTCCGGCGGTTTCTACTAACAACCGCCAAAATAGAGTGTTTAATATCAGCCCCCAATGATTGGGCAGTGGATAGGACCATGATAGGCTATTGTGGATGGAAAGATGAGTGGTGTGGAGAGTCAGTAAGACTATGTTGTGGGTGGAAAGACGAGTGCCGTGGAGGATCAACATTACTAGGTCTGGCTTGTCCGGCACCGAGCGCACGATGGTACAAAGCTGTCATTGGCTGCTCCACATTCCGGTCTTTCTTCTTTCTGCTGCACAAGTTGAACAAAACACAATTAAAAATTAGCTATAAAAGTAAAACAAAAAAGCCAATCAAAGTGAACACTTAAACAACATAAAAACCAAACGACAATTAACAACATAAACGAATCAAAGTAAACACTTAAATAACAATACAAATAAAATACAATACTTAATATAAAAATTAACAAAAAAAGGCCCCAAAACGAGTTGACTGGCGGGGCGAACCATGGACCCTCATGTGGATAGGCGGGGCGAGCAGAGGACCCTCGGGTCGATGGGCGGAGCGATCCGTGCACGCTCATGTAATTTGTCGGGGTGACACACGGGGCGGTCAGAAGCTCATGTTGATGCGCGGGGCGAGCCTTGCGAGCTCGTGTCGACGGGCAAGGCGAGGCGAGCGAGCTCGTCACTCTCGAAGGGGCGACACGCGGGGCGGTCAGAAGGTAGTGTCGATACGCGGGGCAAGCCTTGCGAGCTCGTGTCGACGGGCGGGGCGAGGCAAGCCAGCTCGACATACGCGGAGGGGCGAATCGGCCGAGTTCATGACGGCCGGAGGGGCGCCCAGGCAAGTTTTTCAAGTTTTTCATTTTTTATGAATTTTGGAGTGTAGATGTAGCTCAATTGGAGTTTAATTTGAAAAAAATAATAGCGGATTCGTACTCAGGACACCCAAATCGATTACTTGGAAAAAAATTCAAAAAACTCACCAGAATTCTTTCCGGCGGTGGTGCAGCGGTGATTCGACTGGTGGTCGACGGATGCTCCGGCAAGGCTGGTGGTCGGCAGAGGGGAGAGTGGGAGGGAGAGAGAAAGAAAGAGAGATGGAGGGAATGTAAGAAATGAATTTTTTTAACTTGATTCCGCTATATATAGCGAGAGCATTTTTCACCCGAAACGGGCGTTTTTTTGTACTAAATATACAACAGTGTTTATAATTTAATCAAACGTAACGTAAAATATCATTTAATAATGTGGAGTCACAATTATAACGTTCAAACGCAATATGAACATGTTTAACGTCTTTTATTACCGCTTTTCATATTTTTTACAGTTTACGCTGATGACACGATTTTTTCGAAAAACAAAAGTTACAACAGTATGTTATAACATGTTTACAACGTAATATAATTTAAAAAAATTTGGGAAAATTCACGGGATACCACTAAAAATTTGTTAATTCACAAAATACCACATTTTAAAAAAAGTTTTTCAGATACCACAAAAAAGCATTTTAATTCACCAGATACCACAAATTACTAACCCAAAACTTTGTAAGACCATAATTAATGCTGGCCACTATTCCGGTTCCGGCGGTTCCAGTTTCGGGATATGTGTATTCGTATTTGGAACCGGTCAGGGGCGGTTATGGTTCCGCTTCCGAACTCTGTATTCACTTCGGATTTGCTCAAATCACCGGTTCCAACCGGTTCTGGAGCGGTTCCATATGGTTCCGGATTTGGGAGTCGAGAAACTGGAGCGGACCGACCCACTGTGGGTCGGTCCAAGGCAGAAACTTTATGTGAGCTTTCTGTCTTCGACCGACCTACAATGGGTCGGTCGGCTCCAGATTCTTCGTTTTAGCTCCAATTTGAGATCCGTTTACACGCACACGTTGCTCTTTTTGTCCACTTTACTCCTAGATAGGTTATTCCTCAAGTTTATAATCTTAAATGTGTAAGTAACAAAGACTTAGAATTTTTATTGAATTTACAAAATTAAGGAACAAAGAGAATTTTATTATATGATTCACTGCCTCGTTAAAACCTTATTAGGTAAAAACCCATTGGGAAAACCCTAATAAGGAAAAAGAGTACAACTACTAAAAGGTTACATGATTTCAATTTGCAAGTCTTGAAAAGGATTACATGGAAATAAAGTGATACTAATACATTCTAAAAGATTACAATACAAAATAGAAGTCCTAAGTGGTATTTTCCCCATTCATCTCGTACCAATCATCATGTTGCCCCTCGTATTACAATGCGCGTGTTTGGCATCTCAGCTCGGATAAGTCCCAATCATACTCTTCAACACAAACCTTGATTGAGTCCGGTGCAAGGCTTGATCTCTTTTCGTCCAACACTCGCTTGCCCGCACCAAACACCGACTCAGAAGCAACGATTGATGCTGGAATTGCTCACATCTCGAGCTATCTTTGCAAGGATGAGAAACTTGCCTTCATGTGCTTTCCACCACTTAAGCACATCTATATCACCATCATCATCATCATTATCATCATCATCATCATCATCATCATCATCATCATCATCATCATCATCATCATCATCATCATCATCATCATCATCATCATCATCATCATCATCATCATCATCATCATCATCATCATCATCATCATCATCATCATCATCATCATCATCATCATCATCATCATCATCATCAACAACAACAAAACTAAAAGTGAAGTTAATATAATCATCATAAGTACAAAACTCAGAACCCGATTGAACTGATTTTGGTCTTTTCAAAATACTAGAATTCAAAGAACCTCTTTTGCTACCGAGGCGTGGTGGTTTAGAAGAGGAACCACTACCACTAGTAGAAGAAAGCTCATCCGGATGATACTTTGGAGTATACTCATCATGTAGCTTTTTCAATGCTACATTAACCTTTTCTACATGGTCCTTAACATAACCATCATTGGGTGGACCTCCTATAACAATACTATAATAATAATAATCAAGCAATTTTGTTAGACCATCCACTTTTATTTAAGGATCAAGAACAATTGCAATACAATAAATCAAAGGAAATTTATTGAAATAGTTAAACCATTTAGACATCATATCGTAAATAACCCCACTGATCCCATCATCATTCTTGTTCTCATGCAAGACATGGAAAATACTAATGCATTCATTTATGACAAGATGCAATTAGGTTCAAAAACTAAAGAAAATACCCTGGTTGCACCATCAAAACATTTTAAAACATTCTGCACAACATTAGCCTTTTCCCAAAAGTCCTCACCCATTAATTCTTGATTGGATTGAACAACCATAGCGTTATACAAACTACTCAGCATGGGTTGGTGTTTCTTAGTCTTAACTAACAATTCATATGTGGAGTTCCATCTAGTGGGGGTGTCGGGGGCAAATTGGCGAGGACGTATACCGGATTGCTCACACTTTTTTTTTGAACTCATTTTCAACAACATGCGAGTTCCTAATTTTTCTCATTACATGCCTAAGTAGTTCTAGTGTAGAAGTCAAGTTAGATAAACCATCTTGTACACACAAATTTACAACATGTGCACTACATCGAACATGCAAGTAATCTCCGTTATGCAAGAGTGTGAGTCTCTTATTAGCTTTAAGAAGATATACACACCTAACATTGTTCGAAGCATTATCTAAAGAAATTGAGAATACCTTGTCTAACAAATTCCACTCAGATAATACTTCAATAAATTTCTCAGAAATATTATGACTCGTATGTGTATCATCAAAAATATCAAAAGCAATAATACGCTTCTGAAGCGTCCATGAACTATCAATCCAATGAAGTGTAACACAAATAAATGCCTCATTAGTAGTAGATGTCCATATATCACTAGTTAATGAAACACGACCATCAAATGCATTAATCATTTCCGTAAGTTGGTTTCTAGTTTTACTATGTTGTGCAAAAGCTCTACGTTTAAGTGTATTTCTAGGCACTGTACTGTACTATATTGTGGTTGTAATGTGGTGCTAACAAAATTTTCAAAATAATAACTTTCACCAAAATTAAAAGGTAATTGTTCAGCAATCATAAATCTAGCCATGCCATCTATCATTCTTTCTCTATCATAATGAAAAAAACCTGGATCGGGTTGTCGTTAGATAAACCCGGTGAGCATAGTTTGACTTCTCGTACCACCCGCCATTGCCGCCATATCCTTGTAGATTTTGTGTGTTTTCAAGTGCTTTACAAAGGATCCGATTCCGGTGCCCGCCGCCATGTGAAGAAAACTATTGTGTGTAAGACTGGGACTAAGATAATATGGCGACAATAGAAGAACACAGAAACTCAGATTATCACTTAGAATCACGTATCGCACTCGATACTCAATAGGCACGTAGTGTGTTCACCACACCACTTATACACGAGTTCTAAACTCTCCACACGTTAAGAGTACAATCCACTCTTAACATCTACCACTTTCCTCAGCACTCAGAATTTGCTACGCATCACTAATGACGTTTCAGTATAAACTAACTCACACTCATGTCGGTCTCTCCCCTCAACACTTTGCGGTGTAGAGTCCCTTTTTCTATTCTATTTTTCTTGCTCAAGAGTCTTAGCCCGAAACCCTAGAATTACTATCCTATATATAGATATCGAGATTTCAGATTACATCTCATTAACATAGATTTTATTTATCTTTAACAGATATATAAAATCCTATTTAAGATATTCTATATGCGTTCCTTGTTTCCTCGGTTTGGACTGACGCGCGGATCCCGGTGCAAACAGGGAAAATGTTCTACTAAAACTAAATTGATAAACCTAGAAATTAATAAAATGAAAAGCCTGTCGGGTTGCAAAAATCCGGTCACTATAGTATAGGGAATTAAGTAACCAGGTATCGAATCCACGGGACTTGAAAGGAAATAAGTCTACTCCTAAGAAAACTGGAAATCAATTGGTTATTTGTTGTTTTTGAAATAGAATTTGCTAAAGTGAAATTTAAATAAACAATTAATGAAATTAAATGATAAATTTGATCAGATGAATGGAACTCCGGGTTTGGGTTGCTCTTTACTGGATGTAGTTAGCAATTTCTACAATTTTTACAAGATTCGGATTGGCCAATTCTTTCTACTCTCTTCAATGCTAAATCCTAGTTCATTGAAGATCTCACCTATCAGAACATGTCAGCTCTAATCCAGTAACAGACAAAACACATATAGGCGGAATAAGTGCGAAGAATTATTAGCAATTGCAGGGAGAACTCATCTATCCGACTAGCTCTCCACAAATTTCTAGATTAATTTGAACTCTTTGTTAATCACCTTATCTGATCATAACAGGATTCGCAAAACGACTCTATAAACGCGCAAATTTAATAGAGAAGATGAATGATTAGCATTAATCTAGAAACTATCCGATACAATCTCATAATCAAATTGCAGAAATTCTAACTAATTTGTATCCATTACGAACAACTCTCCCCCGGAGCAAATCCTATCTAGCGAGACATAATCATAAAATAGACAGAGAAAAGAGATTGAGAATCATCTGGAATAGAAAACTTCTAAATTCGCTCCGCTGTCCAGATCTGGAGTTTGCCGGGCTAGAGGTTGAAGATGGTGGTGGTGATGGTGTTGATCGATGGTGATGGTGATGGAGGGAGGTGAGGCGTGGCGTGAGAGCCTCGTCTGAGGCATCCGGCGTGAATGGTCTTGTTTCCCCAACCGTATGTGACTTTTTATAACAAAAATAGACATTTTTAACTCTTAAAAATGTCAATTTTCGAATTCTGTACGCGGCATCCAAACTTGAAAGTTCGGACGCATGTTAGGACAAAATTTCAGGAAGTTTTGACCTCTGTCCGAACATCAAAGTTCGGACGTATGTACGGACATGTCAGTATCCTGACGAGTGAAACTTGTTTCAGGCCTATTCTTCGTTTGGACTCCGTTTTGCTCCCCGTTTGTTGTGTTGCGAAGCTTGTGAAGTAAAGAATGCAATTCCATGGCTTTTACCTACATTTGAAACATAAATTTCATCAATTCTTATCTAAACACAAGTCATAGGAAAAATAAATGGTAAATGAGAAATATTTGCCAAATCACTATGAAAAATAAGCAAATTAAACCTTTCAATTGCTCTATATTTCACATTTATCAAACTTCCTCACACTTAGCTTTTGCTTGTCCTCAAGCAAATAAAGAATAAAGCTCACTCCAAGGTCGTAGTATCAAACCTCAGGATCAAACAAGTGCGAAGGAAATCAAGCAAAATGGCAATCAAAAGAATAATCATGCTCTCAGTTGTAAGTTTTTGCAAACAGTGAAAAAGAAAATTTGATAAAAGCATGGAGAAGTTAGATTGCAAAAACTAAACATATAATAGCTTAGGATCTTCCACCAATTTCATTCCTCAACCTTTGGATGACAAGGGGTGTGAAGTAATGCCATATTCCGCAATACCTTTCAACACCACGCACTCATGATCAAAATAGGAAAATTGCAATAAGCATTCAGCTTTTAAGGGCTTTCCTATCTTTGCATTATTATTTATCTTATTTTCTGCACAATTGTTTTCATCCCCCAGACTTTTCTCTTTATCCGTGTAACGGTGTTGGGCCTTCTATCCTAGATCACGAGACCTTAGGTAGATGGGTGATGAGGCACCCCAAGGACTTAATAACCGGATAAACGAGACCTGTTTTGGTTCAGAAAATTCATGATCAGAGGAGTACCTTGCCTTATACTTCATACCAAACTTTCATATCATGCCCAAAGTCACCAAGCCAAACTAATTTAATTTGAGCAATCAGCTAATCCATCATATTTCAGTGAACATAGAATTAATTTGGAGAAAACAATACATACGAACAACTTTAAGTAAAAAGATTCTTGAGGTTGTCATCAAGCTCGATTTCAAAAACTTCCACAAAAATTATCACCCAAAAATTCAACATTTACTGGCACTAAAAGAAGCTTATCCGTCATAGCAAGAGAACAATCAAAAACTAGTGTGGCATTAAATACAATTGGCATATTTTCAGGGAAAGGTTTCCACTTCCTCACTCTTAAGAGGAGCAATGTCCTCATTGTTCACAAAATAAAAAAAGACCTTTCGAAATATGCCAGAATCGAAGGATTTCATTCACGACTTCATATATTAAACATTAAAAGCATGAACGGCTAAACACAAGCAGTAAAATAGAGAAACTGCAACTCCCCTGATATCTTTAAATTGAGGAAGGTTCCCTTCCTCACACTTAAGCTTGAATGGCGGGGTAAAAGCGTTCCTCACACTTGAGTCCAAGCAAGTGTCCAGCCTTGAAGAGATAGGAATACCAAAAAAAAAATTGCACCTACATACACTTTATTAAGCACGAAATAACGCTAGAAGCGTTGCATTAGTAGCAAGGGCACCACCATCACTTCTGACTGAAGTAAAACTAAAATAATTCTAGAAAAAAGATAAAACTAGATAAATGCAAAACTAAACCTTTACCACTGGGTTGCCTCCCAGTCAGCTGCCCAGATTTAAAGTCCCTGGCTTGACTTTTTCTTTATTACCCCGGATCAAAAATAAAAGTCAAAAGTGGTGTCAACGGGAATACGAAGTGGCCAGCAATCAAGACTAAACCACCTGGATCAAAACAAAACGTTACATCAACAGATAAAATAGGAAAATAATTACTCCATAAAACTGAGTGTTTGAGGAGGTATTGAAGGTAACGATCTTCAAGGTGAAGATGGGTTGATGAAGGATCTTTTTCCTCAAACTTAAGGATATAACACATCCTCATATCTGGTAGGGCTCAAAGAGACATCATAATGGCAGAGTGGTGATGGCTCGTCCTCCTCAAACTCTAGGATGTAAACATCCTCTTTGATTGGGTGAGGCTCAAGGAAGAATCCACACCGATGGTCAAATGCATATGAGGGTGGGGAGGGAGGGTAATTTGAATCTTCATTAGCTTGCTCCTCCTCAAACTTAGAAAAATCCTCCACAAAAACAACATCTGAAACCATCAAAACGTTCAATTCTTCTTTAGGATCCGAATCTACTTGAGAAGGAAGTGAACCAGGAGTTCCATGCTGCAAAGAAAATTGACTCAATTGACTCATCTGCCCCTGCATATTTTGAACATCCGGCTCCAGGTTCTGATCAATAAACGTTTGGTGCTCATATTGACTCTCCTGGGTGGCCACCAGCTTGTCTATCATCTCCCGGAGCTTAGCATTATTTGAGATAATGACTTGTTGTAGAGGAGAAAGTTGTTCATGACAAAGATTTTTCCCTTGCTCATATTCAAATTGCTCCTCAATCCGCCTCATCTCCTCTATCTCTGAACAAGCTTCAAACTCGTGGGGTCCCCCACACTGAGAGCAAAACGGATCAAAGGAATCCGAAGACACTTGATATTCAGCCCACATAGAAGTATGGTACGTTGGCTCAAACGTCATCTTTATTTCACCCAGCGACCTGACCAACTCATGCGTCATTATTAAAATTAGGTAGAAAACTAAAAACTAAATAAAATAAAATGTAAAACTAAAATAAAATTGATTCCCCTTCTAGTTCTTTGTGCTCAATGAGAAGTGTTGTCAATCTCCATATCAAGATTTCAAGATCAAGTACTGCGCATCCACCAGACACCTACTACAGCTAAAAAGGGCAAAGACAAAATGCAAATTAGAACTAAAATAAAACAAAAGAGAAATAAAGTATCAAAAATAGTAAAAATACTAAAAACAAAACAAACAAGAAATAAAAATTACAATAAAATAAAGAAAAAAAACAATAAACAAAACAAAGCAAGTGACAAAAAACTTATGAAATAAAACAAAATAAACAAAATATAAAAATAAAAATAAAAATCAAATCAAATTAATTAAAACAATAAAAATAAAATAAAATAAAGTATAAACAACTAAGAATAATCAAATTAAAATTATGACGAATTCCAACTGAATACAAGTAACGTAAGAATTACGAAAATAAACAAAAACTAAGAGATACAACTAGTGAAAATAAAATAAAGTAAAATAAACAAATAAGCTAAAACAAAATATATAAGAAATAAAAATAAGATAAAAGAAAAACAATTGACAACCAGGGCAAAGGACTAGACAAAGTCAAGTCCCCAGCAACGGCGCCATTTTGCAAACAGGGAAAATGTTCTACTAAAACTAAATTGATAAACCTAGAAATTAATAAAATGAAAAGCCTGTCGGGTTACAAAAATCCCGGTCACTATAGTATAGGGAATTAAGTAACCATGTATCGAATCCACGGGACTTGAAAGGAAATAAGTCTACTCCTAAGAAAACTGGAAATCAATTGGTTGTTTGTTGTTTTTGAAATAGAATTTGCTAAAGTGAAATTTAAATAAATAATTAATGAAATTAAATGATAAATTTGATCAGATGAATGGAACTCCGGGTTTGGGTTGCTCTTTACTGGATGTAGTTAGCAATTTCTACAATTTTCTTACGAGATTCGGATTGGCCAATTCTTTCTACTCTCTTCAATGCTAAATCCTAGTTCATTGAAGAGCTCACCTATCAGAACATGTCAGCTCTAATCCAGTAACAGGCAAAACACATATAGGCGGAATAAGTGCAAAGAATTATTAGCAATTGCAGTGAGAACTCATCTATCCGACTAGCTCTCCACAAATTTCTAGATTAATTTGAACTCTTTGTTAATCACCTTATCTGATCATACAGGATTCGCAAAACGACTCTATAAACGCGCAAATTTAATAGAGAAGATGAATGATTAGCATTAATCTAGAAACTATCCGATACAATCTCATAATCAAATTGCAGAAATTCTAACTAATTTGTATCCATTACGAACAACTCTCCCCCAGAGCAAATCCTATCTAGCGAGACATAATCATAAAATAGACAGAGAAAAGAGATTGAGAAATCATCTGGAATAGAAAACTTCTAAATTCGCTCCGCTGTCCAGATCTGGAGTTTGAGGGCTAGAGGTTGAAGATGGTGGTGGGATGTGGTGTGATTGGTGGTGATGGTGATTGGAGGTGGTGAGGCGTGGCATAAGAGCCTCGTCTGAGGCATCCGACGTGAATGGTCTTGTTTCCCCAACCGTATGTGACTTTTATAACAAAATAGACATTTTTAACTCTTAAAAATGTCAATTTTCAAATTCTGTACGCGGCGTCCGAACTTGGAAGTTCGGACGCATGTTAGGACAAAATTTTAGGAAGTTTCGACCTCTGTCCGAACATCAAAGTTCGGACGTATGTTCGGACATGTCGTATCTGACGAGTGAAACTTGTTTCAGACCTATATTCTTCGTTTGGACTCCGTTTTGCTCCCCGTTTGTTGCGTTGCGAAGCTTGTGAAGTGAAGAATGCAATTCCATGGATTTTACCTACATTTGAAACATAAATTTCATCAATTCTATCTAAACACAAGTCATAGGAAAAACAAATGGTAAATGAGAAATATTTGCCAAATCACTATGAAAAATAAGCAAATTAAACCTTTCAATTGCTCTATATTTCACACTTATCACCCGGTATTGCTTCTTTACACTCGTCAGTATAAAGCTAAGTTTTCCGATCAAAATCACATCAACAATTTCCCCCTTTTTTGATGCGGCAAACTGTTGAAGTCTTGAATCCCTTGATTGATTCCCCTGAATCTTGTATTACTATAAATTCGCATGAAGTTCAATCAACTGTCGGCCATCCCCCTCAATCTCACATGCCCTTCTGCTAACCTGTACTCAGTATAAAACTCAAACCTTTTGTGCATTAAGTGTGATATGACAGTAACTGAAGATATTAAGAAAACAATAGACCAAAGCTCTATACAGGTAATTTGCATCATAAACCCAACTGAACAAGAGTATTTGCAGAACAAATAAGGAAAGCATATAGTTCAACTCCAAAAGGTCACACTTTAACCATAAGTGTATCACTAGTCTAATCATGCACCAACGATTTGAGCATCAAGCCATATGTCTAAAACCAGATTGCGAGAAATTCAAAGACTTCCAACCATACTTCCCCCTTTTGCCACATCAAAAAGAGGCCAGCAAAAATAGTAAGTCAAAACGGGAAGGTGGTAGGATGCAACCAACTTAAAACTAGAATTTTTCTGACTGGTCATCTGAAGAGTTAGTCGCAGACATTAAAAAATTTATCTTGTCCTCCAGGAGCTGGAGCCTATCCATCAATCGCTTTTCCATCGCCACCATTGAGTCTAGGACTGACTGCAACATAGAAGAGGTGGAAGACAATAGCATGGTCAGTCTTCTCTTCATGTGACCCGCCTGTTTGAACTGCCAGCCTGTTTCAGTAATTCCAAACCCATTGGAAAAGAGTCACAACAGCCAGATAGTTAGTCGGTTGAGCAGAAATGAAATAAGCATCTTCTTGAACAAGCTTAAAATGATGAAGAACTTTTGTTATCCAGAAAGGGTAAGGAATGGAAGGCTTGGAGCTATTCATAATCAACCGCAAATGTGGATAATAATCCTTGGCAAGGAAAGACGAATCTTTTTATCTAAGCACCACATTAACCCTAGATCAACTGGAGTGACCTTGTCAGCATATCAGAACGTGGAAAGATTGTTTGATAAGCAAGCAGATGTTAGTAGTCTCGGTAAACACACCCAGGTCCCTTTGTGGATAGTGTTTCAGTCTTGAACTCGCACGAGTAACCCAAAATGCTGCAACCACCTCAGAATGCGGTGCAGGCCATCCACTTTCTGAGCAGTTGAACTCAGCTAACCCATCAAGAGGTATGTCAAGAATCATAGCAAGCCATGCCGGAGAAATTATCATCTGGATTCCAGCGACCTCAGTCTTAAACTCGTAAGGAGAGACAAATTCTAAGTTCAGAACAAACGGAAAAAGAAGCTCCGGGTAGTATAGTATGTGGTTTCAGAGTTAAACAACTTTCCCAACCTTGAAATTTCACAATGTCCATTAATGATTCCAAGAATTCTTTTCTAGCCATTTCACAATCTACCAACTTGCCAGGAATAATGTCGGATTCAAACATCGTGCAATTAAAAATAGGTTTTGTGGAAAATTCCGACCTGGGTTTGCGACCTTTCTTGACGAATCTCCTTGGCCTTCAATGTGGACGGACGGCGTGCCACAGACTTCAGCCTCTTAACGACGATCGCTGCTGCATGACTGGAGAATCATCCTCTTTGCGCTTTGGATTCGCCGAGGAAGCATCTTTGACACCCTGAACTATTCTTGGCAGGTGTGCACAACCGACGACGTGATTTGGCCAGTGGAATATCATCCTCTGTTGGAACAGCAGAGGAGTCTTCGTCGCTTACAATGGTGGTTCTTTCAGAGTTGGAGATTTACTTCAGGGGAGGGTTTTGAAAGAGAATCAGGAATGGTAGTCTGTTGTTGTCGGTGGGTTGCATAGTAGCAAGAGGGACAGCTTCTTCGTAGATTAGCTGTTCGAAAGAATCCATCGCTGAATTCGAAGGATGTTGAAGAAAGACTCAAGAACAAGGCTAAGGAAGAAAAGGGTTGGTGCTACTGAGAAACTTCGGGGGAAGACGTGACCAAGTGAGAAAACAGTGAAATTGCGTAAGTATTAGAAAAGGAAGCGGTGTTGTGTTGTTTTTTTTGTTTTTAAAAAAAAACTAATCTGTTTGCTAAACACAATCATTAGGTCTAGACTAAGTCTGTCAGAATAGAACATTCAAAGAAATTATTAAGTTTAAGTACTATCGTTCACAGAGATATCAACCAATATGCCTAAGTAGTAGACGTTGGCTTCAGCCTCCTTTCATTGTTGAATTTCCTAAAATGAATATACAACAAGCAACACATGTGGATTTTCTCGTAATTAAACTTATTCGCAACTGCAACTTTCCATTGAAGCGACAAGAGGTGAGAAGTAAAATCATATTCCATTATACCTTTCATCACCACAGACTCATACTCACAGCTTATTAGAATATAAAAAGAACTTCTTCTTTTTTTTATGAAACAACACCTTGACTTTTTCTCTCCATCCATGTAACGACGTTGGGTCAACTTGCCCAGAGTAGTTATCCTTAGGAGAGTTAGATGATGAAGCATCCATAAGACTTAATTGTAGAATGAAAGAGGCCAAATACGTGTTGTTTGTGCTGTGAACAGTGGAATCTCTTGCCTTGTTCATTTCATTATATCAAATGGCCAATTGAATGTTATATCATTAATTTTTATTTCATATCCAGACATGGTGCTTGTGATACGCATCAAGGAAATTTATACGAAGAGAGATAAGAAGTTCATTCATCTAACATAGTCATATTAGGAAGAAGTGCTTAAGTAAACAATAGACTCATCTTAATAATCTCCTAACATTGTATCATAAGAGAGACTTAGTATAGGACACTATCAACCATGTATGGCAATTGGAGACATTTGAATTAAAGGAAATAACAAAAAAAAAACATTAAAAGCAATCATGTTTAAAGAAATGCAAAGAACAAAAAAAAAGGAAAAAAAACTTTAAAAGCAATTCGATCCGTCTCTCACTTGGTATCTACCATGCCAATCTCAAACGAAGTTTCTCAAAGGCTTCTCTGGGTAATGGCTTGGTGAATATGTCAGCCAACTGTTTTCTGTGGGACAATGAATAAGAATTACGCTGCCATGTTCAACATGATCGCGAATGAAATGATGACGAATGTCAATGTGTTTGGAACGTGAGTGATGAACTGGATTTTTGGTTAGCTCATTGCGCTAGTATTGTCACAATAGATAGGAATAGGAGTGAAGAATAGACCAAAATCCTCAAGCTGTTGATGAAGCCATAATATCTGGGCACAACACGCCGCCGCAGCCACATACTCAGCCTCAGTCGTAGAAGAGCAACGAAGCTGTTTCCGAGAGGACCAAGCTATTAGATTAGAACCCAAGAATGAGCCGCGCTGTTGTACTCTTCGATCAGTAAGGGAACCACCAAAATCTGCATCAGTATATCCAGCGAGAGTAGGTCAAGAAGTAGCCGGTATAGAAGTCCAAGTGAAGATGTCCCTGTAAATATCGAAAAATTCGTTTTGGCAGCCTTTACAGGGGTGTTTTAGGATTAGATTGGAATCGAGCACAGAAAACACACACTCTGCATAATGTCGGATGACTCGCGGTAAGATAGAGAAGAGATCCTATCATTCCCTAAAATAGTTGGATATGTGGACTCGCAGTGGATTCCAGTCCAAGTCTGGAGAGTTAGGACATCGGAGTAGACATTGGTTTGCACTCATGGAACTTATATTGGTCAGAGTTCCAAGGTGTACTTAGTTTGGCTGACAATGTGCCATCAGCTGTTTGGCGAATCTGCAAACCGAGAAAGAAGGTTAAACTCACCCATGTACTCATTTGGAACTCTTTTGTCATCATGGACTCAAAATCTATTGTCAGTTGTTGGGACTAGTGGACCCGAAAACAATGTCATCAAATATATCTTGTACAGAAGCTTATCCATTCCACATGTTGAAAAACAAATCGATCAACAGTCCTCGTACAAACTGTTGGCTAACAAGAATGAGGTCAATCTTTCATACCACGCCCTGGGTGCTGCTTAAGACATATAAGCTTTTTTCAACCGATAGACATGAGTAGGATAAGTGGGATCTTCAAAGCCCGGTGGCTGAGAAACATATACCTCTTCCTTGAGATGTCCATTTAAGAACGCACACTTTACGTCCATCTGGTAGAGTGTGAACCTATGTAAGGTGGCAAAGGCAATAAGCAAGCGAATAGCTTCAAGTCGTGCTACTGGGGCATAGGTTTCATCAAAGTCCAATCCCTCCTGTTGATTATACCCTTTGGCAACTAGTCGAGCTTTATTCCTGGATATCTCACCATTTGAGTCCAGCTTATTCCGATAAACCCACTTTGTGCCTATGACATTCTGATTTTCGGGTTTCTCAACAAGTTCCCATACCTCATTTCTTACAAATTCATTCAACTCCTCATGCATAGCATTTATCCAACTCTCATGTTCTAACGCCTCCTTTACAGTCTTTGGCTCTACTGTCGACACAAAACCAAAGAAAGCACAAAACGTTTGTGCATTCGACCGGGTTTGGACTCCTGAGTTTAAATCTGACAGAATATTATTGATCTCTATACATGGGGCATTCCAAGATGTCAGACGATGCGTGACCCCGGCTTCCTGGCTTACTGCTGGTGGCAAGTTGGTTTGTTCTGGTGGTGTAGCTTCTGAGTTATGAACTGATAATGGGAGAACTTCAGTTCTCACTACTTCTTCTTCTAATTCGGCTCCGGAACTATTATCCATGGGTATATCTTCAACCTTATACCGAAAGAGGTATTCTATCTCCTGTTGACTTACTCGTCCACCAAAGTTATTCTCGTCAAACTTGACATTTGCAGATTCTTCAACAACCAAGGTGCGCTTGTTAAAAACCCGATAAGCTTTACTTGCTCATTGCATAACCGAGAAAACACCTTCATCACTTCTTTTATCAAACTTCCCTAGTTGATCCTTTCCGTGATTAAGGATGTAACATGTACACCCAAACACCCTGAAATGGGATATAGATGGCTTGCGCCCTTTGTACAGTTCATAGGGGGTTTTGATTAGAATTGGGCGAATCAATGCTCTATTGAGAATATAGCATGTTGTGTTTATAGCTTCTCCCCAGAAACTTGGTGCAAGACCACTACCATTCAACATTGTACGAGCCATTTCTTGGAGTGTCCTATTTTTACGTTCCACCACTCCATTTTGCTGAGGGGTTCTAGCTGCAGAATAAGTATGAGTGATTCCATGGTCAGTACAGAACTGAGACATCTTCTGATTGATAAATTCCGTCCCCTGATCAGTTCGAATGGTCTTGACTTTATTCTCTGTTTGAGTCTGAATTTAGTAAACAGACCTACAACCTCACCAAAAGTTTGATCCTTACTATGAAGTAGAATCACCCATGCGTACCTCGAGAAATCGTCACAATCACGAGTATGTATCTCTTGCCTGACCTGTTTGTATCCTCATCGGTCCCATTAAATCCATATGAATCAATTCTAAAGTCTTGGTACTACTGACCGCATGAGTTGGAACATGTGAAATCCTAGTTTGTTTGTTCAGAGCACAATCAGCACAGATAATATCATGACTTATCCTCCGTTTGGTAACCCGTTGACTAACTCCTTAAGTCTTAATTTGTTAATCAATCTATGATGAGCATGTCCTAACCTTCGATGCCACAAAATTTCTTCATCATCTTTAACCGTAAGACAAGTCAGATCTTCCTGGTCATTCACATCGACCATGTAGAGATTTCCTACTCTGCAACCTTGTAAAGTACCTCCTGTATAACCTTGTTACGTATTTTAAATCCATTTGAATCAAAGATAACCTCCGAGGGACCCTTGTCACACACTTGTGACACACTTAATAGATCATGACTGAGACCCTCCACCAAACTAACCTGATCAATGCAGTTCTCTTTGCTGATAGTTCCTATTCCTATTATTCTCCCTTTGCCATTGTTTCCAAATGTTACTTTTCCTCCTCGATGTTCAACCAAAGTGTTGAACTTCTTCTCGTCTCCACTCATATGTCTTGAGCACCCACTGTCCATCAGCCACCAGTTCTCACATAACGAAGTAGCCAATGCCTAAACACACCCAATCATTGTTTAGCTTTAGGTACCCAAACTAGCCTAGGTCCCGTTTTATGGTTAAAATGAGAACGGTTGTTGTTTGTATGAGCTCTAGACTGAGGTTAATTGTTAACTAAAGACCTTCTATAGTATAAACTCCTACAAAAACCAATACTATGACCGTGTCTATGGCAGTATCGACAGTAATATGTTGACTTGATATATTTAACATTCGATACCTTTCTCATTGGTGTATAAACTGAAGTGACGCTTTTCTTCTTCCCGGTTAGCATCTGAGTTAAATCTGCCTTTCTAGTGTACCAAACGGGATTCCGTGGCATTGCTATTTCGTTTTCCCTCTTAGCCTTAGACATGTTATCCTCTAACACCTCATTTTGCTTTCTTAAGTTCTCATGCCTTTCTTGTAGTGTCCTAAATTCAGATTGAACCTGAAATACCCCAAATCTAAATAATATATTTAATCATTATTTATTGGAATATAATCCAAATATAAATCATTTCACGTACGCATGCAAACCCATGCATGAAAACGTTACGTAAAAACAGTCGTTTCACCATAAACGCTAAAACGCCTTAGAAGCATATGGTCAAACATGACCTTGTATGACCCTCTAATATTCAAACTAAATGGTCATACAATTATTATAGAATATACAATATATTCCCTAAGCTATATTCAGTCAAATACACAAAATGCTCGGGAGTGCTCACACCCGCTCCTTAAAGCACGAAAAGTCCGGAGGAGTGCCGAGGTGGCACGAACTCCTATAAAATTAATTCCTAGAGTTCCTAACATCATTATTTATCATTCTAAAGAGAACCCACGAAGTGGTTTCTCAAAATTCAGCAAAAACCAAAGGAGGATTTCTTAGCGCTCCTTTTTGGCCCGGGAGTGTCCCGATGGCCCGTAATTTATGTCACGGGTTGATATAACCCCATATAACTCAATGTAACATCTTAGTATATGTTTATTTACTATAATAAGTGTTTACAAACACTTGGAACTCATAAGAACAATTGGTTTCCCAAAATTTCCTTAGAGCACAAAACACACCTTCGGGTGTCACGAAAATGCGTTTTACGCAATTATTGTAGTTTTTGACATGCCACGAATTGGTAATCTTAAAAAGGGTTAAAATGACCTTCTAAATCAGTTTGGTGTGACTAGTCACAAGGCTCTCTATAGGGGCCGATTTTAAGGGCAAAAAGTATAAAATTTGCTTTAAAAATTTATAAAAGGCTTAAAATGATGACTCATCATCCCATGTGTTATATTACTTAATGTCTAAGTATGTAGGTCTCATTTGACCAGAGCTGTCGAAATTAGGCATGAGCAAGCCATGTGAGCTAGAACAAAACAAATGCAAAAAGGCAAAAGTAGATCTAAGATCCTTCTTTTTGCTTTTCTTACATAAGCTATCTTCCATGTTCTTCCTTGGCTCTTCATGGCCGGTTTTTGAGCTCCATTCAGACCTTAATTCGTGACCTACATGAAGGAGAAGACAAGCCATTGACATTGAAAAATCAAAGAATAACTCACCTTTTCTCACCTTGTCTTCTAGCCAAATATTGTCTTGCCAACTCTTGCCTTGTCACACCTCACATGCCATGGCCGGTTTTTATGCTGGAAAGGCATTTATTGAGCCAATCAACATGAATAAACTAAGGAAAAGAATTGTCAAATGACATTAAAAATTGACAAACAAAAATCAATTCCAAATTGCATTCTACCTTATACGTGAGTAGCTCATTTCCCTCCTTGCACATTCTTCACGGTTTGGTAAGCTCTCTCCTCTCTCTTCTAGCTTCATCTTCTTCCTTTGAAGCTCTTAAGTCCATTAATGGAGTTTAACTTCTATCTTCATCTTAAGGTAATTCCTAGCATTTCTTGGCAAGTCTTGAAGCAAAACTCTTCCTAGCATATCAAGGTGGGTTCGGCCACATTTAGTTCTCCAAGGGATTGTCCAAACCAACATTAAACCAAGGAGCATCTCAAGGTTATCTTAAGGTAGTTTTAAAGCTTGAAATCCTTAAAACATTTTTGTGTAACCAAGTTCTACCTCTTCTAAGTCTCTTTTCTTCTTCATTTTGATGAAGGAAAACTTGTTCTTCATCTACCTTAGGAGTGGCCGAATTATAAGGAAAAGTCTAAGGTAAAGTCTTGTAAAACTACTTCCAAATCTACTTAAGATCTTTATTCAAGATCTAACTCCTAAACACCTTCACCTCTTGCATAAAACCGAAGAGGAGCATCAAGTTTACCTAGGAGAAAGCTTGGAGATTCAAGAAGAAGTTCAAGCACTTAACCACCTTTGTTAAGAAGTAAGTTTACTAAGTAAATCCTTTATTATAAGCTTTGTTAAGCTTCTAAAAATTGTACAAAAATTATGTACACCTCTAGGTTAATAATACCGAAACTATTGGTTTTATATGCCAAAAATATAATCTATAACATATTAGAAAATATTTACCTTAAGACACATTTTTGTGTCACAAAATTTATTTATGTTACAAATTAATTAAGGCCGAAATGTCTTGGGCAAAAATGCTTATTTTGAGCTAAGAATATATAAGACATTACAATAATTTATACATGAGTTATATGACTCCTATGAATTTATTATATTATTAGACATATAAATCCACTTTTATATACTATAGGTCATAAATATGGCCGAATTACTAAGTGTTAAATAGGTATTAATGACTACTTAGGTATATAAATTTATCATAAAGTTTGGTGAGTTAAAAATATTTATTAGTGCTTAAATGGCTAATTATTAAGTTATGTGGCTTAAGTAATTTTTACAAAGTTTAGTGTTTATAAAAACCGAGAGCTAAGGGGTCTTGTGTAATTATAAATAATATAAGGTTAGGAATTAAGTTTATGAATTTTAGATAATTTAAACAAGCTGAAAATAACTTTTTAAAGTTTTGGGCTATTATGTAATTTATAAAAGTTGTTATGAAAGTTTAGAATATAGTGGGCGAATTCATAATTGAGAATTATTAGGTTCACTTTTGAATTTTAAGAATTAAATATTAAACTATAGTTTATAAGTTATAGAACTATTATAAGTTTTGGGGTGAAAATGTAATTAATGGAAAGTTCAAGACAAAGCCGAATTCTTTTGGGTTAGTTTGGTAATTTAAGAAATATATATATTCGGCATTTATGGAGAATTAAAATTAAAACTATAGTTTACATGACATTATGTAAAGTTATAAGATTTTGGTGGTTAGATTGTAATTATAAGGAATAATATATTGGCCGAAATTTAAGGGGCTAAGTTGTAATTTTTGAGAGTTATAATATTTAAAAGCTATACACCAAAATATTAGGGGTGGTTTTGTAATTTAGCTAAATAAGAAATTAAAACTCTATAATATAATGAGATTAGAATTTAATATAAGTTTATGAATTATGTGGTTGTTTTGTAAATAACCGAAATATAAGGTAAGAATTTAGATTAAAATAAATATAGGTCCTACATGGATATTTTGAGGAATTAGAAGAAAGAATTTTAAAGGAATTATGGAATTAAACTATGGCTTATGTAGTTATAAGGAATTAAAAGAAACAATAAGTATTGTTTTGGTAAAGGAGAATAATGAATTAAGAATTTATGTCATTGTAAGACATTTAAATATAGTTAAGAAAATTATAAGTTGTTATGTCACTAGACAATTAAAATAAACAACAAATATAGTACATGAATAATAAACACATTATGTACATTAAAGGATTTATAAATAAATCAAAAGGAATAACAAATAAGTTATACATAAAATCATGAGGTAATTAAAAGAAATAAACCTCACATGAAATAACAAATACAAGATTTGTTAAAAGATCCAATAGATCATTATATAAGGGTAACATAAATTAACCCTCTCAGTTAATCCTATTCTAGGACTTTGTTTGACCAGACGTTGACCGGGAATTACAAGTACAGTCTACGGTGAACGGTATGGGATTCTTGCAACCTGTTTTCTAACGGATTACACTGGCTTGTGTGCTATCTGTTGTTTGAAATAACGACCAAGATAATTAATGTAAACTGTTGTTTTACTCTTGCACACTGTGGTATTATTTTATGTGCGTGATTGTTGCTGACTACAACGTGTATGTCCCACGCATACAAACACTACTATACCAGTGGATTAAATACCTGCGTTTCAGTATACCGAGGACTTGTACTCAAGTCTCTCACTAACTTCACTTTATAACATACGTCATTATCCTAAACGTGATAATTGACAATACACATTGTGTTCTTGTTTAACGTCTTTATATGACACTTAACAATTATATACTTCGAGATTGAGGAGCCCAGTTGGATCTGGCCATGCATGCTACGGGAGTTGTACCTGTCTCAGGTCGTCTCCTACTACGTCGCGACGGAACATTCAGTTGGGAGGAAGACTTTATTCCTTCCGGGATTCAAATGCCCTTCAGTTCGAGGAAGACTTTATTCCTCTAGTGGGTTCTTATTTCCCACGCCATTCAGTTCAGGGTTTGACTACGTCATCTCCTGGGGTTTTTATACCCAACCTTTCTTTATAACGAGGTCACTATACCTCCACTATTTCAGATATTCAGTTATAACTGTCAGTCCCATTGTGTGGACCGACTATCAGTAAAGAATTTCAGTTCAGCTAACTCGACCTTCTGTGTCTTGTTCTATGTGACATTATTGTCCTTGTATGGATACTTGTTATTATCAGACTATGCTTGTTTACAGCTTTATAAAAATGAACTGCATGTATTCGACAAAGTAGTTGGTGTGGCCCGGTAGACGATGGGCTGCACGTTTTCCATACCAGCATTGTTTGCTGAGCCCCTTTGGGGGCACCCCCATTTTTCAGGTACCTGAAGATTGAGAAGTTCACTACACTGAGTGTAGGTGGGGTAGACCAAGCTTTGGGAGTCTACTATTAGTTATTTGTTTTATTTCAGTATTACTTTTGAGTTTGATTCCTAGTATCTCGGGTTGTATCTGTATTCCAGACCGTGACATTTGAGGATTGTATTTGGACTTAGCCTTGTTGGTCACAAGGGTGGCCAACGGCATTGTAATACCGCCCGGTTGTTGTATTTATTTCCGCTGCAGTTGTATTTTATTGGGAGTGATCGCCGTTCAGTTTATTGGATTTCGGGTTGGGGTATTACAAAAATGGTATCAGAGCGTAGTTACGCTCTGGATACAAGGATACACCGAGATTAGGATATCTAATACTTAGGTTAAGGGTTGAGAGATAGTATTGAAAGGAGTTTAAGTTAGTTTTACTTAGACTACTATCCAAGACCGAGTTTTGACCACAGTGCCTAATATACCTCAACATCCTGCAGATGTCAGGAAGAGGAGGACGACGTGGACAGGCTGATGAGGAGCCAAACATCAGGTGGCAGACATTGCCACCTTAATTGCTCAGGCTTTTGCACAGGCGGGGGTTGCACAGCAGCAGCTACCTCCACCACCACCACCCGAGAGAGATGGGTGAAGAGTTGGCTGATCTGAGGCCAACTGCATTCAAGGGGCAGACTGACCCTGCTCACTTGAGACCTACATCATGGAGATGGAGACAGCGTTCGAGACGCTTGCAGTCCCAGCTAGGGAAAAGTAAGACTTGCTGCCTTTTATCTGAAGGATGCAGCTAGAGATTGGTGGAACATGGTGAAAGCCGACCACCTGGATGACCCAGCCTTTACTTGGGGACATTACACTGCACTACTTAGGGGCAAATACTACCCGGCCCACACCAGGATGGTGAAGACTCGGGAGTTTGACGCCTTGGAGCAGACGGGGAAGATGTCAGTGGATGAGTACTATGCGAAGTTCACTTCGCTACTCCGACTATTGCCCGGCATAGGATACTCGGACCAGGTCTTGGTCGACCGGTTCTACGGGGGACTGAGCCCTCGACTTCAGTTTGGGATGGGACCAATCATCCCTACCAGTTTGCAGGTAAAACAGGAAAGACATAAATCAGTTGGAAATCTTATTACATACTATACCCCATCATGGGAGATTTGGAGATTAATACCTTAAGATTTCAGGAATGTTACCATGCTGCCTCCGTTGTGGAGATTACTTGCAAGAGAAGGGATGCTTTGAGCTCCCAAAAGAGGAAGGACGGACCTGGTGGCGAAGATGCCAAGCAAGGGAACTCCTACAGAAGGAACAAACCCTATCAGAAAGGCCAGGGGTCCTATCAAGGAAAGGGGAACCAAACTACTGGGAACCCTCAGTCAGGAACCTACGGAGCGGCAGCTCCACAGAAAACTTACCCACCTAAGGGTAGGCACCTTAATCAAGCAGTTAGACTTGAAACTTTTGTGATTACCTTAGTACCATTGGAATGCGTAATTAACCTTGATTTTATTAGGTTCTGGATCTGGCTCAAACACGGGCCAGAAGTATGTCCGCCGTTTCAACTGTAAGCAGTGCGGAAAGGATCACCCCGGTGTGGACTGCCAGGGGAGAAGGTCATGTGCCGCTACTGTCAGATACTCGGGCATCGTGCCTTCGAGTGCATCCGAAACCCGGAGCAGGAACTACCGCCCGGGAGCAAAGCCAAACACCGGCCCTAAGAATGGAGCTAGCGATACTCGCCCTCCACCAACCAACCAGGCTCAAGGGTATAAGGGCAAGGGCCCAGCATCGGGACCCGCCCTACATGTCATGGACCGCTCAGATGAGGCTGGTCCCTCTACTAACCCAGGTAATTCTAAACCACGTGAACCTATTATTGAGCAATGGATGATGTGAATGAGTGCTTGCATGCCTTGATTGTCTAATTGAGTAGGAGAATTAGTAAGACTCATTAGTAAAATTTAAACCACGTAGGAAGCTATAAGATATGCTTTCCTATCCCCTCACCGCCCTCCCTGGAAGAAAACATTATCAAAATACAAGAACCAGGGAACGAACAATGTAAGGTTATCCAACCAGGATTGATACTACTCAAAGGATACCTAACACCGGAGACACAAATTGCAATCATCAGAAGGTGTCAAGAATTGGGAGCAGGACCAGGAGGGTTCTACACTCCAGAATTTCCAGGAGGATCAAAAATGAAGCTGAAAATGATGTGCTTGGGAAAGGATTGGAATTCTTATACCAAGAATTACCAGGATACAAGAAATGGAGATGGAGCTCAAGTGCCAAAGATCCCAGAAGAATTTTTACAAATTGTGGAACAAGCAGTTACTACCGCTCAGCAGATGAAGAAGATCCAGTTCCCAACTTAAGGGCTGATCTATGTATCATCAACTTCTATGAAGAAGGAGGCCGTTTAGGGCTACACCAGGACAATGATGAAACAAAAGGGTCCCTTGAACAGGGGATACCAGTATTATCTTTGTCTATTGGAGATGACGCAGAGTTCCTTTATTGCGAGCAGAAGCGTGTGGACCTTGCAAAGAAAATTATATTGAGTTCAGGAGATGTTTTAATAATGGGTGGAAAGTCAAGGTTGCTATACCATGGAATTAAGAGGGTTAAGCTAAACACAGCACCTTCGACAGTGATAAACACCACTCACATGAGACCAGGAAGATTAAGTTTGACTTTTAGAAAGTATTAGTGTTGTAATTTGTTTTTGGACTTCAGAAAGGAGATCATCTCATCAATGAAGCATTATTGTTTGTGAAAGTGAATGTCTTTAGACCCCATCATGTATCAAAGTACTTACTCAGATTCTGTTATTAGGTTGTGCTAAGGAGACGGAAGGTGCCTTAAGTATACTTACTGAGGAGGAGGCCAGCAAGGGCGGCTCGATTCTCACTGGTACCTTTCCGGTTAATGGAGTGGATGCATTAGTACTGTTCGACTCCGGAGCCTCACATACTTTCGTTTCGCCTACGCTTGCGGGGAAGTTGGGGCTAGACGCAGTAGAGTTACCTGATTTTAAGGTGGCACTCCCGTCTAAGGAGAAGATCAGTTGCACTCGTCTTTATAGAGGAGCCACTATCAGTATTAAGGAGGAATTTCCTATTGACCTTATTGAGTTCAGAGGTCTAGGATTCGATGTTATAGCCGGGATGGACTGGCTGGGGCGGCACAGAGGCCGCATTCTTTGTGCAGAGCGCAGACTGTTGCTTAAGAGCCCATCAGGAGTGACAGTATCTTACCGTCAGAGCCCTAGGGCCCATCGATAAAAGTTATATCTGCTATGTCCATGTACAAGCACGTCAGGAAGCAGAAGGAGGTATATCTATGTTATGTTCAGAATGTAGAGCATGACCCTGATTTTGATCCAGCTATGCCAGTGGTGTCGGATTTTCCAGATATTTTTCCAAAGGAACTTCCAGGCTTACCGCCATCCAGAGAGGTAGAGTTCTCCATCGAATTACTACCAGGTACCGGTCCCATAGCTAAGGCACCGTACCGTATGGCACCAGCAGAGATGGCTGAGCTGAAGGCAGTTGAAAGATTTATTGGACAAGGGATACATACGACCTAGCGTATCTCCTTGGGGAGCACCAGTCTTTTGTGAAGAAGAAGGATGGAAGCCTTCGTTTGTATTGATTACAGGAGCTTAATGCAGTATCGGTGAAGAAAAATATCCACTACCACGGATTGATGATTTGTTTGATCAGTTGAGAGGAGCAAAAGTATTTTCGAAGATCGATTTGAGATCAGGCTACCATCAGATACCCATCAGGGAGCAAGACATAGAAAAGACAGCATTCAGAACACGGTATGGCCACTATGAGTTTACGGTTATGCCTTTTGGCTTGTCAAATGCACCTGCAGTCTTCATGGATTTGATGAACAGATTATTCAGAGAGCAGTTGGATAAGACCGTGGTTGTATTCATCGATGACATCCTAATCTACTCAAAGTCTAAGAAGAGCATGAGAGTCACCTCGACATGTACTTGAGATCTTAAGGGAGAACCAGCTTTATGCTAAGTTCTCCAAATGTGAGTTTTGGTTGGACAGAGTTTCCTTTTTAGGACATGTTATCTCAGATGCTGGGATCGCAGTGGATCCAGCAAAGATAGAAGCAGTTCGCACTTGGCCTAGGCCAAAGACAGTTACGGACATCAGGAGTTTCCTTGGTTTAGCAGGTTACTACAGAAGGTTTGTCAGAGACTTCTCCAAAATAGCCAAACCTATGACCAGCTTAATGAAGAAGGATGCACCTTTCACATGGACTACTGAATGTGAGACCTCATTCGAGCTTCTGAAGAATGCTTGACATCAGCACCAGTTTTGACTATACCTGAAGGCACAGAGGGTTATGAAGTTTACTGTGATGCATCAGGGGGATTAGGGTGTGTACTCATGCAGAATGGGAAGGTAGTCGCCTACGCTTCCCGACAGTTGAAGAAACATGAGGAAAACTATCCCACACATGACTTGGAGCTTGGAGCTATTGTTTTTGCCTTGAAGATCTGGCGCCACTACCTGTATGGTGTCCAGATGACCGTATATTCGGATCAAGAGTTTGAAATATGTATTCACCCAAAGGAGTTAAACATGAGACAAAGAAGATGGGTTGAATTTCTTAAGGATATGATATTGATTTGCAGTACAAGGAAGGGAAAGCTAATGTTGTAGCAGACGCATGAGTCGACGAGCATTCCTAATGCCATTGTGGCTAGCTCGAGTCTTATGGACGACATACGTAGAGCACAGCAGAGTGATCAGCGAATGATGGAGATCAGTCAGAAGTTGTCTGACGGTACATTTGAGGGGGAAGTATGAGTTCCAGTTACATGATGATGGACTCATCAGATTGAAGGGGATTGTGTATTCCCAGAGACAGCACAGATATTAAGGAGCATATTCTTCGAGAGTCCCACACTTCTACCACATCTGTCCATCCAGGAGCTTCTAAGATGTACAAAGATCTAAAGGTATTTCTGGTGGAGTGGTATGAAGGGCGACGTGACAGAGTATGTGATTCGATGTCTCACTTGTCAGAAAGTGAAATTCGAACATAGACGACCAGGAGGTATGGTACAGTCTATGCCAGTTCCAGAGTGGAAGTTTTATGATATCTATGGACTTCGTGGTGGGACTACCACCTACGAGAGGAGGATTAATATGATTTGGGTCGTTGTTGATCGATGACTAAGGTTGCTAGGTTTATTCCGATGAAAGACACTTGGAAAGTGCCTAAGTTAGCAGAGCTATTTGAGAAAGATTATCAGACATCATGGAGTACCTAAGACTATTGTTTCAGATCGAGACACTAGATTTCTCTCACGATACTGGCGAGCTACTCGCGAGGCACTTGGCACTGAATTGAAGCTTAGCACAGCATTTCATCCTCAGACAGATGGTCAGTCAGAGAGGACTATTCAGACCTTAGAGGACATGCTACGAGCATGTGCCTTGGATTTCAGGGCAGCTGGATAGATAGATTACATCTCATCGAGTTTGCTTACAATAACAGCTATCACGCCTCTATACAGATGTCACCTTTTCAGGCTTTATATGGCAGACCATGCCGCACACCTTTGTGCTGGGACGAGTCTAGTGAGACCGTCATCATTGGGCCTGAGTACTTGGAGCAAGTCCAGGCAGAAGTTCAGCAGATCAGAAACAATATGAAAGCAGCACAGGACAGACAGAAATCATATGCTGATGAGAGGCGACGAGACCTTGAGTTCGCAGTTGGCGACCAGGTATTTCTACGAGTTTCACCCATGAAGGGTGTATTCAGATTTGGTCAGAAGGGCAAGCTAAGCCCGAAATTTGTAGGACCCTACGCTATCATAGAGCGGGTGGGCCTAGTGGCATATCGACTTGATTTGCCAGCCGAGTTGGGCAAAGTACACAATGTTTTTCACGTGTCTCAGCTTAAGAAATACATGCCTCATCCTTCTCATGTTCTACAACCAGAGACACTCTCTTTAGAACCAACAATGCGGTATGTGGAAACACCGCAAAGAATCTTAGATAGAAAGACACGAGAGACTCGAAACAAGTCTGTGAGCCTCGTGAAGGTTCTTTGGTCGAACCACGATGTGGAAGAGGCCACATGGGAACTCGAAGCTGATATGCGAGCGAAGTTTCCCTCATTATTTACCGACTAGGCACTTTAGTCTAGGGTACGGGGGCGTACCCCTTCTTTTTGGGGGGTAGAGCCTTTTTCATTTTTGAGTTTAGTGTGCACTTTGTTGCACCTTTGTGCATTGCATTTGTTGCTTTTGTGCATTTCAGTTGTTGCACTTTTGTGCATTTCAGTTGTTGCACTTTTGTGCATTTCAGTTGTTGCACTTTTGTGCATTTCAGTTGTTGCACTTTGTGCATTTCAGTGACACCTTGTCTTGTATGTGTTCTTGTGTAACACTGTGTTTAATGTACCTTGTACTTCTACTTGATTGTGTGTACTTCATTACACTACAATGGAAATATTTATGCACTACGTTGCACCATCAGATGAAAAGTGATTGTTTTTATACACTTATTGTCATTCCAAGTATTCCTGTTGTGTTGATATACACTATGAACTTAGGGATATAGAGACTTGGGACTTGATCCCTAAAAATTAGATTGAGTTGTGGATACTTAGTGGAACTTGATTCCCCCACAACCTTATACTTTAGATATGAGACTTCGGGGCGAAGTCCTTTTTTAAGGGGGGTAGATTGAAATACCCCAAATCTAAATAATATTATTTAATCATTATTTATTGGAATATAATCCAAATATAAATCATTTCACGTACGCATGCAAACCCATGCATGAAAACGTTACGTAAAAACAGTCGTTTCACCATAAACGCTAAAACGCCTTAGAAGCATATGGTCAAACATGACCTTGTATGACCCTCTAATATTCAAACTAAATGGTCATACAATTATTATATGAATATACAAATATATTCCCTAAGCTATATTCAGTCAAATACGCAAAATGCTCGGGAGTGCTCACACCCGCTCCTTAAAGCACGAAAAGTCCGGAGGAGTGCCGAGGTGGCACGAACTCCTATAAAATTAATTCCTAGAGTTCCTAACATCATTATTTATCATTCTAAAGAGAACCCACGAAGTGGTTTCTCAAAATTCAGCAAAAACCAAAGGAGGATTTCTTAGCGCTCCTTTTTGGCCCGGGAGTGTCCCGATGGCCCGTAAATTATGTCACGGGTTGATATAACCCCATATAACTCAATGTAACATCTTAGTATATGTTTATTTACTATAATAAGTGTTTACAAACACTTGGAACTCATAAGAACAATTGGTTTCCCAAAATTTCCTTAGAGCACAAAAACACACCTTCGGGTGTCACGAAAATGCGTTTTACGCAATTACCTTGTAGTTTTTGACATGCCACGAATTGGTAATCTTAAAAAGGGTTAAAATGACCTTCTAAATCAGTTGGTGTGACTAGTCAACAAGGCTCTCTATAGGGGCCGATTTTAAGGGCAAAAACTAGTATAAAATTTGCTTTAAAAATTTATAAAAGGCTTAAAATATGATGACTCATCATCCCATGTGTTATATTACTTAATGTCTAAGTATGTAGGTCTCATTTGACCAGAGAGCTGTCGAAATTAGGTCATGAGCAAGCACATGTGAGCTAGAAGAAAACAAATGCAAAAGGCAAAAGTAGATCTAAGATTCCTTCTTTTTGCTTTTCTTACAAACTAACTATCTTCCATGTTCTTCCTTGGCTCTTCATGGCCGGTTTTTGAGCTCCATTCAGACCTTAATTCGTGACCTACATGAAGGAAACAAGCCATGTGACATTGAAAAATCAAAGAATAAACTCACCTTTTCTCACCTTGTCTTCTAGCCAAAATAATTGTCTTGCCAACTCTTGCCTTGTCACACCTCACATGCCCTATACATGGCCGGTTTTTATGCTGGAAAGGAGGCATTTATTGAGCCAATCAACATGAATTAAACTAAGGAAAAGAATTGTCAAATGACATTAAAAATTGACAAACAAAATCAATTCCAAATTGCATTCTACCTTATACGTGAGAGCTCATTTCCCTCCTTGCACATTCTTGCACGGTTTTGGTAAGCTCTCTCCTCTCTCTTCTAGCTTCATCTTCTTCCTTTGAAGCTCTTAAGTCCATTAATGGAGTTTTAACTTCTATCTTCATCTTAAGGTAATTTCCTAGCATTTCTTGGCAAGTCTTGAAGCAAAACTCTTCCTAGCATATCAAGGTGGGTTCGGCCACATTTAGTTCTCCAAGGGATTGTCCAAACCAACATTAAACCAAGGAGCATCTCAAGGTTATCTTAAGGTAGGTTTTAAAGCTTGGAAATCCTTAAAACACATTTTTGTGTAACCAAGTTCTACCTCTTCTAAGTCTCTTTTCTTCTTCATTTTGATGAAGGAAAACTTGTTCTTCATCTACCTTAGGAGTGGCGAATTTAAGGAGAAAAGTCTAAGGTAAAGTCTTGTAAAACTACTTCCAAATCTACTTAAGATCTTTATTCAAGATCTAACTCCTAAACACCTTCACCTCTTGCATAAAACCGAAGAGGAGCATCAAGTTTACCTAGGAGAAAGCTTGGAGATTCAAGAAGAAGTTCAAGCACTTAACCACCTTTGTTAAGAAGTAAGTTTACTAAGTAAATCTTTATGTTATAAGCTTTGTTAAGCTTCTAAAAATTGTACAAAAATTATGTACACCTCCTAGGTTAATTAATACCGAAATACTTGGTTTTATATGCCAAAAATATAATCTATAACATATATAGAAAATATTTACCTTAAGACACATTTTTGTGTCACAAAATTTTTATGTTACAAATTAATTAAGGCCGAAATGTCTTGGGCAAAAATGCTTATTTTTGAGCTAAGAATAAATATAAGACATTACAATAATTTATACATGAGTTATATGACTCATATGAATTTATGTACATTTATTATGACATATAAATCCACTTTTATATACTATATGGTCACTAAATAAATATGGCCGAATTACCTAAGTGTTAAATAGGTATTAATGACCTACTTAGGTATATAAACTTATATCATAAAGTTTTGTGAGTTAAAAATATTTTATTAGAGCTTAAATGGCTAATTAATTAAGTTATGTGGCTTAAGTATTTTTTACAAAGTTTAGTGGGTTTAGTATAAAAACCGAGAGCTAAAGGGGTACTTAGTGTAATTATGAAATAATATAAGGTTAGGAATTAAGTTTATGAATTTTAGATAATTTAAACATGTGTTTAAGTAACACTTTATTAAGTTTTGGGCTATTATGTAATTTATAAAAGTTGCTATGAAAGTTTAGAATATTAGTGGGCGAATTCATAATTAAGAGAATTATTAGATTCACTTTTGAAATTTTAAGGAATTAAATATTTAGACTATAGTTTATAAGTTAATAAGAACTATTATAAAGTTTTGGGATGAAAATGTAATTAATGGAAAGTTCAAGACCAAAGCCGAATTCTTTTGGGTTAGTTTGGTAATTTAAGAATTATATATATATGTTCGGCATTTATGGAGAATTAAAATTAAAACTATAGTTTACATGACATTATGTAAAGGTTATAAGATTTTGGTGGTTAGATTGTAATTATAAGGAATAAATATATATTGGCCGAAATTTAAGGGGCTAAGTGTAATTTTTGAGAGTTATAATATTTAAAAGCTATACACCAAAATATTAGGGGTGGTTTTGTAATTTAGCTAAAAGAAATTAAAACTCTATAATATAATGAGATTAGAATTTAATATAAGTTTATGAATTATGTGGTTGTTTTAAATAACCAAATATAAGGTAAGATTTAGATTAAAATAAATATAGGTCCTACATGGATATTTTGAGGAATTAGAAGAAAGAATTTTAATTAAAGGAATTATGGAATTAGAACTATGGCTTATGTAGTTATAAGGAAGTTAAAAAGAAACAATAAGTATTGTTTATGACTAAAAGGAGAATAAGGAGATTATAAGAATATTATGTCATTGTAAGACATTTAAATATAGTTAGGAAATTATAAGTTGTTATGTCAACTAGACAATTAAAATAAACAACAAATATAGTACATGAATAATAAACATTTATGTACATTAAAGGGTTTATAAATAAATCAAAAGGAATAACAAATAAGTTATACATAAAACCATGAGGTAATTAAAAGAAATAAACCTCACATGAAATAACAAATACAAGATTTGTTAAAAGATCCAATAGGATCATTATATAAGGGTAACATAAATTAACCCTCTCAGTTAATCCTATTCTAGGACTTTGTTTGACCAGACGTTGACCGGGAATTTACAAGTACAGTCTACGGTGAACGGTATGGGATTCTTGCAACCTGTTTTCTAACGGATTACACTGGCTTGTGTGCTATCTGTTGTTTGAAATAACGACCAAGATAATTAATGTAAACTGTTGTTTTACTCTTGCACACTGTGGTATTATTTTATGTGCGTGATTGTTGCTGACTACAACGTGTATGTCCCACGCATACAAACACTACTATACCAGTGGATTAAATACCTGCGTTTCAGTATACCGAGGACTTGTACTCAAGTCTCTCACTAACTTCACTTTATAACAACGTCATTATCCTAAACGTGATAATTGACAATACACATTGTGTTCTTGTTTAACGTCTTTATATGACACTTAACAATTATATACTTCGAGATTGAGGAGCCCAGTTGGATCTGGCCATGCATGCTACGGGAGTTGTACCTGTCTCAGGTCGTCTCCTACTACGTCGCGACGGAACATTCAGTTGGGAGGAAGACTTTATTCCTTCCGGGATTCAAATGCCCTTCAGTTCGAGGAAGACTTTATTCCTCTAGTGGGTTCTTATTTCCCACGCCATTCAGTTCAGGGTTTGACTACGTCATCTCCTGGGGTTTTTATACCCAACCTTTCTTATAACGAGGTCACTATACCTCCACTATTTCAGATATTCAGTTATAACTGTCAGTCCCATTGTGTGGACCGACTATCAGTAAAGAATTTCAGTTCAGCTAACTCGACCTTCTGTGTCTTGTTCTATGTGACATTATTGTCCTTGTATGGATACTTGTTATTATCAGACTATGCTTGTTTACAGCTTTATAAAAATGAACTGCATGTATTCGACAAAGTAGTTGGTGTGGCCCGGTAGACGATGGGCTGCACGTTTTCCATACCAGCATTGTTTGCTGAGCCCCTTTGGGGGCACCCCCATTTTTCAGGTACCTGAAGTTGAGAAGTTACCACACTGAGTGTAGGTGGGGTAGACCAAGCTTTGGGAGTCTACTATTAGTAATTTATTTTACAGTATTTTACTTTGAGTTTGATTCCTAGTATCTCGGGTTGTATCTGTATTCCAGACCGTGACATTTGAGGATTGTATTTGGACTTAGCCTTGTTGGTCACAAGGGTGGCCAACGGCATTGTAATACCGCCCGGTTGTTGTATTTATTTCCGCTGCAGTTGTATTTTATTTGGGAGTGATCGCCGTTCAGTTTATTGGATTTCGGGTTGGGGTATTACAGTTTTATAAGGTCATACAAGGTCATGTTTGACCATATGCTCCTAAGGCGTTTTAGCGTTTAAGGAGAAACGACTGTTTTTACGTAACGTTCTCATGCATAGGTTTGCATGCGTACGTGAAATAATTTATAATAGGATTATTTTCCATTAAATAATGGTTTAATAATATGAATTAGATTTGGGGTATTTCAGGTGTAGAGAAAGTAAGTGATTTAATCTATCCTGAACTATATCCCTTCTGAAATAGTAGCCTGCACAAGAAATATTATCAGATTAAATACATAAACAATATACAAAAAGACGAAGACATACAAATCTCTCACAATTACCTGTGTTGATGAGGTACTTCTTCCACTCCTTGTTTCCGAATCTTGTCTGAAAGTTTGAAGCAATATGACGGATACACAATAAATGTTGGGCATAAGGAGGAAGCCAGTACTGTTCTTCCCTCATTATTGACATTATAGCTGCGGCCCGATCCGTAATAACTGCCACATCGTTCCTAGCTTCGATGACTATGTTGCGAACACGGTCAAGAAAATATTTCCAATCATCTCTAGATTCACTAGCAACAATAGCAAAGGCCATTGGTATTATCTTGTTGTTACCATCTTGAGCCACAGTAACCAATAATTTCCCTTTGTACTTACCGTACAGGTGGGTGACATCTATTTGAAGTAGAGGTTTCATATGCTTGAAAACAGTGAGGCATGACCCAAATGCCCAAAAACAACGCTTAAACCGCCTAACAGAAGTGGTCTGAGTTTCATCTTGAAACACAACAGTTGACTCTAGGTCGACATACGAATTAGGTATAGAGTGTTTGATGGTTATGATATACCTGGGTAATTCGGTAAATGACTGCTCCCAATCACCATAGACCCTTCTTATCGCTTCAGCACGGCCTAACCAAGCTTTCTTGTAGCTAATTAATCTTCCTTTTATATTCTGAGCGGATAAGTTGAATCACAATCTTCACTTGTAGTGCAGGGTTCTCTTTGATCCTTGGTATCATGACTTCAGCTATGAAATTGTAAGTCAAAAAACGATCATTACTCTCGTTTAGGGCTGGAGCGCATGTGTGAGGACTGAATTTCCGTATCCACCATTCAAATGAATTCTTTAGCAGCGCGGCTCGAAATCTGAAACTGCACCCTTGTCGGCACCTTAGGGTGTAAATTCTCCTGTTATTCTCGGGGGCAATGAAATCTACGTTTCTCTCCAAGTGATACTGTTTTACTGCAGTCACAAGAACATTTTTATCAGCAAATTCTTGCCCCACGACGAACTCTTGACCTGGCCTCCAGTATGGCAAACCGCGTCGATCAATGTCTGATGGTATCTGGCTTATGGCCTCTAAATCCACTTGCGATGAGAACGGCGCTGCAGGAGTGTACGGTGTGGAGGGCCCAGCTTCATCAACCATGTCGTCGTCGTCAGGTAAATCTTCTGGCTCCATCTCAGAATCATCATCCGAAGTCTGTAGATTTTCATCTTCGGCTTGTTGATGCTGGGAAAAATCATCATCGGTTTCATTGTCTTCCTCCGGAGAAGGGGTAGTCACATGCTCGAACTCAACTTGCACAACCACGTTGTTCAGCAAGTCTGAATTCTTGATGAAGTTCGATATCATCATCTTCAGCCGGGAATCACTGGTAATTTTGAGTGGAAGATAAGAGCAACTTGGATATTTGTTCTCCAACTTTCTGCAAACCATGTCGGTGATGACATAATCTCCCCCTAACTCCAAGTCAACAAGATTTTTGACGATATCTTTGAAGGATTGAAATGTGGACGACTAGGGAATTTCACAATGGATAAATTTCGACCAATTGGGATTAATATGAAAATAAATACCATCTGGATTGTATTTGAGCTCTACATTAGATAAATAGTACATGGGATATCCATCTCAAATATCTATAGCAAATGGTTGAAAGAGTAACGAATGTGTGAGGATGAGGACTGAACAACAAATTTTTATTTTGCAGAGAAGGAAAAATAGCAACGCAGTAGCAGGGAAGAAGCAAAGAAGTAGCAGAAGTTGGAAGAGCCAATAATCATTTATATAAGCTCAAACCAGAAACTAGCCGTTTTTTTTACCGTTGGGGCATTTATCGGCTTCACTGATGCCGATAAATGAATTATCAGCTTCTCTACAACTTTTAAAAAAAAACCAGTCGGGAATTCGTGGGGAATACACCCGTGTATGGGTATTGAATGGTGCAAATGCGGGAAATTTTCCCCCTTCCACCCCCACCCCATCTCACCCATCCATTGCACCTACCTATTCTGGGAAGAGGATGGACCTCGTCGTCTCCCTCGAGTGATGGCGAGAACCGATTGAGGGTTTCGATTTGGCCTTCCAGTTTTCTTTTACCTTTCGAATCTTTTCCAGGCAAATTTCTTTCCAGAAGTCCGTCGGCAAGAATTCGTTTTTCTCCCAACAAAGTCGAGAAAAAGAAAAGCCTAAACAATTTGAGCAGAATTGCTTCAGATCTCCACCTTTTCTCCTTTCTTCCCCTGGTCCTTTCTTTCGCGCGAATTTACTCAGCTTCTGTCACCCCGATCGTGTCTCCATCAGTTGTAGCCAGACTGTTGTAGACAGTAGAGCAAGCAGGACCCGATTTCTTGACAAGTGTAAGTTATTTCTTCATTTACTGCTTCTTTGTTTTTATTTCAGAAGCTCCAAGACTCTCTTCGTGGTTTCGTTTTCCTCTGGTTTGTATTCCAATTAGCTCGAAGTCTTAAAATGATGTAAGCACGAAAATGATCATGCTATTACAGATGCTAAGATCTGTATCTTATCATTGTGTGGATCCTCTGTGGTTAATTCCCTTTTGAACTTTGTGTCTTGCTATTGTGGTGCTGATGGCCTCTCGAACTTTAGGAAATTCAGTTTTATGGTTGACGATTAATTAATGATGATGTCTAGGTGATCATTCGATCTATGGTAGATTCTCTTTATGTCTGTTAATTGAAATCTACAAACCTATACACGGTGGTACTTGACGGTTAATTTGCCTGTAGATTGAACGAATCCTAATCTGTTGCGTGGTGGTTTAACTGACTTATTGAAATCTGCTCACCAAAAGACGAGGATTCTAGAATGAAACGAATAAATATGTTTTTAGTGAACATTCATAATTATTCTTGTCATCTAACAATCTGATGTTGTTAGTGGTTTAAGCAGTTAGTCGTTCCTTGATTTTTGTTTGAAATGGTATGGATAGGCTCGACTTCCAGGACACATTCTTACTTATTCTATGCACTGTGTTATAGTTTATGACTGCTTGGATATGCTCATAATTAGATTATGAGTTACAGGCAGGATATAATATCGAAACAAGGGAATGATGCTTATGCTGGGCAAAGTTCTCTTTGTTTTGATTTGATGAGGATTATTGTGTGTGGCTGATATTGACAGTTTTGGCTCATTGCCAGAATGAATAACGAACTAGGAATTGGATATTTTTGTGATTAGATTTTGACTTACAGGCAGGATTTTATATTGAAACAGGGAAATTATGCGTATTATAGGCAATGTTCTCTTAGTTTTGATTTGATGAGGATTATCATGTATGGTTCGTATTTATCTTGATCTCAGCTTTCTTCAGTGAGTTGTGAAGCCTTACATAAAATTCGTGAAGTATCTTGATCTAGCAATCGTAATGTGTTTGACAGTGCTCTCTGTTAATGACTTATTGTAATGATGTTGTTGGGTGTTGCTTGCTTGGTACAATTTGGGTTTAGTACCCTTAGTTTATTAATATCGTAGTATTCTTAAATTTTCTGAGACTTAATCAGGTTCATATTTCTATCATTATGTTTATTTTCCTTCTATAATTCTAAGTGCAGTGCAGTGGAGTAAGAAAACTTCTGCGTCAGTTTACAACTAATGGTTAGTAGGAAAATGCAGAGAAGGAGACGTAAATAACCAAATTAAATTGACCTCTGTGCTGGGCAAAGCATTATCTCTGTTAAAGAGCTTTCCTCCTGTTGGCTGTTCTGTGCAACTGCAAACTTCTCATTTTTAGCTTTTATATGAGCATCATTGTTAGTACCAATCTTTCAATTACATTCTTTCTGTATCTTTGTTCTTCTACTCGTCCTGAAGTTCCGCTACATGGCATTTTTTTGACGTTTAATTATACCTAGAACAGTAAGCAATCACAATGTCAAGATATGCTCATGTTTCTGGAAGAATAAAGGTGGTGACCGAGAAGGCACCATCATTAGTTGATCTGTGTGTTCAGACTGCCATAGACAACGTGAAATATATTGGGGATGTGGGCGAAACAGATTTTCATCTTCTTGAGCGCATTTTATCTCACTGTACAGCTGAGCAATTGATGCACATTGAAAATAGAACAGAGGTAAGATGAGGTTTTTTTTTGTTATATTTAAAGTTACCACTGTTTTGTAAAATTATTTGGTTGAGCTTTTTTAATGATATTTCAGGATAAAGATTTGAGTCCTATAACTAATAAACTCTGGAAGCGGTTCTATGAATCAAAGTTTGGGGAGGATCACACTAAATTGGTGGTGAATAGGTTGAAACAAGTCAATGCTCCATTTACTTGGAGACAACTCTATGAGGTAATTCATCATTTGGCTTTATTTCAGGTCAATCCCGTTTCATGGTTATTACAGATGGACTGATAGTTTGCTCCTTTGACAGTGTTCATTGCATACCTTACGCCTATTGTATGACACCGTTAACTTTGATTGTTGTACTCAGGCAAAACTGAAAGATCAGGATGAGACAAAAAAGAAATTAGTTGAACGTCTAACCCAGTCATACAAGGAAGAAAATGCCCGTAAGCACTCCAGTCCTACTTACCCTTTAATTTTTCACCAGGCAACAGTATTTTCTTTGTAGCAAGATTTGGCTAGATTGAGTTTTATAGTTTGTAATTATTTCTTGTTTTTAATCTTCTCTAGGAAAGCAGAGCCGGCAGGTTAAAGTTTGCATGAAGGTTCCCCCCTCATCTAATAAACGATGCTTTGGTGGAGGTATGTTATTTGGTGATAGCTGAATCTGGTCGCCTTAATGCAGGATATAAGTTTCTAATACAAATGGATATTGGTTTTTAACTCTAGGATTTGGAGGTGGGTGCAGCTTCTCTAACACAAAGAGCAATATCATGAAGAAGGCCAAGGTTGAATACCTTAATAGGTAAATGTGCAGTGGCTTGTGCTGCTCTGTGGCCTTTTGTTTCAGGGATACAACTCTTATCATGTTTGTCTGAGCATCCCTTTTAAAATAATGCATAGTTGCTACATGGAAAGTTGAAGGAGGTTGTTTTTTCCTTTTTTTTGTCCCTTATTATTCGTATTATTATTTTTCTGACCCGCTGGTAAATTAGGATTTGAAACCAATTGGGAGTTCCCATAAACTTTTAATCTTGTTGCACTATTGGGACTGAATTCCATCATTTTTGTTTCTTTTTGGAACTTTTTTTAGCTCTTATTGAACTAAGTATTCCCATTTTAACCTGCTCCTTTATAATAGCCAGGAGATCAAAAATCGTGTGGCAATGAAGAAAACTGTTATTCAGAGACATCATACGTAAGGCCCCTTTGTTCTGATTCTTGTTTTTCGTCATCTGTAATGAGGGTCCTTTCTGATCTATGCTCTGGTATATTTCAGCAATGTACCATCCTCATCGAAGACACAAAATCTACAGAAGAGGAATTTTTCCGGATCTTCAAGATTCACAAGATGATTGTAGATTGGTTGATACTGGAGAATGCTATGTTGAAGTGTTGCTCAGCCATGTTTTCATTTTCCATCTAGATTCGTATTTCTAGATTTGGTGATCAAGTGTAAAATTGAAGATCCTGGTTGGGTACAAACCCAATTTCCAGTTCAACAGGTTTGATCTCATGGATATTGATTGCATTCTGTTACTTTTATGTGTAAGACCTAATAGCCTTGAAAGTTCTCCAGTGGTTGAGTTTCCCAATCGTTTACACAACATGTTGCAATTTATGGATTGTAAATCTTTGAAGACAGACTCATATGGAGTATTAATTGCAATGAAATTCTTCACTTCTGTCTACCAGCTTCTATTGGTTGGCTTTGTTTGGGGGTTATTTTTGCTGGGTTCATAGTGTTTGTTCTTTCAGATCTGAGTAGGTGAGCTGCATCCAAGCGTTATTCTACTGAGGAGCTGTGTTTGTGTTAATGAGGGAAGTTATGAATGTTTTGGCGTCCTCAATATGCAAGTCCTTTTGTAGTAAAAGTGGGGATAGAGGCTTTCAATCTGCCATCAGATTAATGGCCAATGAGAGTGTCAGAATTATCGGGCTAGTATATTACTTGTTTCTTTAAGTGCGGCTGAGTTGCTGTATCTTTGCTTCTTTTATCTTTTCTGGTTGGGACTGAGGAGGGCAGGGATCCCAAACACGATGAGCTGTTTGCGGTTAGTTTATCTGTTACTGATTTGTTTTCTCCTGCCGATTGCTTGTTTGTTTCCTGTCTGAGTTGCTGTTTACTCTTTTCGTCTCAAGACTGATGTGAGCTTTCAGAGGAACTGAGGAATGGCAGGGCACCCAAACGAGATCATCAACTGTATCTGTTTTTTGGTTTTTGGGTGAATGTATGATTACTTCAACTCGAAGAAACAACGCCTGTTGATATTTCCGAAAATTGCTTGGAACTTATCCTTTAGCCGTGTTCTTTTACCAAGTTGGGGGTTTTATAACCTATCTGCCTCTAGTCTGAAATTCGGTATGTATGTTCTCTCTTTCCTGCTCTCATCTTCTTTCGGCTTATTGTTTCTATTTTGTAACCTTCTTTGTTCTATTTTGTAAGACCCTTTGTTACCCCAAAGTTGATAAATTGTTCGGTCATGCTTTGGTAATAGTTAGTTGTTGTTCTGTTTGGCTAAAGCCGCCGTGTTTGTTTGTAGTTCAGTGGGATTAACAGAATTAGTCAGCTGCCATTACATATTGTACTACTAAAGTGATAACCCTCAAAAGATGGGGGGCCGCGTAAGTGGATTAGTGAGAGGGGAACGTATTGAGAAAGATTTGAGTTCTAACATGCTATTTTCTCTGAACCTTTGTAATTCTTCTCGTTCCCGTGCTAAGCTCTGGAGCCACCATCCATCCAGTTGATTAGTTCCTCTCTTTTAGAAATAATGAGCTTCAAGTATCCTTTGAACCTTTTCACTCATCCATTTATTGTATAAGTTGCTCTTGGTCATTTTGGAATGGGGAAGGATTCTTTGGGTAGACCTTGATGACGGGAATTCCATGGTTCTTTGCGTACGAGTATGATGCTCTCTAAGCTAGTTGGAATTTCAGCATAAACCGAAGATATCGTCAATGAATTTCTTCTTGTGTGGCTCCCTGAAAAAGGCGCCGAGAGCTTAATGTACTTCCATGATAGGTGGCGGATGGTCTAGTGTTGTACTTTCAAAGAGAGGGAGACTAAAAAGTTGTCGATCCTAAGGATAATAAATTTTGCAAGAAAGTAACTTTAAGAGAAATTTACAATGAAAGGTAAATACATGAAATTAATTCTATCTAAACTAGAGAAAGGGAGTGAAAATGATCTAGAGCGGGGAAAGCACGTCTGAGAGAGTTGTAGATGAGAGAAAATGAGAATAAATTATGCGAGAGCATATTTTGGTAATTCACATGTTAAGAGGCCCAAGGATTATTACATCCCTCACTCTTCAGTACCCATGGGAAGGAAAGATTTGTACATTTTGATCAACAGCAGACTAGACGAGCTAAAGCATCCGCCACATTATTGCTTCGTATACACTTGTAAAAGAACAACCTTCTCTTTTTTCTTTAGTAGTTAGAGGCTTTTGGCCAATCACTTCACAATCATGATGGAGAGCAAAGTTATGACTTATTTCAAAATATCATATTTACTTACCCTTGTATTCTCATTGTCACCCAACTAGGTTGGTGACAATACTATTTTCTTTCAACCTTGTTTGTACCCTTACAAATTATTTTGTTGTTCAGTATTGGTTGTATCTCATATAATTTATCTTGCTACTATGATCCTTTCTAAGGCTTGCTTTGGATGAGGGTTTCTTTTGTACCAAGGTGTCATCCTTAATGTCTTTCTACCGGACGGTCTTGTGGTGCGCTCTTTCTTGAATTATGGATTATCTTTCTAAAATTGTTAAGCACGCGTTTGAATTTACTCCTCTATTTCCTTCACCACGACACCTTGAGAACTCCCTTTACTAGATACATAACCTTGAGAAAACTCGGGTCTATCAAACAAAATTTTAAGCAAGCTTTCCTTCACTTCCTATGGATCATGGGTCACCCGGGGCGCCCTCCATCGAACCAATTCGGATGACGTCTTTCTTCCCAAAATTTGTGTTGCTTCCTTCAATTGTAATGCTCTCGACAAATTTATTGACAACCCCGTTCAACACAACAGAATCACCGACCAGATCTTTTCCATGACTAAGGATCATTTCCACTAGTGGGACATGACATACCACTTTCATGTCTAGCAGATCCCGGATAGAAACTTTTCGGTCGCTTGGCCTCAATTCTTGAAATACCCCAAACTTAAATATGGTGATTAGATTATTTTAATATAGTATTTAAGGGCCTAATAGTACCTAAGTATTTTGGTAAGGAAAAATAAATCCAAAAGAAATGAGAAAAACGCTTAGAAAGCGGAAAACGTTAAAACAAGCGTTACATAATCATAGGAGGTACGAGACCTCGGTTATAGTATCGTAAGTATCCCTAAGGCTTATTCATGTTGAGTCCCCCCTAGCAGGTGGGAGTCCTACAACAAAATCCATGGAGATATCGTGAAATTTCCACTCCGGAACTGGCATCGATTGTACCATTCCGCCCGGTCTACGATGTTCAAATTTTACCTTTTGGCATGTTAAGCATCTCAATACAAATTTTGTCACATCCGATTTCATTCCAGACCACCAGAAGTACCTCTTCATGTCTTTGTACATCTTGGAGGCTCCCGGATGGACTGACAATGTGGAACTGTGTGACTCTCGCAGGATGCGATCCCTTAGCTCAGCATTGCTTCGGGGGACGCATAGCCTGCCATTCAACCGAATCAAACCATCTTCATGTAGCTTGAAGTCATACTTTTTCTTCTCAAATGTACCATTCTTGATCTTTTGTCTGATTTCGGTTAGGTAAGAGTCGCTCAACTGAGCATCTCGCACCTCGTCAACCAAGCTAGAAGAAGCAAGTAGCGAATGGAGTGAGTGTGCTCGACGGCTCAGGGCGTCGGCTACGATGTTTGCCTTCCCTTCCTTATACTGTATGTCGATGTCATAGTCAGAGAGAAACTTCATCCACCTTCTCTGTCTCAGATTCAGTTCTTTCTGTGTGAATACATATTGTAAGCTCTTGTGGTCGGAGTAGATGGTGATGCTTACCCCATAGAGATAGTGTCGCCATATCTTCAAAGCGAAGACAATGGCTCCTAACTCTAAGTCGTGAGTCGGGTAATTCTCCTCATGCTTTTTCAGCTGGCGGGAGGCATAAGCTACAACCTTGCCCTGCTGCATGAGTACGCATCCCATTCCTTTGCCTGATGCATCACAATATACCTCAAATCCCTCTGTGCCCTCTGGAAGAGTAAGGATGGGCGTTGAGGTCAATGAGTCTTTAAGGCTCTGAAATGATACTTCGCACTCGTCTGTCCATACAAACGGTGCATCTTTCTTCATCAGTGTAGTCATGGGCTTGGTGACTTTCGAGAAGTCCTTTACAAATCTCCGGTAATAACCGGCTAGACCAAGAAAGCTCCGAATGTCGGTAATAGTCTTAGGTCTAGGCCATGATCGTACAACTTCTATCTTTGAAGGGTCAACTGAGATACCTGCGCTCGAGATGACATGACCAAGGAATGATACCTGGTCTAGCCAGAACTCGCATTTGGAGAACTTTGCATACAGCTGATTCTCGCACAGTGTCTCAAGCACTTTCCTCAAGTGAACTTCATGCTCTTCTACCGATTTTGAGTATACAAGGATGTCGTCGATGAAGACAACAACCGAGGTGTCCAACTGTTCACTGAATAGGCGATTCATGAGATCCATGAATTTAGCTGGTGCGTTTGACAAACCGAATGGCATCACCGTGAATTCGTAGTGGCCATATCTGGTACGGAATGCCGTTTTCTCAATGTCTTGCTCCTTGATAGCAATCTGATGGTACCCAGAACGGAGGTCAATCTTGGAGAAGACCGATGCTCCTTTCAGCTGATCAAATAGGTCGTCGATGCGCGGTAATGGGTATTTATTTTTGACTGTGACCGCATTCAGCTCACGGTAGTCAATGCAAAGTCGGAGGCTACCGTCCTTCTTCACAAAGAGGACCGGTGCTCCCAGGGTGATACGCTCGGGCGTATAAACCCTTTGTCGAGAAGGTCTCGTAATTGCTCTTTCAGTTCTGTCATTTCAGCAGGTGCCATGCGGTACGGTGCCCTAGCAATGGGACCGGTACCTGGCAAAAGATCAATTTCAAACTCCACTGCTCTCCGTGGTGGCATGCCGGGTAGCTCCTTAGGGAATACATCAGGGAATTAGGATACAATAGGTACATCTTCACTGAACTGTGGATCTCTCTCCAGGTCTTGTATATAACACAAATATACTTCTTGACCCTTTTTGAGCTCCCGGTACATAGCCATAGCAGATATAAGTGTGGTCGAAGGCTCTCTCGGTCTCTGGCGGTAAGATACTGTAACCCCAGAAGGACTCTTGAGCAGCAATCGATGCTCGGCGCAGAGGATTCTACCCTTGTGCCGCTCCAACCAATTCATTCCGATGATTAAGTCGAATCCCAATCCATTAAACTCGATGAAGGAGATGGGAAACACTTCGTTTTTTATTTCGATGGTGGCTGATTGATAGTATTTGGTGCACTTTACTCGCTCCTTCGATGGGAGAGTAACCATGAAGTTCGGTAGCTCATCCGCATCTAGCTTCAACCTCTTCACAAAAGATGGTGATACAAAGGTGTGAGAGGCGCCGGAGTCGAATAGCACATTGGCATCAATGCCGTTCACTGGGAATGTTCCCATTAAGATGGTGCCATTTCTGCCGGCTTGTGCTTCGGTGAGGATACTCAGGTTACCTTCGGTACCGAGTCCACAACCTATTGGATTCACAAGTGGATAAGTATTGATGGTGGACACAGGTGGAATTTAAATCAACACTGCTCTTTATTGATAAACCAACCATCATACATACCGTGTCTCCAATACACGTTACTAATAGATTACATGATACTATGAACTTAATACTTCCTAAAGGTAAGGTTCAGGCGTCCTGGTTTCATGTGTGTGGCATTGATTATTGCCGGCGGTGTCGTATTCAACTTGATCTTGTTGATCCCGTGATACAACATCCTAGAGTTTCCACCCATGATTAGGACATCTCCTGATCTCAATACCAATTTTTGTGCGAGGTCCACACGCTTCTGCTCTCACTATACATAAAGATGGCGTCATCACCAATGGACCAAGACACTACGGGCACTCCTCGTTCAAGAGATTCCGTTGTCTCGTCCTTGTATTGGTGTAACCCAAGTCGTCCTTTCCTCATAGAGGTTGACGATACAAAGGTCCGCTTCAAGTGCGGGGATCGGTTCATGTTCACATTGTTGTGCAAGTCCTACTGCTTGTGTGATGAGTGTCTGAAACTCTAGAGGTATTGTCGGTGGCGTCGCTCCATCTTGTGTTCGTGTCTCTTGGTATGTCTTGGTATAAGGATTCCAATCCTTTCCCAAGCACATCATCTTCAGTTTCATCTTCGCTCCACCGGGAATTCGGGTGTATAAAATCAACCTTGACCCGTTCCTAGTTCGTTGCATCGTCGGATAATTGAGATTTGTGCTTCGGGTGTCAGATATCCCTTTAATAAGATCATACCTGGTCGGATGACCTGACACTGTTCGTTGGTGTAGTAGTGGTTGGTGATGTCGATCTCTTCTTGATTCAGGTTTACCGGTATCGGATAACAGATACTAAAGCTTCCTATGGTTACAAATTTCATCTACGGTGAGTACTAGTTTCAACTACTTCTTTTCATGCTCCATACATACTTCAATTGTTCACTCATGCATTCATTCAAACAGTTATGCTAATACTTAGACATGCTTCTCAAGGATTAAAGGTTCGGATAATTACCTGGGCCGGACTTAGAACCGGACCCATCACGGTCGATAACATGAAGGACAGGCTGCCTCTGAGGTGCACCCCTCTGCGGTCCCCGGGATCCCTGTCCCTGTGGTGCCTGCTGGGTCAGTGCATCTCCAGATGCAACCTCCTTGCCTTCCCTCTGCTTGTAGCTTTGGTATTTCCTTTTTGCTTGGCATTCTCTGGGCATCTGTTGGCTGTATGTCCCGGTTTCTGGCAGTTGTAGCATTTGATTTCTCTCCCATAGCAGTCTTTGCCGGGATGGTCTTGATTGCACTTTCTGCACACATAGGTGCGGCTATCGGAGAAGGTTTTGGTGAAACCTGAGCCAGAACCTGAGGTTTAGAGGGTTAGCACATGTGTGCGTGGGTATACTAAATATGATACTTATACGAATACGATTTAGGAATAGAAGTTTACCCTTTGGTGGGTGTGATCTCAGTGGCTTCGCAGCCACCGGTGCAGAAGAACCTAGTTGAAGCAACTCAACTGGTTTGCCCTGCTCAGCATGGGCACTGCTCTCACTTGGGAATTTCTTTTGGGATTGCTGAAAGAAATTTCCCTTCTTCTTTTTCCAGCTTTTACCCTGGTTCTGCTCCTCGCCATTGGTGTTCTTGTTGTTGGCCTTGCGCTTCAGCGCGGTTTCTTCATCCCTTAATTGGCAAGTGATCTCAACGCGAGAAGCCGCGTGATAACACTCCTGAAGTTTCAGGTATTAGCCGGGATTCTCATTTAAGAAAGGATAAGGGAGAGATTCAAGGAATTCAAGGAACTTAAGGAATTGAAATGGTACTAAGGGTTAACCGATATTTACCTGAAGGGAGGTAAATCTAGTGTAGCCCATACCGTACCGAAGGCGATGGCTCAGACCGCCATAAAAGCGATCGACCAACACCTGGCCGGTGTACCCAAGGTCGGGTAGAAGACGGAGGATAGAAGTGAAGGTGCGGTAGTACTCATCCACAGACATCTTGTCTGTCATTTTCAAGGCGTCCAACTCCAGCCTTTTCTTTGTTTTCACGTGCTCTGGGTAGTACTTGGATCGGAGGAGTGATGCAAAGGACTCCCAATCGAATGTGGGGTCGTTGACGTGCTCATGCTTGATTAGCTTCCACCAATCCATGGCTGCATCTTTTAAGTAGTAGGCTGCTACTCTAACTCGAACTCCAGCAGGAGCTTCGAGGGTTTCAAAGGCTGTCTCCATCTCGGAGATGTAGGCCTCTAGCTTAGCCGGATCACTCTCGCCCCTAAAGCAAGGAGGGTGGAGTTCCGCTACAGCTTTTACCCAGTTAGCTTCTCTGGGTGGAGGGGGAGGGATTGGTCCCGCTTGGTTCTGTTGGTTTTGCTGATTTTGTTGCATCGCGGTGATTACTTGTGGTAGCATCTGCGCTACCGTGGCAGCGACGATCTCTGCTATCGTCTGCGTGCCGGGTCCGTCATTGGCCCCTCCTCTAGGGCGACCTGGACCTCTTCCTGACATCTGAACAATTAACATCCACATTAGGCTTTGTACATGTGACCAAAGGGTCTTGAATTTAAATAAGATATCGTTCCTAAGAACGTCAAGGGTATCCGTCATTAATAACGGTAGTTCCTAGTTAGGTTTCTAAGTATCCGTTTTAAGACGGTTGGAATCCTAACTCGGTAATCCCCTATGCTCGGTAACTAAGGACATCAGAGCGTTACTACACTCTGATACCACTTTTTGTAAACCCCTACCTTTAATCCTACGCTTACCGTCTAATCGTCCTGTTAATCCTATCAGTTCACAGCGGAAATACTACTATTACTACGGCGGGTGATACAACGCCGCTAACCGCCCATACGGCTAGCTAGGCTTACCTTACTTACAGTCACGGTCTGATGATCATAGTATGCCGAGCTACTAAAACATTGCTTACCGAATACCAATACCATATGCTTACATCAATGGATTACCGAGTGCTAAAGTATATTCCAATTACATCATTTCCAAGTTTGCCAAAAGAAGGAGTTTTAACCTGCTACTCATCTATACCAATTCACCATCCTTTCTATATCCAAAAAGGTGTACCCCATGGTACACCGACTAATCAAAAACTACAGCCGTGTACTACTTTGTACACCATTCATCATTCAATGTTTACAATCCAAAAAGAAATCAAAATAAAACTCCTCGTCCTCTTCATCCTTCTCGAGTACCTGCGTGTAGTAAAAACGGTGCCCCAAGGGGCTCAGCAAAAGCTGCGCATAAACTCCGCATATACCACGTGCTAGCTAGGGCACGCCGACTATTTGACGTCCACTAAATATGCGATTCATTAATTTCATACATACATGCTTTACATTCAACATACATGCATATCCAATTCATTACACAATTCAAGGCATCAATACAATAATGCACACAATACTTACCTTCATATCGTTAGCCAAATTACGCATCCGGGTTAATCGGAATGCTTATTACTCTTTTACTCATTACCTGTTACTTGTTCTTACTTCACTTACTTACTTCCATTTACTTCACTTACTCATTTTACTTACTTACTTATACTCAAGTTAAGTCGGTATGACCTCCGGCCCGGGGACTACACCGTCCCACCACCGGGATTTACTTGACTCACCAATCCGGGATGCCACCCACTTAAGGGATTTGGGCCGCGGACCAGTTTAAGAGTCAGGAATTGGATCCAACCTCTTGTGTCTCCTCATCCCCACGCGTGGCCGAAACTATATCGGACTTCTACTCATTCCAATTTAATTACCAATTTAAGTTAGATTGGTTAGCTGGTTAGGAATCAGTTAGAAGTCCAATCATAACACATTCGGACACAGTGCAATATATCATCATACACACTCATTATCATCCATACATTTCATGAGTTATACAAACTAAGAATTAAAGAAACTATACTTCAATATACAACACTACATATTCACAAGTAAACATGATAACTCCGATTCGTGCATTTATCTTATTTGGTGATCAATTGGCACACAACACACAAATCAGAGTAACCAAGATAGCATACGGGGCATGAGGAATTCATACCGTTCACCGTTGTACTTGTATCCCAACGTTCCTTCGGTGCTCACAAATCAAGTCCTATAACATCCATATGTTCGGTGATTAATTTAACTATCATTAGCTTAATTCGATTACTACGTTTCCTAAGTCTTACTTACTAAGTCCTTTCCATTCTTACACTTACACATTACTTACTTACTCTTCTTTACTTTAAGTTTATTTCCTTACTTAACATTGGTATACTTACATATATGTACTTATGTATATAAGGGTATACATATATATATATATATATATTATTTATTTAATTAATTTTTTTTTGTAAGACCCGACCGACCTTACAAGTCCGGTCCCAAGGTCGGTCGAAGTCAGTAAGGAATTACGCTGGAAAATTTCAGGGCCGACCGACCTTGCAAGTCCGGTCCCAAGGTCGGTCCATTCTAGTAAGTTTTGGTTTCGAAATTCTGGAGTCGACCGACCTTGCATGTCCGGTCCCAAGGTCGGTCCATTCCAGTAAGTTTCATTACAGGCGAATTTTAGCCCGACCGACCTTGCAAGTCCGGTCGCAAGGTCGGTCCATTCCAGTAGCTTACAAGACGGAAAAATTTTGAGTCGACCGACCTTGCAAGTCCGGTCGCAAGGTCGGTCCATTCCAGTAGGTTGCATTACGAGAAATTCTTCTGGCCGACCGACCTTGCATGTCCGGTCCCAAGGTCGGTCCATTCCAGAAGGTTTCCGTCCTTTGTAAATCTGGGCTCGACCGACCTTGCAAGTCCGGTCCCAAGGTCGGTCCGGCCCAGTATTTGCATTTTTATTTCTGTTTTCAGTTCTATCTTTCACCCATTACTTCCCCATTGTTCCTACACTTAATCCCACATGTTTTACCACTAAATAAACCTCCTAATACACCTTAGTTCATTCATCACCTCCTTACACATTTCTATACCCATTTACCCTCTTGTTTCCTAAATTCATTTCAGCACTCACATTGTTCTTCCTAGTTGCATCATGCTACAGATTTCTATTCTAACTCTCTCCATCTATAACTCCCTCTTCTAATGTCATTTCTAGAGTTTCTAATGCCTCACAATACATTAGCCATCTCTCCCAACTTACCCACCAATTACCTCAATCAAAATCTGTTACACACACACATTAGTCACCTAGTTTCTAGTTCACTAAGTGTTCTAATCCTATTTAAATTTTGCCATAGTCTCCTCTATATTTTTATACTCTCACCACATTGTTTCCTCACACATTTCTATCATCTCACCTGTTTTCAACAACCATATATATACAAGCTCCCATACACAATACCAACACTCAGACACTCTTAAAAATTCCTGCACATTACATTCCAATCCCAACTAGGTTTCAATAAGTTTTACATGTCTTTTAAGGGTTTAGAACATTTGGATTCTCCTACACATTACACTACCATCTTTCAATACATATTTTCATTCTTAAAAATCTGTTACATAAGTATTTACAAAGCTATACAAAGGTGAGTATCATTACCTTGTTTCTCTTCTAGTTCTTTTCTTCTTCTCTTGCTTCCTTCTCTCTCTACCGGTTATGGTACTCCAACAACTGTAACATTATAACCCATACATACACCATTTTAATACTAACAACTCACCCTAAACATTATTTAAGCTTTTAATGTAAGTTTTAGGGTTTAGAGATATATTACCTTCTAAGGGTTTATGTAATGCTTGGAACCGCTCAAGAATAATCTTTCCACCCTTTCAAGAATGCCAAAATTGGCTGGGTACAAAAGGAGAAAGCAAGAGTTTAAGCTCAAATTTCGTTTTGCCCTTAAGGCTAGAAAAACAATGGAGTTTCAAGAAGATTTTTACCTCAAAATGACAAGGAGAAGAAGGTGGTTCTAGTGGTGGTCTTGAAGCTCCAAATGCTCCATACCCATGGAGATGAAAGTTCTCCTTTTCGAGTTTTGAAAAGATAGAAATGTTGCTCTTGAGGAGAGGATGACAATGGTGTAATTTTTATAATTTTTGGAAGAGATTTGAGGGAGTAACAAGAGGAGAGAAGTAGAGGTTTTTGTGAGTTTCTTCAAAACTCCATTGCCATCGGTTGAGAGGAAGAAAATAGAGAGGAGGAGGGGAGCTCTGCGTGAGTGAAGAGAATGAAATGGAGGAGAGAGAATAAAGGTGAGTGTGGGGTTACTTTATTATTTTGTTGTTTTGTAAATGAGTGAGTGAGTGTGTGAGAGAGTGTGAGAGGCCTTAAAATCGGACCCCCACTGCACACACACAGGTTTCACATTTTTATTTTCAAAAGTGGACACATAAGTTTTGGTTATTTATGTTTCTACCCCACAACTTCCCGTTTTTGACAGTTTTTACTAATTTCTAGTTCTATTGATTTTATTGGTTCTAAAGCTTCACCAATATTTATTAATGACTATTTAGTTGACCAAAATTGTTACGATTCTATTTGACCCGCTTAAAGACACGTCTTCCCGGTTACCTCGAAAAACGCGCTTTAAGATTCGTTAGTGATTTAATCCATTTTAAGGATCCGTTTTCTTCGGGATTTGTTCCCTCATGATTATTTATACTTAATTAAGCTTCTAAAATATTTATTAGCCTAATTAATCACCATTTTTAATTGCGGGGTATTTCAAATGGAGCTGTCAAGACTTAGGTTCCTTTCTACAATATGTAGATAAGTACAAGAAGAACGTTCAAAAAAAGTGTGGTAATGCATCCTCTTCTTCTTCTAGTAAGATTACTACTTTGAATGACCAAGCCTTGCAGGTTAACTCGATTCAGTATACCCAAGAAGGAGCCTATGTCGCTGATACTCAAATCAGACAAGCTAAGGCCAAGTTGGTGGACATTATTGTTGAAGAAAGTGAGGCTGAGACTATGGAAGACTTTGTCTTCATAGTAAAGAACTTCCGAAAATTCATACGTAACCAACCAAATCGACAGAGTCGGTCATTCTCAAATACCTCCAAACAAGTCTTCAACTCTGTCACCTGTTTCAACTGCAATAAACCCGGTCACTTCAAGAAGGACTGCCCCTTACTCAAAAACCAGTATGGAAAATCCCAAGGGAGGTCGCTGATGGCAGTTGTCAGTTGGGGTGATTCAGACTCCGACGATCAAGACACAGAGTCCAGCGGCCTGGTATGTCTCATGGCACATGATACGACGGAGTCCATGATCCCCGATAATGAGGTAACTCGTTCCCATCTTGAAACAGATCTTTATCGTATAACTCCTATGGGTTTTATGACCTTAATTGCTAAAATTGTCTCAGAGACTAACTCTCTCAAAGTAAGTCTCACCAGCAGAATTTCCGAGTTAACAGAGGAACTCGAAATCTCAAAGGGTCTCATGTATGCTTTAAGAGACGAAGCTGAGGAACACAAGACTATCTCTTGCTCTCTTAGACTAGATCTACAAGAATCACGACGTCATGTTGATTCCCTTCAAAAGGAACTCAAAGACACCATAAGTCTTAGTCAATCCAGCCAAAGCGACCAGAAAGAGTCTCTCACTCTGATCGACTCTCTCAAATAGGATCTCACCATTTTTACCGATAAATGCTGCTCTCTTCAAAATGATCTAAATGCTTCCGAATCCAAAATCATTCTTTAAACACTATTGTCAAAAAACTCACTCAAAAACTGAAAGACAAAGAGCATGCTCTCTCTCATGCCAGTCAAATTTATCAAACAAGTCACTCCCTCCGAACTACCTGAGAGGGCTAACTCCAAAATCAAGGAAGTCAGTCAAGATCGTGATGATCTTCGTTTAAAAGTATAACAACTCTCTCAAGAGATTGTTAATCTACAATCTGGAGTTAGATCCACTCAATCTAAGCCCAAGTGTCAAAGGGATAAGTTCGATATTCCAAAAAATATGTCCAAGTCCGACAACAAAGCAAAGCGATATCAAGAAAAGGAGAAGTTTAACTCTTGGTGGAAAGGACAACAGAAATACGTCAATCTTTCTCCAACTAAGATTTGTGGCTACTGTGGGAGCCTTGGACATAGGGATAGTACTTGTGATAAACTGAATAAAGATCTTTCATTCAATCTCAAACGAGTTAGATTGATTCTTGAAGCTAGAGAAAAGTTAAAAAGATCTGGCTTGAAAAGGGAACCCAAGTAATACTGGGTTCCCAAGTCTAACAAAAGATCTTTTGTTTTGTAGGTGAAGGCGAATGAAGACAGCTGGTACTTCGATAATGGATGCTCTCGCACATGACTGGAGACCCAAATCAATTCAATTCGCTTTCATCCTACCAAGGAGGTAAGGTTACCTTTGGAAACAACAACTAGGGTGAAATCGTGGGAGTTGGCTCTGTAGGTAACCCCTCTAGATTTAAAATTGGTGGAGTCCATCTGGTCACTGGACTTCAACATAGTTTATTAAGTATTTCTCAAATCTGTGATAGATTCAATTTGGTACTTTTCTCCTCTTCGGATTGTAAGGTTTTTTATGAGCGTACAAGTTCCTTAAAAGCTGTGGGACGCAGAGAAGGAAATCTCTACAAAATGTGCTTAAACTCCATTAATCCAGATGATCAAGTCTGTCTAAATGTGCATTCCAAAAATTCATTGTTGTGGCACTCCAGACTTGGTCACGCAAATCACAGGCTGTTGAACAAACTCAAAAGTAAGGATTTGGTGATTGGTTTACCCGATACAAACTTTGACACAGACTCCGTCTGTGAAGCATGCATAAAAGGTAAACACACCCGATCTTCCTTCAAAAGTAAGTTAACTCTCTCTACTAGCTCTCCGTTGGAATTGCTCCACATGGATCTTGTTGGCCCCATGCGTACTCAAAGCAGAAGTGGTAAAAGGTATATTCTGGTCATAGTCGATGACTATTCTAGGTGGACTTGGGTCATCTTTCTGTCTACTAAGGATGAAACTTTTAAGGAGTTTGCCAAACTCCATAAAATGCTTATTAACAAATTCTCATTTACGTTAAAAACCCCGAGAACAGACCAAGGCACTGAATTTTGCAACAAGTCGTTTGATGAGTTTTGTAGGGACAACGGAGTTGATCACCAAGTCTCATCCACACGCACTCCAGAACAGAATGAAGTCATTGAACGAAAAAATAGAACCTTGGTTGAAATAGCACGTACCATGCTTATTGACAGTCAACTAACTCCATCATACTGGGCAGAGGCTATTAATACAACATGCTATGTGTTAAATCATGCCTTGATCCACCCATTTCTTCACAAGACACCCTACGAACTACTCCATCAACGTAAACCAAGTCTCATTCATCTCAGGCGTTTCGGGTGTAAGTGTTATATCCACAATAATGGTAAGGACAACTTGGGTAAGTTCTCCCTCAAAAGTGATGAAGGTATATTTCTTGGCTACTCTTCTAAAAGCAAAGCTTATCGTGTTATTAATCTGAGAACTCAATGTTTAGAAGAGAGTCCCCATGTCAGGTTCGATGAGTCTCACAACGTCGGCTCATCCTCTGATCAACTTGACTTTGCTCCAAACGATTTCCTCAATGATCCACACTTCATCACTGTCCCCATAGGTAGACTCCAAGATTCCCAATCCATCACACCTGATGACTCCGGAAAAGAACAACAATACATCCGACTCTACTGACTCTGACAATAACTCTGAGACACATTTGCCTCAAAACTTGAACTTTGATTCCTCTGACAAAGACACACCCTCCTGCTTCACATCGACAGTTCCAACAAAAATCAGCTCACCCTCCTGAAAACATAATATCCAACCCAAACTCAGGTGTTCAAACACGCTTTCAAGCTATGCAAAACCTATGTGCCTTTGGTGCCTTTCTTTCAAGCACCGAACCATGAAATGTCAAAGAGGCACTTCTAGATAGTGATTGGGTCACTGCTATGCAGGAGGAACTAAATTCCCTCCAAAGACATGCTGTCTGGGAGTTAGTTCCTCGACCCACACATCAACAAACCATTGGTACTCGTTGGGTCTTTCGTAATAAACTTGATGATGCAGGACAAGTTTTTAGGAATAAAGCTAGGTTGGTTGTTCAGGGCTACAATCAAGAGGAAGGGATTGATTATGATGAAACCTTCGCACCTGTAGCTCGCCTTGAAGCAATTCGCATGTTAATTGTGTTTGATGCATTCAAAGGTTTCACATTATATCAAATGGATGTCAAGACGGCCTTTCTCTATGGATATATTAATAGAGAAGTCTATGTCGAGCAACCTCCTGGGTTCACAGACTCCGTCCATCCCGACTACGTCTATAAGCTGTGTAAGGCCCTTTACGGACTGAAATAGGCTCCGTGAGCTTGGTATGAACGACTCTCTACATATCTCTTGCAAAATGGCTTCTCTAGGGGTAACATAGATGAAACACTATTTATTCTTCATTCATCACATGACTTACTTTTAGTATAGGTTTATGTTGATGATATTATTTACGGTTCTACGAGTAACACCCTTTGTGACCATTTTGCTAACCTTATGAAGCAAGAATTTTCCATGAATGAGTTAGGAGAGCTAAAGTTCTTCTTAGGATTACAAGTTCAACAGGAAAAGGAAGGGATTAAGATCCATCAACAAAAGTACATCAAGGAACTTCTTGACAAGTACAATCTCACAAACATCAAGAGCATGTCATCACCAAGCTGTACATCTGCCAAACTTCATCTAGATGACGACGGAGTCGGTGTTAATGCCACAGAGTATAGGGGAATGATAGGGTCCCTCTTGTATCTGACTGCCAGTCGCCCTGATATTCTCCACGCTGTCTGTCTTTGCGCCCGCTTCCAGGCAGCACCAAAGCTGTCTCACCTCAAAGCAGTCAAACGTATCTTTCGATATCTCAAAGGTACAAGTACACTCTATCTATGGTATCCACGATCTCCTACTTTTACTTTATCTGGCAACAGTGACTCTGATTGGGCTGGTTCCCTCCAAGATCGAAAGAGTACTTCAGGTAATGCACAGTTCTTAGGTCTTTGTGAAATACCCCAAACTTAATTATGGTGATTAAATAATTCTAGTATGGTATTTAAAGGCCGATTAGTGGCTAAGGAATTTTGGTAAAGGAAATAAATCCAAAAGAAATGAGAAAAACTTAAAAAGCAAAAAACGGTAAAATAAGCGTTATATAACCATAGGAGGTACGTGACCTCGGTTAGAGTATTATATGGATTCCTATGGCTTATTCATGCCTAATTAATATACGGGAACGATTCCCAAAGAAAACGGATCCAATAATGTGTTAAAACGCTAATAAAGCTTTAGCGCACGTTTTTTGAGAAAACCCGAAAACGTGACTTTGAGTGGTCAAATGAACCCGTAAAAATTATAGTTCAATAAATAACTATAATTAAGCATTAATGGAAGCTTAATAACCGTTAAAATTAAAGAAACGAGGACAATCTGAAAAACGTGCCCGGATAGTGAATAGTGCTAAAACAAGGTAAATTAACGAGCGTTTTCTGTAAAAATGAAAAATGCTCCAGCATGTATTACTGTAGGGGGGCCAGTTTTAATAAGTAAATAGGCTCTCACACACTCACGCTTGACTAGTTAACTAATTCAAGAGTTGAAAAGTCGATAAAGCAAAAAGGTAAAAAGTAAACAAATACTACTTTTCCTTCTCTCTCTCCTCTCATTCTCACAATTCTCCTCCTCTCTCTCGTGAGTTCCCTTCTTTCTTCAGAAGCTCCCCAATTCTCCTTCCTCCTCCAGCCCCAAACGATTTTGAAGCTCACATGGCTTCCCTCTCTTCCTTTGCTTCCCCAAGCCACAATAATGCTCCGAATAAAAAACCGAAAGTAGATTTGGGCTAGTTAGAGCAAGGGCTACACTTCCCTCTTTTCAAAATCCAAAAAGGATGAACTTCATCTCCATGGGTTTTGGGGCCAACTTGAAGCTTGGAGTCTCCTCTTTCCATTAAGGTAAAAATTTCAAAGAAAATAACTCATTTTCTTCCTTCTCTTTGATGGCCAATTTTCACCCTTGTAATGCTCTTTTTTTTCTCTCTCTTTTGAGCATCATTCCAACCATCCAATGGTGGTGGGATCATCTTCTTGAATCAAGGGTTAAAACCCCTCTTAAAAGACTCCAAAGGTAAACCCTAGAATTGGTGTTTTAAGCATTTCATTGAATTAGTATTATTCCAAGGGTTAGGATTTTAATTACACTTATTTTTTGTTCCTTGGATGATGGTAATGGAGTTTGGAAACTCCATTGCCCACTTGACCGAATTTGAGAAGAGGAAGAGCAAGAGGAGAATTGGAAAAGAACTTGGAAAAACTTAAGGTAGGAATTCCACCTTAATGCCATTGTGATTCCTTAGTATATGGGATGGGTTAAATTAAATAATGAACCCAAAATAAGTAAGGCAATGTGTTTGGTTGAGGTTGGAGAAAGTTTGTGAATTGATGTTTGGATTGAAGGCCTTAGAGCCAAGTAATTTGAGTATGCGTATTGGTATTGTTGTTTGAGGAAGTTTTGGTAAATTATGGTTGCTTTGAGTGCTGGTAGGACCCTTGTATGGGCGTGGCTAGTTTAGGATTGATTTTGATGAGAATGGATGAATTTGGATATGTTAGATTTGTAGAAAAACTATGACAAAAGTTTAGTTGAAAATAAGCATTTTTAGATGACTTGGTGAATGGGAGAACCAAGGTGTGTATTGGGTTGGTTGAGTTGAGTTGATTAGTGACCATGGAATGGTAGTTGGAGGATGGGAATTAAGTGTGTAAAAATCTGTAGCAACGAGTGTGTTGAAATGCATTGGAAAAACTAGGAAAGAGCTAGTGTGCAAAATCTTAGAATTAGATATTTGACTTGGGTATAGGTAGTGCATATGTCTATGATGGAATTGTAATGGTCAATAAGCAATTTGGTGAACTTGGTAGAGGGTAGTAACCCACCAAGAGGAAGTTAGAAATGCACAAGTGTGCAAAGTGTAAAAATGCAAGAATGGAAATGTAGAACTTAAGCAAGAATTGGGCACGAATTGGACCAACGATTTAAGGTGGTTTAAGAAGTGTTTTAGGGTGTTTAAACGTGTAGTAAACATGTGGAAAGTTTATGGAATGATTAGGGGTGGATTAAGGGTTGATTTGGGGTTGAAAAATTACCTTAGTAGCAGGTTTTAGCAGGGTTCGGGACCTAGCCCTTGTATAAGGTCCCGGACCGCCCTTAAAAATGCCCCAAGAGTAAGCTAGTAGGTTGGTCCAGGACCAGGTGTAAAATCAGGCCGAAAGTCAAGTTAAGTTTTGGTTCGGGACTTAGGGTCCGGACCAAGTCCCGAACCACCCCCAAAATGTAGTTGTGAGTCTTTTAAAGAGCTCTAAACATGGGGGATTGAATGGTAATGTTTTTAGAAGTTGTTAAGGCCTTGTTTGGTGATATGTAAATGTCCTAAGAAGTGTAAACAAGTGTAGGAAATGAGTGAGAAGTAAGAACATAATTGGACATGAGTAAAACTAAGTATAACGGGACAACGGGGTAAGTATGGGAGTAGTAATTATTTACGTACCGTATGAACATAGTTTAATAATAATGTTTGAAACATTATCAGTAAACAAGTGTGAACCAAGGAACAAGGGAATACACGGTAAAGCTAACCCCGGTGAAAGGTATGATTTTCTCATGCCCCGTATGCTAACCGAGCTATGTTGATTTGTGTGCTTATATGCCGGCTAATGAAGATAAGAGCATGAAAATGGTTTATTGCCTTTCATTGTATGTCTTGCTGTATGATGTGTGAGCTAACCCTTCTTGAATGATTGTGTGGCCTAGCTTAGCGTATAGACCGACTCATAGATGAGTCTTATTGATTAGTGACTCGTAGTAAGAGTCGTGTTGCGAGTTAACGAAAACGTGGAAACACACTAGAACTAACGAACCAAGAAACGATGACGTAAACCAATGAACTCTCTAGAATGTGAGAGAGTGTACGGGACTAGCAAACTCCCGATAACGGTAAGAGAACCGAAATGAATGATCCACAAACAATAAATAGTGGAAGTATATAAGCAACCTCTATTAGAGGAATCGATGATGGTGCAAGACGTAAATCTTGAGAGTAGTAAAGAATGACGAGGGATCTCCAAACCCTTTAGAAAATTGGTCGACCCACAACGAGAGGACCCGACTAATGTAAACAATGTCCCGAACATGAGAGTATTCGATACGTTGGGGAAATCCTTAAATCTGAGAATACTAGATGTTGGTAATTCCCTAAGCTAGTAGAGGATATCGAGAGAGATACTTCTAGGCTAATCCATGAGATTGTAAGACACTCCGAGAGAGGAGTGTTGGGAATTTGAGTAGTCCGGTGAAAACAGACATTTGAGTATTTGTGGAGCTAAGTGTATATCCACTTGTATGTGTAAGCCCAATGGCGAGTCTTGTGTATGACTCTGCCCGGAGGCTATGAGTAATGAGTATTGAGTAATGAGTATGTATGAGTAAGTATTGAGTATTGAGTAATGAGTATGTATGAGTAAGTATTGAGTATTAAGTAATGAGTATGTACGAGTAAGTATTGAGTATGGAGTAACGAGTAAGTACGAGTACAGTGACAAGTATTGAGTAAAGAGTATGCACGAGCAAAGTAGCGAGCAGTGAGTAAGGAGTAAGTACTAGTGTGTAGTAACGAGTATTGAACAAGCACGAGTAAGTAATGAGTAAGGTAATGAGTTTATGTGAGTAAAGCAACAAGTAAGTAAGACTAAGTTTAGTGAAGCCTTAAGAACCCGATCGGGGAGAAAGGAAGCATCCGATTAAACGGATGAATGAATAACTAACAGGAACGGTTGACTAACGAATTGTCTTCCCTTGTAGAATAGAATGTGTATGATAGAGCTGATCATAATGTGTCCGGCCCGGCAGCCCGGTCCGACTCGGCCCGTAAAAAGCCCGACGAGCCCGAACCCGATAGGGCTTCCGGGAGGGCCTGGACATAAAATTAGGCCCGAATGAAAAACCGGGCCGGGCGTGGGCACATTTTTTGAGCCCGTGGGCAAGCCCGACCCGGCCCCCAGGGGAGAGGATTGAGTAGTAGAGGGGGAAAAGGGAAGTTAGAGACAGAGGGAAGGGTGAGAGAAGAGAGACAAAAAATAGAGGAAGAGAGAAATTAAAAATTAAAAAGTAGATATAATATGTAATTTAAATAAGTTATATATATAATATAGAAATCTATATTAAAATATATTAATTTAAAATTTTTTTATTAATTTATATTAAAAAAATTAAAAAACCGGGCCGGGCGGGCCGAGCTTCGGCAAAGTTTGAAAAATCCGCCTAGCCCGGCCCGGCACGAGCATGTAAAAAAACCGGACTTGGTTTTTGAAAATAGGCCCGAGGGCCTAAAACTTTCCTCTGGCCCGGCCCGAACCAGGCCGCCCGCCCGAATGATCACATCATACAGTATGATGTTGTAGTATTAGTATGTATGTATGCATGCATGAAAAACGAACTCCATGTATCGACCAAAGTAGTCGGCGTACCCCGGTTAGCACGCGGGGTATGCGAATTTTCATATGCAGCAATTTGCTGAGCCCCTAGGGAACCGTTTTTATTTTTACAGGTATTCGAGGCTGACCACGTTCGAGAGTGTAGGACGGGGGTGCTGTAAAGCTGAGGTAGGTTGAGCAATAGAAAACTTTTTGTATTGTATTGTAATGCGAAATTGTAAGTTCAAATTGTATCGGTAGTTTGAGGATTGTAGTAGACTCGGTATAGTATTGAATTGGAGTTGTATTTGGATTATTATGATTTGAGTATGGAATGAGAAGTAATGTATTGTGTAGAGTACTCGTATATTCAAGTCATCAGAGCGATAGTATGTAGTATTGTAACTGGCCTTGTTAGTCACGTGGATGGCTAACACATTGTACACCCACCGTTGTGTATGTACTATCCGCTGCGAAGATAAGTAATTGTAAGGTAGTGACGGGATTAGCGGTAGGGGTGTTACACTTTGTCTCGTTTCATGGTCCTCCAAAAAACAAAACTCTGTCACACTCTCCACAGCGGAGGCAGAGTATGTCTCTGCTGCAGCCTGTTGCTCCCAACTTCTTTAGATGAAACAACGACTTTAAGATTATCATGTTACCCAAGAACAGATCCCAATCTTTTGTGACAACAAAAGCACAATCAAAATATCCGAAAACCCAGTCCAACACTCAAGAACCAAACATATTGAAATCTGTTTTCACTTCTTGAAAGATTGCGTCGCGAAAAAGCTCATTCAATTTGACTTTGTGCCCACTGAAGATCAACTTGCAGTTATCTTCACTAAACCCTTGTCCACAGCACGATTTGAAGCACTTCGTTCAGCAATTGGATTGACTCCATCTACCTAGACGATCGCATCTCCTTGCCCCTACCGCAATCATCAGCAGGTACTCTCTTATGTCTCACTGAGTCTGTCTCTGTTTGCACTTGAATCTATGAACTGTGTTTTTTCTTGCTTAAACGCCTCTATGCACCTAGCGCTACACATCCACGTCACCTATCCACACCCGTTCCGCCTAAATCACGTCCTTGATCTCGCGCCCCCTGATTTTTCTCGCCTGACATACGAAATCTCTGCAACTTCCGCTAGTCACTTCCGCCTTTATATCACCTATCACCTTACTCCATCTCTCTCACTCACATTCCCTTTACACACAGAGCTAAAACAAATTTCAAATAACGGGCATTAACTTTAACGGCATCAACATCCCGGCCGAAAATTTTCAAGATCCTCTCCGTCTTTAGGCGTATCTTCAGTCCATGGAAAACCAAAATCCATCCCCACTCACCACCACCACTACTCACTCTCCCACAAAAACCACGGCCACCTCATCCCCCACACACTCTGCCACACCACCGCATTCCACCCACGACACTTCCCACCAACCAACACCCCCATCCACCGCCAAGACAGATATTCTTGAAACGGATATCGAAGATGTCACCCCACTCCAGACCAAACCACCATCTCCACCACCTCATCAACCAAACCCTACCTCCGATACCCAAGCCATTGACCCACCACAAGCTTCACCCAAAAAATCTCCAACACCCACCCCACAAGAATCTCATGAAAAATCGGCAACCCTAACTCCTCCCTCTCCGAAACCAAAACCTAGAAATACAAAGCTAAAACCATAACTTGTCCCACAGCCAAACGCGTCCTAAGATCATCAGTCAAGGCCCAACCAGTCTCCTCAGGTTCAGGTGAGTCTTCCCTAGTCCAAGAGTTGTCCACTAACAGCCACGACACATCCACTGGCGCCACCTCCACCAAAATACAGAAGCCGCCCAAGCCGCAGCGTCGAAGTGCCAAGATAGACCCCTTCACCCAACGCTACATGCTCTGTGATCCTGCCGTGGAGCGAAATATTGTCAGGGGTAAGTATCTAGACTTTTCTTGGGCTCTGTCTTCGAATCTGGGGGAGCTAGTCACAATGCTGGAAGTTCAGGGATGGAAACATCTTTTTTGTGAGATAAATGAGTGGTATCCCCAAGAGTCTGTTGACTTCTATCAAAATCTTGTCATTAGAAACGGTGTCGTACAGTCTTTCGTCAATTCTACTCTCGTATTTTTCAATCTTGAGAAGCTGTCATAAATTCTTAAGTCCCTCATACTGGTCTGTCCTTCTATGAAAAAGGAGTCCTCCTAGAAATCCCCGGGGTCCCATAAAACAAGCTCTATCGCTTTTTCTCTTTCAAGAAAAAAATGGGCTCCCCAATCCCCCGAGACGACCTTTCCATACTCCACCAACTCCTACACATCCTTGTCATCGAAAATATCGTTCCCGGAAAAGAAGGAAATCTAATGGTCAACTGTTTGGACCTCACCATCATGTACTGCATCATAAACCGTCACCCCCTCAATCTGGCCCACATTATTCTCCATCAGTTGGCCTAGTCTGTTGATACCCCAAAACACTCCCTGGGATATGTGTTCTGGCTGCCCCGCATTTTAAAATTCTTTTAGGTACCCCTAGTAACGTCTACGCCGGAGTCCATCGAGGAGGCAGACACCATCAATCTCCGCTACCTGAATCGGCTTATCTCCATCGACAAATCCAAGCTGCTGCCCCCACCATCAACTCCAACGACGGCGGGTCCTTCGACTTCTCAAGAGGCAGTCCCTCACGATACTCTTCTACAACTCTTGGAGAAAGTCGAGTGACTCCTCGCACAGGCAGCAGAGCTGACTCAGAGCCACTCGCGGATGATGAACAAACTTACTGGGATTAAGACGGCTGTGACGGCCTTGCAGGACCACCTCCTTGACATCCAAGCTACCCTTAACCCCAACCCCGACCCTTAGCTATGCTGTGTGTGTGTAGTGTTAGGACTTAGGCTATTTTAAGCTCCAAACACTGTTTGCTGGTTTGATTGTGAATATTTTGACTAACTCTGTGTGACTGATGGGCTTCCCTTTGATGAAAGCAAAAGGGGGAAGCGGTGAATCCCGTCTGGTGTACGGGCGACTCTTTTGCTGTTTTTGAACTGCTTTCGAATTCTTGCTACTAGACTATGTGGTCTAGTGCTTTAACTGCTTCCAATATTATGCCTATTTATGCCCGTTAAAATGTCTATTTACAATCTGCTATGTTACTTGCCTGGAGTCCCTTTGCGATTAAGGGGGCACCACAATGGAGTCTCTAGACTCTAATGCTGTTATTAAGGGGGAACTTCGACAGGGTCGGTTCCCCTAGTTATTTGTGTTTTTGTTCTTTTCAGGATTGACTCAATCGGGATTCACGGAGGTTTGCTATCATCAGCAACAAGGGGGGAACTGTTGAGACATCAAAGTGTTGCGGAGATAGCCTATCACCTCGACAGAGTCAATCATCCTCGGCCAAACACACAGAACGAGCTACTACAAGAGAGTCCGCACAACTAAGGAAACATCACAGACTCTTTCATGCTGTTGCGAAAACTAAGGAACGGACTCGTGAATCTTTCAATGCTTCAAGGGTCATGCAACCACCCCAGTCGCATCCGAAGTTCATGGCCCAAGTCAGAAGACCGCCTGAGGACGTTGCCCACTAAGTTGGTTCCGACAATTTCGGAACTAACTCCCTCGACTTGTTGCTTCTAATGCCAGTATAAATAAGCATTGTAATAGCTAGTTTTAAGTGTGCTTTCATTGAGTAACATTCCAGAGATTAGAGAGAGAAAAATTGTCTTTGTAAGTTAGAGAGAGAATACGTACCAAATCAGTTAGTGCATCTAGATAGACTATGCCTAGGAAGATCCTAGTTTTGCTACACTTACCACTGATCTGATCAGAAAGTGTATTGGGTGAGTGAGTGAAAATCCGCTAAGTAGATCTCTTCTACATAGTGGGCATTTGTAAGTTGTTTTATTTTGACAGAGAATAAAATAGCTTATTTGTGTATCTCGCTGAGCTTCACAGAGTCTGTCTATCTTTCAAGCATTAATCCGTTTCAGTTTCTTCAAGTCTTCCGCACACTTAGTTTAACCAGTTCGATTGAGTGCCTCTACTTCCCAAAGTGTTTCTTACCTTTAAAGGCCGATTGAGTCAAACCAACTCTTAGACTCACACCTTTAGTTGGTTTGAGTTAGCCACCCGATCCTATAGTAATCTTTCACTATTTGTTAAGCTTTATATACAAAAGCGGCGGGGCTCCATTTCAGCTCAATTACCACTATTTCCTTTCAACAAGTTATGGGATTTTGTACTTTAATAGACTTCCATCCCAATCATTCGTGGGATTAATAACGTGGTATCCCCTTGGTTATGAAAACATTCATCCCTTCATCTAAATACCACGGTTAAAATTAATAGCAAAGATAACTTGCCATCTAACATTCCACTGGATGTTCTAATTGATCCACTCTCTTAATCCCACTTCAAAGTATCTCGGTACATATCTTGCTCCACCAAGTTGGGTCTATATGCTTTTGACCGACTCAATATCACAAAATATGTAGTAAATGTTTTTGCTTCACCACAATGGTCGTAATATTCTTGATTAACTAGACTTTGGCACTTACTAGACTCTTCATATTCAAACCTTCATGCAAAATAGACCACACAAGTTGGAGTTACTACCGCCGTTACTAAGCCTTCATTTAAAGCAACTAACACTTTTTCTCCCAACCTTCCAGCACAGGGTAATCAAGCCATGGTAAGGTTCTTTGCTTTGCATCGAATCAAACCACATGCTCCACCACTTATACTTAGGCCCCCGTTCGATGTCATCTTTGCACTAGCAAAAGTAAAATATCTAAAACTACCAGACTTTAAATACCCACAAAAACAGGTGTCTTTAATCTCATCTTGAATTTCTAGTTTACCACCAGTCTTGTGTTTACATTTAGGGTAACTGTAACACCCCTACCGCTAATCCCTTACTTACCATCTAATTGTCCCGTTCATCCTACTACTCGCAGCGGAATTACTAACACTACGGCGGGTGATACAACACCGCTAACCGCCCATACGGCTAGCAAGGCTTACACTACATACTGTAACGGTCTGATGTCTAGAGAATACCGAGCTACTAAACATTACTTACCAAATACAAAAAATATCATTTACTTACATTGCTGGATTACAGAGTATCTAAAGTGTAGTTAATTACATCCTTTCTCAAGTTTACAAAATAATGAGTTTCAACAACTACTCATCTATACCAATTCATAATTCCCACAATATCCAAAAAGGGTGTACCCCATGGTACACCGGCTAATAAAAAAGGCTTACAACCATGTACAACTTGGTACAACATCCACAAACTACTCACTACATAAAAAGGAATAAAGCTTGGTCTCATCATGACCTTCAACCTTCACGAGCACCTGTAAAATCAAAAACAGTGCCCCAAGGGGCTCAGCAAAACGCTGCATATAAACTTCGCATATACCGCATGCTAACTAGGGTACGCCGACTATTATTTGGTCGACTATACATGCGGTTCATTTTAGACATGCATAAATGCTTTACATATACAACACATTCATACACAATACAATACACACAACTCCAGACAATACGCAAGACAAACAGTATATCCATACCACACACATTACTTACCTCTTCAAGGGTTAGCCGGTTACACATCCGGGTTAATCGGATGTTCTTTACTCTTTTACTCGTTACACAATACTTACACAAGCATACTCATACAATACTTATTTACTTTTCCATACTTACTTACTTACTCTTACTTACTTACTTTTACTCATGTTAAGTCGGTATGACCTCCGGGCAGGGACTACACCGTCTCACCACCGAGCTTTAGGTGGCTCACTAATCCAGGATGCTACCCATTTAAGGGGTTTGGGCCATGGAAAAGATTAAAGCCAGGATTTGGATCCAACCTCTTGTGTCTCCGCCTCCTCACGCGTGGCTGAAACTATATCGGACATCTACTCATTCCAATTTACCAATTTATTATGTTAGATTGGGTAGCTTGTTAGGAATCAATTAGAAGTCCATCACAACATCATTCGGTCACCACAATGCACATCGAGCATACACACACTTCATTATCATTCATTCATTTCATGAATTATACAAACTATGATTTAAGATAATATTCAACAAGGAACGATATCACATAATCACAAGTAAGCATAATAAATCCGATTCGTGTGTTTATCCTATTTAGGTGATCAATTAGCACACAACACACAAATCAGAGTAACCAAGGTAGCATACGGGGCATGAGAAGTTCATACCGTTCACCGTTGTACTTGCAACCGACTTTCCTTCGGTGTTCACAATTCAACTCCTATAACATACATGCGATCAAGTGGTTAATTAACTATAATTAACTTAACTCGTTTATCTTTTACGTTTCCTAACTCATACTTACTATGTCCTTACAATTCTTACACTTACACAATGTTTACTTACTCTTCATTACTTTTATAACTTGTTTATACTCTTAATGACCTTTAAATATCATTAATTAAGTATGAAATACCCCAAACCTAGTTATGTTGTTTAAACACCTAAATATGGTGTATTAAGACTAAAAAGAGTCTTAGAAACATTAGTAAACAAATTTAAACAAAAGAAAACACAAAATGTGCTTTAAAGACAATAAGAGCCAAAATGTGCTCTAAGCTTGGGATAAACTTGGTTAAGACCTAATGAACTTACCAAGACCTCATTTATATACTAATGAACTTATTAAACCAATTAAACCAATTACAAGTTAAAACACAAAATGTGCTTTAAGAAGTCTTAAAGCACATTTTTGAAAAATTGTCTTGTAAATGAGTTTTGAGTGGCTAAATGTCCATCATTACTCTTAAATATATATGTGTACTATATAGTATCACATTTGGGTGGCTATATTAATGGGAAATCAAAAATTTCACTTCTAAGTGCCTTGTTTTGGTGTGAATAGTGATTTTCATAAGCTATTTTGTAACATATGTTTGTATAAGTAATTAAATTGACAAATAAAGACTATATTACCCCTAAGTATAAATGGGGGCCGGTTTTCTTAAGTGTGGTGACTCACCACTCTCTTATTAATGTATTAAGTAAGTAATGATAAGTAAATAAACTACTTTTTACTTTTAACTACAAATATCTCCTAAAAGTAAGTTCTATCTTCATTCTCTCATTTCTCCTTCATTTCACACGGCTCCACACTCTCTTCAACTCTCTTCTTCCTTCTCTTCCACGGTAATACCACACCACCACCATTAAACCTCATCTTGACCACTTGTAAAATCTAGCTCACTTGTCCAAATCAAAAACAAACACCATCAATCTCTTCCTCTCATCAAGCTCTTCATTTCTATCTTCTTAAAATTCCAAGACCACCATTTCGGTGCCATGGAGTTCCACCATTGAAGGAGCTTGAGCTTGTATTTTACATATTGTTACTCTCCTTTGCTTCTAGGTAAGGAATCTCAAATAAAACTCCATTTCCTTCATGTTTTGTTGTAACCGAAAATACATACTGAAGGAGCTCTTTGTGTGACCTTGTTCTAGCTTCATTCCAACTCTTCATGGACTAGGTGGAGTCCTCTTGTTATATATTCAAACTCCCTTCAAAGATCAAGGTAAAACAACTACATTAATGTTTTTGAAACAATGTAAAATTAGGGTTTACAATGAGATGAAGCTTATAGCTTGAATACTCATTATAATGTTTGTATATTGTTTAGAACTTGACAAGGAATCAAATACCCTACCGGTCTTATAGTGAAACAAGAAAGGAGTTGTTTGGAAAAGAGGTAAATCTACTAACCTAATGTTGTTTAATGCCTTAGGAGAAATGAGCTTATAAATGCTTATTAAAACTACCTAAAGAGCAAATGGTGAATGACTTAGTAAAGTGTTCTCAAGAGACTAGTAAAAGGCATATGTGTGTTGAGTGTATTTGCAGGTCAAAGGCAAATATTGTGGAAATTCAGTGTTTAAGGATTATGCACTTTAAGGGCCTAAGAGCCATGCATTTTAAGGGCCTAAGTGCCATGCAATTTAAATCATGCACTATATTGTGATGTAGTGCTCTATGAGTGAAGTTTGTGTATAATAAAGTGTTTGATGGATTGTTAGTGTTCTTGGTTATTTGGTTGGTGAAAACAGTGTGCTTTGGTGTAACAAAATGCTAGGAGAATCTATGTCGAAATTTAGGAAATGTATAAAGAGTTCAAGATGTTAAAGGAATTGTGAGGAACTAGGAAGTGCTCTAGAGTGTAACGAGGACTTAGGCATGATCTTGAGGTTTTAGTAAGTACCAAAGTCACTTTGGGACTTAGGTAAATACTTAGGCAAACTTTGGTAATAAGGAGAAAGTGTAAACTTGGAAAAGAATTTTCAAGAAGGATATAAGGAGTTAGTTGTGAGAGATGATGCTTGGGAGATGATGTTAAAATAAGGAGAAAGCTTTTGGGATAGTAGTTATCATAGGTATGAAACACCACTTGAAAAACTAAGGAGAAAATAGCATAAGTGTTTAAGGATTTCTTAAAGTGTGTTTGAAGTGTCCAAATGAGGTTAGGGGGTACTATGTTATATGGGTGAAGTTTGGTGAAGATTTGACAAAGTTGGGTAAGTTTAGAGGACGTCCGACCCAGGGGTCCGACCCAAGTTTGGGTCGGACAGCCTCTGTTAGACGTCTGGAAAATGTTCTGTAATGGTCCGACCCAGAAGGGTGGGTCGGACATGGGTCGGACGTCATATTTCAAAGGAGGGAAAATGTTCTGGAATGGTCCGACCCAGTCGAGTGAGTCGGACGTGGGTCGGACGGGCATGTTTTTGTAAGGCAGTGAAATGTTCTGTGATGGTCCGACCCAGTCGAGTGAGTCGGACGTGGGTCGGACATGTCTCTGGAATGGTCCGACCCAGAAGGTTGGGTCGGACATGGGTCGGACAAGGTAAGGTTCTTCAGACCCGAAAACCACTGGAAGGGTCCGACCCAGTTGTGGGTCGGACGGTGGGTCGGACATACCAAAACTTAAAAAAAAAAACAGAAAAGAATGTGACTTATGTACTTAACCTTAGGGTGTATAATGAAGGTAGCCTAGGGTAATGTAGACACAAAAACATGTCATACAATTATGTTAAATACTTAGTAAGTTTGAAGTTAAATAAATAATTAACCGACGTTATTAACTATGTAGGAGTGACCTACGGAGGAAACCAAACGAGGCAAGGACCAAGGTATGGTTTCTTGCAGTCTGTTGCCTACCGGTTTACACCGGCTTGTGTTGTTTGTTTTTCTGTGTGTTTATGACTTGTAAGATTAAGCCATGTAAGGAGTTTACCGTTGTTAAATATCATTATGTTGTTGGGTATGACTCTCTCTTCCCTTGTGTGTGTCTAACAAGACTTGACCTATTATTGTGAATTGTTTGTTGTGTTCAATGATGAACTACTAACAAGGGCTAACGGGGGAAGTGAGGAGTCCGGTCTGTTCCGGCACGCGTGTGAGTATGGGAGTCGATGTCATAACCGGTTCGATTCTCTCTGTATGTTATGGTTGTGTTTCCAATTTGGTTTCCAACCTTCCCTTTAGCTTAACCAAGGCTATTTTACTGACTCACGTCGGGCCACAGGGGCATACTATGTGTTATTTCGGTGGGCTTGGATCACTATATCCGAGGCACCTTGTGTTAAGTTAACCGTTCAATTTAACAGGACGGTAACGAGTTATGTAACGAGCTTGAAGTGGGGAATGTCAATCCTAAGAAGTTTTCTCAAGGGGATCCTGTTAAAACAATAGTAATTCTGAAACTCATAACTACAAGTTTTATAAAACAGTGAAACAAGAAACACATTCAATAATATTAGACACATTGATTCTAGCCCAACCCAAAATTTGCCGTGGACTTAACTTTCCTTTCAACTTTCACATTCCCATGATGACAAAGACGAAAAAAATAAGGTCGTATTCCACAATACCTTTCATTGCCACATACTAATGATCAAGAAAGACATTACAATTATCATTTGAATCAAGTACTTTCTTTAGACTTTCTAAATAAGCATTTTTCATTTCATCCCCTAAACTTTTCTTTCTATCTCAGTAACGGTGTTGGGTTTTCTATCTTAGATCACGATATCTTAAGTAGATGGGTGATAAGACAAGAACTTAATTACCAGGTGGGTGAGACCTGTTTTGGTTCAGAATTTGATCAGAGCAGTACCTTGCCTTTGTCCTTCCCTTCCTTACATTCCACAATCGTTACCAAGGTTTAAAACTGGTCCAAATTAAGATAAAAAAAAACAGTATTCCCAACATTCAATGAAAACAGAGCTTTTACTCAAAAAGAAAATTAGTATTTCAAGTAGCCAGATGGGAAAATTCTCATAACTATAATTCAAACCATCTCTTATAAACAAAACTGCTACTTATGCAAAATCCTCATACAAACTTACACATCCACTCAACTGAATTCAAAAAAAAGTGGCCTAAAGCAACAGTAGAAGGTCACCCCTACCCACACTTAAAAATGAACAATGTCCTCATTGTGTCACAAGAGAAGGAGTGAGAAAATCAGAGCACCCATAGAAACAACCATGTCCGAAGGAAAACGACATTACAAGTTGGAATCAAAAATAAAAATTAAAAGAAATTAAAAGGAGGACTCCCCTAATGACTACGTTGTCGGTACTAGAAGGTCGATCCCACACTTGAGCTTTGCTTAAGTAGTGTAGCTTGGTTGCAGTATTTGCTATCCCAAATCTTTACCTTTGTTTGAACGACAAAATAGGTTTTTCTAGGTTCGGTATAGGGTCAAGGGTATCTTTCATCCAAAGGATATTTCTCTTGTTTTGGAAAAAATAAGAGCTTTAAAGTTGTATGGCTCATGTGGGTTGTGATACCATGAGAAATCAGAAAGGTGGTATATTTGACAAGAAGTCATATTAGCACGATGGTGAAGAATATGGAGGTGGTACAGGAGGTTTGTGGATGAGGCTGGGGGTAAACACTTTTAAGCTCCCTTTTTCTATTTAATTTTCCTTTTTGAAGTGCTTTTAGGTTCAATTTTTTTCAAAATATTTTTCTTTTTATCTCTAACATTCAATGTCATAATCAGTTTTTCTACGAAAAAGGGATTTTCTAATTTTATAAATGACTTATTTTTGTAACAAAAAAATCTTTTGAATACTTTTTGTTTCTCCTCTTCGAGCTCACCCCCACTGTCAACTACTACCATTGTTACCATCACAAAAACAACCACACCGTCCCCTAAAGAGAAATGAAAAAAAAAATCCTAATCTTGCATGACACCGATACGTGCAAAACTGAGTACAACCTTCATCTTCATCTATCACCGTCAAAGGCGAGCCTAGATATTTAAAGTTATGGGGCCATTGACAAATAAAATTCTTATAATTTTTTTTTTTGAAATTTATGGTGTTACTTAGACATAAAACATCTACTCCCACCGCCCTGAATGACCGTCTTGTTTACTATTTACACATGTCTTTTACTTCAATATTTAACATATAAAATAAAATAATTTTATGATTTTAAGTTTTACATATCATTCCTTACATGATAAACTCTATGTTACAAAATTTAGTTTTATAAAATTAATTTATCTTAAATGTTTAATATTGAAGTGGAAAAGCGTATCATAAAGCAAATAAGACGATCAATTCAGGACGGAAGGAGTACTATTTTGTAAAAAGCTACACTAAACATTAATATAATTAAATTTTTTCATAAAAGTCATGGGTCACGTGACCCGGGTGCACTCCCTTGGGCCCCCTCTGATCACCGTGGTTAACTCGTCATCATCATCAAGTATTTTATGGGCGCCATACCATCATTGTGTATGTTTGGTTGCTTGCTACCACAGTGAAATAGATAAGTTACTACCGTTAAGGTTTCTTTATATAGTTACTTAGGTTAGTTGGTTTTATTTATGCATTAGGAATTTAGGAAGTTTAGATGGGGAGGATATTGGTGGAATTTTGTAGGTTATATCCTGATTTTAATTGAGGATAAGAGCACTTATATGAGTTATAGATTCAAATTTAATCCAAATTTGTTAAATTGAGCTCCCAAAGTTCCTAGTAGGAATGGCTTCATGGCACAAATTTGATCTTAGTTCCTAGTGAACTTCAGTAAGTCATTGTCACCGCATATACTAATGAAATTTTTAATAAAAATGATAATGGCATACATTGTTGAGCTTTAGAGTTGTAATAGTAAAGGACAAAAGATATTCTAAGGTAATCAACATTTCTTTTCCAAGCTTAAAAGATTAAAAATTAGTTGGCGGCTGGATTTACGTTTGTGTGGGTGTGTGGGCGCTGGTTTGGAAACCTTAAGTGCTGAACCTAAGGCTTCAAGGGACGAGATTTTCAATTAACGTAATTAAATTGAAAGTATAAAATTAAGGCTTAATTATTCTAACTGACCATACAAACCTAAATACAGTCGTCACTTAATTTTACCATTTAAACTTCAAACAAAAGTTGACTGATGTTTTAGAGTTACGGGCCTGAGGGCTAGTTAAATTTTTAAAGGTTCAGATTTTACTTTTCCTCTACCATTATAACTTTAAGGCTAGGTGTTTATGATTCATCCTTTTACCCATGATTGGACGAAAGGCTAGAGTTATATTTTTGGTGATTTGGAAATGTTTACTATGATCATAGGTGATGTAATTCTAATCTAGCAAAACACTGCTTTAAATTTGCTAGGAAAAAAGCTTATTCGTAAAAAAAAAAAAGCTACCGAACAACTCCTAGGATTGAATTACAACTCAAAGATAACTGGAGAAGAGGAGAGGCAAAACAACTATAGAATTACTAATCAATAAAAATGATAGCAAACAAATATAAAATTAACATACCTAAAGTTAACAAATGATCAAACAAATCAAGTTAAACAAAAAAAACGATTATCAAAATCATTATGTCGAAGGAATGTATACTTATCAATAAAATCATCGCTAGCTTATCTCTTCTTCCCTCTTCAGAAAGAGGCAACATAAGCGGTGGCCTCTTCTCTTATTATTTCTCTTAGGATTTCTACGAGTGACTTAAACATGAGTGCAGGAACAATGTGGAGATCCAGATACGGGCAACCTCGGTGGAGTCATTCTTGATCGAGTGCAATGTCGCCCTTCCCTAGCATGCATAATAGAATCAAACCTTGTAGAGATACAAAATCATGTTCATATGATCAAACATTATAAAATTAAATAAAGATGTGATACTTATTCTTTTCTTCCCTTGTATATTGGCGACACAGGAAATCAGTTGAATGTTTTTTCTCTGTGCGGATTTGTTGAAGAAGTTGAGTGTGCTTGGCTGCGAGGATGAACACGTTCAAGGATGATGGTTTGATTGCTTATAGCAGCTGCGGGTGAAGCCTTGTATTGTTGAAGACAACATCGGAACTTGTATGGAGCTTGAGATTGGAATGCACTAGCTGACAATGGAGTATCATGCAACGTGTTATTATTATGTATTCTCTGTTTTTTAGCCTTGAATTCTGCTCCCTTGTATAGAAGAATATTATGGTTTAAATTTGATAACAAAGGAGCTTACGACTAAGATCAAACAAATGAGTTAGAGAATAATAAAGGATATCCTAATTCCTAACGCAAAGAATAAAAATAAAACAATCAAATTCAAAAAAGGAGGAAAAAGATTAAAAATCTTTAATCAATTAAAAAAAATTTGCTTTGGCTTTTTTTCAAGTTTTTTTTAAAAAAAGAAAAGATGGAATTTCAAAAAGATTTTTTTAAGTTTGAAAACAATCAACACGTGAGAAAAAATAGGGATAAGAATGTGCAAAAAAGTAAAAGAGAAATTACCTAAAACAAAGGGGTAAATAACCAAAATGCTAACAACAATATTTTTACTTTTTTTGTTTTTTGTCTTTCAATATTCTCTTGTAAAAGAATTATGAAGGTTTTTTACATTTTGGAAAATAAACTACTAGTAAAAAAAGGAAGCACATTTTTTGTTTTTTCTTTTAGAAAATCTTATTTTGAAAATTAGAAAAAAAAAGGAAAATCATTTTGAAGAAACTGAACTTAAGACCACTTAATGGATAAAAGAAAAAAAATGTTTGTTCCTAGCCTCAAACCATTAATGTAACACCCCTACGCTAATCCTCTAATTATCACCTAATCACCTCATCATTAAACTAATCATAGTGGAAATTCAAACCATTCAGCGGGTGATACAATGCCGTTAGTCGCCCATGCGACTAACAAGGCCTAAGCTACCAACAGTTACGGTCTGATAAATATGATTACCAAGCTTACTTAAATACATCCCATAACAACTTCTATCTGAAAGGATTACCGAGTATCAAGTGCATAGTTAAATTACATCAATTCTCGATTCCAAACACAATTTACATAATTCCCAAAATCCAAAAGGGAGTGTACTACATAGTACACCGGCTACAAAAAAGGGCTGCACGCCGTGTACAACTCAGTACACTACCAAAAATTCTCTAACTAAAAAAAGGCTTAATAACCGATTGCATCACGACCATCAACAGTCTCGGGTACCTGAAAATAAACATTGGCCCCAAAGGGGCTCAGCATAACTGCTGGCATGAAATTCGCATACATGGAGTTCGTTTTATTTTAAACAACATGCTAATTAGAACACATAGTAATCATGCAAGATAGAACTCAACACATGGCATGACATAAGCAAAGGAAATAAATCACAATCATCAAGGCCTTGAGATTCTCTTCTCAAGCTTCGCCTTATCTCAAAGTTAGTTAGTTACTCATCCGAGTTAATCGGTTGTTCTTAACTCTTATCTCTTGATCATATGACTCACACTAGTCATGCATTGCTTTCTCCATTATTTTTACTCTTGGATACTCATTAAGTTAAGTCGGTTGTCCTCCAGGCAGAGATAGACAATCTCATCACGGGCTTTAGGTTGGCATACTTCCCTGGGTTGCAACCATACGGTTCGAAACCATGGTGGGAAGGCTAGGCCAGAATTCGGAAGCAATCTCTCATGTCTCCTCATTCTCACGCGTGGCCGAAACTCTATTGGACTTCTCACATACTCCAATTTATAAATTTCTCAAAGTTAGAAATGTACATAGTTAGGGAGTTAGTGAGAAATCATTCTTTCAATACTCAGGGTTAGCACACTTTGCATCCAAACAATGAAGAACTTCATCCATGATCTATATTCATGAATTATACAAACTTCAAGGTTCAAGTACTTTCCAACAAGGAATATTACACTACAGGCACAAGAAAGTGCAATAAACCGATTCGTGCATTTTATCTTGATTAGGTGATAATACATAAACACACAAACACATAAATCGAGGAAAACCTCATTAGCATACAGGGCATGAGAAATCATACCGTCACCGTCGCTTTTGGATAGCTGACTCTCCTTCGGAAATCAACTATTCGAATCCTATAAACATACATGGAATCGGACGGTTAATATCTATAATTAACCTATCTTGTTTCTTCTTTAAATGTTCCTGACTTATAGTTGCTATTTCCTTACAATTCCCACCTTAATCACACAAGTCATTAACGTCTCACATATCTCAAGCTTGTTTTCTTTTCTTAGGTGCATATTTTCTCGCCATCATTACTCTCTCAATGGTTTACTACTAATACCATATATATATATATATATATATATATTTACTTATTATTATTTTTTTCTTCTTCTTTTTTACTGGACCTCCCCATCCAGGGGCGGTCCCTTGGGGCGGTTGAGACAGAAGCCATCAGGGTCTGGAAATTTCAAGTGGACCTCCCCAGCCAGGGGCGCTTTGGGGCGGTCCAAGGCAGAAGCCACCCGGATCTGGAAATTTTAACTAGACCTCCACAGCCAGGGGTGGTCCCTTGGGGCGGTCCGAGACAGAACCAATTTTTTAAATATGTTTAGCTACTCATTTTGACTTTGTTTCAACTCCATTCTTATACTCTTCTTCCCCATTCTTCCCATATATTGAAATACCCCAAACCTAAGTATGCTAAGTAAACATCAAATCATGATGTAGAAAGGCTAAAATATGCCTTAGAAAGATTGGTAGACAATTTAAACCAAGGAAAACACAAGAAAATGCCTTAAGGGCAATTAGGGCAAAAATGTGCTCTAAGCTTGGAGAGACTTGGGTGAGTACCCAAATATCATGATAAGACATTAGTAATATTCTAATGGTCATTTTAAATCAATTAGCAAAGAAAACCAAGCTTGAAAACAAGTTAAAACACAAAATGTGCTTTAAGAAGTCTTAAAGCACATTTTTGAGAAATTGTCTTAGAATTGAGTTTTGAGTGGATAGATGTCCATCATTACTCTTTAATCAACATGTGTACTAATTAGTATCACATTAGGAAGTCTAAATCAATGGGAAACCAAAAATTTCCCGAATATGTGCACTAATTAGTGAATAGTACTAAAATAGTTCTAGTTTTGACTTAAGTCAACTTTAATTAGCCAAATGGCCAAACAAGGCCTTATGTATCTTGCATACCAAGGGGGGGACGGTTTTTAATGGTGACTCACCATTAGTAGCCAGCACATTAAAGGAAATGAGAGGAAAAGTAGTAAGTTCACTATTCACCCTTTTATAAGATAAATATCTTCTTTAGCTTACCTCTCCCTCTTCTTCATTTCCCTTCTTCTTCCACGGTTTCTTCTTATTCTCTCTGTTCTAAACCGTTCCCAAGCAGCCCCATTGTTGCCTCACCTTGCCTTGTCCATAACTTGCTCATTTTAGCTCCAAATCAAAAACTAAGCATAGATTCTCTTAGTTAGACCAAGGCCTTGCTTCCTATCTTTTCAAAATTTGAAAAGCCTCATTTTGGAGCCATGGGAAATCGCCATTGAAGGGGGAAAAATAAGTTTGAAGAGCTCATTAGCTTCTCCATTCTCTTAAGGTAAAGAATATGTAGAAAAACTAGGTTTCCACCATTCTTCTCCATTACCGAAAATTTATACTCATGGGGCTTCATTTTTATGCCTTGTTCTAGCTTGTTTTCTATTCTCCAAGGGCTAGAGGAGGTCCTTTTGATTCATATCCAAGCCTACCTTAAGACTTCAAGGTAAAATATTCATTATAAGACCTTAAAACACATTTTTAACCTAGGTTTTATTCCTTGAGGTTGGTGTATTGTTTAGTACTCATATGAGTCATTGAATATTGATTAGAACATTGGCAAGGGGAATTTAAGTGGTGGCCGAGATTCATGCAAGAAGAAGGTCTAAGGAGGAAGTTAAGATAAGCTTGAGAAAACAAGGTAAAATGCTTACCTAATGGTGGTTTAAGTTTTAAGGGATGAGATTTAGATAAGTACTAATGTGGCTTAAAGCTTACATTATGTAATTGGTTATATAACCTAAGAAAAGAACTTAAACAAGCTTATGAACTTGTGATTAAGGAGCCAATGGGAATGAGAGTAGTAAGATAAGTTTAAGATGGATTTTAAGAGCATTATAACTACTATGAGATTGATGGGTGTATTTGCAGGTTGAAAGCTTTTATATGTGGGAAATTCAGTGTTTAAATTCTTGTCATTTAAGGGCCTAAGAGCCATGCCATTTAAGGGCCTAAGAGCCATGTCATTTAAGAGCCTTAGTGCTATGCAATTTAAGATTATTGCACTATATTGAGTTTATTATGAATGAGTTGATTTGGGTGAGAATTATGATGAGAAAAAGGTTTGATGTGCGTGAGATGATTGAATGAGAAAAACCATGCATATGGGCATGATAATATACTAGAGGAGCTATGGCAAAATTTGAATGAAAATAAGCTAACAACGGTGTTCTTGAGGATTAGAATGACTTAGAATTGTTTAAGAGGAATTAGAGGTTAGGAGGGTGTAATTTGTGTGCTAAGATTGTGTACTAAGGACTTGAGTGTTCATGATTGTATTAAGGGTGGAAAACTAAATGTTGGGTGTAGTAATATACTAAGAAAGCCATGTCAAAATTTGGAGAGAAAACTAAGTGTTTAAGATGTTCTAAGGAGATTTTATGACTAAGGAATGTTCTAGTAATCACTAAGGGTGTATTGGTGAAAATGGATAAACTATGGAGTTCTTGAGTACTAGGAAGACCTAGGGATGTCTAAGAGGGACTAGGGGTTATAATGGTGAGTTTTATGCACCAAAACCATGGTTAAGGAAGCTAGGAAACTTGTACAAAGTTTGAAGGAAAAGTAAGGTATAATGACTTATAAGGATGTAAGCATGTGCTAGATTATATATGGCTTTGAGAAGTTTGAGTAAAGCAAATGGGTGTGCAAAATGATGCTTGAGGAGTAGTTAAGATGGTGGTGGAAGAAACATAATGATTAGTTGAGGTCTTAGGCAAAGTCACAAGAGGGAAGTGTAAGGAATCAAGTGTTAAGTGTAAGAATTTCGTAAGAAATTGAGTGTCAAGTTTGGTGATTTTTGAGGAAGGTTTAGTACATGTTTTAAGGTGTTTAAACATGTAGGAAACATGTGGAAAGATTGTGGAATGAGTGGGAAAAGATTGGGGTGAATTTGGAGTTCAAAATGAGGAGAAAAGCACTTTGGAAAATAGGTTCTGCTGTGGACCGCCCCTAGGGACCGCCCCTGTGGGGAGGTCCAGGCAAATCGTGCAGGAAATTAGCTTCTGGTTGGGACCGCCCCTGGGGACCGCCCCAGAGGGGCGGTCCAGTGCAGAGAAAAAGAAAAATTTTTGTTTTTGGCTTCTAATGATGGGGGATTGAATGGTAATGGTTGTAGATGATGTTTAGGCCTTGTTTGGTGACATGTAAAGGCCTTAAGAGGTGTAAACAAGTATGAGGTGTAATGAGAAGTGATTAACTTATATGATTAAGTTTAAATTACAATGACTTAGTGGTCCAACATTAGGGAGTGATGATGATTAGAAAGATAAGCATATAATGACTTAAGAGATTAGGGTAAGTAATGATATTAAGTGTTTAAGGTTAAGTTGGTAAGAATTTAAGAAGAGCTAGATGGAGATTGATGTGTAATGATAATATAAGGTTGTTAAGACATGTTTGGTGAGTGACAATGATAATTAAGTGGGTGAATAGGTATAAGGAATGAGGAGAGGTGATTCACTTAAGATTAAGTTTATAAGAACTTAAGTGGTATTTAGTTGGAAATCATTAGTGATTAAGTAAGCTAGGTTAATTAAAAGTAATTAACCACCAAATTCGATGAATGTTTTAGGGTTTGAGAATTTGGACTCCAGAGGGAGTAAGCAACCGAACGACCAGCGGTGAACGGTACAGTTCTCTTGTGACCTGCTTGCTAACGAGGTGTCCCTCGGCTTGTGTGCTATTTGTTTTGTGTGCTCACTAACAAGATAAAGCATGCAACCGGAAAATATATTTATTGTATTGTTGTGTGATGTTTGAAAACTAACACAACATACCGTGAGAACTTACTAACCAATGTAGTAAGGAATTGAGTGAGACTAAGGAACGCTCCCTAATAGGGACGATATGAACCGAAAGAGGTTAACCAACAAACAGGGTCTGAGACTATTACTAACTGGAACTTGAGTGAGGAAACCCGGGACCGATCTCCGGTCATGCATGCTAAGGAAAAAGGGGGACGGTATCTGAATCAGATCGCCCTCCGCTTAAGGACTTGTCTTCGGACTTGTAGCCTAGGGCCGGTTGCCGGCTCAGCTGCGCTGGACTCCCGTCCAGAGTAGGTGGCATTAAGATGGTGCGGTGGGATCACCTAAATCCCAGGTTCGAATTAAGCTACAACCATTCCCTTCCAGGAACGGTTTGTATTGAGATTAAGTTAAGATTAAGATTAAGGTAAGGTTAAGATAAGTTGCAACCATTCCTTTTTAAAGGATGGTTTGTATATTAAGATTAAGATAAGCGACATCCACTCCTTATTAAAGGATGGTTGTTTCTCAGATTAAGATAAGACTAAGATTGAGGTGAGTAAGGATGGACTAAGATTAAGAGGGAACATTACTTAAGGAGTTAAAAACTAACTCTCTAATTAAGGGAACGCATTTAAGTCGTTCATTGTGTGTGAACTTTGATTGTTCATATATGGATTGTTGTTTACAGCACTTACTATTATGTTGTGCATTTAATCAACCTCCATGCTATCGACAATTAGTCGTCGTAGCCACGTTAGCTTGGGGGCCATGAGGGGATCGTACCAGCATTCGTGCTGACCCCCTTTGGGGGCTGTTTTTACTACACAGGTACATCAGGAAGCGGCCGTCGCAAGAGTAAGAAGAGGATACAAGTGTTAAGGATTAAGTGTGACCTACGAGTTGTGCATGTACACTCGTATGGCAATTGAGTTAGTAAGATGTATAGGTTGTGAGAGGATTGTAAGAAGAATATGTTTGGTTAAGGTGTTATGTACTAATGTTCGGTATATTCTGTAGTCAGACCGTGGCAAGGTCCTGGATTGTAAAGAATTCCGCCTGTGACATGTTATATATATACTGTTAAGTTGCGAGACCACATTGGATTGAGTTGGGGTGTTACAAAAGTGGTATCAGAGCGTAGTTATGCTCTGAAGACAAGAATACCGAACTTAGGAGAAATTGAGGTTGAGATTGAGTTATGGGTTAAGGGTTGAGAGATAGAGTGTGAGCGTTAGTCAGGACTTCCCGGTGTTTACCGGATATCCATAGTACCTAGACCCGCCCTCCACATCCCTAACCCTGAATATGTGGAACAAACGCCAGAGAGAAGAAAGCCTTCTCTTACTCGGGGGAAACCCGATCTGGCAGTTAGCTAACAATAAGCATACGAGAAACATCTTGTTGCACAACAGTTACGGAGAACTTGGAGGTTTTCATTGGAGCGCAACAGAGAAACAGGCGCTACCTATGGAATACTATCAGTAAGGGAACAGAAATTACCGGCAACATGGGTCGACATGCTACGCAGTCGAAATAACCCGCGATACCAATGGTAAGGAAAGCACTACGCGTGCAATGGATAAGGAAATGATAAGAGACATGAGTACCGGACAGCGGTCCGAGTGAGCATAACAGTGGGATAATACAAAGCATGAGGATTGAGATTACTGGAAAGTCCAGTTAGAAACGGGAACTCCAAACCCCATACAATGAGGAAGGCTATAAAACCTGGCCAACATAATGCGGACGACGATAGGAACTCATACAAATTGTATACCAAAATAGGACTATGATGTAGTGCCTAAAGGAGAATTATTACTTAATAACCACAACAAAATGTGTGGAGACAGGAGCGAGGATTAAGACATAAGAAAATATTAAGGGGTTCCCTCAGAAAGAGGAACGCCCTGATAAATGACAGTACTGTCAAACAACAAGGAAACTGCCGGATGGTTAGTTATCCAAAATAAGATATTATCGAAGGAGTCCCGAGGACTACCAATTACATGGAAATTAGAAAGAAGTATCGCTACCAACGTACCTTGTACCAATAACCCATCCTGCATGGCGCACTTGCCATAGCAAGTGCTACCACGATTAAGCCACACGAAAAGCCATCAAGGCGAAATAGGAGAATGCTACAGTTGTAGCATATATTAATACCGGATTGTAAATCCATAAGAACAGAAAAGTAGGACCTTGGAAGGGCCTGACGGCCCGACCATGATGAGATGAGCCGACACATCAGTCAGCAGGGAGCTGAACTTAGACGAAATACTAAACAATAAAAAAAAATGCTAGCAACGGTACCACCTACTACAACAACAACAACCGACAGTACGGTAAGAACACAATCCCGAACTCCAAGGGGAAAACCTAAGAGATCGCTCAATGACCGAGCAAAACACTACTAGTAACAAATTCATGGATGTATCAAGAGATAAAAAGGCAGTCGATTGAACGACTTCCAACAAGGATGGGATAAGGCTCCCAGATTGACCACTAAGATACCAGTAATAACATTCTTCAATGAAGATGTTGGAAAACCCAGAAAACAAGGGTAAAAGAAATGAACATAAGCTATAACCACTAAGGATTAAGATGTACAATCCCGACAGAGGGAAGCTCAGAGAAGATTACCCACACAGAGCGGGCATAGTCGAGCCGAATAATTGATGAATGACAGCTAATACTGTTGTCTAACTCATTAACACCCAAGTATGATTGATCATCGACGGGTGGCATAGTCAACGGAAGTTGAACGAAGCGTTGAGATGGAAGTATAAGATGACAGGATGATATCCAACTTGGACACCGTAAGGCAAAGCCTAATACGAACCTAACCTTGACTATTAAAAGACATAAGTCTAGTAAAATGACAGCATTGTCAAAGACATTAAGTAACCTCAGATCACCTGAACAACTTCCTAGCAGGAAGCAGGATGCAGCAACTTATCATGGAACCCGATACTACATTTAGTATGTAACCTAACGGTGGATAGTGCTCAAGAACCAGAATCTTATAGGATGACCTGCAGATGAGTAAGAGTACAAATAATGAACTGAGACATTAAGCATTAAGAGCCTACGAGCCAAGGATGTTAACCACAGAGCCCGAGGCGCAGTAAGTTATAAGAGAGCTTGTTTAAGCCACGAAGGGAACTACAATTGTAGATATGAACGGTTACCAAACCTATAACTTAGATTGGGAAGAACATTACCAAGAGAGGGTACCAATGAGAATATTGAGATATGCTAAGGACAGGAGCGGAGAACGAACCATGCCTTTTAGGGTGGGGATACCTCTCCTTGTTGTGAGGCCATGAGTGGGAATGAACCCCTCGGGCTTCACTTATTAGAGATACAATACGCTTTGTAGAGAATGGAAACTGTAAACTTGAGATTCCTTGAAATATATCAGATACACATGAGTAATAAGGAAGGTTGCACAAATAGACCCATATCAACACCCAGGATGTAAGAATTAGTAATGCAGAGATAAACATTGTGAGTACACATTATGGCACGTCAATTAATCAATGCTCAGAAGAGCTTGTGATCAGTGGATGACTTCTTCAGGAACCAGTTAAACTACATGGTAGATAACATCATTAAGGATGAAAGAAAGCGAGAGAAATCAGCCTTTACGAATCTGAGATTGGAGCAGAACACCTTCGTATTAGGAGACAACTATTTTACAGCATGGTACACAACCGCATACACCGGAATGGAAAACTCCCATGTGTTTACAAAGAGGGATTGAGTATAAGGTAAGACATTAGAATAAGTGATAAGAGGTTGCACCATTAATGGGCAACATGGTAAGGCCAACTACCACGGTATAGTAGTGGTCGAGTACAATAGTTAGATAAGTGGATTAAGTCATGGTGCGCGGTAAGGCGACCATTATGTATGAGCCGTCAAAATGACACTGAGGCAATTAGATTTATGAGTTAAGACCAGCATAAGTAAGAAAATAAGATGGTAGACGAACTGAGCATTGGTGCCAGTAGTCTGGACCTGGTTAGGTAAGATTTCGCAGGAAGCACACTACCCATTCCTTAAGGAACTGGAAGTGCTTTCCTAATAGGAGAAAGAAGATAAGAGGCTCTATGGAAAGAAACCTAAGCTACTAAGAAATAGAATCAGTACGGGATACAGAAAGAGCTAGAGCATACAATACCAAGAACACATAATGGATTCCCTTGATTAACTTCAAGAAGAACAATAAATGTTATTATGGAACGATGAAGAGGAGATCGACAACAGAATACTTCATAATTAGCAATAGCTAAACGTGTGACGGACACTATGAGTTTACTAAAACGAGACGTGGGACGACTGCACCCCACAGGGGCTTGCAGGCCTGACACGCTCATTATGAGTTAGTTGGGTAAGTAGTAATGTACCAGTAAGGTACCCCATGCATGTGAACGAGTGGTGTAAGGAACACGGGAGTAGTCGACTCCGTACCACGACAACGACGCAAGATCAGACAAGAGCAGCTACTACCACAAACAGTCGAAGAGAAGAATTCAGTGAACCAGCAACACAGAGGAACCAGAGAACAATAATTAAGGACTATGAAGTGCGAAAGCACGGATTGTTAAGTACAGACATTGATATGTCTTAAGATATAAGAGGATTAAGACTGTAAGCGATATCCACTAAACAGTAGTTTCAGACTAAGAATCATCCTCAGACCAAAGGTCAGTTGGGGAGAACAATTTAGACATTCGAGAAAATACTAGAGAGTATGAGCATAAGATCTTCAAGGAGAATGGATAGACGAGTTACAACTCATTAAGGCCGTGTATATATAAAGATAACACGTGTCCATTGAGACAATTAAGCCTAAGATTATCAGAGTCGCGCAGCGGAAGCTAGCAGACCACTACTTTGAGATTAGACCAAACTAAGTTAAGAATACAGTATAAGTACCGTTAAGAATCCTCGATACAGAGACTAAGTCATTTCTGATCGAATTATAAGTAAGATAGATGACGTGGAAGCTAGAATGCTTAGTGAGAATTAGACATCTTGAACTTATTTCCAAGAATGTGATGGTGTTGATTACGTGGGCGTAATCTATTTTAAGGGGGTAGAGCGAAAACCGCTTAGCGTATGTTTGTGTACTGAGTACATAAACTACGGTGTGCATAGCACAAAATAATTTGAGAATATGTTTTACATAAACATTTTGAGATAAATCATGGTGATTGCACACAGAAGATGTGAATACCATATATATTAAGTCCTATCTTGTTAACTCCGGTGTGGTACAAGTTAAGAGAATTAAGAAATAAGGAATATATGAGGTATGAGTCGATATGAGACTATGTGTAAGAATAAGATAACATTATGAGATACAATTCGATATGATTATGAGTTAGGAATAGTAATGCGTGTGGTATGAGACAGTGAAGTGGGTATGAGACTGATATAGAATTTAGTAGGATTTAAGTCTGAGGTAATTACTAAGAGATGAATCGGGAATGTTGATGGACTGAGTCCCACATTTGGGGATGTATTGATTATGATTAGGAAGAACTAAAAAGATAGAAAATTGGACATGAGTGAATTATTTTGGATGTTTGAAATGACGTGGAAGGTGGAACTTGATTTTCTAGGATCAATGGGAAACCGAACACAAAATGGGTGGAAGGATAGTTCTACACTGATGCTGATCACATCAGGTTGGATGATTCCTGAAACTCCCTACCAGTGGTCACAATTAAATCACACTAAGGAAAGAGGCCTTAGGGTAAAATGAAATTGGAGTTGATTGTATTTTTAATTAGAGAAATTATTCCTCACATGACCTCGTAAAAGGATTACCTTTTACTGAGTCTCGCCCATGAAGTCGAGGACGCACGAGCCTTTGTCTTCGGACCGGTGACATGGGGAGAGCAGCGTGTTTTGTATTCTGGCCCATGGTGACGAGGACGAATGAGCCATTGTCTACGGACCGGTGACATGGGAGAATACGTTGGAAGTTATTGAACGTTTTAATCATCAAAAGAAACAAGGAGAATTTTGAGTGCTATACATGCTTAAGCATGTTGTTGATATTTAAATATAAGAATGTGGCAGATCTAATGATCCAATGAGATTAAGTATACAGATATGATCTATATGATCTGAGGAATGAGGTGATACATGTATTCTAATGAGATAAGATGCATGGGAACTTTGGGGACAAAGTCCCTTTTAAGGGGGTAGATTGAAATACCCCAAACCTAAGTATGCTAAGTAAACATCAAATCATGATGTAGAAAGGCTAAATATGCCTTAGAAAGATTGGTAGACAATTTAAACCAAGGAAAACACAAGAAAATGCCTTAAGGCATTAGGGCAAAAATGTGCTCTAACCTTGGAGAGACTTGGGTGAGTACCCAAATATCATGATAAGACCTTAGTAATATTCTAATGGTCATTTTAAATCAATTAGCAAAGAAAACCAAGCTTGAAAACAAGTTAAACACAAATGTGCTTTAAGAAGTCTTAAAGCACATTTTTGAGAAATTGTCTTAGAATTGAGTTTTGAGTGGATAGATGTCCATCATTACTCTTTAATCAACATGTGTACTAATTAGTATCACATTAGGAAGTCTAAATCAATGGGAACCAAAATTTCCCGAATATTGCACTAATTAGTGAATAGTACTCAAATGTGCTAGTTTTGACTTAAGTCAACTTTAATTAGCCAAATGGCCAAACAAGGCCTTATGTATCTTGTATACCAAGGGGGGGACGGTTTTTAATGGTGACTCACCATTAGTAGCCAGCACATTAAAGGAAATGAGAGGAAAAGTAGTAAGTTCACTATTCACCCTTTTATAAGATAAATATCTTCTTTAGCTTACCTCTCTCCTCTCTCTCTTTCTTCATTTCCCTTCTTCTTCCACGGTTTTTCTTCTTATTCTCTCTGTTCTAAACCGTTCCCAAGCAGCCCCATTGTTGCCTCACCTTGCCTTGTCCATAACTTGCTCATTTTAGCTCCAATCAAAAACTAAGCATAGATTTCTCTTAGTTAGACCAAGGCCTTGCTTCCTATCTTTTCAAAATTTGAAAAGCCTCATTTTGGAGCCATGGGAATCGCCATTGAAGGGGGAAAATAAGTTTGAAGAGTCATTAGCTTCTCCATTCTCTTAAGGTAAAGAATATGTAAGAAAAACTAGGTTTCCATCATTCTTCTCCATTACCGAAAATTTATACTCATGGGGCTTCATTTTTATGCCTTGTTCTAGCTTTTTTCTTTCTCCAAGGCTTAGGAGGTCCTTCTTGATTCATATCCAACCTACCTTAAGAGTTCAAGGTAAAATATTCATTATAGACCTTAAACACATTTTTAACCTAGTTTTTTATTCCTTGAGGTTGGTGTATTGTTTAGTACTCATATGAGTCATTGATATATTTATTAGAAATTGGCAAGGGGAATTTAAGGGTGGCCGAGATTCATGCAGAAAAGGTCTAAGGAGGAAGTTTAATCGCTTGAGAAAACAAGGTAAAATGCTTACCTATGGTGGTTTAATTTTAAGGATGAGATTTTTAGATAAGTACTAATGCGGCTAAAGATACATATGTAATTGTTATATAACCTAAGAAAAGAACTTAAACAGCTTATGAACTTGTGATTAAGGAGCCCAATGGGAATGAGTTAGTAAGATAAGTTTAAGATGGATTTTCCGAGCCTTATCTCTATAGATTGATTGTGTATTTGCAGGTTGAAAGCTTTTATATGTGGGAAATTCAGTGTTTAAATTCTTGTCATTTAAGGGCCTAAGAGCCATGCCATTTAAGGGCCTAAGAGCCATGTCATTTAAGAGCCTAGTGCTATGCATTTAAGATTATTGCACTATATTGAGTTTTATGATGAGTTGATTTTGGGTGAGAATTATGATGAGAAAAAGGTTTGATGTGCGTGAGATGATTGAATGAGAAAAAACCATGCATATGGGCATGATAATATACTAGAGGAGCTATGGCAAAATTTGAATGAAGATAAGTTAACAACGGTGTTCTTGAGGATAATAATGACTTAGAATTGTTTAGAGAGAATTAGAGGTTAGGAGGGTGTAATTTGTGTGCTAAGATTGTGTACTAAGGACTTGAGTGTTCATGATTGTATTAAGGGTGGAAAACTAAATGTTGGGTGTAGTAATATACTAAGAAAGCCATGTCAAAATTTGGAAGAAAACTAAGTGTTTAAGATGTTCTAAGAGATTTTATGACTAAGGAAATTTCTAGTAATCACTAAGGGCTGTTTTGGTGAAAATGGATAAACTATGGAGTTCTTGAGTACTAGGAAGACCTAGGGATGTCTAAGAGGGACTAGGGGTTATAATGGTGAGTTTTATGCACCAAAACCATGGTTAAGGAAGCTAGGAAACTTGTACAAAGTTTGAAGGAAAAGTAAGGTATAATGACTTATAAGGATGTAAGCATGTGCTAGATTATATATGGCTTTGAGAAGTTTTGAGTAAAGCAATGGGTGTGCAAAATGATGCTTGAGGTGTAGTTAAGATGGTGGTGAAGAAACATAATGATTAGTTGAGGTCTTAGGCAAAGTCACAAGAGGGAAGTGTAAGGAATCAAGTGTTAAGTGTAAGAATTTTGTAAGAAATTGAGTGTCAAGTTTGGTGATTTTTGAGGAAGGTTTAGTACATGTTTTAAGGTGTTTTAAACATGTAGGAAACATGTGGAAAGATTGTGGAATGAGTGGGAAAAGATTGGGGTGAATTTGGAGTTCAAAATGAGGAGAAAAGCACTTGGAAAATAGGTTCTGCTGTGGACCGCCCCTAGGACCGCCCTGTGGGGAGGTCCAGGCAAATCGTGCAGGAAATTAAGCTTCTGGTTGGGACCGCCCCTGGGACCGCCCCAGAGGGGCGGTCTAGTGCAGAGAAAAAGAAAAATTTTTGTTTTTGGCTTCTAATGATGGGGGATTGAATGGTAATGGTTGTAGATGATGTTTAGGCCTTGTTTGGTGACATGTAAAGGCCTTAAGAGGTGTAAACAAGTATGAGGTAATGAGAAGTGATTAACTTATATGATTAAGTTTAAATTACGATGACTTAGTGGTCCAACATTAGGGAGTGATGATGATTAGAAAGATAAGCATATAATGACTTAAGAGATTAGGGTAAGTAATGATATTAAGTGTTTAAGGTTAAGTTGGTAAGAATTTAAGAAGAGCTAGATGGAGATTGATGTGTAATGATAATATAAGGTTGTTAAGACATGTTTGGTGAGTGACAATTAATTAAGTGGGTGAATAGGTATAAGGAATGAGGAGAGGTGATTCACTTAAGATTAAGTTTATAAGAACTTAAGTGGTATTTAGTTGGAAATCATTAGTGATTAAGTAAGCTAGGTTAATTAAAAGTAATTAACCACCAAATTCGATGAATGTTTTAGGGTTTGAGAATTTGGACTCCAGAGGGGAGTAAGCAACCGAACGACCAGCGGTGAACGGTACAGTTCTCTTGTGACCTGCTTGCTAACGAGGTGTCCCTCGGCTTGTGTGCTATTTTTTTTTGTGTGCTCACTAAGCAAGATAAAGCATGCAACCGGAATATAATATATTTATTGTATTGTGGTGTGTTTGAAAACTAACACAACATACCGTGGAACTTACTAACCAACGTGTAGTAAGGAATTGAGTGAGACTAAGGAACGCTCCCTAATATGGTACGATATGAACCGAAAGAGGTTAACCAACAACATGGTCCTGAGACTATTACTAACTGGAACTTGAGTGAGGAAACCCGGGACCGATCTCCGGTCATGCATGCTAAGGAAAAAGGGGGACGGTATCTGAATCAGATCCGCCCTCCGCTTAAGGACTTGTCTTCGGACTTGTAGCCTAGGGCCGGTTGCCGGCTCAGCTGCGCTGGACTCCCGTCCAGAGTAGTGGCATTAGAGGTGCGGTGGGATCACCTAAATCCCAGGTTCGAATTAAGCTACAACCATTCCCTTCCAGGAACGGTTTGTATATTGAGATTAAGTTAAGATTAAGATTAAGGTAAGGTTAAGATAAGTTGCAACCATTCCTTTTAAAGGATGGTTTGTATAATTAAGATTAAGATAAGCGACATCCACTCCTTATAAAAGGATGGTTGTTTCTCAGATTAAGATAAGACTAAGATTGAGGTGAGGTAAGGATGGACTAAGATTAAGAGGGAACATTACTTAAGGAGTTAAATAACTAACTCTCTAATTAAGGGAACGCATTTAAGTCGTTCATTGTGTGTGAACTTTGATTGTTCATATATGGATTGTTGTTTACAGCACTTACTATTATGTTGTGCATTTAATCAACCTCCATGCTATCGACAATTAGTCGTCGTAGCCACGTTAGCTTGGGGGCCATGAGGGGATCGTACCACATTCGTGCTGACCCCCTTTGGGGGCTGTTTTTACTACACAGGTACATCAGGAAGCGGCCGTCGCAAGAGTAAGAAGAGGATACAAGTGTTAAGGATTAAGTGTGACCTACGAGTTGTGCATGTACACTCGTATGGCAATTGAGTTAGTAGATGTATAGGTTGTTGAGAGGATTGTAAGAAGAATATGCATTTGGTTAAGGTTGTTATGTACTAATGTTCGGTATATTTCTGTAGTCAGACCGTGGCAAGGTCCTGGATTGTAAAGAATTCCGCTGTGACATGTTATATATATCTGTTAAGTTGCGAGACCACATTTGGATTGAGTTGGGGTGTTACAGTATCCTAGCATATTTTAACACTAATTTGGCACTTCCTAAGCCACTCACTAAGCTCATCACTCATTTCTATGAAAATTTTACACAATTTTCACTCTTAGTCTTCTTCCTTAGGTTCTTACTACAGTTTTTGTTTTCTATCTCAATGGTTCACCAACTAGTGTCACTCTAATACTCATCTTGCATTATTTTCTTTCCCATATTCTACCCATCTACACACTCACCACTAATCAAGTTTCCTAGATGATTAACTACTCAAGCTCAACACCAAAACACAACTTAGTTAATCTTAGGTTATTTCTATCAACACTCACACTTAAGGAGTTCTAGATTCTACCAAAATTTTGATAGGGGTTCCCCTATAATTTTAGCATTGCCCACACACACAATTTCCACTCACCTACTCATTCCCAATATCGACAACAATTTTAAGCACTAACAACACATTAAATTCATGCACATACATAATCTACTTCCCATGGCTTCCAAGCCTTTACCATCATTTAATCAACTAAAACAACTCAGTCTCTTCCTCATTATGCAATACATAACCAATACTTAAACAATGTAAATTTCCTCAAACATAAGCATTAAAATTCTATTTTCTCACTACATACAAAACTAGCTCAAAGGTGAGTTCATTTAGCTTGAATTTGCTAATTCCCTTTCTTTTCTTCCTTTCTCCTTTCTTCTTCTCCTTTTCTTTCTTCTTGTTCTATCCTCACAAAATTGGTATTGCTACAACCCACCAATGAACAACAATTCCCACTTAGAACTAGCCCTTATTTAACCTAGGGTTTAAACACATGTTTAAGGCTTAAAGGAGGTATTAATTTATACTTCTAGGTGAAGTTTTGAGCAGTGAAAGCAAGCTCTAGCACCACTCTTTAGGAGCTAAAAATCGGCTGAAGCAAGAGGGGGAATAAAAGCTCAAAATCTAGAAAAATTCTTGTTGAAGAAGAAGAGCTAGAAAATGGGTTTTAAGGTTCCTTTCTTTCCTTTAAACAACTAGAAGATTATTTGGCTTCAAATGGTCTCCTTTAGCCTTCAAGGGGAGCTACAACCATGAGATGAAGTGTGAGTTTTTCTGATTTTTAAAACAGGGAAATACTCTTTTATACCCCAGATCTAAAAATGGTGATTAATTACTCTAATATGATTATTAATGGCCTAATGGTGCCTAGAGAGTATTGGTAAAGAGAATTAAACCAAAAGAAAAGATAAAATGCGCAAAAGGCGAAAAACGCTAAAACGCGCATTAAATGAGTATAGGAGGTATAGACCTCGGTTAGGGTCCGAGATGGATTCCTAAGGCTTAGTTAGGCCTAATTAGAATACGGGAATGATTCCCGAAGAAAACGGACCCAAATAATGGATTAAAACGCTAACGGAGTTTTAAAGCACGTTTTTCGAGAAAACCCGAAAACGTGACTTTAAGTGGTCAAATAGACCCGTAAAAATTATGGTTGACTATATAAATATAATTAAGTATTAATGGAAGCTTAATAACCATTAAAAATATAGAAACGAGAAAATCCAAAAACGGGCCCAGTTAGTGAATAGTGCCAAACCGGGTAAATTAACGGGTGTTTTCTGTAAAAGAGAAAAAACGCTCCCAGCTTGTATTTTGTGTGGGGCCAGTTTTAATTAGTATACACACACACACACATTTAATAAAATTCTTAGCTTATTAAGTCACTAGATGACCAAGAAATAAAGTAGAGAGGGGAATAGTAAAATGAGATATTAGTACTCTCTCACCTCCATTTCTCCTTCTCATTTACGACTTCCCAGCCCCCTCTCTGTATTCTCTTCTTCCCCTGAGCCTCCATTGCCGATTTGAAGAAGAGAAAGCGCCCCCATCTTCAATCTCCCTTATCTTGCTCATTTCTCCACCAAATCACACAAAAATTGTACCGCTAGATTCCTCTTGGAAGGGCTCCGTTTTCCACCCAACAAAAGCTTGGAACCTCCATCTTCACCTCCATGGCAGTTTGGCCTATTGAAGCTTGAAGGGGTGATTTTGACTCTCCGATTCATCTCCTTGATGCTTTAAGGTAAAAATAAGCAACAGTTTTATCCATTTCTAGCTTGTTCTTGCAAATTTGGAAAATTTCCCAGCATTGGATTTTTCCCCCGTTTCAGCCGATTCTTCCATGCTCTTGTGGGTGTTGGAAACTCCATCAATTTGATTATCAAGCTCTCCTTTGGACATTCTGTAACGCCCCTATTAACCATAAATACAGTGGAAATAAAACTCTAAGGCGATTACAGACCATCGGGTTCCAAACACCCGGCACCAAACCTCACCAATTACAACTAACAATCTACAAAAGCTACGGTCTGAACTCGAGAAAAACTTAACACAAACATAATAGAAATTAAACACATTAACTCTCCACAAAACCTAGTCCCATCCCAAACGCTCATTCTCTTCGTGGCCACCTGTAAATCAATTCGTACCTGCAAGATGAAACTAAGCAGCCCACCCCGGGAGGGGTGAGTCAGTTCCCTGGAATGGAACTGGTACAATTCTCCAAAACAATCTTTTAAACGAAACTCTTCAAAATAAACAGTAACTTGAAATTAAACTCTTGAAAGTAAAGCAGGGAAACAAGGCACTTTAAAATCACCAAGCCAAAGATAACAAGTTAAGGACAAAGATAAATGATAGAAAGGTAAAGTTAGTGAAACACAATCACATCATGTGTTAGTGAACATCCATTTCCTTAGTTAAACCCAATTCCCATTAGGAGTAGAAAAACTCAGATAGTCACAAAGGACTAGGAATAATAAGATAGATCCAAGAACCAAGAACTCAAGAGTGGAATAATTCAACTGGAGAGATGGCCCCCACCGCCAATCACGTCCTTTTAGGACAGGGGATATACAGCCCCTCACTGTTTATCACGTCCACTAAGGACAGGGGATATACCCCTCACTGTCTATCACGTCCACTAAGGACAGGGATATACAGCCCCTCACTGTCTATCACGTCCACTAAGGACAGGGGATATATAGCCCCTCACTGTCTATCACGTCCCTTTCTGGGACAGGGGATATACAGCCCCTCACTGTTACCATAGAAAGACGCGCGCACGTCGAAACCTCAAGAACTAGCTCATGGATGAAACAATATCCAGAGTCAAAAGAAAGATTTCCAAGATTGACCTTTTTCCAACTCCCACTAGATCACCAACTACCCAGAGCAATACCAAAACACTCAGTCCTACAGAGTGCAGAAGCGTAAACCCTAAGCAGTCAATGTCTAACGGGGCACCAAATAGAGGAACCAATACCCAAGTGAGTTTCACATCCAAGGCTCAGTTAGTCACACAAGCTGAGTTAGTCACACAACCAATTCCTTTTTAGAAATTCCTCTTAAAGTCAGTTAGCGTTTTCCAATACATTCCATAAGTCAATCATCAAAAATATCGGAGTACGAGAAATCGTACAAACATTTCATAAAGTTCAAAACACATCAAGCTGAGTACGAGAAATCGTACAAAACATTCCATAATCCAAAACACAACAAGCTGAGTACGAGAAATCGTACAAAACATTCCATAAGGTCCAAAACACAACAGCTGAGTACGAGAAATCGTAAACCTGGTAAGTGTAGAGCAGTAGCCAAACAGAAAGTGTGAACTTCCACTAATTACCTATAATTAATGTGTTCCAAGTATCGATCAGTTAAGTAGCTCACAGAGCTAAACACCTTTTACTCTTAATGAATAATAGTTTAAAGTTTACAATTATCCTCACGTAGTATCTGGGCCAGGTTCAGGTAATTAACTCTTTTGTTAGGCCCATTTCATTTAATCTGGAATGATTTGAAGTTTTAACCTGAGAGCGGCCCAAACTCTCTTGGACTGTTTATATGGCTTTTGAAGTTCACAGACTTGGGCATAGTAGGTTAGTCCAAGACCGGGTTGCGGTTTTGCTAATTAAACGAAATTCCCTAAAAGGATTGCGGGATTTCGAACATGCAACCCCGACTCAGTTCCAGGTTTATCTTGACCAACTACGCCATTGAATTTCTTGTCTAACAGATATGTCTAATTTTATTTTACTTACTTACCCTAGCCATGGGACTAGTTAAATAAACCTTTAAGTTATCATTGGCTAATTACTACAACATTGATTAAAGACCTGAAGCTTAGCACCAGTATATAGTTATATATATATATGTATATATATATATATTCTTCTAATTAAGTTTCCCACAAGAAATGTTAACATGATCTCTTAATATTTCTAATATACTTATATACATATATTAGGATTTATCCAAAACATTCCTTAGGAAATTTTTTAAATTTAATAACTCTTACACATCTAGTACCCACAAGGTATATTATATGTTTTATTATTACCTATGCAAAAAGGTGTTTAGTATCACCTTTTATGTATCCTTACTTACATTTAATTTCCTAAATGTTTTATTTTTACACACATTCCCTCCATAGACTATGTATAATCCTTTGGTACCAAATTTTAATAAACTTATGTCTTAATTACATTTTGGATTATTACAAAACTTAAGGTTTCAAAGGAATAACTTAATGAATTAATTTCCTTTATTGTATTCAGGATAAACATTATATCCCGACGTAAGGTAAAATTTACCTAAGAATTAAATCCCAATTCATAAGTGAATTTGTAAATTATTTAATAGGATCGTGTATTCTGAAAAATCCTCATATCTTATATCCAAGTGACATATTAATATTCCCAGTGTCAAAAGGTAAATCAGTATAATATATCCTATTTAACTTAGTTTTATCTAACTAAAGGCTCAAAGGTTCTAATTCTCTAATTATTATTTACAAACCTTTTATAAGTCCTAACCATTAAAGACATCACCTATTTGTAAATTCTCATTCTGAATATTGGTAATTTGTAACACCCCCAACCGTTAAGCTCATCATTACCTCATAATTGTCACCCATTACTCTGACTCACGCAGCGGAACTCTAATTACAACGAGGGGTGAAACAACGCCAATAGCCACCCATATGGCTAACCAGGCCTTCCTTACATTCCGTAACGGTCTGATGAACTGGATCAACCGAGTACTTCATACAAATACAATACTCATTTCACTTCTTTACTATACCAGTCTACAATATACGGATGCCGATAACATACTCGGACTTACACCTCTTTCAAATGCATTAGTAATTACTATCTAACTACCCATGCTTCATAGCAGTCCCCGTCCTACTCTCTCGAACGGTGGTCAGCTACAAGTACCTGCACACTAAAAACGTTCCCCCTAGGGGGTCAGCTTACGCTGAATATGAAATTCGCATATACCGCGTGCTAACCGCGGTACGCCGACTACTTTGGGTCGGATATACATGGAGTTCATTTTAATCAAACAACATGCATCATGACAATACAATATATGTATATTACACAAGGAATCTACATCCAATCAGGGAGCACAATTCCTAACTAACATAACAAGGTTGTTAGTTGTATATGTTTACTCTTAGGCCATGAGGGTTATACCTCACATGCCTTGTTTACTTATTCAGTACCTCTCCCGCTCTCTCGGTTACTTATTCAATTACACGCCCATTCTCTTGGGCTACTCGTACTATACTCACCCACACTCTCGGGTTACTTATTCTCATTATCTCACCCATACTCTTGGGTTATTTACACTCATTATCTCACCCACACTCTTGGGTTATTATACTCAAGCTCTTGTAGATTCTCGAGACACTACAGGCCTCCTCATGGCACACTAGCATAGTCTTACTTCCCCGGTTTCGACCCTACTCCGGGTCTAGCATGGTGGGAAGGTTCAACTAGCTCACGGAACTCTCTCTTAGTTCCTGTCTCTTTTACTTAGGCCCGACTACTCTCGGACTGCGTACATTCCCTATACTCCTCTCTCGGAGTTATAATAACATTATGTATACTAGTCTAGGAGCATCACTCTCGATGCTTCTAATGACCTTGGGAACATTACTTAAGTTTGGTTAATCTTAGGTTTTAAGAGTTACCCATATATTTACTTTACTCATACTTTCGGTTACTTGCATATACCAGGTAAAATCCTCATATAGGAGGTCGACCATGTCTCAAGGGAGCTACTAATCCCTCAGGTCTCTTTTACCCTCATCGCTAGTTCACATCTTCGAACTATCTTAAATCCTCTCGAAGGAGGTTCACTTATCCTTCCATCTCATTTGTTTCGTGGATTGTTTCAAAGTGGTTTTCTAACCATTATCGGGTATTTACTCAACCCGTACATCTCCTCACATTCTGGGGAGTTCATATGTTTGCGTTATCGTTATACTTTAATCGATAGCTTGTGTGTGTTTGCATATTACCATTGTTTATGAGACTACCCGATCTACGGGTTTTTAGTCAAACACTACTCTCTATGAGTCGGTCTATGCACTATGTTAGACCACACCGGCATACAAGTATGTTAGTTCATACAACATACAATAAAGCGTACATAATCAAACAAGGGATTATTTTCATGCTTTAATCTTGATTAAAGCCGGCAAACAACACACAAATCAGAGTAACTCGGTTAGCATACGGGGCATGAGAAAATCATACCTTTCACCGGGGTTCTTACTTTTACCGTGCCATCTCACCATGCTCGAGTCACGCACGATTCTCTGATAATGTTTCAAACATTATTATTAATACTAAGCTCATACGGTACATTATTAAATGCTACTCCCGTACTTACCCCGTTATCCCGTTATCTCGGTTTTACTTTTGTTAATTTGAGTTCTCACTTCTCAATCACTTCTAACACTTTCTTACACTTCCTAGGGCCTTTACATGTCACCAAACAAGGCCTTAACATCTTATAACATCATTAACATTTAAACCCCCATCATTTACAACCTTTAAAACACTCACGGCATGATTCTGGGGGTGGTCCGGGACTTGGTCCTTACCCTAAGTCCCGGACCAATTGCAAACTTAACTCTCGGGTGAAAATTACACATGGTCCGGGACCTTGTCCTGGAGTATAGTCCCGGACCAAAGCAGCACTTGCACTCTCGACCTTAATTTGGGTGTGGTCCGGGACTTTGTCCAAGGACCAAGTCCCGGACCCTGCTAAAACCTGCTCCAAACTTGATTTTTCCACTCCAAATCAATCCTTAAACCACCCTTAATCTTTCCATAAACTTTCCACAAGTTTTCCACATGTTTAATCACCTTAAAACATGCTCTAAAACTCTTCAAATCATAGGCTCAAACCTTACTCAAACTCTTGCTCAAATTCACACATTTTTCATTCTCATTTTACACTCATGCACACTAGTGCATTTCTAACTTCTCTTGACACTTGCATTATTGTTCTCTCTTCATTTAACCATTCCAAAACTTCCAAGATAATGCACACCTCTTACCAAGTTCCATGACTCACTCTTAAGGCCTTAAATCTACTTTGTTTTCTACAACTCTTCAAGCATTTAAACCACCTCTTTTGCTACAGATTTTGCACAAATCTCTCACCTTTACACAAGTATTCCCATGGTGATTTTCTAAGCCAATTAAATCTCCTCCAACACCTAGTTTCTCTAGGTCTTTCCTCTACTCAAAACAGCACTTAACTTACTTAGGCTTCTGCACAAATTTTGCCATAACTTGGCTACTTTTCTAACATTGCCCAAAGTTCATACCACCATATAAATCATCCTAAAACTAGCCAAACCACAAGGGTTCTATCAGCACTCAATAATTCCTCGTTAATCAAACAAAACTCATTAAACACCATAAAGCATTATTCATCAAATACATAGCTCCCAAAACAAGCATTAACTCACAAATGTTTTCTCACTTGCATTTATTTCTAAGCAAGAACCTTATCACCACAACTCAAGTGGGGTTCATTCATTTTAATTACCCTTCCCAAATTCTAATACATATAGAATATACATTGGGTTGGTTCCTTACCTTGCATTCTCTTAAATTTCCTTATTGACACTCTTCTCCTCTTCTCATCTTCTCTTCATCCAAAAATCGGTCTAGGCATAATCTTGCCCAATTATCTAGATCAATATACCAATGGACGAATAGAGTACTAATTAATCCTCCTAGTTGTGAAAACAACTCATGAATTCAAGAAGAGGGTTTAAGGTGTAGAATTTGAACATTACCTTTGGAAACCCTAGAATTGGTTTTGCCAAAAATCAAAGGAGGAGCTCCAACCCACCATTAGAGGTTTGAATAACAGCTCAAAGCAAGGAGAAGAAAGGTATCAAAATTAGCCAAAATCGGCCACACAAGAAGGTGAAGAAATATGCAACTTTCTTTGGATATTTTTACCTTGGATGAAAGAGGAAGCCTCAAGCTTCAAAATAGTGTGCTTTTCTCTTCAAATGCCCAAAACCCATGGAGGTCAAACTTCTCCATTTGAGATTTTGGAAAGAGGGAATGATAGGGCTTGAAGAGAGGAAGAAGAATATGTGTTCGGTTTTTCATTTGGAGCTCTAACATGGCTTGAGCTTGGAGAGAAAGAGAGACCTCCATTGTTGTTGTTGTTGCAGCTCGAATCGCCAGAGGAAGGGAGGAGAAGGCAGCTCACGATGGAAGAAAGGAAAAGAGAAGGAGAGAGAAGGAAGGAAAGTAAGTTATTTACTTTTTCACTTTTTAACTATTTGCTTTATGACTCACCACTTAATTAGCTAGAATATAGTGTGAGAGAGAGCTAATTCATGCTCTAAAATCGGCCCGCTTAATTAATATAGGCTGAGAGCGTTTTCGACTTTCACAGAAAACGCTCGTTAATTTACCCGGTTTGGCACTATTCACTTACCGGGCCCGTTTTTCGGATTTTTCTCGTTTCTTTATTTTTAATGGTTATTAAGCTTCCATTAATACTTAATTATAGTTATTTAATCAACTATAATTTTTACGGGTCCGTTTGACCACTTAAAGTCACGTTTTCGGGTCTTCTCAAAAAACGTGCTTTTAAACTCCGTTAGCGTTTTAATCCATTTTTTTTGGATCCGTTTTCTTCGGGAATCATTCCCGTATACTAATTAGGCCTAACTAAGCCTTAGGAATCCATCTCGGACCCTCTCGAGACCATATATCTCTTATACTCATTTAACACGCATTTTAGCGTTTTTCGCTTTTCAAGCGTTTTCTCTTTTCTTTTGGTTTATTCTTTTTACCAATACTCTTTAGGCACCATTAGGCCCTTAATATTTTATTAGAGTAATTTAATCACCATTTTTAGATCCGGGGTATTAAATAATTAATGTTATAAATGTAGTTTATATGTCTTATCTAATTCCAAGAAACTTTAAGGATCATTATTTAGATTAAATTCCTAATCACATTTTAATATAGTTTTATATCTAATCCTTTTAATGATTTCATCTTAAAATATTAAGTTATTACTCAATACTATAAATGTCAAGAAATGATTAAATCTAGACTTAATAATCCTCTTCACATTTGGATGTAAAAGTAACTCATTTATTTTATTATTGTTTATATAAGAACATTTAAATGTAAAAGTATTTCATTCATTTTATTATTAATTATATAATAAGATCTATTTGTGTAACACTTTATGTAATCTAATTACAAATACTCCTAAATTTTAACTTATTAATTTTTTAACCCAATTATAGATTTACATTGTGGTCATTGATTAAATATATACATGTATTTTAACACTGTTTATATGAATCTTAGAAATTTAAAGGTAACTCTTTAAGCCTAATACATTACTATAATTTAACACCACCTCATATAATATTCTTCTATTTGTATTATGTAGAGGTTTAGTTTAACTTATTAATTCCTTCGTATTATATTTCCTATAAGGTATTTAATTTTATTATGTTTACTGTGTATATATTCATATATATACTAGGATTTATACAAAACATTATTTATGTAGTTTTATTGTATTTAATTATTTATATTAACTTTTACACACACCCCATCCAAAATATGGTTAATAAAATAAGTATTTTCCCTTAGTTTAATTAAAAATATCAACTCCCATAATATAGTAAATAAAATGTAGGATAACTAAATTCCTTAATTTATATAACTTTCTACTTAAGTAAGTATATATACATATATGTAAATAATTTCACTTCTCTTAAAAGCTAATACAAAAAAACATTTATAAACTTACTGTTATAAAATGTTAATTTAGTTTCCTTTATTTTCCCCAGCTTAAAAGTTAATTAACAAACCATACTTTAATTTTTGGTTACATTAAAAACCTTATATTATAGGTTATTCTTATGAAAAACTCATAAACACAATTTTTAAAACCTTTTACCATTTCCCAAAAATTCCCAAATTTAATATACAGTAACTATAACATTTTAGACATATTATAAAATTTTTATTTCATAAAAATATCTTTTAAATTTAGCCAAATAATTCCAGAAAACCCGTAATTTGTAAAAATCATAACTTATGTTTAAAAACTCCAAAACCATATTAATTTACATCAAAATAAACTAGATAAAATAAGGAATCTATGGTTAAAATTTCAAGTCAAAATACATTCAGGAAGATATTTAATTTAACCCAACAAGTTAAGACTGTTTACTGGAATTTACTAAAACCCTTATAAACTAATTCTGGTATGTTTTAATCTCGGCCGTCCAATCTCTTAAAACGAGATCGGACAGCCCCTGTGCATCGAGTTCATCAGCGAACTCAATTACCAAACCGAGTACTAAATCCCGTTTTTCTCACAATCTACAGAACGAAATCGAGTGATTTTTGTTTCTATGGATTCGTAATCAAATTCCGGTTCTATTGGTACCAATTTCCCCAATTATAATGCAGAGTTCATCAAGATTCGAATTCGATTTCGAAAGTTAGGGTTTATCTCGATACAGAATAAAATCGAATGCAATTCCTCCAAATTCTCCTAGCCTAACACGAAATTGACTAAATTGGCACATGGGTTAGGTCGAAAACAAGACTACGAACAACATTATCGAGCAATTTGATCGGAGACTCACTGGATTGTGCGAATTAAGCGAATCCCAAATCGGAAAAAACTGGGGAAAACTCGAACTTTAACCAGTTCGTGGTGCCAACTTTGCGGATCTATAACTAGCAGTATAAAACGAGTTAGATTATGAGTAAGGGCTCATTGGAAAGAAGAAATGTAGATCTACGTATTGGTAGCAAGATCTAAACCTAACTCGCATCATACAGAAAGATATTGAAGTCACAAAACACGAGTTTACCTCTCTGTTTCGGTGTTATTTTATGTGCTGTTGAAACCAAAACTTTAGACCTCTATATCTCCCAACTGGTTACGATTCAGACTTGGGCATAAACACGAAAATTGTAGAGGGATTAGAGATCTTTACAACGAGCTAAAGAAATCGAATTTTGGTTGATTAACGAAGAAGTTATGATTGACACAAGTTACCTGAAAACGAAGGGAATTCTGGAATTCTGGAAACAGTTTCGCAAGGTGGCTACTTTGGCTCAATTTTCCGGTTGACTCAGAAGGATTTAGGGTTTGTATGAGTAATGGTTGGAAAGAGGAATTGTAGGACATGAGAATGGTGAAGACGGCATGGAAAAATATTGAGATGTAAAAGTTATAGCCGTCTAAAGTTAGGGCAAAGTAAGGGAAATCGGTTCCGAAAATCAAGGAAGAAATCGGCTAAGTGTGGGCGACCCATTACAGAGTGACACGTGGCATCTCTTAAAATTTTGATTCAAAACTTCAATCTAGCATAACTTTGGCTAGGATGATCCGTTTTTGACGTTCTTTTTATCGATCTTCATGGTTTTTCATAATCTATTTATTGGTATAGGTTTCATGGCCTGGTTTGACCATTCTCAAAAAGTCAACTCTAGCAAGGCTTAATAAGCTTTAAGGTTTCTAGAATTTTATATTGACTTTTATGTTTCAAACAATGTTCCAACACTTCCTAAAATCTTTATAATATAATTGGAGTGTTTAGAAATTTTCCCAAGATTTATTGACTTATAAATCTTATTATTAAATTCATAATACTATATAATAATATATAATAATTAGGGTTAAATAGGAGAAAACCCCTAAATAAACTTCACAATTCCATATAATTTTAATATTCATAATTCCATATAATTTAATATTCATAATGCCCTATAATAATTAATATTCATAATTCCATATAATAATTTAATACTTAATAGTATTATTAAAGGTTTAATAAAAGAAATCCCTAAATTAAATTAATTTAAATTAATTTAGGGGTATTTCAGTATATCCCCTTAAAAGAAACTTCGCCTCGAAGTTTAACAATCAACTAATAGGCACTCACACCGCTTCGGGTGTGCTGAGACAATAATTACTTCAATGATATTCCATACCATTCCAATCCTTTATCTCCATTTCAACATTCCACTCAGGGTACCGAAATCAAAGTACCGAAACCATAACAACGTGAATCAAAGTATAAACTGAAGCAAAACACAACACAAACGTGACAAAGTACTGTGCCACAACGTAAAACTACGTACATACATACACCTCTCATTACTAACAATGCAACGAGGCATAATCCGGATGAGATAACGAAGGAGGAGTATGCCAGCATATCCCCCTTAAAAGAGCTAAGGTACGCCCTCGTACCGCTACTAACTACACATTCAAGAATTCAACACCTTACTTAACCAGCTTTGTTGTACACTTTATCGCACCGTTGATTTTATCTGCGATCGATATATATATCTGTATCTCTTGATTGTTTTGCATTTGTATTTTCTTAACTGTTATAAAACTTTATTTTATGATCCTTATCCTTTCATTTTAGGAACGGTACGAATTATACGTCATTATATGATCATTTTATCATATTAATTATATTAACAAGCTATAAATCAGGTGTAACGTATTTGAGTAGTTTAAAATAATATTCCGATCATTTAATAATCCTCAATAATCTTCCAAAATTATCTTCAAAGGTTTATTAGTCAACCATATGTTAAAACTCTATAAGATAATATTTTTTTGTGACTTTTCAAGTTTCAATTGTTTTTATAATTAACTTAACTCTCGTATTTTAAGACGATTCATTCAATGTTTACTTTATAAATTTACTTATTATATAACTTCACCCAAGGCAGAATTTTAGGAAGTTCATCCAAAATCTGATTCCTTTATCTTAAAATTTATATATATATTTGTTGGGACTCTGTATAAAATTTTAAGTCAAACGAGCTAGTCTAATAAAACTCACTCACTCTTGGTAATTATTTTTAAGGTTTGTTCTATGTAAGTATTCTCCTGATTATTAAATCTTAGTACTCCCTTAGATAATCTTTAAGTAACTTCTTTTATTGATTTTTTTTTATATTCAACCAGAGGTGGATGTTGTATCTTGGAGTACCCAAACTTAATCCCCTTCCTCCATATATAGGTATTTTTCACCAAAGATTTAACTCAACGAACCCTTTACATTTATGAGTTTTAATACCGGATCTTAAGATACAAATTTTGATTTGTTCATTGTGGTTAGCAATGAGATATGCCTAGCTCAAGATTTCATGATGGTAACGTCTTACCACCACTTCCCCTCAAGTTCAACACAATCCATCACCTGCGTAGAAGATTATTTACAGTTAGATGACAAGGCTTGTCTAGCCCCTAAACTTCTAGAAGTGGGTGTGCACCCCCACTACTTTTGGCCTAGGAGTTCGTCGCACCAGGCACTTCCCGTAGAGTGTTAGGTTTATGTGCTTTCTTTCTAAAGTTAACATAGAGTTTTAATGTGTTTTACAAGTTCAATGTTGATCTTTTCTAATACGCTACTAGTTCTTGTTAGCTTAATAATTTTCTAGACTTAAGATTTATCTTAAACATTATCTTTAGGTAATAATTGATACCAAGTAGTTCATGAGATTTATTTTCAAACTTTAAAGGAGTTGAAGTACTTTCACATAATATCAATACTAATTTAGTTATGTAAAGTTCTATTTGTATACTGTTTTCAACCAAAAATATTCCTTAAAATTCTATGAATTTGTGTACTAGCTTTTAAGGATTGCATTTTTAGCAATGTATTCTCCATGGGTATGCTTTTGAAAAATAGCTTAATATTTGGTTTATCTCAACCAAAATCTTATCGTACTTATATAGGATGCTCAAAACTTATATATATATATATATTTTTTGTAGTTTACTGTTGGAACGGTATAACAACACATCACACTCAACAACATTCATAGAAGAAAAGTGTGTAAAGGAATCGTTCACAATTCCAAAAAGGGTTAGGAGTCGTGCCTTACTGGAGTCCTCACTTCCCAATTCTACCCGTTCCCCGTTCCCCAGTTTTAAGTGCACCTATAATCTAAGTATTTCACTCGGCTTGTTTTCTCGGGTTCAGAGTGTAACTACGCTCTGATACCACTTTCTGTAACGCCCCTATTAACCATAAATACAGCGAAATAAAAACTCTAAGGCGATTACAGACCATCGGGTCCAAACACCCGGCACCAAACCTCACCAATTACAACTTACAATCTACAAAAGCTACGGTCTGAACTCGAGAAAAACTTAACACAAACATAATAGAAATTAAACACATTAACTCTCCACAAAACCTAGTCCCATCCCAAACGCTCATTCTCTTCGTGGCCACCTGTAAATCAATTCGTACCTGCAAGATGAAACCAAGCAGCCCACCCCGGGAGGGGTGAGTCAGTTCCCTGGAATGGAACTGGTACAATTCTCCAAAACAATCTTTTAAACGAAACTCTTCAAAATAACAGTAACTTGAAATTAAACTCTTGAAAGTAAAGCAGGGAAACAAGGCACTTTAAAATCACCAAGCCAAAGATAACAAGTTAAGGACAAAGATAAATGATAGAAAAGGTAAAGTTAGTGAAACACAATCACATCATGTGTTAGTGAACATCCATTTCCTTAGTTAAAACCCAATCCCTTAGGAGTAGAAAACTCAGATAGTCACAAAGGACTAGGAATAATAAGATAGATCCAAGAACCAAGAACTCAAGAGTGGAATAATTCAACTGGGAGAGATGGCCCCCACCGCCAATCACGTCCTTTTAGGACAGGGGATATACAGCCCCTCACTGTTTATCACGTCCACTAAGGACAGGGGATATACAGCCCCTCACTGTCTATCACGTCCACTAAGGACAGGGGATATATCCCCTCACTGTCTATCACGTCCCTTTCTGGGACAGGGGATATACAGCCCCTCACTATTACCATAGAAGACGCGCGCACGTCGAAACCTCAAGAACCAGCTCATGGATGAAACAATATCCAGAGTCAAAAGAAAGATTTCCAAGATTGACCTTTTTCCAAACTCCCACTAGATCACCAACTACCCAGAGCAATACCAAAACACTCAGTCCTACAGAGTGCAGAAGCGTAAACCCTAAGCAGTCAATGTCTAATGGGGCACCAAATAGAGGAACCAATACCCAAGTGAGTTTCACATCCAAGGCCCAGTTAGTCACACAAGCTGAGTTAGTCACACAACCAATTCCTTTTTAGAAATTCCTCTTAAAGTCAGTTAGCGTTTTCCAATACATTCCATAAGTCAATCATCAAAAATATCGAGTACGAGAAATCGTACAAAACATTCCATAAAGTCCAAAACACATCAAGCTGAGTACGAGAAATCGTACAAAACATTCCATAAGGTCCAAAACACAACAAGCTGAGTACAAGAAATCGTACAAAACATTCCATAAGGTCCAAACACAACAAGCTGAGTACGAGAAATTGTACCTGGTAAGTGTAGAGCAGTAGCCAAACAGAAAGTGTGAACTTCCACTAATCACCTATAATTAATGTGTTCCAAGTATCGATCAGTTAAGTAGCTCACAGAGCTAAACACCTTTTACTCTTAATGAATAATAGTTTAAAGTTTACAATTATCCTCACGTAGTATCTGGGCCAGGTTCAGGTAATTAACTCTTTTGTTAGGCCCATTTCATTTAATCTGGAATGATTTGAAGTTTTAACCTGAGAGCGGCCCAAACTCTCTTGGACTGTTTATATGGCTTTTGAAGTTCACAGACTTGGGCTTAGTAGGTTAGTCCAAGACCGGGTTGCGGTTTTGCTATTTAAACGAATTCCCTAAAAGGATTATGCGGGATTTCGAACATGCAACCCCGACTCAGTTCCAGGTTTATCTTGACCAACTACGCCATTGAATTTCTTGTCTAACAGATATGTCTAATTTTATTTTACTTACTTACTCCTAGCCATGGGACTAGTTAAATAAACCTTTAAGTTATCATTGGCTAATTACTACAACATTGATTAAAGACCTGAAGCTTAGCACCAGTATAGTTATATATATATATATATATATTCTTCTAATTAAGTTTCCCACAAGAAATGTTAACATGATCTCTTAATATTTCTAATATACTTATATACATATATTAGGATTTATCCCAAAACATTCCTTAGGAAATTTTATTAAATTTAATAACTCTTACACATCTAGTACCCACAAGGTATATTATATGTTTTATTATTACCTATGCAAAAAGGTGTTTAGTATCACCTTTTATGTATCCTTACTTACATTTAATTTCCTAAATGTTTTATTTTTACACACATTCCCTCCATAGACTATGTATAATCCTTTGGTACCAAATTTTAATAAACTTATGTCTTAATTACATTTTGGATTATTACAAAACTTAAGGTTTCAAAGGAATAACTTAATGAATTAATTTCCTTTATTGTATTTCAGGATAAACATTATATCCCGACGTAAGGTAAAATTTACCTAAGAATTAAATCCCCAATTCATAAGTGAATTTGTAAATTATTTAATAGGATCGTGTATTCTGAAAAATCCTCATATCTTATATCCAAGTGACATATTAATATTCCCAGTGTCAAAAGGTAAATCAGTATAATATCCTATTTAACTTAGTTTCATCTAACTAAAGGCTCAAAGGTTCTAATTCTCTAATTACTATTTACAAACCTTTTATAAGTCCTAACCATTAAAGACATCACCTATTTATAAATTCTCATTCTGAATATTGGTAATTAATGTTATAAATGTAGTTTATATGTCTTATCTAATTCCAAGAAACTTTAAGGATCATTATTTAGATTAAATTCCTAATCACATTTTAATATAGTTTTATATCTAATCCTTTTAATGATTTCATCTTAAAATATTAAGTTATTACTCAATACTAAAATGTCAAGAAATGATTAAATCTAGACTTAATAATCCTCTTCACATTTGGATGTAAAAGTAACTCATTTATTTTATTATTGTTTATATAAGAACATTTAAATGTAAAAGTATTTCATTCATTTTATTATTAATTATATAATAAGATCTATTTGTGTAACACTTTATGTAATCTAATTACAAATACTCCTAAATTTTAACTTATTAATTTTTTAACCCAATTATAGATTTACATTGTGGTCATTGATTAATATATACATGTATTTTAACACTGTTTATATGAATCTTAGAAATTTAAAGGTAACTCTTTAAGCCTAATACATTACTATAATTTAACACCACCTCATATATAATTCTTCTATTTGTATTATGTAGAGGTTTAGTTTAACTTATTAATTCCTTCGTATTATATTTCCTATAAGGTATTTAATTTTATTATGTTTACTGTGTATATATTCATATATATACTAGGATTTATACAAAACATTATTTATGTAGTTTTATTGTATTTATTATTTATATTAACTTTTACACACACCCACATCCAAATATGGTTAATAAAATAAAGTATTTTCCCTTAGTTTAATTAAAAATATCAACTCCCATAATATAGTAAATAAAATGTAGGATAACTAAATTCCTTAATTTATATAACTTTCTACTTAAGTAAGTATATATACATATATGTAAATAATTTCACTTCTCTTAAAATCTAATACAAAAAAAAAACATTTTATAAACTTACTGTTATAAAATGTTAATTTAGTTTCCTTTATTTTCCCCAGCTTAAAAGTTAATTAACAAACCATACTTTAATTTTTGTTACATTAAAAACCTTATATTATAGGTTATTCTTATGAAAAACTCATAAACACAATTTTTTAAAACCTTTTACCATTGCCAAAAATTCCCAATATAATATACAGTAACTATAACATTTTAGACATATTATAAAATTTTTATTTCATAAAAATATCTTTTAAATTTATCCAAATAATTCCAGAAAACCCGTAACTTGTAAAATCATAACTTATGTTTAAAAACTCCAAAACCATATTAATTTACATCAAAATAAACTAGATAAAATAAGGAATCTATGGTTAAAATTTCAAGTCAAAATACATTCGGGAAGATTTAAATTAACCCAACAAGTTAAGACTATTTACTGGAATTTACTAAAACCCTCATAAACTAATTCTGGTATGTTTTAATCTCGGCCGTCCAATCTCTTAAACGAGATCGGACGGCCCTGTGCATCGAGTTCATCAGCGAACTCAATTACCAAACCGAGTACTAAATCCCGTTTTTCTCACAATCTACAGAACGAAATCGAGTGATTTTTGTTTCTATGGATTCGTAATCAAATTCCGGTTCTATTGGTACCAATTTCCCCAATTATAATGCAGAGTTCATCAAGATTCGAATTCGATTTCGAAAGTTAGGGTTTATCTCGATACAGAATAAAATCGAATGCATTCCTCCAAATTCTCCTAGCCTAACACGAAATTGACTAAATTGGCACATGGTTAGGTCGAAAACAAGACTACGAACAACATTATCGGAGCAATTTGATCGGAGACTCACCGGATTGTGCGAATTAAGCGAATCCCAAATCGGAAAAAACTGGGAAAAACTCGAACTTTAACCAGTTCGTGGTGCCAACTTTGCGGATCTATAACTAGCAGTATAAAACGAGTTAGATTATGAGTAAGGGCTCATTGGAAAGAAAAAATGTAGATCTACGTATTGGTAGCAAGATCTAACCTAACTCGCATCATACAGAAAGATATTGAAGTCACAAAACACGAGTTTACCTCTCTGTTTCGGTGTTATTTTATGTGCTGTTGAAACCGAAACTTTAGACCCTATATCTCCCAACTGGTTATGATTCAGAGACTTGGGCATAAACACGAAAATTGTAGAGGGATTAGAGATCTTTACAACGAGCTAAAGAAATCGAATTTTGGTTGATTAACGAAGAAGTTATGATTGACGCAAGTTACCTGAAAACGAAGGGAATTCTGGAATTCTGGAAACAGTTTCGCAAGGTGGCTACTTTGGCTCGATTTTCCGGTTGACTCAGAAGGATTTAGGGTTTGTATGAGTAATGGTTGGAAAGAGGAATTGTAGGAGAAGAGAATGGTGAAGACGGCATGGAAAAATATTGAGAGATGTAAAAGTTATAGCCGTCTAAAGTTAGGGCAAAGTAAGGGAAATCGGTTCCGAAAATCAGGGAAGAAATCGGCTAAGTGTGGGCGACCCATTACAGAGTGACACGTGGCATCTCTTAAAATTTTGATTCAAAACTTCAATCTAGCATAACTTTGGCTAGGATGATCCGTTTTTGACGTTCTTTTTATCGATCTTCATGGTTTTTCATAATCTATTTATTGGTATAGGTTTCATGGCTGGTTTGACCATTCTCAAAAAGTCAACTCTAGCAAGGCTTAATAAGCTTTAAGGTTTCTAGAATTTTATATTGACTTTTATGTTTCAAAACAATGTTCCAACACTTCCTAAAATCTTTATAATATAATTGGAGTGTTTAGAATTTTCCCAAGATTTATTGACTTATAAATCTTATTATTAAATTCATAATACTTTATAATAATATATAATAATTAGGGTTAAATAGGAGAAAACCCCTAAATAAACTTCACAATTCCATATAATAATTTAATATTCATAATTCCATATATAATTTAATATTCATAATGCCCTATAATAATTTAATATTCATAATTCCATATAATAATTTAATACTTAATAGTATTATTAAAGGTTTAATAAAAGAATCCCCTAAATTAATTTAAATTAATTTAGGGGTATTTCACATTCTAAGGTAATACCTAAGTTAAAGCCTAAAAAAACTAACTCTTAAAATGTTAGCTTTCTGAGGAAAGTTGAATGATTTATTTGTTGTGTGTGGTGTGGGGAAATGATTGTAGATAGCAATCTAGACTCCCTTGTGTGTTGTGAAAACAAGAAGAGGAAGAGGAAACAAGAGAAAGAGGAAGAAGAGAAAGAAAATCGAAAACAAACAAGGTAATAAACTCACCTTGAGTTGGTTTTATTTGACTTGCAAATAGATTTAGTGTTATATTAATGACCTTGAGTTGGTGTAGCCAAGATACCATAAGGTTGTTTGTTGAATGATAATGTTTTAATGTTTTTGAGTGGGCAAAATAAACCTAGAAACTAAGCTACTATATATGTGTGAACAAGGTGGGAATTTAATGTGTTGTTGTAGTAAGTGTTTGTGGTTGATGATGCCTAAATCAAACTGGGGTGAAGAACTGATTTGTGAGCTGTTTTGATGTGGTGGAGATTTGGGGAGATTCTGTCAATTTGGTCTAGAAATTTGGAGGCTTTGGGTGTTTGTTATGAGAGAAGAAACAAGGTGTGTTTGGATTTTTCATGAGTAGTTAATTGCCTTGTGAAACAAGAGTTAGACTAGGGTTTAGAGAATGCATTGGTCTAGGAATGAATTGGAGTGGTCATTAGGTAATGTGGTGAGGTTGTGGAAGGCAATGAAACATCAAAGGAAACTTTAAAATGCACTGCTGTGCATAATGCAATAGAGAGAATGAAATTTATGAATTTGAGCAGAATTTGAGTAAGGTTGAACCTATGTTTTGAAGAGGTTTAGAGCATGTTTTAAGGAGTTTAAACATGTAGGAAACATGTGGGATGATTAGGAAATGATTAGAGGTGAAATAAGGGTTGAAAACTGATCAAAAACTGTAAATTTTGACAGTTCCAGGGGTGGTCTGGGTTTGTAAATCGGTACACAAACCCGGACCACATCAAAAACACACCCGAGAGTCATAACAGGGGTTGGTCCGGGTTTGTATCCCGGTACACAAACCCGGACCACATGAAAAATGCGACAGAAACTGATTTCAGTGTTTGGTCCGGGTTTGTAATCCCGGACACAACCCGAACCAGTGTAAAAAACATGCCAGAAAGTATTTTTAAGTGTCCTAATGATGGGGATGTGAATGCAATGGTTTTAGATGATGTTTAGGCCTTGTTTGGGGACATGTAAAGGTCCTAAGAAGCATAAACAAGTGCTAGGAGTGAATGAGAAATATGTGAGTTTAAGAACACATGAGTAAAACTAAATTAAATGGGATAACAGGGTTAAGTAAGAGAGTATTAGTTTTTACATACCGTAACACCTTGATGTTAATAGAAACATTTGAATGTTATTAGTGGAACAAGTGTGAACTGAGGAATGGAAGGCCACACGGTAAAGCTAACCCCGGTGAAAGGTATGATTTTCTCATGCCTTGTATGCTAACCGAGTTTACTCTTATTTGTGTGTTTGTGTGCCGGCTTAATCAAGACTAAAGCATGAAAACGAACCATTGTTGTTTATGAATGTCTTGATGTATATAGTATGAGCTAACATGATTGAATGCCGGTGAGGTCTAACCTAGTGTGTAGACCGACTCTTGTTGAGTAACGAATGGCTAGAGACTTTCGTAGAATGAGTCGTTTCGTAAAATAACGGAAACATGCAAACACACAAGCTATCAATTAAAGTATAATGATAACGCAAAATATGAACTCCCTAGAATGTGAGGAGATGTACGGGTTGAGTAAATACCCGATAACGGTTAGGAAACCATATTGAAATAATCCACGAGATAAATAAGAGTGGAGAGTTAAATGAACCTCCATCTAGAGGATAGTAGATAGTTCAAGATGTGAACTTGTAAGAAAGGTAAAAGAGACCTAAGGGATTATTTAACTACCTTGAGACATGGTCGACCTCCTATATGAGGATTTTACCCAGTATGAGAAAATAACCAAAAGTATAAGTAAGTGAAGTGTAAGTGTAACCCATAAACCTAAGATTACCCGAACTTAGGTAATGTTCCAAAGTCATTAGAAACATCAAGAGAGATGCTTCTAGACTAATATACTTAAGAATAGTATAACTCCGAGAGAGGAGTGCATGGGAACATGTGTAGTCCGAGAGTAGTCGGACCTATGTGAAAGTAGTAGGGACTAAGAGAGAGTTCCGTGAGCTAGTCAACTATGCTCGAGAGCCATGTGTTTTGGCTTAAGTATGTATTATGAGAAACAAGCGAGAAGAGCGTAGGAGACCTGTAGTGTCTCGAGAACTACGTGTGCTTGAGTAATAACCCAAGAGTGTGGGTGTGTATAAGAATGAGTAACCCGAGAGAATGGGTGAAAATAAGAGTATGTAACCCGAGTGTATGGGTGAGTTATTGAACAAGTAACCAAGGCATGGTGAGGTATAACCCTCAAGGCCTAAGAGTAAATTTACCCAACTAACAACCTTGTTATGTTAGTTCAGGATTGAATTCCATGGTTGAATGTGAATCCTGGTGTAGTGTACATATGTAATGTATTGCTATGTTGCATGTTGATTGAATTAAAAAGAATCTCATGCTCTCGACAAAAGTAGTCGGTGTACCGCGGTTAGCACGCGGTATATGCGAATTTCATATACAGCGAAAGCTGAGCCCCTTGGGGCCCATTTTTATTTTCAGGTACACCGAAGATGATACCGTTCGAGTGTAAGACGAAGACGGTGGTTAACATGGGTAGTTAGATTTAATTACTTATGTACTAGAATGAGGTGTAAGACCGAATATGTTATCGGCATCCGTATATTGTGAACTCGGGTATAGTAAGAAGTGAATAGAGTTTTGTGTTGTATTGTGTACTCAGTTGTTCCAGTCCATCAGACCTTTATTGTAATTGAGATAGGCCTGGTTAGCCATATGGGTGGCTAACGGCATTGTATCACCCTTCGTTGTAATAGAGTTCTGCTGCGTGAGTAAGGGTAATTTGTGAAAGTTTAAGAGGTATTGACGAGTTTAACGGTTGGGGTGTTATAAAAATGGTATCAGAGCGAAGTATCGCTCTGATGACTGGAAATACCGAGCTTAGGAAATACCGAGTTAGGGATTAGAGACTTAGGGCTAAGGGTTGAGTGATAGCGTGAGAGATGCGCTAGTTAGGAACTTCCAGTGTGATCTGGATACCTACAATACCAAACCCGCCCTACACAACCCCCGTACTAAATAGCCCGGGAAAGAACGCCAGAGAGACGGGGAAACCCAATATGGCAGTTATTTAATACTTCAATATGAACCAGAATCCGTCATGCGGTAGATCCCGAGAACCAGAAATCCCGGAGACGGAACTCGCTAGAACGACAATAACCGCACTCAATGGCGGGAGATTGAGACATCCTATTCAAAGGAAACCAGAATCTGTGGCAGCATGGGCGACATGCCTAGCAGTCGCGAGAAACCGGCTGGCCGAGCAGCAGCAAGAAGGAAAGCACCAACAGTGCAACAAAGCGGATTCATGAGAAATAACGAGAACCGGGACACAAGTCTACGGACCGCCATAATTAAATAATACCACCAACGGTATATTAACCAACTAAAAATCTAGTTTAGAGTAGGTACACCCACCCCGCCACACCCGAAGGGGTCGCAATACCTAACGGGCATAGCTTCGACAGCTACAAGCATAACTACGGGAAACATCCAAATAGGACTACAAAAGTAGTGCCTAAATAAAATAAGTTTTGGTAACCACGGTAAATGTGTGGGAGTGAGCACCAAAGAAACGACACAACACTGAGTAATTAAGGAACTCCGAGAGCGGAGAAGCACCTAAATGGATGACAGCCATGTCAAGATGAATGAGAAATAACTCTAAGGAGTAGTTATCCAACTAAGGAACCAAGGAAGAACCGACAAGGCTACTGAATACAAATATGAACAATACCGTGGCCGGTACGAGTTAACAAAAAAAAACCGCCTGTACCGCGCACTTGCCACGGCAAGTGCAGTAAAAACGGGACTATTAAGAGGAACCTTAACAAGCAAGAAGTACTTAGCAAAGTACTAAGATGCCGAGAGAAGCCAATATGGCAAGATAACCCTAAGAATTTTGAAATGAAAATCTGGAAAGGTCTAACAGCCTAACCACTGTATTGAAGAGCATACCAGTCAGTGAGAAGCTAGATCTGGCAAGAAACAACCGGCATTGAAATGCCGTGAAGATATTATTTTCAAAACTCAAATTTTTCTTTCAAAACGCAGAACTTTCCAAAACCCCAATTTTAAAACCAAACCAGAGAACCACGGTAAGTTATTATAAGAAGATATAAGAGGAGTTGGCAACAGAATACTTCACCTAGGCGTGTGACCGACACTACAGTGTACTAAATGAGACATGGGATGACCGCACTCCGAAGGAGCTTGCGGGCCTGACAGACCAGTTATGAGTTAGTCGGGTAAGTGGTAACGTATCAATAAGATACTCCATGAATGTATACAAGTAGAGTACGGAACACAAGAAGTAGCCCACTCCATACTACGGACGAAGGAGCCAATACAACCCAAGACGGTGGACACCCCGAATGATCGAAGGACACAAAAGAGCTTACCAAGATAAAGGAATCAAGAATCCAGTAAGATGACGAATTTAAGAATATAGCGTTAAGAAGTGCGAGAAGCACAGAGTATTAAGTATGGACATTGGATATGTCTCAGGAGACACTTAATAGCCGGAAAGAGTACCAGCGTAAGCAATACGGCGAATGCCTAAAGGAACACATTAATGTTCGATAAACGGGATAGAATTTCCACAGCATACCTCACTAAAGAGAATAACGACCAGACCAAGAAGGTATAGGAAAAGTACCAATAATCTACCTAATAACGGGAGACATTACAACCCTAAACGGGATAGTCAAGTATATAACCGCAAGACGGTGTAAGGAACTGAATATACCCATGAATTCAGGCCAGATGTGATGGCATAACTCAGTAACACCTAGGAGCAATCCGTGAAGGGTGCGAGAGTCAACAATAGTTGAACGAGATATCGTGTTGAGAGTTCAAGTGTTAAAGCGACCACTCGGGTGGAACCCGAAGGGATCCCACGTAACAGGGGATACCCTAAATTGCCAGAAGACATGAATGAATGTCGAGATACAAAAAGGGCCTTCCAAGTACGGAAGTGTGGTGAGACAACCATATCAAAAGAGCCCAGTAGTACCTCCAAACCATTTAATGCTATACGAAGAAGAAGAAACCTGAATAAACAGCCCGCATAGAGCATGGCGAGGCAATGTGGCTTGTAAGCAGAAAACCAACTGCAATACGTAGATCCAAACATGACAAAACCTATGCATAAAGGCATAAGAGGAACAGTGGAGAATGAACCACTACCTTAGAGTGGGACTGTCCTCGTTATTGTGGAGCCTGGAGGGAGCGGCAATTGCGTGAATCCTCCAGAGAAAGGCTACCACCTAAGAAAGTAATGTGAAACCGCTAGAGCGGTGTATTGAAGCTTGAGCATGTTTATTGCCAAGCAGTAAATTGAGTAGAGATAATAGTAGAAAGGCTTTGAGCAGCAACAGTTGTAACCGAAAGAGTAATCGGTTTAGAATCGAACACACTTGTGTACAATGAGAACCATAGAATGAAAGATGCGCAGGAAGCGCAAAGAGATTTAAAAGAGTAGTATATTTTATTGAGCCAAGTGAATGACAAGCCATAGTATAAATGGCGGGAGTACATGAGCGGAAGCTAAAGTAGCAGCGAATGCCATGTAAACGAATGTTGTTAATGAGTAAGAACATGGTACGCAGCAAACGGCCATTGTAAGAGTATAGCCAGACAGGGAAATGATGTTCATTCCTATTGTGATCTCATGAGAGATTTACTGCCAAGGGTTTACGCCTCTGCACTCTGTAGGACTGAGTGTTTTGGTGTTGCACTTGTGCGGTTATGATCGAGTGGGAGAGCTAGGAATTGAGGAATGTCAACGAAGCCTGTGGAGTGAGAATCCAGAGAAATAACTGTGCGGCCGTTGGCCAAAGATGCACAAAGAATGTGGGTCGTAACCCACAGGTCCCGGGACCAATGCATTGTAAATGCAGAGTACTGTGAATGAGGAATTCTTGTACAAAAACAAGTAAACAAACATAATTCAGAAGCAACTATTAAACGAGGAAGCACTACATACAAAGTAGTAGCTTGACCTCAACCGACAGTAAGTCGGAAGCAATAAGTGAATAATCACCAAGGTATACAATGCTATACGGAATAGATATCCAGAGAACTGGAGAGAAAATCTATAACTTAACGAAATCGCATACGGTAAGAGATACCACACGACGGTGTGTAACACATTGAGAGTACCAAAAGGGCGAATTAAGCTCTAGTTATCAGGTCACGCAGCAGAAGCTAGCGGGCCGTAATTCAAAGGTTAAGTATACCTGGCAATTGTAAATAACTGGCTAATCATAAATGCCTTGAAGCCTTAGAGGCTAGAACTAAACCCGGTTATGAGTTAATTAACCGCATTGAAGTTAAAACACTTCACGATACTCGAATTAGTGAACCAATGTTCAGTAATAACATATGATCGTTTACGCGGGCGTAACCCCTTTTTAAGGGGGGTAGGGCGAGAAACCGCTTAGAGTATGTTTTACGTTTAGTTGCGTAAACTACTATGTGCATAGCACAAAGGAATTGTTTTGATGATTGGAACTCATGTTACATAAACATGTGTACCCATTCATTGTGTAATTTCAGTTATCTCGCATGAGAGATGCAAGTAACAGGTATGTAATAGTTATGAAAAGAGGAGTAGAGAAACTCCTAGGGAGTGAGAATCCCTATAGTATATGTCTAGTGAGATTAGACATGAGTTATGATGAGTAAGAATCAGTATAAAACCGATGTGTAACCTAGTAGGAAGTGAGTTTCCCTAGGTAATTGTGTTTGAGAATGATTGATGGAGTGAGTTCCATCCTTGGATTTGTATGTGGTATGTTTTAAATTGAGTAACAATTTGACTAATGAGGCCATAAGTATGAGTTGCTTAGGTAAAGCAAGCAAAGTAAATTGATGATGACATGATGACCTAAGTTCTAGGACTTGGAGATAAGTTAAGATGGATTGTTTTATGGATGTGACTAGAAAGAGTAAAATATAGAAAACGAAAATGTTTGACTATCTGGTTGTTTGAAACTAACGTGGGAGGTGGAACTTGATCTGCTAGCGATCAAGGGAAACCGAACACAAATTGGGGTGGAAGGATAGTTCAACACTGATGCTGATCACATCAGGTTTGGATGATTTTTGAAGCTCACTATAAGTGGTCACAAGTAATCACGCTAAGAAAAGATACAACTACCATAAACCGGATTTGGAGTTGTGTGATGTTTTTAAAAAGAATGTTCAAACAGAATTTGAAAAAAAAATCTCTTCAAGTTGAAGATGGAAATGAAAACTGGTTTTGAAACCGCTATCACCCGCCGATGGCTGTGGCCTTAAGTCTTGATGACCGGTAGAATGGTGGGCGTGTATTAGTTTTGAAACCATTGTACCGTACGTGCGGCGGTCCTAAGTGACCGGTTGGGGCGGTGACAGTGTGTGATTTTTCCAAAGCGGGATGGGGAGAGTACCCTGTGTGGAGGGTGATTTTTCGGTATGAGGGGGGGTCTATCTGAATATGGTCTGACTGAGAAGCCTAGATCCTAGAAATGCCATTCTATGGAGGGTGAAAACCTGTTATTCTGGCATCCCTCAAGTACCTACTAAATCGTCCGTCTTTCCCAGAAAGCATAAAGGGGAATGCAAGTGTACACTACACCCGCTCTCAATGGGCCCCACGCGGACTTATGTCTCTATAAGGCGGAGTTGACTAGAGTCGCCACCTAGTTTGACCTAAGGAACTAGGAAGGGAGGAAAAGGGTTCTAAGAACCGTCAATTGACTCTGTGATATGGATTGGACTTATCTGGTCATACCAAAGATTCTGTGTGGATTCGCACTGGGTTACACCCCTTAGAAGTGGCAACGACCACGACTTCAGATTGGTGCCCGAGGAAACCTCGGTCTCCAATTGTCGGGATTGTCTTCTTTCAAAACCTTATTAGAGAGATTCATTTAAAAGCCAAGGATAGGATTAGGACAGGAAAAGAGAAAGAGAGTGGATGAGGCGAGCTCTTCTGCCAAGCTAACGCCAAGAGGAAGAAGATTGGTGAATTCGGATGGGTATGGAATGAAGATTTGGGAAAGGATTGAGGTTGAGTGAATAGACAAGACTTGAAGTCTGATGGTTTCAAGTTTGTGGGAACAGAAGAAGGTTTGAGTGTTTTGAGAGATATGAGAGCCACCTTAGAGGGGGAAAAGGGTTTTTTGTTTGGAATGGGGTCGCACCCTATATGGGCTGCCTACGTACTCAACTCTTTGTTGAGATCAGACCTTACGTAGTTCAGGGCCTTTGGGGATTTGGGAGTTTTGAGGATTTTTGAAGGAATTGGGATTTTGACCTTTTGGGTCTTTGAGGGGTCAACGGGGTTTTGTGGTCATTTCGTGGGGCATGATGAATTGTCGAGTTTGTTTTGGAGTTTGAGGTGCTCGACTCTGTGAGATATTTGAAATTTTTAAAAGATGACGTCTGTGAGACGCTCAGGTCTGTGAGACGTTTAAGGCTTGAAAGGATTATCAAATTTCAAGGGTTCGGCTTTTTGAGGAGCTGAGGGTTTTCGAGGTGTTTGACATTGATGAGTCTATGAACTGTTGAGACTTTCAAATCCGTTGAGCTGCTGAGACCTTCGAGTCTGTTGAGCTGCTGAGATGTTCGAGTCTGTTGGGCTGTTGAGACGTTCGAGTCTGTTGAGCTGTTGAGACGTTCGAATCTGTTGAGCTGTTGAGACGTTCGAGTCTGTTGAGCTGTTGAGACGTTTGAGTCTGTTGAGCTGTTGAGACGTTCGAGTCTGTTGAGCTGTTGAGACGTTCGAGTCTGTTGGCTGTTGAGACGTTCGAGTCTGTTGAGCTGTTGAGTTCGTGTTCAAGTCTGTTGAGCTGTTTGAGACGTTTGAGTCTGTTGAGCTGTTGAGACGTTCGAGTCTGTTGAACTGTTGAGACGTTCGAGTCTGTTGAGCTGTTGAGCTGTTGAGACGTTCGAGTCTGTTTGGAATTATTTGGGATTGAAATGAAATTGAATTGGATCGAGTTTGAATTGAAATGGATTGGGTTGAATTGAATGGGCTTGAATTGAATTGAATCGGGTTTGAATTGAAATTAATTGGGTTGAATTGAATTGAGATGAGCTTGAATTGAATTGAATCGGGTTTGAATTGAAATTAATTGGGTTGAATTGAATTGAAATGAATCAAGTTTGAGTTGAATTTGGGCTGAATTGGGCTTTTAGAGAATGGGCCAGATTGGCCCCTGAAAAATGGGCTGGATTGGGCCTTAGAAGTTGGACCGGATTGGTCCTTGAAATATGGGCAGATTGGGCCTTGAAATTGGGCCGAGTTTGGGCCTTGAAATATGGGCCAGATTAGGCCTTGAAATTGGGCCGAGTTTAGGCCTTGAAATATGGGCCGGATTTGGGCCTTGAAATATGGGCCGAATTTGGGTCTTAAAATATGGGCCGGATTGGGCCTTGAAATTGGGCCGAGTTTGGGCCTTGAAATTGGGCCGAGTTTGGGCCTTAAATGTGGGCCAGATTGGGCCTTGAAATTGGGCCGAGTTTGGGCCTTGAAATATGGGCCGGATTTGGGCCTTAAAATGTTGGCCAGATTTGGCTTTGGAAAGCGGGCCAGGTTGGGACCTCAAAACATAGACCAGGTTGAGCCTTAGAAAGCAGGCCGGGTTGGGTCTTGGAAAACAGGCCAGGTTTGAACCTAAAAATGTGGGCCAAGTTGGGCTTTTTGGTTTGTTCCCCGAATTGGGCTTTAAATTGAATTTGGTTATTGGGCCTCAAATTGGATGATTTGAAGTTCGGATTGACACTGAATTGGAATGAATTTTGAATTGTGTATGAAGAGTGTTTGATGAGTGAGTGAGAAAGATTGCTTTTGAAATGTGTTTGACGTTGGAGCATGAGAAAGATTGGATTTGGAGGGTGTTCGATGAGTGAGTAGGGGGATGATTGATTTTGAAGTGTGTTTGATGAAAGAGTGTGAAAGAGATTGATTTTGCAATGTGTTTGATGAGAGAGTGAAAGAGATTGATTGATTTTGTAGTGTGTTTGATGAGAGAAATCGATTTGAAATTGACTTTTTGGGCTGAATTTGGAATTGAATTTGGGTTTTGAATTGGATTTTTATTGGTTGAAACGAATCATTGATTGTGAGTTTTATTCTGACAATTATGGATTGTTTGGAAAATTTTATAAAAGAAGGGCATTCCCCACCAACCAGACTCTGCGGCCCGTTTGAGCAAGGAACATCCCTGAAACTAGGAGCTTTTCTAAGCTGGACTCGAAGTGTCCAGAAATAAGTGGGCAAATCTAAAGGGCTATTCTATGGCCACCTGTTCTAGCCCAGTTTGGCTAGCAATGAGTTGGGCCCGGGATGAAATTGAAGTTTGGGCTGAGGGTTTGCAGCAACCCAAACGGGTCCAACTCAACCGATTATAATATAATACAAATGGATATGTCAAGCAAAATATAATAACAATTCATACACTGCAAGATTTAATAAATACAATTTGATCACAAATTAAGAAACTATAAGAGAGTTTATACACGAAAGAATTCGAATAAAGTAACTAGAGCCTACAAGTAATCGTATTTACTCAAACAAAAAAGCAATGTACAAAAGTCATTAAAGCCTAAAAAGGTGGATCCTAAATCCCTAAAAAAAATACTAGAACTAAAAGAAATAAGCAACAAACAAGTTCAAGAACTAATCACCATTTTATTTTTTGCTCGTTCCTTTACCTAATTAAAATGTTCTTAACTTCAAACTTAATTGGATTCGGATGTTATATAAAAAAAATCTGAAGTAGTTTAACAAGTTAACAGACTTACTCTTGTTTTCATTTGCCTATTTCTTTCTTTTTTGACACATAACGAGCTAGTTGGCCACTAAAAAATAAACGATAGCATAAGATGGAAGCAATGTACATATATAAACTCATACAAATCTAACCAGATACTCGCATCATAAAAATATCGGAACCGAAAAACATAATCGCTCAGATTTAAAGAATTAGAAACATATTAAGACTAGGGATGGGTACCAAAATAAGAGTGATAGGCGGTTTCCAAATGAGAAGAAATGTACAGTGTATTCTCCTTGTTCGCCGGTTTTCTTATTGGCCGGCATGGGGTTGCACATTACCGTCCTGAAGAAAATGAGGAAGACGTAGCACTTCGTTCTTGTTCGTCAGTGGGACATTCCTTGTTGGCAAGATGCTCTTCATTTGCTAGCGATGGTAAGAGAGTGAGAAAGGCAGAGCGTAGGCTCCTTTGCTCGTCGGCTAGTGTGAAGAGAATGAAGACGGCGGTGGAGCTGCTTCTTATTCCGTGTTCGCCATTAACATAGTGAGAAAGAGGGAGGAGGAGCTTGTACGCTTCCCATTCACCAGTTGAGCTTGCAAAATTTACCGTAGAGCATGTACTCCTTTGGCCGCCAGTTAGGTTGCAGAATACCGTGAGATGAACGAAGGCTCAGAGCATGTATTCCCTGTGTACGCAGAAGAAAAGACTGAAGAAGGTGCAGAGTTTGTTCGCTCTTTGCTTCGCCGGTTGAAAAGGGGGAAGAAACCTAGAGCTTACTCACTCCTCATCGACCAGCTCGGGTTGTAAAAAGCGTGAGTGAAAAGCAGAGGGAAGGCGCATGACATGAATGTTCGATGAAGAGAAGGAAAAGGTGCAGTAACGTGTTCTTGTTCGTCAGTTTGCTTGCAAACTTACGGTGAATGAATAAGATGATGATGATGGATAGCGTGAATGATGAGGGTGTTGAGTTGTCTGCACTGTGTTCGGGAATGAAAAAAAAAAGGAAGAAAGCGTAGAGTATACTATGTTCGCCGGTTTGGATTGCAAATTTACCGTGAGAGAGACTGAACAGAGGGTCAGAGTTATATGTTCCTGTTCGGCAGCTGGGTTTGCAAAAATAACGATAGTGAAGGGCACGAATGCAGGAGGCTACTGTATTCTTTCTTTTGAAAATGGAGATCGAGATCCAGAGAACAAGCAGGAGGAGGTGGTCGATAAAAATCGATCAATGGAGGTGGCGATTACTTCGCCTTATTTCACGGTTTCTTTTGGGTTGAATATGAGTTATCCATGGATAGGAATAAGGGAAGATCGAGATGGAATAGAGGGAGTGTTTTGAAGCGGCTGTTGATTCTGAGGAGCACACTTCTCTAGGTTTTTTTAGTTTTGTCGGTATATATTGCAACAATGGTGTGGTTTTACGCTTTGGAAGGCTGAGAGATTGAAAAGAAACATCCGATAGATTTTTAGCTGAGCCGATCTGTTCAATTTGGACCTGACTGTGTTGGGCCGCATCAGGGAGAAGGAAAGTAAAAACGGACACAAAGTCCAGGGAAGAAAAGTAGGAATTCCTACAAAAATGGTGCTAACTTGATTCACTCCAAGCACATTTGAACCCAACACAAATGGGTCGGATATAAGACGTTATTACCAGTACAGTGCCGCAATTCCCTGATTCATTAATGTAATGTAATGTTATATACACATATTCACAGATGAGGATTGGATGAAATAAGAGGTAAACCGAACTAAAATATGAGCCGGATTAGGAGTCGACTAGCAGACAAATGAAATAATATTGAAAATGTATCTTTGAAAGCATACGCTTTTATTTTTGAAATATGTTTTCTCAAATGTTTGCAAATAGATCCAAAATCTTTTAATGAAATGGAGGCTTCAGTTTGACACGCGTACCAAGAAACTTTGACATAGGAAGAAGATGACCCTTCTATTTCATTTATTTTCCTGAATTTGTTTTACGGGGTGAGAATTTTTGGTGTCTACAGATGGCTCCCCTTGATTCAATTATGCAAATCTTTGCAGAATTGGATCAAGGTTGACGGGGCGCCAAAAATTCTCACTAAGGTTTTTGAGTGCACCAAGATGCGATCACAGGTAAAATGATGTATGAACGCGACGAGAAATGATTTGATAACCGAATGCACGAGGACTTATGACGAGCCTCAACTGGACCGGATTGACATCCGGTCCTAGGACTTATGACGAGTCTAGAATGCAACTGAAAGTGCGAGGACTTAGGAGAGCCTATAATACTTTGATCGCGTACCGTACTAGTAGCGTAATAGCTGCCTAGCAGGTTATGAAATGAACGATCGCGCACCAGTAGCGTAATAGCTGCCTAGTGGAGGAAAAAACGATGGGACCGCACTAGTAGCGTAATAGCTGCCTAGCGGGTGTTAAATGAAAATGCGACCGCACTAGTAGCGCAATAGCTGCCTAGTGGGTGTAAAGCGAAAGACGACCATACTAGTAGCGCAATAGCTGTCTAGCAGGTGTAAAATGAAAAATTCGACCGCACTAGTAGCGCAATAGCTGTCTAGTGGGTGTAAAATGAAAGGCGACCGTACTAGTGACGCAATAGCTGTCTAGCAGGTGTAAAACGAAAAGGCGACCGCACTAGTAGCGCAATAGCTGTCTAGCGGGTGTAAAATGAAAAGGTGACCGCACTTGTAGCGCAATAGCTGTCTAGCAGGGTGTAAAATGAAAGGCGACCGTACTAGTAGCGCAATAGCTGTCTAGCAGGTGTAAATGAAAAGAGCGACCGCACTAGTAGTAGCGCAATAGTAGTCTAGCGGTGTGTAAAATGAAGGCAACCGTACTAGTAGCGCAATAGCTGACTAGCGGGTGTGAAACGATAGGCGACCGTACTAGTAGCGCAATAGCTGTCTAGCAGGTGTAAAATGAAAAATTCGACCGCACTAGTAGCGCAATAGCTGTCTAGCAGGTGTAAAACGAAAAATTCGACCGCACTAGTAGCGCAATAGCTGTCTAGTGGGTGTAAAATGAAAAGGCGACCGCACTAGTAGCGTAATAGCTGTCTAGCGGGTGTAAAATGAAAGGCGACCGTACTAGTAGCGCAATAGCTGACTAGCGGGTGTGAAACAAAAGGCGACCGTACTAGTAGCGCAATAGCTGTCTAGCAGGTGTAAAATGAAAAATTCGACCGCACTAGTAGCGCAATAGCTGTCTAGTGGGTGTAAAATGAAAGGTGACCGTACTAGTAGCGCAATAGCTGTCTAGCAGGTGTAAAACGAAAAATTCAACCGCACTAGTAGCGCAATAGCTGTCTAGTGGGTGTAAAATGAAAAGGCGACCGCACTAGTAGCGTAATAGCTGTCTAGCTGGTGTAAAATGAAAGGCGACCGTACTAGTAGCGCAATAGCTGTCTAGCGGGTGTAAAATGAAAAGGCGACCGCACTAGTAGCGCAATAGCTGACTAGCGGGTGTGAAACGAAAGGCGACCGTACTAGTAGCGCAATAGCTGTCTAGCAGGTGTAAAATGAAAAATTCGACCGCACTAGTAGCGCAATAGCTGTCTAGTGGTGTGAAACGAAAGGTGACCGTACTAGTGTGCAATAGCTGTCTAGCATGTGTAAAACGAAAATGCGACCGCACTAGTAGCACAATAGCTGCCTAGCGGGTGTTAAAACGAAAAATTCGACCGCACTAGTAGCGCAATAGCTGCCTAGCGGGTGTGAAGATGCATTAGATAGTGAGCAAATTTTGTGGGTATATGTAGATGATATGTGAAGTGAGGTGATTAACCGATGTATTAATTGAATCAAACTCCCTATTTGTGGATGTAGATTTTTGTATGAGCTGATAGCTCCACAGTTGCTTCAAAACTTTGAGATAACTTCGGCATGTATTGGTGGCTCTAGCATGCATTGGTTGCTCCGGGTTACGCCGATGGCTGGATGCACTGGCTCCGGTGTGGCCACGGTCCGGGGTGGTTGGTGGGTGTGGCCGAATGGTCGGTCTGATGGGTTGGTTGGTGGGTTTGATGATGCAGTGAACTTGAGAATGGTTGTTGATGGTGAGTGATCCAGGTGCGATCGGTTGACTCCATCTGATGGATTGCTGTGGGTGAACTTGTTATCATTCTGAATAGGTGTAGTTCTGATCATGGCTCCGGGATGGCTCCGTCATGATTCCGGGATGCTCTGTTTGATGATAGCGAGGAGCGAAAGGGGATTATCGCCTTTGAGGTGGTCGCACCCTTGGCGGGCTGCCTACGTACTCAATTCCGTATTGAGATCAGACCATACGTAGTTCGAACTTTTTGGGCGAGGCTTTGGTGAGGAAATGGCTCCTGTGTAGCCCTAGGGATGGTCTTAATGTTTTGAGGATGGCTCCCGCATGGCTCCAGTTGGCTTTGGGAGTGGTGTTGATGAGATTTGTGTATGACAGTGGATGGCTCCAGCTTTGACTCTTTTGATTGGAACTTATGCTTCAACGACTACAACTGAGGTTGACTTTCAGCGAGACTATGCATAGTTCTTACCGGTTAGATGTTGAAAATGAAATGAATACGATGCATGCAGACACTGGGTGTGAAACGTGATGCAAAATGCATATGCTGTTTTTTTAGAGAGGATATGGTTCTACCTCTACGAATATGAGGTTAAGGATATAAGACATCTTCGGCTCGATCTTGAGTGATTGTTGAACAAGAATGCATGAATCACTTTCCTCTCCTGGAGGGATACGGGTCAATCTCTCGTGAGTATGATCGTGTGTGCTAATAGTGTGATGATACTCTCAGTGCTCAGAGCAGTATTTTCCCAAGAATTTCTTTCGAGGTCATGGACTTTCCGATTCTTACAAATTCCTCACCTGCAATGGGGGTAGGCTGTTTATGATTTGGTGTTTTGATTAAAGGGTCACTCACACTCAGAAGACCTTGTGAAGTAAGGTCACACTCATTCGCTCATAGTCCCTGCATTGTGAGGTGGGACATGTTGATAACAAGCACGAAACTTATGATTCATGTTTCAGATCCGATACTTTCAGTTAACGCTCACCAACTAACGAGTCAGAGGTCTTTTATTGGGTTATAACGGGGTTGAGGGGTATGATGTATGTCACATGGGACTGGAGGATTTGTTTAGGAATTATGAAGCTTTTGTACAATAGAGGACGTGTTTCACCTTCGCCATGGGTGGAATGATAAGACGGGTTTTTGATAACCTTTTATTGGTTTCTGCGATACATTATTGGTTTTGACCTGGATTTCTCCTCCTTGTCTCTTCTGGTGTACGGTATGGACTTTCTTCTCATTTTTTGTCCTCTGAAATTGCATTTGGCTCATCGAATTTCTCAAGCATTATTTCCTTTGTATTTTGGCTTTCATCTTTGGAGTTGCATTGATTCATTGATCTTCTTGAACGTTTTTGTTGTTCTTTCTTGGTGTTTGGCTTTGGAGTTGCATTGACTCACTGATTCCTTCGAACATTTCATTTGTTGTTTTTGTGAAAGATGGTGGGGAGGGGCCATGGCTCCGGCTCCTTTGAGATCCTCTATTGCAAGGGCGAGTAAGTATGTGTATGTGAGTTGGCATGTTGTGGAGTTCGCAAAGAAAGGTTTATCGTGAAAGGCTCAGCGGGGCTCACTAAGGGGTTATGTACAGGGCAGCCAAAGCTTTTTGGTTTTGTGGGGATTTTATTCCTAAGTGCCTCGTCATCCTCATTAGTCAATGATTGTTTTCTTACTATCTTGGATCTTTGCATGAATCACAGTTCGTATCCTGTTTATCGACATTGATCTCGCTATGAATTGTGCCTCTCCATGTGCTGAAGGAATGCACAAGTCGCTCATGGTTTTACCTCTATGGACTCGCTCTATCTGCTCTCATCGCTCAGTGGATTGTCCAGTATCCTCATTCGGAATTCAAGGGAAAATACCGCTCTTCGCACATTACTCACTGTGTTTATGGTGCTGATTTTGATTAGACCCTTGTGTGAATTGACGGGTCGAGAGTTTAATGATTCAAACATTCGATTCAACCAATCTCTCAAGATTTTACCAAAGATGTCATTCCGATACGTAATATGCCCATGCAACTATCTACAATGCAATATATTGTGGTAATATGGAATTACTACATATAGGATGCATGAAGTATTGACGATGAAAATGATTGAATTTTGTATTTTGGTTGAATGTTTTTGTTCTGGATGCAATGCATGAATGGTAAGAATACACCTAGTCTCGCTTGAGTCGATTCCAATTGAGGATCCATGAAGTTCGTCTCACCACCAATGGCTCTTTAGACGGTCGGTCAGTTGTTGAGTGGGTCTCTGAAGAAACGTGATCCCACATGTTTTAGCTGTTAATCAAACCCTGACTGCTTAAGGAGTGGTAATCCCTATAATGCATTAGTCAACATGATAAAATTGTATTGTTCTCCCTGTAATTCCTAGATAGGTCTAACATAAAGGGGAGAGGATGGGATGCAACCCTTCATACACTTTCATTACAGTTGTGAATAAAAAGATGAGTCAACTACTTCTTGCCACTGTCGCCCCGGATCAGCACATGGCCATGCTTAGGTCGGTGATGCCTCAGGAAAGTGCACCTTCGTGGCCTAGGATGGGTATCTTAGCTCTAAAAGAGAGACGTCTCCTTTGTCTATCAGCTCTTGGATTGCGTTTCTCAATGTGGTGCACTCGTCAGTGGCGTGCCCATGAATCCTATGATAGTCGCAATATTCATGTGGGTGTGGCCCAAGCTTCTTCACCCTCGAACTGGTGTTATAAGGTGCTAGGTGACCTCCCTTGATTAAAATTCTCCAAGCTTCGCCAAGTGACATTCCTAGACTCGAATTCTGTCTTTGAGAGTCCAGTCGGGTTGGTGGTATCCTCTTTGCATGATTGTTGGCTTTGGATCTTGGATTTCAGCATCTTCCAAAGCAGTCACAACCACCATCAGTCGTCTGAAGTCACATATCCCTACATATTTCAACCAATGTCGGTACACGTCTTTCAGCCCAGAAATCACCATTTGAACTTGTTCTTCCTCAGTAGGTCGATTATTCATTTGTCCGGCCTTCACCCTCCAGCGTTTTATGAATTCCCTCACAGGTTCGTCAGAACTCTGGCGTGTGATCTCTAAATCTCTACGCGTAACTTCATGATGAAAGTTGTCACCGTATTGAGAGAGGAACTCTAAGTACAGGCCCTGGCTTGACTTTCCGTTTAGGTCTATGCTCATGATCCAGGAGTAAGCAGGTCCTTGCAGATAGAATCTAAAGCATGCAGCTTTCAACTCGTCGGAAAGGCCATGAAGGTTCATGAGCTTATCATATTTGTCGACATGATGTCTCGGGTCTCCAATTCCCTCATACTTCTCATCTCAGGCAAACTCATGCCTTTTTGTAGACGAGCATTAGGGTATGGGTTAGTTGGTTCCCAACCTGCTGACTTAAAACGCTGGGCCAGTTCCAGTTCTGCCTTCAGTTCTTGCACCAATTCTTTCACTGGAGTTGCTCTGAGATCAGGGTTTTGGATCGAAGTGTAAGCTGTTTCAGGGTGGTTGGTGTCAAGAGATTGAAAGGGCAGGGTTGTTCTCGGGTGAAAATGTCGGCTAGACTTTAACGAATGAGGATGTGCTTGCCGAGGAAGCATATGTTTGGGGTGTGGGCAAGGGGAAGTTTAGGCCGGAATGTACCATGGGGGAAGATGGGGCTTGGGTCTTTCCCTTATCACCGACTATTTGTGGTTGCCAATTTCCTCTGGTGGCGGTTGGGGTTCTCAGAGTGGAGCTATACATAGGTGAAGAAGGCATGCTTGGTGCTGTTTGAACTTGGACAGGGAGAGCATGATGGTCCATTGCTTGAAACTCATAGGCATCATATGCCGAGTAAGTTGGGGTCTCCTTGTAACTGCCATCCGACCTTGACGAGGAACTAGTTATTCTTCTTTGGACACATTCTTCTATCCTCAGGTTTTTCTTCAAGTCATCAGCAAGGTCATGGGTCAGTCCCTCGTGGACAAATTGGCCTTTGACCACTTGATCATTTCGGGGTGCTCGGTCCATCTTTTTTGTCGTTACTTCAAGCAGACTAGTCTTCTTTCTTTCTGGTTAGTGATTGTCACGAACACCTGCACGCACAAGGATTAGAGTGAAGGAGGAGATGCAATGTTAGTATGCTTTGTTAAACAAAAATTGTTGTGTGATGAGCGTGAATGATTGTTGATGCAAAAAACAACTTCTATTTATTTTGAAAACGTTGGGAAATTCATGTTGTATGAATGTCATGGATGCGAGTGTATGATAAGTATCAATTCATTTCTTTTTGAGGGGATGTATCCGCCAATACTGCAGATTTCACCCTATGAAGCAAAGTTTTAAGAACGATAAATAAAACGTGAAGGGTCATGTTACTTGTTTTTCTTTAAACAAAACGTGTATTCCAAAAGAAACCAAGTTTTTGGAAAACAATTTGAAAATGCGTGTTTTCGAAGTGGTGGATTTTCCCGATATGAATTTTGACGCTCGGTCATTCGCAAATAAAATAGGGAGTGGGGAACCCTATACACATTTGATCAAAAAATTCAAAGGGAATATATAAGCCTATACATGTGATCTATTATTAAAAAAATGGACAAGAGAGAAAAGAATCACAGGGGAAACCTATACATCATCAATTCTAAAAAGTCATTAAAAGGGGAGTTTGAGCTTAAAAACTTCCCTCAAATTCTTCTGCTCCGTCTTCGAGCTTCTGACTGACTGCTTAAGCTTGGCCTCCTGGTCGGCAGATCGCTCATCTTTAAGCTCTTGACCGGTGCTCGCTCATCTTCGGGATCTTGACGGCTGCACGCTTGTCTTCTGGTGCTTGACCGACTGCTGGCTTGTTTTCAGGCTTTGGCAACGAAGCACTACTGTGATAAAACAAAACGGGTTGGTGCTCTTCTTATTTTCCACAGTTTGAACTCGAACTGGTTTTCCTAATCTTCATGTTGCTTGCCCCAGGTTGGTACACCTCTGATTTTGTATTTAAACGGTTGGTGACAGTCTTCATGTCACGCGGCTAGCTCCACGGGTTAGTACGCTTCTGACTTTCAGCTTGATCCGCGTAGTTAATCTTCATGTTGCTTCACTTGCTCCGACGAGAGGAATTGGGGATATTTTGAGAAAGGAAAAGTGAATGATCGAGCACTAAATCTTATGTGAAAATCCACCACTTTTGTGAAAACACAAAATGACTAGTACGCTCCACGGTAATGACCACTGCTCTTGAAGGTGGGTTGAACTTCAAAAATAACGGATCACAACATGGGGACTAAATCATTTATTTTGATATACGTTTGTGAGAAATGCTATTTCGAAACAATATCTGTGAGAAATGCTGTTTGAAACTCGTTTGCAAAAAAGGGTTTTGAAATCTGTTTTAGAAACTAGTTTTTGAAAAAAAAAAAAAGAAGAAAAAAAACATTTGTGGGAAACATTGTTTGAAAATCATTTGTAAACAGTAGATTTTTGAAATCTGTTCTTTGCAAACTACTTGACAAAGTTTGTTTTCTGGAAGACTTTGATTGAAACCGATTTTGAAAACTGTTTTGGAAATAACAAGTTTGAAAATGTTTTTTTTAATCATTCGAGATGGACGGCTTTGAAGATATTTCATTGGAGTGTTTGACATGATTGATTTTCTGATTTATGTTAATTTTTGAAACGTGGTCACACATAGATGTAAATGCAAATAAAATCGTGGCTGATTTTTTGTGGAGCTGAGTGTGAATGATTGGGATAATCACCTTCGGGTCAATCAATGCTTCCATACCACCGGGGGAACCGTCGTTCCTTCACTGTTCATCTCTCGGGATTTATCTCTGTTATGCCTTGTAGGGCACGTCATCAAGAAAGTCTGAAGTGCTTAAGTTCGAAAGGTCAGGATACCCGAAGCGATACAGTCACACGAGCCACGGCCGGGGATTATCACAACATACTCACTTTTCGGGAAACTCGGGGAAGTACTGCATGGGAACGGGTCTCTCGTCGTCTGCACAATGAGGTGTGTCTAAAGTCCAAATTATTCGCTGACTACGCTATGTTATGTATGGGTATCTGTAAATACGGGATCCGCTATGAATTTGTAGCGCGACATTGGGCTTTAAAGACACCCGTGGTGCAGAGGACATCTGGAGAACTGAGCCCATGCAATCTTCAGGGTAAGGCAAAAGGGTGGTCAGACAGGCGGCATACAAGGGGGCAACTACCCATGAAACCCATCCTAGACACCGGATAAGGCAGCTGGACACTGAAGGCTCATAGCTTACTATATGCTGGCTTTGACTCGAAAAGGTGTTTGAAAGGATCCTGAGTTGTTTCAAGGTGTAGACAACTACGGCCGTACCACCTCATGGGTTTACTCCTTAACTACGAAGGACCCATACTCAGAGGGAATCAATTGTGGACCAATTGTTAATCCCGCCCGCAGATAGTGAAGGTGACACAGAGGAATGTATGTTCCTAAGCTACCCGATGCAACAATGGGTTGGCTCCTTTCTACGAAGGCCCCATTGTTATACCCAAAATTTCAACCCCCCCTAGTAGTCTCAAAGGCTACGTGTTACAAAGGGCAAAATGGTCAAAGTGCACCAATGCAGGATTTTCCAGGGACATTCTCGGGATTTTCTATTTTCATATGACTTGTACATCATCACCAAACAATTCCAAATATCGTAGTCATTATGAAAGGTATTTCATGATTTTCTGATAATATTTATTCTGGAAATTTAGCTTTTAATTAATATTATAAGCTAATTTTTAATTAACACATGAAATAACCTCGAAATAGAAATAAAAGGGTTTTCAAAATTTAAATAAAATTGTCACATGGTTAGCATGACTACACACAGTCATAAACCTGAAATTATTTTATTTGGAACCTTATCCCAAAATTTAAAAGAGAAATTCAATCATTTTGCAATTTTCTCTCTCCTCTGGAAAATACCGAAACAAAACAAAATGTCATGAAATGTTATCACAAGATAGAGGATGATATTTAGAGACTAATGCCGTTGGAATTTCGTTATTTTGACTTACCAATCGTAAGTTATGAATTATGGAGATTCCAGATTGTAAGATTTTTATCTAATCGGTTATTTATCAAAATAACCCGATTCCAAATCCCAAAATTCTTAAAATTCATCCTTTACCTTCGGTTAAAATTTCATAATTTTTATCGGCCTGCAACATATTTTAAAAAATCAGATTCCCTTAGAGCATAAAATCAGGGTTTTAGATAAAAATCTTGTTTATCAACATGGCCTTGCTCTTTCTATAAAAGGACCTTCAAAAACGACCTAGGGCAGAGAAGAACACCTCCAAAGTCAGAGAACACAGCCACAAACCTTCTTCCCATGTTTTTACACTTCCAAGCCTCAAATCAATACCGAAACACTACAGAAATCACCCCAAATCACCAAAAAACTCATCCTTTCTTCTCCTATTGAGCTTCCAAGCACCAAAACATCACAAAAACAGAAGCAAACCGTCCTTAATCATACAAGGAAGAAGAAGAAGAAATCAGAAACTCGGGTCGAAGCTGAACGGATCGGCTACAAACGACGCGTTCGAAGTTTCCCGACGTGAAGGAACAACCAAATCCCGAAGCCAAAACAGGTTAGAATTCGAATTATTAACTCCACTGATCACAATACGCTTCTGGTTGAAATTCCTATTCGAACAGACTTTTCTTTGCTTCTGAATTAAGGTTTGTTTGTGTTTTCTGTCCACTAACTTGTTAAGTTTCGTCCTTAATTCGTAGTCAAATTGAAAACTTTTGATCACTAACATGTTTAGAATCTTTCAGGCTACGTACCCATAAATTTTGAGCCAAAAAACACCGCCGGGAACAGCCTTAACGCCGCCGTCCGAGGTCGGTCCGCACCCACGGACGCTATGTCCGGGGTCCCGGACGCTCTGTCCGAAAGCCGGACGCCCCGGACGGTGGCGGGATATTTTTATTTTCAAAAGTTAGGGATTATAAAACATGTCTGGGCCCACGGACGTCCTGTCCGTGGCCCCGGACTTTTCAAAATCTCGTTTCTGTTTAAATTTGACTTTTTTGTGTAATTAGGTTAACTGGGGTCCGTGGGTTCGGACATTAGGTCCGTGGCCACGGACGGAATAAAAATTTGACCTAATTCTGCCTCCGAAACCCTAGTTTAGGTAACTTTCAATTTCACTTTAATTCTCTGTCAAAAAGCGTTAAAAAATTAAAAAAAAAACAGAAGCGCGCACCTAGGTAAAAACAACTTTGTAGAAAGCCGTAAACGAACCAAGTAGAGGAAAAACGACCTAGGAAGGGTAATGAAAGTAATTTGAACGCTAATTAAGTCGAATATCAAGCCCCCGAACCCGAACTCTCTTTTCCTAATTTGATCTAGGTTAAAATTAGGTGGCGACTCATAATAGGTTCCAGTGAGCTAGCTTAGGTTTCAATAATTATTATTATATGACATAGTTATTAATCTTAGGTTATAAGTGGACCTAGAACCCGATTGGATCCTAATCAACTTTAATCAACATAGGATAGGGTTTAAAATCGAGGCTCACAGACTGGCGACTCTGCTGGGGACAACTTCTTAATTTTAACTTGTTTAATTTTAAGAAAGAGGGCTTAACTCGAAAATTGTTTATTTATGGCTTTAATACTTTGTTTATTTACTTCTGTGCGCACTTTAATTTCTGCACCTTTGCATCATGTGAGAGCTAGGGTCCACACAAACCAGTTTCACCCCGGGACCCATCTAGGGTCCCCTGTCAGGGACTCACACCTTTTAGGTGATGTGAATAAGCGGGGGAAAAGAGGAGGATGTCGTCTAACCACATCCCCTTAATACCTGGGCCTTAGCCCCAAGCGTTTTCCTGGCAGTGTCCTTACCTAGCCCATTGTTTGGTCAGTCAAAGACCCGACCGTAGACGCACACCTTTGGTGATGTGAAAAAAGTGGGGAAACCCAAAGAGAATAGCGTGCAAGCCCTATTCCTTTGTGGCGACCTGGGCCCAAGCCCCAAGCACCTCTCCGGATCGATCCATACCCAAATTGATTTAACCGTCAAGTGAGGACATGTTGAATTTGTGTGGGCCTTGTTTGCTTGTATGATCAGCCATTACCTAGCCTAGAGATTGATAGGAACTTCTCCTACATTAACCTAGCCCAACCGAATTGGCGGCTCTACTTGTTTGTGGCCCAGAGGCCCTGTTTGGTTTAACATGTGAGTCGTTCGGGCTTCGGCCCAAAAGCTTAGACTTAGGTGATTTCTCTTCTGGCCCAATTTGAATTATCCAATTAGTTCTAGGCCCAAAAAAAAAGGAAATCCACCTGGACTTGAAATAACCCAAGTTCTGAAAATATCTTTTTCTGCTTAGCAACCATTCTCTGGCCCAAGGAAAGTTAGGCCCATTTGTGGTTTAGGGACCATTCCAGCCCATGTGCTTTACTCCAAGCCCAAACACATTCCGGCCAAGGGCTCATCTAGACTAGGTAAACTTCTTATTTGGGCCCTAGCCCCAAACCCTAGATCTAGGTTCACCTTATCAGGCCCAATCAAAGCGAATTGTGTCTAGATTCAAGCCCAAAAGTTACAGTTAAAAGATACTCCAGCCCAAACACCTCATTCTCTGGGTATCCTGGCCCACTTGCTTTCAGCCTAAGTCTGTTTCGATCTAATCTTGTGAAGCATCATGTTTCAGCCCACTTCCTTTTGTTAGCTAATAATGGACACCTTGGACACAGGTAGACTCAAGTCCTAAGTACGGTCCAATCGACTGGAAGCCCAGCTCGCAATTTTGGAACAAAGGCACATGGCCACCATTGAGCCATGGAGCAGAGGCATATGCTGCCATGGACGCCGTGGAATCTAACTACGTTGCTGTTATCGAAGAGTTGAAAGCAAAGGCTCTTCCCTCGAGTCCGAACGCCAAGCTCGGGATGAGTTAGTGGACAGGCTTCTCAACACCCTTTATGAATGCATTGAAGTTGGCTCCATTAGGTCCGAGGATCGGAGGGAATGTCAAAGAAATTGCTACAGAACTCAGGAAAGTGATCAGACAACCAGGAGCAGCAACTTGCATCCAAAGCTGCACCCGTAAGAACCAGGCAACATGAGGAAGACAGTGATCGACAATCAAGAGGACCTGGTTGGAGCGTTGGGACAATAGAACCATCCCGACGGAGTTCTCGACAGAGAGATTTACAGACATCGGCCGAACACCAAGACAGCACTTGAAGCTTCGAGGAAGATATCCGATGCAACCCTCTCGCCCTGAGGCCAGGAACTACTCATTTGCGGAAGGATCTTAATCAATTTTGTCACTTCATCAGCTGCCCGGTCACGACACTGACCACTGCAAAGCCCTACAACACAGAATCCAGGATCTGATTGACCAAGGGCTCCAATTCTAAGAACATGGTGGGGAGCGCAGAGCACGCGTGCCCAGGCATCATCAGAAATGTTGTTTTTTTAGTGTTTTTTCTCATTAAATGCATTTCTTTTCTTGATTAGTTGTCTTTCAACTTTTGTAGTAGTTAGTTCCCTTGAATCATTTCGGTAGTTTTCCTGAGTTGTAATTTCCAACATTATTCTTTTTTTGAATAAAACATAATTCCTTTTTTCATTTATTCGAAAAGACTTTAAAAAAAAGTACTACACGTTTTCAAGGATCACGAAGTAATCATTTTCTGACTATGCAATGGAACGACTTGTCTCTGTTTCTAAAAATTTGAACATGCCTAACCAAACACCACAACTCACCCCATAATATCCAAACAACCCACAACGAGGTTCAAGGCCCACATCTATCAAACTGCTGTTACAAACCCCAAATCAATAACTGGGGGCAATCCGAGTTTAGGATCATTGTCTTCGAATCTTTCGTTTAAATATGTGAACAAGTCCTCAGAGTGAGAATTCACGAGAGTGTCTTGAGCGGAAAACCATGAGTGAACGAGCGTGTCATTTTACACGACTCCGTGATGACCACATTCAAAGGTGAGGTAAACGGCATAACTCCGACCGAAGGAGATATTTGCAAATTTACTCTTAGACCTGCGAAAAGTAACAACGAACGGATACCAACTATCAGGATGACGAAGCACCTAGGTACAACACCACATAGCTAAAAGCTTGTAAACCCTGACATAAACCCTAGGCACCACCGCTGATCCTTTCATATATCCCTTTTCGATGTTGCAAAGCCCACAGACAAGCCAGCCCGTATGAATAACCAATCCCGGTGACCAAAGGAAGCAAGGAGTCTAACTCTCAGATAACGTTTTCATCAGTCCAGAGAAGCAAAGCCGCTATCAGCATGACGAAGTGATCCGCAAATGGTCCCAAAGTGACACAGGATCAAAAGAGCTCACATCAAAATAGCTCTCAAAACTCAAAACCGGGAAAACAAGAACCCCGAAGGCAAAGTCAAGAAAGAATAACACAAAAAGGCAAACCCAAAGTGCCTCGAAGAAATCCAAGTGACCAAAAGAGAAATGGTGTAAAGGATAACTTCAAAGGTTCAGGTTCAGAAGCTCGAAAACAACGTCAACATGAAGCAGCTAGACGACTTCAAGACGAGGAAGATAAATCTGAGAGAAGACGCAAGTTGCAGCTTTGGTCACCCATTTAAGCTCCACATACCTCAAATATCCCTCCATGATCCCGTCATCTTTCACCACACCCTAAGGCCACGTTATAAGCTTTAAAGACTTCCGACTTGATAGTTGTGTATCTAATCACGTGAAAGTAACAGATCGAATGCGTAAATCCACCAAATGTCAAATTCAATGGTCTAGAAGTTGTGACCGTAAACAAGTACAAACATCAAACACACTGAGTGTAGGTTGGAAGCACCACATCAAAACATAAGCCTTGACCTTGTGAGGACGAGACTCGTTCACACGTTTAATCAAATAAAATACTGGGGGCAATCGATCGCTCTAATCGATTGCCATGAACTCTAGCTCGGATTGTCCTAAGGAAAAATACTGGGGGCAATTGTTGGTTCCAACAATTGCCATGTCAACACCAGTTGAAACCCAAAGCTTGAGCACCACCATCCCACCACAGACACGCATAAGCCCTTACCACCACACACACACTCTCAAGCCCATCATTGGCCTTATCTCCACAAAAACATTAGGCCTGTCATAACTCTGACCACCATCATAAATCACGACCCAATCCCTGGTCTATCACAAATCCGGAACACCGGGAAAAGCCTTTAGCACCACAACAAACACCACACACTTCCACCAATGACATGTTCATTTTTTTTTAGTCAGGAAATGATCATTTCACTTTCCTTTTTCAGCAGGGTCTTTCTCAACATTGCCATGCTTGGCACCTTTTCCAACAATTTCCCATTTTGAACGAGTATCTTTCATGTATTTTGATTGCATACATCTTATCATCATTGCCATGTTTGACACTCTAGTAATCAGTTTTCATCATTTGCACGAGACCATTATCTTTCTAACTCATTTTTAGTTTGGGACCCAAAATCAGTGCGAGACCCATCATTTTCAAGACTTTAGTACGAGACATCTTCATTCAGTGCGTGACCCAGAATCAGTGCGAAATCCAGCTTTTTCTTCATCCGTTTAGTACGAGACTTCAGTGCGAGACCATGCATCCTCATCAGTGCGAGACCATCATTTTCGCCCGTGCGAGACCTATCATCTTCATCAGTGCGAGACCCATCACCTTCATCAGTGCAAGACCGAGCATCATCATCTTCAGTGCGAGACAAGTACGAGACAGAGCGTGATCTAAGTTGGCGGGGCAGAGCAATAAGTCCCCATCTTAATGTCAACTTCTTGGGAGAAATAACTAGTGGGCAGTGGCAATAAGTCCCCTTGGTAATCTAGAAGTTATCCCAGCACCCCAGTTGGTGGGCAGAGGCAATAAGTCCCCATAGAATACTAACCAGGAGCATTGGAACGGATCTCGGTCTCCATAAGCAACCGAGTAGAATGGATCTCAGTCTCCATAAGCAACTGAGTTAGACGGATCTCGGTCTCCATAAGCAACCGAGTAGAATGGATCTCAGTCTCCATAAGCAACCGAGCAGAACGGATCTCAGTCTCCATAAGCAACTGAGTTAGATGGATCTCGGTCTCCATAAGCAACTGAGTTAGATGGGTCTCGGTCTCCATAAGCAACCGAGTAGAACGGGTCTCGGTCTCCATAAGCAACCGAGTAGAATGGGTCTCGGTCTCCATAAGCAACCGAGCAGAACGGATCTCAGTCTCCATAAGCAACTGAGTTAGATGGATCTCGGTCTCCATAAGCAACCGAGTTAGGTGGGTCTCGGTCTCCATAAGCAACCGAGTTAGGACGGGTTTCACCTCCAAACCTTAGGCACACATAAGTCCTATCACCACAAAAAAAAAACAACCTTAGGCACCCATAAGACCTACCCTACATTCAACCATTTCAGGCACCCATAAGACCTCCCTTACATTCATTCACTTTAGGCTCGACATAAGACCTAGATCCAACCTTTAGGCTCGTAGTAAGACCTAGCACCACTCCCTAGTTTACCTGCTTCCATTAAAAACATTGCATCATTTTCACCATTTTTAGGTAGTCAACGCTTTAGAATAGCTTGACATCATTTTCATCACTTTAGGTAGTCAGCGCCTTAGAATATCTCAACAACATATCATCATTTCAGGTAGTTGGCACCTTCGAATAGTTCAACAACATCTCTTCTCCTTTAGGTAGTCAGCGCCTTCGAATAGCTCGACACAACCCACTAGATTTCAAACGGCATACGAGGTCTTTTAGGATCAAAAATTTTGGGGTATCACTCAAGCATCAACTAGTCTTTTCATCTTCATTACAAAGCCTAGTTGACGGGGGGCAATCTGTTATACCCAAAATTTCAACCCCCTAGTAGTCTCAAAGGCATACGTGTTACAAAGGGCAAAATGGTCAAAGTGCACCAATGCAGGATTTTCCAGGGACATTCTCGGGATTTTCTATTTTCATATGACTTGTACATCATCACCAAACAATTCCAAATATCGTAGTCATTATGAAAGGTATTTCATGATTTTCTGATAATATTTATTCTGGAAATTAGCTTTTAATTCATATTATAAGCTAATTTCTTTAATTAACACATGAAATAACCTCGAAATAGAAATAAAAGGGTTTTCAAAATTTAAATAAAATTGTCACATGGTTAGCATGACTACACACAGTCATAAACCTGAAATTATTTATTTGGAACCTTATCCCAAAATTTAAAAGAGAAATTCAATCATTTTTGCAATTTTCTCTCTCCTCTGGAAAATACCGAAATCAAAAAAAAAGTCATGAAAATTTAACACAAGATATAGGATGATATTTAGCGACTAATGCCGTTGGAATTTCGTTATTTCGACTTACCAATCGTAAGTTATGAATTATGGGAGATTCCAGATTGTAAGATTTTTATCTAATCGGTTATTTATCAAAATAACCCGATTACAACTCCCAAAATTCTTAAAATTCATCCTTTACGTTCAGTTAAAATTTCATAATTTTTATCGGCCTGCAACATATTTTAAAAAATCAGATTCCCTTAGAGCACAAAATCAGGGTTTTAGATAAAAATCTTGTTCTATCAACATGGCCTTGCTCTTTCTATAAAAGGACCTTCCAAAAACGACCTAGGGCAGAGAAGAACACCTCAAAAGTCAGAGAACACAGCCACAAACCTTCTTCCCACGTTTTTCCACTTCCAAGCCTCAAATCAATACCGAAACACTACAGAAATCACCCCAAAATCACCAAAAACTCATCCTTTCTTCTCCTATTGAGCTTCCAAGCACCAAAACATCACAAAACAGAAGCAAACCGTCCTTAATCATACAAGGAAGAAGAAATCAGAAACTCGGGTCGAAGCTGAACCGGATCGGCTACAAACGACGCGTTCGAAGTTTCCCGACGTGAAGGAACAACCAAATCCTGAAGCCAAAACAGGTTAGAATTCGAATTCTTTAACTCCACTGATCACAATACGCTTCTGGTTGAAATTCCTATTCGAACTGACTTTCCTTTGCTTCTGAATTAAGGTTTGTTTGCGTTTCTGTCCACTAACTTGTTCAATAAGCTTCGTCCTTAATTCGTAGTCAAATTGAAAACTTTTGATCACTAACATGTTTAGAATCTTTCAGGCTACGTACCCATAAATTTTGAGCAAAAACACCACGGGAACAGCCTTAACGCCGTCGTCCGAGGTCGGTCCGCACCCACGGACGCTATGTCCGGGGTCCCGGACGCTCTGTCCGAAAGCCGGACGCCCCCGGACGGTGGCGGGATATTTTTATTTTCAAAAGTTAGGGTTTTATAAAACATGTCCGGGCCCACGGACGTCCTGTCCGTGGCCCCGGACTTTTCAAAATCTCGTTTCTGTTTAAATTTGACTTTTTTGTGTAATTAGGTTAACTGGGGTCCGTGGGTTTGGACATTAGGTCCGTGGCCACGGACGGAATAAAAATGTGACCTAATTCTGCCTCCGAAACCCTAGTTTAGGTAACTTTCAATTTCACTTTAATTCTCTGTCAAAAAGCGTTAAAAAATAAAAAAAACAGAAGCGCGCACCTAGGTTAAAAACAACTTTGTAGAAAGCCGTAAACGAACCAAGTAGAGGAAAAAACGACCTAGGAAGAGTAATGAAAGTAATTTGAACCCTAATTAAGTCGAATATCAAGCCCCCGAACCTGAACTCTCCTTTCCTAATTTGATCTAGGTTAAAATTAGGTGGCGACTCATAATAGGTTCCAGTGAGCTAGCTTAGGTTTTAATAATTATTATTATACGACATAGTTATTAATCTTAGGTTATAAGTGGACCTAGAACCCGATTGGATCCTAATCAACTTTAATCAACATAGGATAGGGTTTAAAATCGAGGCTCACACCTATTTACAAACAGTAAATAAGCAATTATATCATGAATGACGGGCAGTAAACATAGGGCAATAAACACACAATAGTAAATATGAGTGAAGCATGCAAAGGTCAAAAGCACACATGCGATAATCAAAGTCAATTTCGAACTCTAAACATTTTTCCTAACTATCCTCACAAAGCACACTCTAAGTGTGGAGTAGAGTAATCCTAAAGGCTTGGAAATGAATCTCTTGAAGGTTTTGAAAGAAGTTGGGGATTCCCGACAATTTTGAATGGAGTTTAGTCTTCCTTTACCAAGTTTATGAGAAAAACTTACTCAAGTTTTCCCCAGCAGAGTCGCCATTCTGTGGAGGGTGATTTTTCGGTATGAGGGGGGGTCTATCTGAATATGGTCTGACTGAGAAGCCTAGATCCTAGAAATGCCATTCTATGGAGGGTGAAAACCTGTTATTCTGGTATCCCTCAAGTACCTACTAAATCGTCCGTCTTTCCCAGAAAGCATAAAGGGGAATGCAAGTGTACACTACACCCGCTCTCAATGGGCCCCACGCGGACTTATGCCTCTATAAGGCGGAGTTGACTAGAGTCGCCACCTAGTTTGACCTAAGGAACTAGGAAGGGAGGAAAAGGGTTCTAAGAACCGTCAATTGACTCTGTGATATGGATTGGACTTATCTGGTCATACCAAAGATTCTGTGTGGGTTCGCACTGGGTTACACCCCTTAGAAGTGGCAACGACCACGACTTCGGATTGGTGCCCGAGGAAACCTCGGTCTCCAATTGTCGGGATTGCCTTCTTTCAAAACCTTATTAGAGAGATTCATTTAAAAGCCAAGGATAGGATTAGGACAGGAAAAGAGAAAGGGAGTGGATGAGGCGAGCTCTTCTGCCAAGCTAACGCCAAGAGGAAGAATTGGTGAATTCGGATGGGTATGGAATGAAGATTTGGGAAAGGTTTGAGGTTGAGTGAATAGACAAGACTTGAAGTCTGATGGTTTCAAGTTTGTGGGAACGGAAGAAGATTTGAGTGTTTTGAGAGATATGAGAGCCACCTTAGAGGGGGAAAATGGTTTTTTGTTTGGAATGGGGTCGCACCCTATATGGGCTGCCTACGTACTCAACTCCTTGTTGAGATCAGACCTTACGTAGTTCAGGGCCTTTGGGGATTTGGGAGTTTTGAGGATTTTTGAAGGAATTGGGATTTTGACCTTTTGGGTCTTTGAGGGGTCAACGGGGTTTTGTGGTCATTTCGTGGGGCATGATGGATTGTCGAGTTTGTTTTGGAGTTTGAGGTGCTCGACTCTGTGAGATATTTGAAATTTTAAAAAGATGACGTCTGTGAGACGCTCGGGTCTGTGAGACATTTCAGGCTTGAAAGGGTTATCAAATTTCAAGGGGTTCGGCTTTTTGAGGAGCTGAGGTTTTTCGAGGTGTTTGACATTGATGAGTCAGAATTGTTGAGACTTTCAAATCTGTTGAGCTGCTGAGACCTTCGAGTCTGTTGAGCTGCTGAGACGTTCGAGTCTGTTGGGCTGTTGAGATGTTCGAGTCTGTTGAGTTGTTGAGACGTTTGAATCTGTTCAGCTGTTGAGACGTTCGAGTCTGTTGAGCTGTTGAGACGTTTGAGTCTGTTGAGCTGTTTGAGACGTTCGAGTCTGTTGAGCTGTTGAGACGTTCGAATCTGTTTAGCTGTTGAGACGTTCGAGTCTGTTGAGCTGTTGAGACGTTTGAGTCTGTTGAGCTGTTGAGACGTTCGAGTTTGTTGAGCTGTTGAGACATTCGAGTCTGTTGAGCTGTTGAGACGTTTGAGTCTGTTGAGCTGTTGAGACGTTCGAGTCTGTTTGGAATTATTTGGGATTGAAATGAAATTGAATTGGATCGAGTTTGAATTGAAATGGATTGGGTTGAATTGAATTGGGCTTGAATTGAATTGAATCGGGTTTGAATTGAAATTAATTGGGTTGAATTGAATTGAGATGAGCTTGAATTGAATTGAATCGGGTTTGAATTGAAATTAATTGGGTTGAATTGAATTGAAATGAATCAAGTTTGAGTTGAATTTGGGCTGAATTGGGCTTTTAGAGAATGGGCCAGATTGGCCCCTGAAAAATGGGCTGGATTGGGCCTTAGAAGTTGGACCGGATTGGTCCTTGAAATATGGGCAGATTGGGCCTTGAAATTGGGCCGAGTTTGGGCCTTGAAATATGGGCCAGATTAGGCCTTGAAATTGGGCCGAGTTTGGGCCTTGAAATATGGGCCGGATTTGGGCCTTGAAATATGGGCCGAATTTGGGTCATAAAATATGGGCTGGATTGGGCCTTGAAATTGGGCCGAGTTTGGGCCTTGAAATTGGGCCGAGTTTGGGCCTTAAAATGTGGGCCAGATTGGGCCTTGAAATTGGGCCGAGTTTGGGCCTTGAAATATGGGCCGGATTTGAGCCTTAAAATGTAGGCCAGATTTGGCTTTGGAAAGCGGGCCAGGTTGGGACCTCAAAACATAGACCAGGTTGAGCCTTAGAAAGCAGGCCGGGTTGGGTCTTGGAAAACAGGCCAGGTTTGAACCTAAAAATGTGGGCCAAGTTGGGCTTTTTGGTTTGTTCCCGAATTGGGCTTTAAATTGGGCTTCAATTGAATTTGGTTATTGGGCCTCAAATTGGATGATTTGAAGTTCGGATTGACACTGAATTGGAATGAATTTTGAATTGTGTATGAAGAGTGTTTGATGAGTGAGTGAGAAAGATTGCTTTTGAAATGTGTTTGACGTTGGAGCATGAGAAAGATTGGATTTGGAGGGTGTTCGATGAGTGAGTAGGGGGATGATTGATTTGAAGTTGTTTGATGAAAGAGTGTGAAAGAGATTGATTTTGCAATGTGTTTGATGAGAGAGTGAAAGAGATTGATTGATTTTGTAGTGTTTGATGAGAGAAATCGATTTGAAATTGACTTTTTGGGCTGAATTTGGAATTGAATTTTGGGTTTGAATTGGATTTTTATTGGTTGAAACGAATCATTGATTGTGAGTTTTATTCTGACAATTATGGATTGTTTGGAAAATTTTATAAAAGAAGGGCATTCCCCACCGACCAGACTCTGCGGCCCGTTTGATCAAGGAACATCCTTGAAACTAGGAGCTTTTCTAAGCTGGACTCGAAGTGTCCAGAATAAGTGGGCAAATCTAAAGGGCTATTCTATGGCCACCTGTTCTAGCCCAGTTTGGCTAGCAATGAGTTGGGCCCGGGATGAAATTGAAGTTTGGGCTGAGGGTTTGCAGCAACCCAAACGGGTCCAACTCAACCGATTATAATATAATACAAATGGATATGTCAAGCAAAATATAATAACAATTCATACACTGCAAGATTTAATAAATACAATTTGATCACAAATTAAGAAACTATAAGAGAGTTTATACACGAAAGAATTCGAATAAAGTAACTAGAGCCTACTAGTAATCGTATTTACTCAACAAAAAAGCAATGTACAAAAGTCATTAAAGCCTAAAAGGTGGATCCTAAATCCTAAAAAAAATACTAGAACTAAAGAAATAAGCAACAAACAAGTTCAAGAACTAATCACCTTTTTATTTTTTTGCTCGTTCCTTTACCTAATTAAATGTTCTTAACTTCAAACTTAATTGGATTCGGATGTTATATATAAAAAAAAATCTGAAGTAGTTTAACAAGTTAACAGACTTACTCTTGTTTTCATTTGCTTATTTCTTTCTTTTTGACACATAACGAGCTAGTTGGCCACTAAAAATAAACGATAGCATAAGATGGAAGCAATGTACATATAAAACTCATACAAATCTAACCAGATACTCGCATCATAAAAATATCGGAACCGAAAAACATAATCGCTCAGATTTAAAGAATTAGAAACATATTAAGACTAGGGATGGGTACCAAAATAAGAGTGATAGGCGGTTTCCAAATGAGAAGAAATGTACAGTGTATTCTCCTTGTTCGCCGGTTTTTCTTATTGGCCGCATGGGGTTTGCACATTACCGTCCTGAAGAAAATGAGGAAGACGTAGCACTTCGTTCTTGTTCGTCAGTGGGACATTCCTTGTTGGCAAGATGCTCTTCATTTGCTAGCGATGGTAAGAGAATGAGAAAGGCAGAGCGTAGGCTCCTTTGCTCGTCGGCTAGTGTGAAGAGAATGAAGACGGCGGGGTGGAGCTGCTTCTTATTCCGTGTTCGCCATTAACATAGTGAGAAAGAGGGAGGAGGAGCTTGTACGCTTCCCATTCACCAGTTGAGCTTGCAAAATTTACCGCAGAGCATGTACTCCTTTGGCCGCCAGTTAGGTTGCAGAATACCGTGAGATGAACGAAGGCTCAGAGCATGTATTCCCTTGTACGCAGAAGAAAAGACTGAAGAAGGTGTAGAGTTTGTTCGCTCTTTGCTTCGCCGGTTGAAAAGGGGGAAGAAACCTAGAGCTTACTCACTCCTCATCGACCAGCTCGGGTTGTAAAAAGCGTGAGTGAAAAGCAGAGGGAAGGCGCATGACATGAATGTTCGATGAAGAGAATGGAAAAGGTGCAGTAACGTGTTCTGTTCGTCAGTTTGCTTGCAAACTTACGGTGAATGAATAAGATGGATGATGGATAGCGTGAATGATGAGGGTGTTGAGTTGTTGCACTGTGTTCGGGAATGAAAAAAAGAAGGAAGAAAGCGTAGAGTTAGAGTATACAATGTTCGCCGGTTTGGATTGCACATTTACCGTGAGAGAGACTGAACAGAGGGTCAGAGTTATATGTTCCTGTTCGGCAGCGGGTTTGCAAAAATAACGATAGTGAAGGGCACGAATGCAGGAGGCTACTGTATTCTTTTTTGAAAATGGAGATCGAGATAAAGAACAAGCAGGAGGAGGTGGTCGATAAAAATCGATCAAGGAGGTGGCGATACTTCGCCTTATTTCACGGTTTCTTTTGAGTTGAATAAGAGTTATCCATGGATAGAATAAGGGAAGATCGAGATGGAATAGAGGGAGTGTTTGAGGCGGCTGTTGATTCTGAGGAGCACACTTCTCTAGGTTTTTTTTAGTTTTGTCGGTATATATGCAACAACAGGTGTGGTTTTACGCTTTGGAAGGCTGAGAGATTGAAAAAAACATCCGATAGATTTTTAGCTGAGCCGATCTGTTCAATTTGGACCTGACTGTGTTGGGCCGCATCAGGGAGAAGGAAAGTAAAAACGGACACAAAGTCCAGGGAAGAAAAGTAGGAATTCCTACAAAAATGGAGCTAACTTGATTCACTCCAAGCACATTTGAACCCAACACAAATGGGTCGGATATAAGACGTTATTACCAGTACAGTGCTGCAATTCCCTGATTCATTAATGTAATGAATGTTATATACACATATTCACAGATGAGGGTTGGATGAAATAAGAGGTAAACCGAACTAAAATATGAGCCGGATTAGGAGTCGACTAGCAGACAAATGAAATAATATTGAAAATGTATCTTTGAAAGCATACGCTTTTATTTTGAAATATGTTTTCTCAATGTTTGCAAATAGATCCAAAATCTTTTAATGAAATGGAGGCTTCAGTTTGACACGCGTACCAAGAAACTTTGAGATAGGAAGAAGATGACCCTTCTATTTCATTTATTTTCCTGAATTTTTTTTACGGGGTGAGAATTTTTGGTGTCTACACCCTGAGAATGTCCTGTGTTGAGTGAGTCAACCAGAGTGCCTGAGGATATGTATATGTGAAACGTTTTGATCAGAACTGAAGGGACCGTGGGCCAGAGAGAGTAAGTGCCCATTTATCATGAAACGGCCATGGACCAGAGAGCGTAAGTGTCCAACATGACCGGTACCTGAGGGATCGACAGTGTATTACTCGATATGAATTCGAGGACTGTAGTGTCTTCTTGTCTTCGGACCGATTCCATGGAGAGAATACAAAGAGTATTCTTGATTGCTATAAATGTTGATATGTGTGTAGTATGTGTAGTGTAAAATGAGAATGACTTGTGAAGTCTGTAAGGTTATACGTGTATTATAACCTTGGCATAGTATGCCCATGAGAGTAACATTATTAGATCCACCAACTTTGAGGACAAAGTTCTTAAGGGGGGTAGATTTTAATACCCCAGATCTAAAAATGGTGATTAATTACTCTAATATGATTATTAATGGCCTAATGGTGCCTAGAGAGTATTGGTAAAGAGAATTAAACCAAAAGAAAAGATAAAATACGTAAAACACGAAAAACGCTAAAACACGCATTAAATGAGTATAGGAGGTATACGACCTCGGTTAGGGTCTGAGATGGATTCCTAAGGCTTAGTCAGGCCTAATTAGAATACGGGAATGATTCCCGAAGAAAACGGACCCAAATAATGGATTAAAACGCTAACGGAGTTTTAAAGCACATTTTTCGAGAAAACCCGAAAACGTGACTTTAAGTGGTCAAATAGACCCGTAAAAATTATGGTTGACTATATAACTATAATTAAGTATTAATGGAACTTAATAACCATTAAAATAAAGAACGAGAAAAATCCGAAAAACGGGCCCGGTTAGTGAATAGTGCCAAACCAGGTAAATTAACGGTGTTTTCTGTAAAAGACGAAAAACGCTCCCAGCTTGTATTTTGTGTGGGGCATGTTTTAATTAGTATACACACACACATTTAATTAACGTGTTAGCTTATTAAGTCACTAGATGACAAAGAAATAAAGTAGAGAGGGGAATAGTAAAATGAGATATTAGTACTCTCTCACCTCCTTTTCTCCTTCTCATTTACGACTTCCCAGCCCCCTCTCTATTCTCTTCTTCCCCTGAGCCTCCATTGCCAATTTGAAGAAGAGCAAGCAGCCCCCATCTTCAATCTCCCTTATCTTGCTCATTTCTCCACCAAATCACACAAAAATTGTACCGCTAGATTCCTCCCGGCAAGGGCTCCGTTTTCCACCCAAAAAAAGCTTGGAACCTCCATCTTCACCTCCATGGAGTTTGGCCTTTTGAAGTTTGAAGGGGTGATTTTGACTCCCTTTCATCTCCTTAATGCTTTAAGGTAAAAATAAGCAAGAGTTTTATCCATTTCTAGCTTGTTCTTGCAAATTTGGAAAATTTCCCAACGATGGATTTTTCCCCCGTTTCAGCTGATTCTTCCATGCTCTTGTGGGTGTTGGAAACTCCATCAGTTTCATAGCCAAGATCTCCTTTGGACATTCTAAGGTAATACCTAAGTTAAAGCCAAAAAAAAACTAACTCTCAAAATGTTAGTTTTGTGAGGAAAGTTGAATTGATTGATTTGTTGTGTGTGGTGTGGGGAAAATGATTGTAGATAGCAATCTAGAATCCCTTGTGTGTTGTGAAAACAAGAAGAGGAAGAGGGAACAAGAGAAAGAGGAAGAAGAGAAAGAAAACCGAAAACAAACAAGGTAATAAACTCACCTTGAGTTGGTTTTATTTGACTTGCAAATAGATTTTAGTGTTGTATTAATGACCTTGAGTTGGTGTAGCCAAGATACCATAAGGTTGTTTGTTGAATGATATAGTTTTTAATATTGTTTGGGTGGGCAAAATAAACCTAGAAACTAAGCTACTATATATGTGTGAACAAGGTGGGAATTTAATGTATTGTTGTAGTAAGTGTTTGTGGTTGATGATGCCTAAATCAAACAGGGGTGAAGAACTGATTTGTGAGCTGTTTTGATGTGGTGAGAATGATAGAATTCTAGGGGAGATTCTGTCAAATTTGGTCTAGAAATTTGGAGGCTTTGGGTGTTTTAAGAGAGAAGAAACAATGTGTGTTTGGATTTATCATGAGTAGTTAATTGCCTTGTGAAACAAGAGTTAGACTTGGGTTTAGAGAATGCATTGGTATAGGAATGAATTGGAGTGGTCATTAGGTAATGTGGTGAGGTTGGTGGAAGGCTATGAAACATCCAAGGAAACTTTAAAAGGCACTCCTGTGCATAATGCAATAGAGAGAATGGAATTTGTGAATTTGAGCAAGAATTTGAGTAAGGGTTGAACCTATGTTTTGAAGAGGTTTAGAGCATGTTTTAAGGATTTTAAATGTAGGAAACATGTGGGATGATTAGGAAATGATTAGAGGTGAAATAGGGGTTGAAAACTGATCAAAAACTATAAATTTTGACAGTTCCAGGGGTGGTCCAGGTTTGCAAATCGGTACACAAACCCGGACCACATCAAAACACCTGGGAGTCATAACAGGGGTTGGTCTGGGTTTGTATCCTGGTACACAAACCCGGACCACATGAAAAATGCGACAGAAACTGATTCTAGTGTTTGGTCCGAGTTTGTAACCCCGGACACAAACCCGGACTAGTGTAAAAACATGCCAAAAAGTATTTTAAGTGTCCTAATGATGGGGAAGTGAATGGTAATGGTTTGAGATGATGTTTAGGCCTTGTTTGGGGACACGTAAAGGTCCTAAGAAGCATAAACAAGTGCTAGGAGTGAATGAGAAAGATGTGAGTTTAAGAACACATGAGTAAAACTAAATTAAACGGGATAACGGGGTTAAGTATGGGAGTATTAGTTTTACATACCGTAACACCTTGATGTTAATAGAAACATTTGAATGTTATCAGTGGAACAAGTGTGAACTGAGGAATGGGAGGCCACACGGTAAAGCTAACCCCAGTGAAAGGTATGATTTTCTCATGCCCCGTATGCTAACCGAGTTACTCTGATTTGTGTGTTTGTGTGCCGGCTTAATCAAGACTAAAGCATGAAAACGAACCATTGTTTGTTTATGAATGTCTTGATGTATATTGTATGAGCTAACATGATTGAATGCTGGTGAGGTCTTACCTAGTGTGTAGACCGACTCTTAGTTGAGTAACGAATGGCTAGAGACTCGTAGAATGAGTCGTTTCGTAAAATAACGGAAACGTGCAAACACACAAGCTATCGATTAAAGTATAACGATAACGCAAAATATGAACTCCCTAGAATGTGAGGAGATTTACGGGTTGAGTAAATACCCGATAACGGTTAGGAAACCATATTGAAATAATCCACGAAATAAATAAGAGTGGAAAGTTAAATGAACCTCCATCTAGAGGATAGTAGATAGTTCAAGATGTGAACGTGTAAGAAAGGTAAAAAAGACCTAAGGGATTGTTTAACTCCCTTGAGACATGGTCGACCTCCTATATGAGGATTTTACCCGGTATGAGAAAATAACCGAAAGTATAAGTAAGTGAAGTGTAAGGGTAACCCATAAACCTAAGATCACCCGAACTTATGCAATGTTCCAAAGTCATTAGAAACATCGAGAGAGATGCTTCTAGAATAATATACATAAGAATAGTATAACTCCGAGAGAGGAGTGTATGGGAACGTGAGTAGTCCGAGAGTAGTCGGACCTATGTGAAAGTAGTAGGGACTAAGAGAGAGTTCCGTGAGCTAGTCAACTATGCTCGAGTGCCATGTGTTTTGGCTTAAGTATGTATTATGAGAAACAAACGAGAAGAGTGTAGCAGACCTATAGTGAAATACCCCAAACCTTAATATATTGCTTAAACACTTAAATATGGTGTATTAAGACTAAAAAGAGTCTTAGAAACATTAGTAAACAAGTTTAAACAAAAGAAAACACAAAATGTGCTTTAAAGTCAATAAGAGCCAAAATGTGCTCTAAGCTTGGGATAAACTTGGTTAAGACCTAATGAACTTACCAAGACCTCATTTATATACTAATGAACATATTAAACCAATTACCAAAGAAAACCAAGCTTGAAAACAAGTTTAAACACAAAATGTGCTTTAAGGAGTCTTAAAGCACATTTTTGAAAAATTGTCTTGTAATGAGTTTTGAGTGGCTAGATGTCCATCATTACTCTTAAATATATATGTGTACTATATAATCACATTTGGGTGTCTACATTAATGGGAAATCAAAAATTTCACTTCTATGTGCCTTGTTTTATGAATAGTAACTTTTACAAGCTAGTTTATAACATATGTTAAGTAATTAAATTGACAAACAAAGACTATATTACCCTCATCATATAATAAGGGGGCCGGTTTTCTAAGGTGTGGTGACTCACCACCCTCTTGTTATTTTGTTAAGTAAATAATGATGACTAATGAATGTACTATTTACTTTAAAACTACAAATATCTTCTAAAAGTAAACCAATCTTCATTCTCTCATTTCCTTTCTTCATTCACACGGTTTCCCACCTCTCTTCTTCCTTCTTCTTGCTGTTCTCTCACGGTAATACACACACCTCCATTGAAACTCCCACTTTGATCTCTTGTAAAACCTTGCTCACTTGTCCAAATCAAAAACAAACACCACCAATCTCTTCCTCTCATCAAGCTCTTCATTCCTATCTTCTCAAAAGTCCAAGACAACCATTTCGGTGCCATGGAGTTTCTCCATTGAAGGAGCTTGAGCTTGTTTTTCTACATATTATTACTCTCCTTGGCTTCTAGGTAAGGAATCTCAAACAAAAATCAAGTTTCCTCCTTGTTTTTGTCATGTCCGAAAATACATATTGAAGGAGCTTTTTATGTGACTTTGTTCTAGCTTCATTCCAACTCTTCATGGACTAGGTGGAGTCCTCTCTTGCTAGATATTCAAACTCTCTTCAAAGAGCAAGGTAAAACAACTACATTAATGTTTTTGAAACAATGTAAAACTAGGGTTACAATGAGATGGAGCCCATAGCTTGAATACTCATTATAATGTGTGTATCTTGTTTAGAACTTGTCAAAGAATCAAGTACTCTATCGGTTTTCTAAAGGAAACAAGAAAGAAGTTATTTTGCAAAAGAGGTAAATCTACTAACCTAATGTTGTTTTAATGCCTTAGGAGAAATGAGCTTATAAATGCTTATTAAAACTACCTAAAGAGCCAATGGTGAACGACTTAGTAAAGTGTTCTCAAGAGCTTAGTAAAAGGCATATGTGTTGTTGAGTGTATTTGCAGGTTAAAGGCAAATATATTGTGGAAATTCAGTGTTTATGATTTATGCACCTTAAGGGCCTAAGAGCCATGTCATTTAAGGGCCTAAGTGCCATGCAATTTAAATTATGCACTATATTGTGATGTAGTGCTTTGTGAGTGAAGTTTGTGTATAATAAGTACTTGATGGATCTTTAGTGTTCTTGGTTGTTGTTGGTAAAAACAATGTGTTTTGGTTTAGTAATGTTCTAGGAGAACCTATGTCGAAATTTAGGTAACAAATGTGAAGTTCTAAGTGTTAAAATGAGTTTGATAAGTTAAGGAGTATTTAAAATGGTTAAGTGTGTTCTTGTGTAGGAAACATGCATTAAGGTGATTTAGGATGTAACAAGGACTTAGGCATGAGCTTGAGATTGTAGTATGTACCAAAGTCATTTGGGACTTAGGTAAAGACTTAGGCAAACTTTGGCAAAATAAGGGGAAGTGTACACTAGGAAAAGAGTTTCAAGAAGGATATAAGGAATTAGTGTGAGAGATGATGCTTGGGAGATGATGTTAAGATAAGGAGAAAACATTTTGGGATAGTAGTTATCATAGGTGATAAACACCATTTAGAAACCTAGTGTAAAATGTTGTAAGTGTTAAGGAATTTACAAGGAAATAAGTAAAGGTTTAAGGAGTTAGAAAAGAGTTTGTGAGTATTTAAGGATGGCTTAAGTTGTGTTTGAAGTGCCCAAATGAGGTTAAGGGGTACTAGGTTATGTGGGGTGAAGTTTGGAGTTGAATGTAAAAAGGAAAACAAAGATTTGGGGCAGACCGGACTTGCGACGGACTTGCAAGCCCGGTCGGGACCTGTTTACCCTGCGAGAATTGGCTTCTGGAATGGACCGACCTTGGGACCGGACTTGCAAGGTCGGTCGGGCTTGTAAATTGTGTACGGATTGAGTTACTGGAATCGACCGGACATAGGACCGGACTTGGCAAGTCCGGTCGGACTAAATTTACAAAGGGGAGAAACTCTCTGGAATAGACCGGACATACGACCGGACTTACAAGGCCGGTCGAAGTAGAAAATTTTGACGGGAATATGTTCTGGAATCGACCGGACATGGACAAGTCCGGTCGGCAAGTCCGGTCGGACCAAAACTTGTAAAAAAAAAACAGAAAAGAATGTGACTTATGTAGTTAACCCTAGGGTGTAAATGAAGGTAACCTAGGGTAAGATAGACATTAAAACAGTCATACAATTATGTAAAACACTTAGTAAATTTGGAGGTTAAGTAAGTTAATTAACCGAAGTTCTTGAATTATGTATAGGAGTGACCTACGGAGGAAACCAACGAGGCAAGGACCAAGGTATGGTTTTCTTGCAGTCTGTTGTCTAGCGGTTTACACCGGTTTGTGTGTTGTATGTTTTTCTGTGTGTTTACAACGTTATAAGATTTAAACATGTAATGAGTTTACAATTGTTCATATTATTGTGATGTGATGTTGTGACTCAATTCCCTTGTGTGTGTCTAACATGACTTACCACCTATTGTGTGTTGATTGTTAAGTTCCACTATGAACTTCTAACAAGTGTTAACTGGGAAGTGAGGAATCCAGTTATCCGGTCATGCATGTAAGTTAAGAGTAGATATCTGAATCAGATTCGACTCTTATGTTGTTAAGATTGTTCTCCTTAATTTGGCGTTCGATCTCCCGCTAGCTTCTTCCAAAGCTTACCTATTCTGACTTATGATCGGTTTAGTGGGAACCTGTGTTTGTGTGGTGTGTTCGGGTCACTAAATCCGAACCATCTGTGACTTAAGTTACTCGTTCGCCTAACAGAACGGTAATGAGTGTGTTTAACGAGCTTAACATGAGGGTGAATCACTCTCTAGGCTCTTATGTTATTTGACCCTTGTGGTTTGTTATTGTGGAACCAAGATCCACCGTGTATGTGATGATGAGCTGTGCACTACTGATGCCATGCTCCATGTTATGTTATGTTATGTATGTAAATAAATGCCATGTTATCATGACAATTAGCTGCGCGTATCCCGGTAGCCGATGGGCTGCGCGTTAGCCATACCAGCCAAGGGTTGCTGACCCCCTCGGGGGATCCATATTTCTTATACTGCAGGATGAGGATCGAAGAAGCGGAGTGGCTTTAGATCCTAGGATGTAATCCCTTTTGCATACTTTTGGATGTTGGCCCGGGATGCGCCTGTGCTCCTGTGGCGTTATATACTTTGGATGTTGCAGTTTACAGTGACGTGTTACAGTGAATGATGTATGTAGTACTCGGTATTGTATATAATGTATTTATGTTTTCGTTTATGCTTGGGAGTCTGATCATCAGACCGGTACAATTGTTTTATTCTGCCTTGTCAACCACGTGGGTGGTTGACGGCGTTGTAGCACCGAAGCGTTAGTTACTGTTTAGTTATTTTATTCCGCTGCAATTTCATTTAGTATCATGTGCGTATTAGGGGTGTTACAAAAAGTGGTATCAGAGCGAAGTATCGCTCTGATGACTAGAATACCGAGCTTAGGAATATACCGAGTTAGGAAACCTAACTACAGTTACCTAAGTGATCAGTTATGGAAAGGTTGACCACTAACTAAGTGTGGAAATACCTTATTGTCGGGAAGCATTACAACCGTTGGACCGATAAGTGTGCAAGCATATTGCTAATGAATATCATGTGAATAAGATGGCAGGTAGACCGCGCGGTAGAGGCCGCGGAAGTGGTACTGGTACTGGGGGTGACCAGGGCGAGAACACTACGGCTCAGGTTATGGCTGAGGCTGTAGCAGCCGCTGTGGCCAGATGGTACCCCAGCTTGTAGCTGCGATCCAGCAGGGGCAGATGCCCGGAGTTCAGCCACCACCGCCACCGCCACGAGAGACCAACTGGGTCAAGGCATTGGCAGACTTGAGACCCCCTTCATTTCATGGGGAGACCGACCCACGTAAGCTGGAGGTGTACATCTCCGAGTTGGAGACCGCCTACGAGACCTGGCTGTACCCGCAGAGGCTAAGGTCCGTCTTGCCGCTTACTATCTGAAGGGTTCGGCACAAAACTGGTGGAAGCTAGTGAGAGAGGACCGGATGGCGGATCCTCAGTTTGGTTGGAGGGAGTACACGGCTCTGCTGAGAGCCAAATACTACCCGTGCACGTTCAAGAGGCCAAGCGCCTGGAGCTGGATAGTCTGAGGCAGGGGGACAAGGTGTCGGTCGATGAGTATTACACTGCCTTCACCGGCCTTGTCCACCTGTTACCGGACCTGGGATACTCGAACCGGGTGCTGGTAAACCGTTCTACAACGGTCTCAGCCACCGTCTTCGCTATGGGATGGGGCCAGCTGAGTATACTACCTTGCAGGTAAATTAAAAAAGAGTGATGTGAATATGTATAGTCTACAAGTGAGTAATAATGTGAGTTTGTGAGAATGTATTGCGGGGCATGACTGACCATCCTAAATTCAGGAGTGCTATCATGCCGCTGCTAAGGTGGAGATCACCGTCCGTCTGAGGGACGAGGAGAATGCGCACAAGCGCAAGGCCAGCGAGCGAGGGCCAGAGTTCGCAGGGGTACGGGGGAGGAAAGAAGAAGAAGAAACCTTATCCCAGCCCCAGAAGAGTCAGCACCAGGGTGACAAGGGCCAAGCCCAAACCAACCACAGTGAGGAGCCACTGAAGCTCACATATGTTTATGCGGCGAAAGCCCCTACGCTCTTACCACCAAAGGGTAATTGTTTAATCTTGTGTGATAAGTTGATGTGTATATTGATAAGTTGCGAGACAAGTACTGAGTGTGTATTGTGTTAGCAGCTAGCACGGGCTCTGGACCGGAGCGCCACTAACTGTAAGTGGTGCAATGGAGACCACCCGGCAAGGACTGCAAGGGAAATGAGGTGCAGTGTCGATACTGCGAGAAGTGGGTCATCGTGACCAGAGTGTTACCGGAACCCCAACAGCAGAGTCAACAAGCCCAAGGGGCAGCGGAAGGGTAAGGCCACAGCAACTATTGATGGCCCGAAGACGGCTAATCAGCCACCCACTGATCAGAGGCACACCGATTCCCAGAAGGGGGAAAGGGTCGGGACCTAGCAAGGCCACCCTGAATGTGGTGGACCGGTCTGAGGCGCCAGGGCCCTCTTCTAGACCAGGTACCGCCTAAACTGTTGAATGTAATAAGTGATTACATACCGCATTCATGCTTGTGTGTATAGTGAGTCCAAGTGTATTATCATGGAGTAAGGAGTTAAAGTATAGTGTGAAAGACACCTAATTAGATAAGTCTAAACTTAAAGGAACCTTCAATATATGTTATCAATCCCACCACGCCAAACCCTGAAGAGACCCACCATCAACATCACCGACTTTCCAATGGAGCAATGTCAGGTTATCCAACCAGGTATGATACTCTTAAGTGGATACCGGACACCGGAAGCACAAATTCATGTCAGCAGACGATGCGACACGAACTTGGAGCTAAACCTGGAGGTTTCTACACCATGATATCCGAACGGATCAAGAATGCAATTGAAGATGATGTGCATGGGTAAGGACTGGAACCCTTACACCAAGTCATATCAAGAAGTGCGAGCTGAAGATGGAGGTAACGGTACCAAAACATACCTGAGGAGTTCTGTGCGGTCGTTAATCACGCCGTATGTAACGCCCCTAAATTACTAACACTAGATGATAATAAACTTGCTCAGATTAATAAAGCGGAAGCATAAGTCTTATAGGACGTTACCGCCACACTCACCACAATGTGAATGCTTAGGCTTAACTTACAACCAAACTAACCTCGTATTAATAGGTATAAAACAACCTAATACATTAGTCTAGAAACCAAGAGAGAATAAAATGATGGTCTTCTAGCCCCAAAAGCCACACTCTCGAATTCTCCACAACTAAGGGAAGAGCTTTCATTTCTGCATCTGTGGTCATTCATACAATCACAAAGAAAAGACCACAGGGCATAAAGCCAAAATCAGCAAGCTGAGTAAAATCAAAGCTACCATCAGAAAATAACTTAGTAAAGTACTTGATGGTATATACACAAACTTTGCTCAACCAAGAGTTCAAGCATTAACAATAAGGCATCCAAACCTGTACAAGTACATGTTAATCAATTCACATATTTTCCTTAGTCACCAATTTCTCCATTCCACACAAATCAGTTCAAGGGACGAATCCCGATCATTGAGGCGATCCAACCTTCCCAAACGCACTCCAGGCCCTAAAAGATGTGCACACCCCCTATAGTACCTTTAAACTATAGTGTAGGAAACCATGAAGCATCTCACGGAGCCCAAGGCATACCATGAGTCCAATAATCCATAAGAAGGCAATTACTGCTCAAGTTCCACATATGGCCATATATCTCAAGAATCCATTCCAATGAGTTACTCATTGAATCCTCATCAATCAGAATATAACAATTTAAAGTATAACAAGAATCAATAGACAAGTCACTTAACAAAGCCCATTTCATAATTTCAAACACAAGGATCATAAAAATAATCAAACAGCACTTAAGGAAGGTCAATGATTACATAATCTCACATGGCACCTTCGGCCAGAGCACACAGCTTCAAATACCCCAATTTAACAATTCAAACAACCATAAACCATACCTTAAGAACAAGTCTTGATCAAACAAACAAATCATATCCCTTTCAGTTCTATTATTAACTATCTCATCTAGATTAGCTTAAGACATAATTTAACTATAGATTACAACCTGAATCAAACCATAATTGGTTCCTAACATTTTCGATCATAACAACACAATATTAAACAGATTAGCTTAGGAGTTTATGCCACCATAAACAACCTTCTAAGACTGTACATATAAGTTCCTAACATATTAGACTTTAAGACCTTAAGTCCTAGCTTAGTTTAGACTATCATCTTCATCCTAAAACTCATGCTATACATCTCTTTAATAGTTCATATCCAATTCTGTCATAATAGGTTACTAATGACCAGAACAATCAACAATCATGTTTTTAGCCCTAGAACACATCTAGTTTACACTAATTAACTTCCAACTGAAAGTGGTTGTACTAGACATCTAATTCACCAGATTAGCTCTTCTAGTAATCACACTTAACATTTTAAACAAGTTCTATACTTTACCTATGTCACTCGGCCATAATGATCAGATAGGTTCTAGGTTAGTTAAGCACCTAAAACACTTGATTAATGCTCTAGAATTCCACCCACAAATCTGGTGTTTAAACAAAACTCTTTAAGACACCATTTATCCTAGATTATAACAACACCAGATTAGACTCAAGATCATCCAGAACAATCATAATTACCTCTAGGGTATTCCCACTTACTAAACAGCAACAAAACACCATAAACAAGCTTTTAAGCAATCAGTAATCAAAGGTAGGCTGTAAACACATCCTTTTCTTCCTTAAAACACTTTTCTAACTCTTCTAGCTTTAGGCTAATAAATACCTACGAATTTTAAGTAGATAATATAGGGGTAATACTTCTGTAAAACATACAGATTTATTAAGGGATGGTAACCATGAAGTTACCTTGCAGATTGCTGAAGAAAACCTTCCTTAAATCCTTGGAAAGCTTGCTAGAAGTTAGAACACCCTAAGACAGCCTTTAAGCTCCTAGAATGGACATGGAAATGGAGTGAGTTCCCTTGGTTTCTCCTCTGGTTTTCGGTTGAGAATAGACTAGGAAAGGATGAAGAACACAACCAGAACGTCCTTACTTCTAAGATTGGAAGAAGATGAAGATAATAGCTCTCCTCCTTCTCTTTGCTCTCGGCCAGGTGGTGGTGGTAAGCTTTCCTCTCTTTCTTTTCTCTTCTAAACGTGCTAAATGGCTGAATAGAGGTGGGGGACGGTTTTATAAGCAAGGAGGACGGTTTAGGTTGCTTAAGGTGAAGGAAAGGTGTGTGTGGCTGATTCCTAAGCCATGTCACATCTCCAATGGGATGTTGCCACCTCCTACCAGCCTACTTAGGTGTCAAGCTCCTATTGGTTATGGTATGTGTCAAGTGTTTAAGTAGGTGCCAACTCATCATGCCACCTCGTGCTTAAAGACGTCCTACTTGCCTACTAGCTTGGTCGTGCTTAAGACGTCCTACTAGCTTGCTAGCTTGCTGAGTCACCTACTTGCTTACTAGCTTGATGAGTCACCTACTTGCTTGCTAGCTTGATGAGTCACCTACTTGCTTGCTAGCTTGCCCAAGCAGCTGCATCACCTACTTGTGTGTTTACTACATAAGCTAGCTGCTGCATCACCTACTAACTTGGTTGTCACAATGTTATTGGAGCATTCTAGCTAGCTACTTTTAAAACAATACAAGAAGTGCTATTAAGGACTTTTCTGGTCCAAATGTGTACTTATGCCAATATTAGGATTTAAATATGCTTAATAGCTCATTAAGACCTAATTAGCAAAGTAAATCATCCTTTAGAAACTTTGGGTATTTTCATTCACTCCCCTTAAGAAAAGCTTCGACCCCGAAGCTCCAACTATTCCCAAGATCATTCATACATTAAAACTATAATGCAACTAATAAACATTAAGTATTCACACCAAGTAATCAAGCATAAACAGAAGAGCATTCATGAAAAAGGGTCTTAACATATTCATACCAAAGATATCAAGAATAAGAGTATCGAAGTCACTCCCCCTAAATTTAAGTTACGACCTCGTAACTATAATGTTACCTAGGATTCATCAAAAAGTTTTGGGTATCTTGTTCTCATAAAATCCTCTGTTTCCAGGTTGCTTCCTCAATTTTATGGTTGGTCCAAAGGACTTTCACCATTTTCGTAGTCTTTGAGCGTGTCTCCCTGACCTTTGTGTCCAATATTTGTATTGGAACCTCCTCATATGACAAAGATGGGTCAATCTGAACTTTTTCAGGTTGGATGACATGAGATGGATCGTGTATGTACTTCTTCAACTGAGAAACATGGAAAACGTTGTGTACCTTGTCTAATTCTGTTGGTAATGCTAATCGGTATGCCAAAGTTCCACTCGTTCTAAAATTTCATATGGGCCAATGTATTTAGGGCTAAGCTTTCCTTTCTTCCCAAATCTCATGACTCCCTTGGTTGGAGATACCTTCAAGAATACTTTCTCTCCCGCTGTAAATTCCAGAAACTTTCTCTTTTATCAGCATAGGACTTTTGTCGATCCTGTGCAGCTTTCATCCTTTGCTGGATGAATTTCACTTGCTGAATCATGTTTTCAATCAGTTCTGGTCCTAACAACACTGTTTCTGAGATGTCATCCCAACATAGTGGAGTTCTACACTTTCTTCCATATAAAGCTTCATATGGAGCCATTCCAATGCTACTATGGTAACTGTTGTTGTATGAAAATTCTATCAAATGGAGATGATCAGTCCACGTACCTTGGTAGTCCATAATACAAGCTCTCAACATATCTTCTAATGTTTGAATTGTTCTTTCTGTTTGTCCATCTGTTGCGGGGTGAAAGGCAGTACTAAACTTTAACTGAGAACCCATAGCTTTCTGAAAGCTCTGCCAGAAACGACTTTGAAACCTAGAATCCCTATCAGATACAATACTTGTAGGAACTCCATGATATCTAACAATTCCTTGATGTAAGTAGCAACTAACTTATCCATTGTCCAAATATCTCGCATTGGTATAAATCTGGCTGTTTTGGTGAGTGGATCGATCCACAACAACCAAATTTGATTCATTCCTGACCTAGTTAAAGGTAGTCCCACTATAAAATCCATAGATATGGAATCCCATTTCCAAGCTGGTACTTCAATGGTTGCACTAAGCCTCCTGGTCGACTATGCTCAACTTTACTTTCTGGCAAGTTAAACATCTAGCTACAAACTCAGCAACTTCACGTTTCATTCCTGGCCACCAAAACTGTTTCTTTAAATCCTTATACAACTTATTACCTCCTTGGATGTATGGAGTAGGGTGATTGATGGGCTTCTTGCATCAACTTCTTCTTAATCTCCCCACAGCTCTTAGGAATGCACCACCGACCTTTGAACCTTAAACTTCCATCTTTGTGGATCTTAAAATCTGTAGCTTTCCTTCTGTAATTTTCCTCTTGATTTGTTCAAGTTTCTCATCCCCTGATTGGTCTTTCCGGATCTCTTCGAATATATCCAGAGAAATGGACATTTGGTGTAGACTACTTGATTGTGCTTCTTCTCCACTAACTACTAACTCCATGTCAAGCCTACGAATATCTTCATACAACTTATCTGGGAGGATCCACATGGCTGCTGTTGAATGACTTCTTTTCTGCTTAAAGCATCAGCTACAAGGTTTGCTCTGCCTTCGTGGTATTGAATATCCAGATCATAATCTTTGACAAACTCTAACCATCTTCTCTGCCTCATATTCAGCTCCTTTTGAGTGAATATATATTTAAACTCTTATGGTCGGTGAAGATTTTGCAAGTGACTCCATATAAATAATGTCTCCAGATCTTCAGAGCAAATACTACTGCTGCAAGCTCAAGGTCATGAGTGGGATAATTTTCTTCATGTTTCTTCAATTGCCTAGAAGCATAGGCTATCACTCGCCTATTTTGCATTAGAACACAACCTAGACCAAACTTCGAGGCATCACAGTATACCTCTAGGCCATCCACTCCTTCTGGTAATGTTAACACTGGAGCGGTAGTTAATCTAGTCTTTAGTTGCTGGAATGACTGCTCACATTGGTCACTCCACTCAAATCCAACAGATTTCTTCATCAAGTTCGTCAACGGCCTAGCAATTTTGGAGAAATCCTTGACAAATCTCCTATAATAGCCCGCAAGCCCCAGAAAACTTCTAACCTCTGTAACATTGGTAGGACGAGGCCATTCCTTAACAGCTTCAATCTTTGAAGGATCCACTGCTATACCTTCACTTGAGATAATATGGCCCAAGAAAGCCACTTCTTTCAACCAAAAATCACATTTAGACAGCTTTGCATATAACTTATGCACTTGTAGTAATTCTAACACCTTTCTTAAATGTTCGGCATGATCTTCCTGGTTCTTGGAGTAAATCAAGATATCATCAATAAACACCACAACAAAACTATCCAAATATTGATTGAAGACCCGGTTCATCAGATCCATAAACACCGCAGGAGCATTAGTTAGGCCAAACGGCATTACCGTAAATTCATAATGGCCATACCTCGTTCGAAATGCTGTCTTTGGAATATCTTGTTCAGCTACCCTTATCTGGTGGTAGCCCGACCTTAAATCAATTTGGGAAAACACACTAGCTCCCTTTAATTGGTCAAACAAATCATCAATTCGAGGTAGTGGATACTTGTTCTTAATGGTTACTTTGTTTAGCTCCCTGTAGTCAATGCAGAGTCGAAGGCCCCCATCCTTCTTCTTTACAAACAGAACTGGAGCACCCCAGGGTGATACACTAGGTTTTATATACCCTTTCTCCAATAACTCCTCTAACTGAGCTTTTAATTCCTTCATCTCCATTGGTGCCATTCGATAAGGTGCTTTTGCTATTGGTCCGGTTCCTGGCACTAAGTCAATGCAAAATTCAACTTCTCTTTTGGGTGGCATTCCAGGAATCTCTTCTGGGAACACATCTGGGTACTCAGCAACAATAGGAATTTCAGAAAGCTGATTTCTCTTTTCATTTAGATCTCGTACATAACACAAATACACTTGTTTTCCTTTTTTACTTCTGCTGCCATGGAGATGGCAGAAATGATCTTCACCTTTGGCTGCCTTACTATCTTCCTGTATGATACCCGTTGCCCTGAAGGACTCTTAACAAAATCCGCTGTTCGTAACAATCTAACCGCCCTTTGTACCGTTGCAGCCAATCCATCCCCAATATAATATCAAATTCCAAGCCTTCAAATACTACCAAGTCAGCTGGGGAACCTACTCCTTTAACAAGAATATTCACGTTCTCTATAATCTCAGAGCATTTTATCTTTTCCCCCGATGGTATTGTCCACAAATATTCACACAAGAAATACTGGACAACTTCAATTTCCTCATGAAAGCAGTAGAAGCAAAAGAGTATGTGGGGCACCGGAGTCGAATAAAACATGTGCTTCTAATCCATAAATAGGGAAAATACCTGTAATGACATTTCCCTGAGCTCTAGCCTCTGATTCATTCATCACATTCAGGGCTCCAGACTTCTTGTACTTGTTCTCATTCTTTTCAGCCCCTTTACTGCTACTTTGTCCTCCACCAACCCCAGAAGCTGCTTTAAAGGTATTGGAGTTTGTCTGGCTAACCGGTGGCATGCCTTTCCTGAAGCTTCTTGTCAGGGTTTCGGAAACATTCATAGGCCCGATGCCCCAGCTTTCCACAGTGGTTACAAGTCACAACCTCCCTTCACAATCTTTTCCGGGATGATCTTCTGACATCTCCTACAGTTATAAGTTCTTCCACTGGTGCTGTGGAAGATATCTCCTTACCCTTGCTCTGGATACCTCCACTGAATCTTGTCTTTTGATTGAGATTGGGCTTCTTTACATCCGACCCCTCAGCTGGTCCACCAAAGGGCCTCTTTTTCTTTCCTTCATGGAACTCCCTTCTTTCATGCTGTACCATCTCAATGCTGGCAGCCTTCTCATAAGCTTCTTGTAATGTTTCATAAGTTGATCCCCGCACATGCCATTGAACTCCCGAATTCGAAAATTCAGCCCAAGTCTAAATTTTCTTGCCTTAGACTCTTCATCAGGGACTAGGTTTGGAGCGAACTAGCTAGTTCCAGAAATCTAGTCCGGTACTCAGCTACCGACATAGATCGTTGTTGCAGGTTTTAGAAATTCTTGTTGCTTCTTCTCTTTTAGATGATCCGGGTAAAAGCGAGTCCTCATCAATGTTTTCAATTCCATCCATCCAAAACCAGGTTGTTGAAGACAGCCCTCTTTTACAGCTCCCCCCACCATAGGTCTGCTTCATCTTTGAAGTAATAGGCAGCACATCCTACCTTTCTATCTTCGGGGCAGCCCACTGCCTCAAAGACTTTATCAAATTCTCGTAGCCATCCCTCTAGAATCTGAGGATCTTCCTGCCCATGGAAACTCTCAGGTTTTATCGCAGTTATCTGACGCATAACATTATTCCTGTTTGCTTCTAGCTGTGCCATTGCTGCAGCCATTGCTTGAGCCATCTCTTGGATATTAGCTGCCATCTAATCTTGGCAACAAAAGGGTTACTAACACATACACATTCCCTCAAACATTAATAACAATCAAGCAGATAAGAGTATTATACTCCATATTCCTGCAGGTTAGTTAACACAACAGGAGCAAACACGTGCCTTACTCTCACAGCCCCATATCCCATCCTAATTTCATTTTTAATCCTTATCACGAGCAACCATGCTCTGATACCACTTTGTAACGCCCCTAAATTACTAACCATAATATGATAATAAACTTGCTCAGATTAATAAAGCGGAAGCATAAGTCTTATAGGACGTTACCGCCACACTCACAACCATGTGAATGCTTAGGCTTAACTTACAACCAAACTAACCTTGTATTACATAGGTTATAGAACAACCTAATACATTAGTCTAGAAACCAAGAGAGAATAAAATGATGGTCTTCTAGCCCCAAAAGCCCACACTCTCGAATGTCTCCCAACTAAGGAGAAGCTTCTCCTTAGTTGTGGAGACATTCGAGAGTGTGGGCTTTTGGGGCTAGAAGACCATCATTTTATTCTCTCTTGGTTTCTAGACTAATGTATTAGGTTGTTCTATAACCTATGTAATACAAGGTTAGTTTGGTTGTAAGTTAAGCCTAAGCATTCACATGGTTGTGAGTGTGGCGGTAACGTCCTATAAGACTTATGCTTCCGCTTTATTAATCTGAGCAAGTTTATTATCATATTATGGTTAGTAATTTAGGGGCGTTACATTCCTAATCAACTTAATCAACATAGGATAGGGTTTAAAATCGAGGCTCATAGAATGGTGACTCTGCTGGGGACAAATTCTTAATATTAACTTGTCTAATTTTAAGAAAGAGGGCTTAACTCGAAAAATTGTTTATTTATGGCTTTATTACTTTGTTTGTTTACTTTCGTGCACACTTTAATTTTCTGACACTTGTATCTTATGAGAGCGAGGGTCCACGCAAACCAATTTCAGCCCGGGACCCGTTTGAGGGTCCCCTGTCAGGGACTCACACCTTTTAGGTGATGTGAATAAGTGGGGGAAAAGAGGAGGGTGTCGTCTAACCACACCTCTTGATACCTGGGCCTTAGCCCCAAGCATTTTCCTGGCAGTGCCCTTACCTAGCCCATTGTGTGGTCAGTCAAAGACCCGACCATAGACGCACACCTTCAGGTGATGTGAAAAGAGTGGGGAAGCCCAAAGAGAATAACGTACAAGCCCTATTCCTTTGTGGTGACCTGGGCCCATGCCCCAAGCACCTCTCCGGATCTATCCGTACCCAGTTTGATTTAAACGTCTAGTGAGGACATGTTGAATTTGTGTGGGCCTTGTTTGCTTGTATGATCGGCCCACTACCCAGCCTAGAGATTGATAGGAACTTCTCCTACATCAACCTAGCCCAAACCGAATTGGAAGCTCTATTTGTTTGCGGCCCAGAGGCCTTATTTGGTTTAACATGTGAGTCTTTCGGGCTTTGGCCCAAAAGCCTAGACTTAGGTGATTTTTCTTCTGACCCAATATAAACTATCCAATTAGTTCTAGGCCCATAAAAAGAAATTCACCTGAACTTGAAATAACTCACAAGTCCTAAAAATAAAACCTTTTTTGGCTTAGAAACCATCTTCTCTGAGCACAAAGAAGGTTGGGACCATTTGTGATTTAGGGACCATTCCAGCTCATGTGCTTTACTTCAGGCCTAGACAAATTCTGGCCTAAGGGCTCATTCTAGTCTATGTAGACTTCTTATCAGGACCCTAACCCAAAACCCTAGATCTAGGTGTCACCTCTCAGGCCCAATCAAAGCCATCTGTTTAGATTTTAGTCCAAATTCCAGTTCATAGTCTGAAAGATACTTCAGCCCAAACCCCTCATTTTCTGGGTATACTGGCCCACTTGCTTTCAGCCTAAGCCTGTTTCGATCTACCTTGTGAAGCGTCATTCTCACCTAAGTATCTTTCAGCCCACTTCCTCTTGTTAGCAAATAATGGACATCTTGGAAACAGGCAAGCCTGAATCCAGATATGGCAGAAGGAGGAAATCCGATCAACACGGATGCCCAGTTGGCCGCTCTGCAACAAAGGTGCAAGGTCTTGGAGTCCATTGTTGAGGAATTGAGGAGTAAGGCTAATCTCCAGGAGACAAATCAGCACACTCTGGAAAAGCTTGCGGATGAAAATCTTAATTGTAGTTACATCGAGATTGACTCCGTTACGGCCCAAGATCCTCAAACACGTGTGGGGAAGGATGTTCTTGACAACCAACTAGCTGTAGAGGTTAAAAGGGTTTTTAAAAGGATTGAGCGCATAGATAAAGCCAACAAACTAGCTGGCTTCGATTATTTCCCCACGGCGTCATATCCCGAAGTTGATCTTCCCCCAAAGCTGAAGCTGCCCACACTCGCTTTGTACAAGGGTTCCTCGGATCCATAGATTCATTTGGCTATGTTCGACCGGGAAATGTCCATCTTAGGGCTCAACGACATGAAAAAAGCCAAAGTTTTCGCATGCTATCTAGACGAGACTCCTCAGCGTTGGTATCTCACTCAGAAGATGAACACTAAAACCTACGAGGAGGTTTGCGAGGCATTCCTAAGTAATTTCGAGTATGCTAAGAACCTCAAGGTCACCAGAATCGATCTTCCAGGAACTCGACAGAAAGACAGTGAGTCCATGTCTGACTTCATCAAGCGTTGGAGGAGAAAGGCTGCAGCCATGCCTACCAAAATGGACGAGCAAGAGCAAATCCACCTGATAATTGAGAACATGCGAAAACAACACAACCATGAGCTAAAATTTATGTACTTTCTGTGTTTGGACATGTTGATGGAACAAGTCGGTATTCTAGAGGAAAGCATTCATAAGGAAGGGTTAGAGCTCGAGTGCTCAAGAAACTCCGGCAGTGGCTCCAAATTCTCTAAGCCAGGACTAGAAAAGGCTTATCTTCAAACAGTAGCTTGCGCTCAAAGCAGTTTCCCAGAAGTGAATGTGGTTCAACGACCTAGAGCTCCGCATCAAAACTTTAGGACGGTACCCTTACCACGCCAAGACTCATTGCAAAGGGAATTCACCAACATTGGCCGAGCACCAAGTCAGGCGTTTGAAGAGCTTCAGAAGAGAAACTTGCCACAGCCCTTGGCCCCTCGGCCAGGTACAACTCATTTGGGGAGGCATCTTAATCAATTCTGCCACTACCATCAGTTGTCTGGCCATTATGCTGACAATTGCAGAGCATTGAGACACAAGATTCAAGACCTCCTCGAGCAAGGAGTCCATTTTTTCTAAGTATACAGATCATTTTATCTATGTTTTCTTGCATCTTCAAATTTTCCTAGTAGCTTATTTTCTTAGTTAGTTTTCAGTCTCCTCATATTGTAATTTTTACGTTTCTTTCATAAATAAAATCATAGTTCCATTTTCACAATTCTTGTACAAAGCATTTTTCATTCATTGAAAAAGAGAAAACAAAAATGTTTTTCAAGGAAAGGGATCACGGAGTAATCATTTCCCGACTACGGAGCAGAACGATTTATCTCTTGTTTCTAAAAATTTGAACATGCCTAACCAACCACCACAACTCACCCCATATTATCCAAACAACCCACAAAGAGGTTCAAGGTCCACATCTATCAAACTGTTGTCACAAACCCAAATCAATACTGGGGGCAATCTGAGTTGAAGTTCATCATCTTTCATCTTTCATTTAAATGTGTGAACGAGTTTCTGTAACGCCTCTATTTACGTATTTACAGCGGAATTAAAATACTAAGGCGATTACAGACCATCGGGTTCCAAACACCCGGTACCAACCTCACTAATTACAACCATTACAATTATCTAAGTTACGGTCTGAACTCAAGAAAACAACGTAAACAAAATAACTCTCCACAATTCCTAATTCCCATCCCAATCACTCATGCTCTTCGTGGCCACATGTATAAACAATTCCGTACCTGCAAGATGAATTCAAGCAGCCCACCCCGAGAGGGGTGAGTCAGTTCCCTGGAATGGAACTGGTACAATTCTCCAAAACAGTATTTAAAACATAACTCTTCAAAATAAACAGTAACTTGAAATCAAACTCTTGAAAGTAAAACAGGGAAAGGAGGCACTTCAAACAATCAATCATAGAGAAGAGAGAACAAGGTAAGGATAGAGACAAAGAACTTAAGAACCATATCAACCACTTATGAAGTCACACCATATAGTTAGTAAGCATCCATTATTGATGTTAGAACCAATTCTGGTTAGGAAGAGAAAGACTCAGGTAGTCACAAAGGACTATGAATGATATGAATACCCATAACCCGTGGTAGACAGTTTATGTCTCCACCATTTCAGAAAGCTGATTCCCTTAGACAAAAATACTCAAGAGTGGAATAAACCAATTGGGAAGATGGCCCCCACCGCTAAGTACATCCTTTTAGGTCAGGGGATATACAGCCCCTCACTGTTTACTACATCCCTTTTGGGACAGGGGATATACAGCCCCTCACTGTTACCATTGAAGACGCGCGCACGTCAAAACATCAAGACCCAGCTCATGGATGAAACGATATCCAAAGTCAAAAGAAGAATTACCAAGATTGTCCTTCTCCATATTCCCACTAGATCACTAACTACCCAGAGCAATACCAAAACACTCAGTCCTACAGAGTGCAGAAGCGTAAAGCCTAAGCAGTTAATGTCTAATGGAACAACCAAATAGAAGGAACCAATACCCATGTAAGTTTCACATTGAAGGCTCAGTTAGTCACACAAGCTGAGTTAGCCACACAACCATTTCCTTTTAGAAATCCATTTAGCTTAATTAGCGTTTGTCACAAACATCCCTTAAGTCTTGTCAGCAAAGCATAAGAGTACGAGAAATCATACCTGGGTAACGCTGTAGAAGTTCTAGTCAACTTGCGTAAACAATCAACAGTACTCTGAAGAATATTAAAGGTAGTCTATCATCAATCACTCGTAGCCTATGTTAAGCTTAAATAATCTCCTCACTCTTATTTCTAAGTCTCAATTGTCTTTTAAGCCCTCACTTAAATGTTAGTATAACCTTTGACTTGTCTTAGAATGTTGTATAACTCAAGGTTGTAAGACCAAGGAATGTATTTTATTAACACTTGTTAATTGTTCCACTCTTATCCACTTTACCCATACTTAACCATAATTCTCACATTAAAGACCTTTATAACACAAGTGCATTATATGTTATTCAATCAATCTTAGAATTTCAATAATAATCTTAAGCTCAATACTTTTATTCATAATTTAGAATAAACATTGTATTATGACCTATGATGGATTCATCTCAGAATACTATACTGTTATTTCACAATGTAGATTATGTATTTTATTAATATCCACCAGATAATCCATTATGATTAAGTCTTCCCCTTAACTTAATTAAGATCTACATCCTGTTATTGGAATCATAGTGTTGTAGATGCATTTAGTATAACTTAATTGAGTTACTAAACTCATTTATCTTATCTTTAGTTCAGAAAGACTTTTTATTATAACCATCTAATAATCTTGTCATAAGATGTTAAATTACTTTTCATCTTGAAACAACTATATTACAGTTAACTTAGACTTATCAAACTCTCACATTTAATATTCACAAGGTATATTATATGCTTTATCATTAACTATATAACAAGGTGTCATAAGATAACCTTTTACTAATCCTTACTTACATTTAATTTCCTAAATTTTTTTTTACTCACATTCTCTCTAGAGATTATGTACAATCCTTTTATATTAAACTTCATTAAACTTAAGTCTTAAATACGCTTTAAATTATTTATAAAACCCAAAGTTTCAAAGGAATAACTTAATAAATTAATTCCCTTTATTATGTTTTAGGATAAGCATTATATCTTAACATAAGGTAAAATTTATCTAAGAATTAAATCCCCATTCATAAGTGAAATTGCCAGCTATTTAATATCTATCTGAAAATTCTCATATTTTATATTCAAATAACATATCAATATTTCCCATTACCGTAAAGTATATCAATATAATATCTTATGTAACTCAGTCCCGTCTGATTAAAGGTTTAAAGTTTTAAATATCTAATTTATATTTACAAATCTTTTTACAAGTTTCTAGCCATTAACTACAACACTTATTTATAAACTCACATTCTAAATATTGGTAGTTAATGTTATAAATGCATTTCATATGGCTTATCTAATGCCAAGAAACTTAAGGTTTATTATTTAGATAAATTTCCAAATCATAGTTTAATATAGTTTTATATCATAATCCTTTTTGATGATTTTATCTTAAAATATTAAGTTATTACTCAATACTATAAATATTAAGAAATGATTAAATCTAGACTTATTAATCCTCTTCACATTTAGATGTAAAAGTATCTCATTTATTTTTATTAGTGTTTATATAATAAGAACATTTAAATGTAAAAGTATTTCATTAATTATATAATAAGATCTATTTACGTAACACTTTATGTAACCTAATTACAAATATTCCTAAGTCTCAACTTATTAATTACTTAACCCAATTATAGATTTACATTCTGGTCATTGACAAATAATATTATTCATGTATTCTATTATGGTTTATATAAATCTTAGAAATTCAAAGGTAACTCTTTAAATAAATTTCATAATCATAATTTAATACCACCACATAAATACTCTTTTAGTATTATGTATAGGTTTAGTTTAACTTATAAATTCCTTCATATTCTATTTTCTATAAGGTACCTTTATTTCTTTTATATATGTAGTTTATTTATGTACTATATTTAGGATTTATTCAAGACATTCTTTGTAGTTTTATTGCATTTAATATTTTATTAACTTTACACATAGCTACATCCTATATGGTTATAAAATAAAGTATTTTCTTAGTTTCAATTAAGTATATTAACTCCATATTATATAATTAATATAAATGTAATTAATTTAGTTCCTTGATTTAACCTAAGTTACTATTTTATTTCTTTTATATATATGTATATTATTTACTTCACTTAAAAGTGTATACCTAAAATATTTATTAACATTCTGTATTAAATGTTAGTTTAGTCTTATTATATTTCCCCTCCCCAACCTATAAGTTCATTAATCAACTATACTTTAATTTTGGTTACATTAAAACCATATATTATAAGTTATTCTTATGAAAAATTCATAAACAATTTAAAACCCATTTACCATTGTCCAAAAATTCCCAAATTAAATATATAGTAGCTTTAACATTTTAGACATATTATAAAATTTTTATTTCATAAAAATATTTTTTTATTTAACCAGATATTTCCATAATACCCGTAACTTGCAAAAATCATAACTTACGTTTAAAAACTCAAAAACCATATTAATTTACATCAAAATAAACTAGATTTTATAAGGAATCTATGGTTAAAATTTCAAGTCAAAATACATCCGGGAACGTATTTAAATAAATTCAACAAGTTAGGGTTTAATTCTGGAATTAATATAAAACTTTAACAATTTAAACTCCTCTATTTTAATCTCAGCCGTCCGCTTCTTTAAACCACGATCGGACGGCTGCTGAAACTCAAGTTCTTCAGCAACCTTCAAACGACACCCGAGTACTAAATCGGTGATTCCTCTCAACTCACAGAACCAAATCGAGTGATTCTTGTTCCATTAGATTCGAAATTTCCTTGCGGTTCTATTGATACCAATTTCGCCACCTATAATGCAGTATTCTACAAATTCGATTCTGAGTTCAAAAGTTAGGTTTTTTTTCTGACTTCGAATTCGAATTGACAAATTCTCCCAATGTAGAACGTAATTGGTTAAATTGATAGAGGGGAATGAACGGAACTGCAAAAACGAACATCATAGATGGTGGAATTTGGTCGGAATCATACCGGAGATGAGCCAACGAGGAGAATCAAATTCATTTTTCTAAGGGGTAGATGTTGTACCTTAGAGCACCCAAATTTAAATCCCCTTCCTCCATATATAGGTATTTTTTTACCAAAGATTTAACTCAATAAACCCCTTTACATGTATTAATTTTAATACTGGATCTCAAGATACAAATTTTGAATTGTTCATTGTGGCTAGTAATGAAATATGCCTAGCTCAAGATCTCATGATGGTAACGTCTTACCACCAATCCTCCTCAAGTTAAACACAATCTATCACTTGCGTAGAAGATTATTTACGGTTAGATGACAAGGCTTGTCTAGCCCCTAAACTTCCAGAAGTGGGTGTGCACCCCCACTACTTTCGGCCTAGGAGTTCGTCGCACCAGGCACTTCCCGTAGGGTGTTAGGTTTAGGTGTTTTCTTTCTAAAGTTAACATAGAGTTTTAGTGTGGTTTAAGGGCTCGGATGTATGCTACTAGTGTTTGTTAGCTTAATAATTTTCTAGACTTAAGATTTATCCTAACATTACCTTTAGGCAACAATTTGTACCAAGTAGTTCTTGAGATTTATTTTCAAACTTTAAAGGTTTTGAAGTACTTAACTCATAATATCAATACTGACATAGTTATTCTAAGCTCTATTTGTATTCTATTTTCAACCAAAAGTATCTCAAGGAATTGTATTCTTAGCAATGTATTCTCCATAGGTATGCTTTTGAAAAGTAGCTTAATATATGATTTATCCTAACCAAAATCTTATCGTACTCAATATACGATGATCCAAACCTTTATTTTTACTGTAGTTTAATGTTTGAACGGTATAACAGCACACCACACTCAACAGACATTCATAAAAGAAAAGTGTGTAAAGGAATCATCCACAATTCCAAGAAGGGTTATGTAACACCCCTACCGTTAATACTGTCATTACCGTCCAATCTCCTCGTGCTTCCAGATTCACGCAGCGGATACATACTTACATACGGTGGGTGATACAATGCCGTTAGTCACCCACGTGACTAACCAAGCTACTACTACTACATACAGCATCGGTCTGATGGACCGGAATCCCGAGTACTACACATCTACAATACATACTCCATTACTAATTAAGTGCTACATATTCCATTCAACACTTTGCTCCTTTACAATACCATTAAATACAAAGTACATAACCGAGTTTACTAAGTTCCTTACACTAATACAATACTTCTTCCAATTCCATTCATACTCATTCAGAGTCTACATCTACCCATTCCTCACATCTACACACTAGCAATGCACTAGGTGTACCTCCTTGGTACACTACTACTTCAAGGCTAAACTCAATACTATTTTCTACAATCTGCATGTCACCGGTCTCTTAATGCGACCATGTCTGCTTCGGGTACCTGCATACTAAAAACGTTCCCCCTAGGGGGTCAGCTTTCGCTGCATATGATAACCGCATACCCCGCGTACTAGTGAGGGTACGCGACCACTTGGTCGAATACATGCAATTCATTTTATTCATACATACATGCATACATGCTTTCGTACATAATATTACAATACTTTACAAGACATACATACATACACACAGTGCCATACACACAAGGAAGACTATACAAGTCAACCAAATTCTTACTTACCTTCTTCCGGGCTACACATACAGATACATCCATGGTACTTACGCAATACATACACAATAAACCATACTTGTTAGCTTCATTGGTCCACCCGGGTTAATCGGGTAGAGATTACTCTTTTACTCGTTACACCATACTTACGCATACATACTCATACTTTACTTACTTACTTACTCAAGTCAAGTCGTCGGGACCTCCAGCCCGGGGACTACTCTGTCCCACCACCGGGATTTACTTGGTTCACCAATCCAGGATGCTACTCATTTAAGGATTTGGGCCGTGGACCAGTTCAAGAACAAGGAATCGATCCAACCTCTTGTGTCTCCTCATCCTCACGTGTGGCCGAAGCTATATCGGACTTCTACTCATTCCAATTTACTTAGTACTTTTGTTAGGAGTTAGGTGGTTAGGAATTAGTAGAAGTCATTCACTCAAGCCACATACACAAATACATTACTCAATACACATTCGTACGAAATACAACACAATACTTAAGTACAATACAAGATTCAAATACACTTCATCATCATTCATATATTTCAGGAATTATACAAACTATTGTTCAAGACAATATCGAGAACAACGTAAACAAGCACAAGTAAGTGCAATATAGTCCGATTCATGCGTTAATCTTATTAAGTGATCAAGTAAGCACACAAATCGGGGTAACCAGATTAGGATACAGGGCATGAAGAAATCATACCTTTCACCATTGATTTACTTATCGGGCGTTCCCTTGCTTCTTAGCCCATACTTGTTCCTCGAGTCCTAGTCTCGAACCAATGACTACATGCCAAATGGTTCAATTAATACTAAGCACTACAATACATTCATAGCAACTACTCCCGTACTTACCCCGTTATCCCATTACTTGGTTTAACTTAACGTTCTCATACTTTCAACTTTCTTAACTAATCCTCATACTTGTTTCCACTTATGTATTTACTTCCTTACCATTAGTGTTACCTTAATGGTGTATTACTTAGGTCCCATATATATGTACATATCCATACATATATACATACATATGGTTGTTACATTAACATTGTTTTTTTTGTAAGTTAGGGCCGACCGACCCACCGACCGACCCAAACCCTGGGTCGGTCCATCCCAGTAAGTTTCAGTCCGTTGTCCAAGCTCCGACCGACCCACCGACCAACCCAACCTCTGGGTCGGTCGAAGTTAGAAACTTCGACAACTGGGAATTCAAGCCCGACCGACCCACGACCGACTCACGGCTCCTGGGTCGGTCCGTTCCAGAATGTTTACTTCTCGTTACTTAAGCCCCGACGACCCACCGACCGATCCAGCCTCTGGGTCGGTCGGTAGCAGAATGTTGCTACAGACCCTGTTTTTTTTTCTTTTCTTACCCATTTTTCCTCAATCTTCCTACATGTTTTAGCACCCTTTAGGCTTCCTAATACATCAATTCATCTACCAATCCCATTCCTAAATCCTTCAATCAACTTACACAATTTCCTCACTTCTTTTCCAACAAATGTAACAGTTTTTGTTTTACTCATGCTACAGATTTTTAAACTCAACTCTACCATTCGATACTCCCTCTACCGATGCTGTCCTAGCACCCTAAATACATTTCCAAGCAAATTCAATATCTATACCCAAGTCCAACATCCATTTCACTACATCTTGCACACTAATTTTTCCTAGTTTCCATAATGCATTTGATACCCCTTTACTACAGATTTTACACCCTTTCATTCTCATACCACAACTACCATTCCATGGTTACTAAATACCTCTACTAAACCCAATACACACCTTGGTTCTCCCATTCACCAAGTCATCCCTACATGTACATTTTCTACCAAAATTTTGCCATAGTTCACCTACTTTTCTTACTTCTCCACGTACACATTTTCTCATCAAATTCATTCCTAAACTAGCCACACCCTTACAAGGGTCCTACCAGCAATGAAAGCAATATAAATCCATCTCAATACATCAATACTCCATCAATCATCAATACAAATACTCATACACAATATACTTGGCTCTAAGGCCTACAATATTCTTACTAGTTCCTAAGTACTCAAAACTTCATAAACTTCAATACTAATACAATAGTTTAGGTTCTTTTATTTGTTTACCCATTCCCATTACTCTAACGCAATAGAATTTAACATTAGAAAGGAGCTCTTACCTTGAGCTTATCTCTCCTTCATTTCTTTTCCCATTCCCTTCTTCCTCTCTTTTGCACCAAAATCGGCTACATGGGGAATGGAGTTGCCAAGCTCCATTCCCATCACCCAAAACACACAAAACATGTATAATAACATACTAACCCTTAAATTAATGCTAGTTCATAGTAAGGTTTAGAACATTAATTTTTAGGGTTTACCTTTGGAGTGTTTTAGGAGAGGTGTATCCCTTGGTTCAAGAAGGTGAATCCACCACCATTGCAAGGTTGATTTGATGCTCAAAAGAGAGAGAGAAAACAAGGCATTACAAAGGGTAAAATCGGTTATGAAAGGAGATGGTGAAAACATGAGTTTTTCATGTAGATTTTTACCTTAATGGAGAGAGGGGACTCCAAGCTACACATTGAAGCAATTTTCTTCACCAATGGGGTATACCCACGAAAATAAACTTCCTCTTTTTTGGATTTTGAAAAGAGAGAAGTGTAGAGGAGGATGAGGGGAGTAAGAATATGTAATTATTTTTACATTTGGAGCTCACATGGAGGTAGAGCATGGAGAAGAAGAGAGAGCTTCCATTGTTAGTGGGGAGCTCAAAATCGCAGCAAGGAGGGAGGAGGAAGAGAGGGAGTCCGATGGGGAAGAAAGAAATGGGAGAGAGAAGAAAAGTGAGGAAAGAGAGTGTTCTTTTTACTTTTTGTATTCTTTTTTTTCTTCTTTCTTCTTTCTTTTTTTCTTTCTTTATTTATTTCTTGTGTGTGAGAGGGAAGGGGGATCGGCTGATACACAGCCCTTTGTGGGTTTTAAAAATTTTATTTACAATAGTGGACACACTAGTTTGGTTTATTTATGCTTTTACCCTACAGCTTCCCGTTTTGACAGTTTTTACTTTTCTCGTTTTATTGGTTTTATTGGCTCTAGACCTTCACTAATGCGTATTATTGACTATTTGGTTGACCAGAATTGTTACGAGTCTATCTGACCCGCTTAAAGACGTGTTTTCCCGGTTTCCTCGAAAAACGCGCTTTAAGGTTCGTTGTGTTTATAATCCGTTTTAAGGATCCGTTTTCTTTGGGACTTGTTCCCTCACGATTACTTAGGTCTTATTAATCCTTTAGAATCCTTATAATATGCTAACCAAGGTCTCATACCTCCTATGGTTATTTAACGCTTATTTAGCGTTTTTCGCTTTTTAAGCGTTTCTTTATTTCTTTGGATTTATTTTTCCTTACCAAAATTACTTAAGCATTATGAGGCTCTTAAATACCTATTAGGATAATTTTAATCGCCATATTTAAGTTCGGGGTATTTCAATCTACCCCCCTTAAGAACTTTGTCCTCAAAGTTGTTCAAGGTTATAGGTTTACGATGCTTACTCATTCTTACATGTCTAATACCAAAGCCATACATTCCTCCTCCTTACAATTCCCAATTTCATTACTCAAGGTTCTACATTCCATACCATACCAATATACCATAATTACTCCAATCCGCATCACATCCAACCATCCGGTTTTACTCTACAGGGTTTATACATACATACAGTGCAAAGCTATCCCCAAAGCAATGCGATACACATTACAATCCCGCAGGCACTCAGATCTCTCGACACAGAACTCCTCTATGTCCCGCTGCCCTTGGAATAACACAACATGCTACACTACCACCTTCTCTGATATAAGCTTCTAACCATATCTTCATTCTCAGTCTAAGGAAAATCATTCCCAACAGCTAATTAGAAATCCTTCTAAAGCATACAACTCCAAATTCCAATTTATATTCATTACATCTATCCTATGCGTGATTCTTGTGACCACTTAAGGGGAGCTTCAAGAATCATTCGACCCTGATGTGATCAGCATCAGTGTTGAACTATCTTTCCACCCCAATTTGTGTTCGGTTTCCCTTGATCTGATCAGGATCAAGTTCGACTTCCTACATCAGTTTCAAACAAACAAATACTTTAATTATTTTCATTTTCTATCTTTTTACCCCTTTCTAGTCGTGATACGAATTCATACATCTCCAAAGGATGGAATCAGTCCATCAATCATCCTCACTTTACTTCCAAATGCTTTACTCCGCGGTTCAATACCCAAATGCTCATTTCATCAGCCTTCACTACTTCCATCCATTACTCTCCATCATTTCAATTATTCTAACTAGGGATTACCGTACTTGTGAAATTTAGTTGTCCTCAATTCACTTCCAATAATTTACCTAGGTATACACTACACCTAGACTTCATTCATCTACTACTCTCATTCATTTCGTACTACTTCTTCAAAGGTTACAATACTTGTGGAGCTCCATCCACTACTCATTACTTTTCTTTTACTAATACTCTTACATGGTGTTACAAGGTAGGTATATCCATTGTAACACCCCGTCCCAAGCCAATCGTGGTTATCGCAATTCTTAACACTTAATCGAATTCGTCGCAGCGGAAATAACATACACCGGGACCTTGCCACGGTCTGATCGTTAGAATATACCGGCCTTATCGATTACAACACTTATCCAAAATAAACAACCATCCAAACACCACCAACCAACCGAGTATAAGTAACTAAGTCATAATCACAAACTTACATCAGTTTCAATATAAACAGACGGGTGCACAAACGCAACCCGTACTCAAATAACAACCCATCCTAAGTCTAACCGCTCCTACTCTCGTGGTGCGTCTTCATGGGCCTCTGACCTGCAAGTGTAAAAACAGCCCCAAAGGGGGTCAGCACGAATGCTGGTACTCCCTCTCATGGCCCCCAAGCTAACGGGGCTACGACGACTAATTGTCGATAGCATGGAAATTGATTAAGTACACAAGCATGATATGAAGTGCAATAAACAACGATCCACAGATGAACATACATAGTTCACACACATTGAACGACACAAGCGTTCTCTTATCAAGCGGGTTAGTAACCCCCTCCTTAGTCCTGACTTCCTTAACCTCAGTTCCTTATCTTACCTCAATCTTAACCTTAACTTAATCTCAGTATACAAACCGTTCCTAGAAGGGAATGGTTGTAGCTTAATCTCAAACCTAGGATTTAGGTGATCCTACCGCACCATCTTAGTGCCACCTACCTTGGACGGGAGTCCAGCGTAGCTGAGCCGGCAACCGGCCCTAGGCAACAAGTCCGAAGACAAGTCCTTAAGCGGAGGGCGGATCTGATTCAGATACCGTCCCCCTTTCCTTAGCATGCATGACCGGAGTCAGTCCCGGGTTTCCTCACTCAAGTTCCAGTTAGTAAAAATCTTACCCACCATGTGTTAGTTAAACCTTATCGGGTATTAACCAACATTCACCAATACTTAACTCTTATTCTTAACTCAGTAAGTACTAAACTTAGTTAGTAACAATCTCAAGTCTCGTGGGTTAGTGTAAGGAAAACACATTCACAACGAGAACAAATATAACCGGTTGCATGCTTTATCTTGTCTTAGTCATAGCAATTAAACAGATAGCACACAAGCCGAGGGACACCTCGTTAGCAAGCAGGTCACAAGAAAGATTGTACCGTTCACCGTCGATCGTCCCGGTTGTTTAATACTCCTCCGGTTTCCAACTTTCAAGTCCTAAAATATCCATCCAACTTAGATGATTAAGTATCTATACATTGCTTAACTTATTTAACTTATTTAACCCTTAGTGGTCCCCAATTAACACTTCTTAAGTCTTATAACTTAACCTTGCAACTTAACCTTAAGCTTATGAACTTATACTTAACTTAACTTAATCCCCTTAGGTTCTTAGGTTTCTAATCATCAATGCCCTCTGAATGGTGTACCATTAATACCATTAAACATCCTTAGAATTTAAAGTTTTTTTTTACGTGTTATGGGTCGTCCGACCCACCGTCCGACCCAACCAACTGGGTCGGACCATTCCAGTAACTATCGGGTTTGAAAAGTTCCACTTGTCCGACCCACGTCCGACCCAACCAACTGGGTCGGACCATTCCAGAAATTTTCCCGTCTTTTAAAACTCTCCCGTATGATCCATGTCTGACCCAAGTCCCCTGGGTCGGACCATTCCAGAAACATTTACGGTGGCTTAACAGAGGTCCGTCCGACCCAGAACTGGGTCGGACCCTGGGTCGGACCACTACAGACTTTACTCTTAAGTTGTTCTTTCAATTCCAAATTTTTCCCCAAGCCTCCTAATGTGTTCTAACATCATTTAGACCCTTAAACCTACCTTAAATCATCCTCCATACTCATTAAAATAACCTCCAAAGATCATTCCAACCCTTTACTCAATTCTTACAACAACTACCAACACTTAACACTTATTTCTTTCCCACATTTTCAACATACCTTTCACCTAGAACTTTTACTAACCAAAGGTTCCCTCCTTAAGAACTTGACCACGCCATATACACCACTTGCATCCCTATTACATTTTCCAAGCCTTCCTTAAATTCTAAACTCTAGTTTCTACCTAAATCATCTCAAAGTTTTACACTCATTCACATCAAACTTACTAAAGTTTCCTAACTTCTTTTATGCATTTACTTAAGGCTCCTTCATAAGCTTATGCTTCCATCCATCAACACATTATTTACTTCCTAGTTGTTTACCAACATTTACCTAAGTCCTAAATACCCAAGTACATTCTTTTGATTCCTAAATCCTTCTTAGTGATGCCTAAGTCATTATAAGTCATTTAAACACCTTAATCTCACCCTTTTTCATCAAGACAACCTCTAGAACTTCCTAGTACTTCTTTAGTCATGAAATCTCCTTAGAACATCTTAAACACTTAAGTTCTTCACTAAATTTTGCCATGGGTTCTCTAGTAATTGTTGCACCCAAACACTTGGCTTTTCACCATCAAACAACCAATATCACTCAAATTCTCATCACAACACCTTAACACACAATTTACCCAAAACTACACCACATCATTACATAGTGTATAAACTTAAATGCTTGGCACTTAGGCCCTTAAATGACAATAATCTTAACCACTGAATTTCCACATATATTTGCCTTTAACCTGCGAATACACACAACAAGGCTCCCATTGAAATAAAATGCTTCTTGTAATTCACCTTGATATTCTTAAACTATCTCCTTTTTCTCATTTGCTCCTTAGTCAAAAGTTCACAAGTATAGTCATTGTTCTTTCTTCTAGGTTTTATCACCCCTTTTCCCAATGTAACCTCTACACTAAGCTCATCACATATCTAAATCCCATTCCCTTAAACAATAAAACACCTTAAGGTAAGTAATTTACCTTATTCTTTCACAAGCTCACAAACTTTCCTCCTTAGGTTTTTCCTTGCTCAATCTCGGTCACCACTTAAACTCTCCTTGCCAATGTTCTAACCAATATCCAATGACTCCAATGAGTACTAGATAATACATTAACCCTAAGGAACAAACCCTAGGTTAAAAATGTGCTTTAAGGTATTAAGGTGATTGGTTTATCTTGGTTTCTCAAGACAAGCTTGAATATGAAGCAAGAAGGACCTCCTCTATCCTTTGGAGAGTAGAAAACAAGCTAGAACAAGTCATTAAAATGAAGCCCCATGAGTATGTATTTTCGGTCATGAAGAAAAGTGATGGAAACCTAGATTTTCTTACACTTTCTTTACCTTAAGAGAATGGAGAAGCCAATGGAGTCTCCAAACTTGAGTTCCTCCTCTAATGGTGGTTTGGCTTGGCACCAAATCAAAGCTCTTGAAGTTTTGAAAAGATAGAAAGAGAGAGCTTGAGCTAACTAAGAAGAATATGTAATTTGTTTTGGTTTTGGAGCTAAAATGAGTAAGTAGTGATCAAAGCTAGATGGAGCTAGCATGGAGGTTGAGTTTTACGTGAGAGAGAAGAAAGAGAGCAAGGAAAACCGGTGGAGAAAATGAAGAATGAAGAGATGAGGAGAGAGGTAAGTAAAGTAAGATATTTGTTTTCTTAAAGTAAATAGTAACTCCTTACTTTTCCCTCTTCTTTTCTAATATCATTTGGCTACTCATGGTGAGTCACACCCTTAGAAAAACCGGCCCCCTATTAATTAAGGCAAGTCATGGTCTTGTTTGACCAACTAACTAAGCTTAATTAACTAAAGACTAAATTAGTCACTATTCGGTTACTATTCACAAAACAAGGCACATTGTTGTGAAATTTTTGATTTCCCATTGATTTAGACTTCCTAATGTGATACTAATTAGTAAACATGTTAATTAAAGAGTAATGATGGACATTTAGCCACTCAAAACCCATTTACAAGACAATTTTTCAAAAATGTGCTTTAAGACTCCTTAAAGCACATTTTGTGTTTTAACTTGTTTTCAAGCTTGGTTTTCTTTGTTAATTGATTTAAAATGACCATTAGGATATTACTAAGGTCTTAGAACAATATTTGGGTACTCACCCAAGTCTCTCCAAGCTTAGAGCATGTTTTTGCTTAAACTGCTCTTTTGGTGCTTCCTTATGTTTTCTTTGGTTAAAATGGTTTCTCAATGTTTCTGAGGCATTATTTTGCCTCCTTATATCTTAGTTTATCACTTAAACACCATATCTAAGTTTGGGGTATTTCATCCATCCTATGGTATTTGCATCTCTCATGCCTCACTACCACGATTTCGATATGAATGAATACTTATGTTTATTTAACATAGTACCAATCATCAAATCAATTCCCATTTGTGCTATACACATTATAGTTTATGTGTTTTATTTATAAAATTCACATTATGCGGTTTTCGCTCTACCCCCCCTTAAAAGGGAATACGCCCACGTAATCTACCATATGTTATTATTATTAAACATTGGTTTACTCGATTTGGGCAATCTGAAGCGTTTAGCTTCACTACGGTATACTATACAATATGCTCTGGTCAAAGGGTCTTAACCATACCAATGGTTTAGTCTTTGCACCAAGGATTTCTATATGAGTTTATTTAACTCATCATTAATTTGGTTCTAGCCTATTAGGCTCCAAGGCATTAATAGCCCTTCTGTTATGCTTACTAGGTATATTATCTCCTAGCTAGGGCCCACTAGCTTCTGCTGCGTGACCCTGATAATCTTAGTACTTTATTGCTCTTTGGTTATTCCAAATGTGCTACTCATCGCCTCTTTATCCCTTCATTGTGGGAATAAGGTGTACTAACAGTGTGGTATTCTTTTACCGCTGTTTGAACTCAATGAGTTTAAGATTTATAACCAGCTCTCTGGCAATCTATTATGTATACTACTTGTACTCCCGTGATTATTCACTAAGCTCCTCCGACTTATTATCGGGCAAGGTTAAGTCACCACTTAACTGTAGTGCTTCCTCTGTTATCAATAGCTTCCGGATTACACCAGTTCTTCTGGTTCAGTACAAGTGTTCTTTACTTGTATGACCTTGCATTGATATGTGTCGGTCCTAGTGACTTTCTGAAGTCTCCTTTCACCTTTTTATTCCATCGGAATTCACATTTGTGAGTGTTAGTGTGTTTCACACTCTTCGTGCTTCTTTGGCCTTAGGCCGCACAGTTTGTTGCTAAGATTGCTTAACTAGCTTGTGCCACGTTCGTTGGTGAAAAGAAGGGTTACTACCATTTACATTTTCTATATCCCTCGCTATCCCACTAGATCATTAGCTGTACAAGTGCAATACCAAAACACTCAGTCATATAGAGTGCAGAGGCGTAAACGCTTGACAGTAAGTCACTTATGTGATAGGAAAGAATATTTTTGCCTGTCATCTCATACTTATACTCCGTGTCATTATCTGCTACTTCCTCGTAGCGGTCGCTTGTTGCGCCGCGTATTCTTACTCATTGTACAACATTGTTTTTACTGTTTCTGTTACTGTGGTAGTTCCTCTTTACTTATTGCCATTGTCATTGGCACCATTTCCTTATGGTGTGGTTACACTAGGAGGTTCCTAGTTCATGTATATGACGGTTGTCGTAGCATACCACAATACTATTCTCTTCCTATTGTGGGGATGTTTTATTTCCGTCTAGGTTTCATGTGTAGGTTAGCTTACCTCACATTCTATCCTCATTTTATGATGCAATTTACCAAGTATCTTGGTTGACCAAGGATGAAATAATTCATCGGGTCATAAGCTCTCTTGAGCGTTGATCATTCGTGGTGTTCAATGTGTATTCACATTGATTGTTTTTGACAATTTCTGTCTCCCAGTGCTGAGCATTGGTTATAGGCTCTAGCTGTGAAGTTTTACCTTTGTATGTACATCACCGGAACATCCCCAGAACTTCAAGGGTTTTCTGATTGAATCTGACGAGAAATTGAATTTGAAAATATTCCAATATCCAAAAAATTCGATTGAACTTTAGAAATATCAGAAATACCATCCTTTACCCATGTTTAAAATTTCATAGTCAGATTCCTTTTGGATGCCCTTGAGCTAAAACGTCGGTAAATCTCAGTTTTTATCGGATTTTTCTATCTTTAAGGAAGCCTATATAAGGAGCCTTATCCCTTGATCAAATAAAAACTACAAGAACCGTAACACCTCAAGAAACTCAGCCGTCAAAACCTCCCCACGTTTTTACACATCCAAGCCCTGAAATTTCATCGAAATCTCACAAAATCAACAAAAAAACACCTTTTTCAACTCCCACAACATCATCCATCATCAAACCTTCACCAAAACAGCACCAAAACGTGAAGAATAGAACTAATAATCAATAGTCAGAAGCTGGTCAAGAACCCAAAACAGAACCGACTCAGGCGGAGCATCGAAAGACACCCGATGTGAAGAAACACCTCAAATCCGAAGGTAAAACAGGTTGGAACCCAGATTTTCTAACTCCCCACGGTTAATCTAACCTTATTAAAATTTGGGTTCGAAATAGTTCCTTTCTGTTTCTGAATTGTCGTTTTTCTTTGCTTCTGTTCACTAAATTGTGCATTAAGTTTCGTATTTAATTCGACTTCAAATTGAGAATCTTTGATCACTAACATTGGAAATCTTTCAGCTACACACCCATAATTTTTTAGCTGAAAACACCTTCGGGAACCACCAGAAAACCCCTGTCCGTGGGTTGTCCGAGACCTCGGACCTAATGTCTGGGACCACGGACGGGTTGTCCGTGGCCACAGACACCCACGGACGGCGGCGGGATTTTAATTCGACATTTATTTCCACATAGGTTAACTTGGGTCCGTGGGTACGGACACTAGGTCCGCGGCCACGGACGGAAACAAAATTTGACCTAATTCTGCCTCCGAAACCCTAGTTTAGGTTTTTTTTATTTCCACTTTTATTTTCTGTCAAAAAATGCTAACAAACATAAAAAAAAAACAGATGCTCGTGCACTTAGGTTAAAACGACTTCGTAATAAGCCGTAAATAAACTAAGTAGAGGAAAAATGACTTCAAGGAGTAATGAAAGTAATTGAACCCTAAATAAGTCGAATATCAAGCCCCCGAACCCGAACTCTCCTTTCCTAATTTAATATAGGTAAAAATTAGGTGGCAACTCATAATAGGTTCCAGCGAGCTAGCTTAGGTTTTAATAATTAATGTTATATGACATAGTTATTAATCTTAGGTTATAAGTGGACCTAAAAACCGACTAGATCCTAATCAACTTAATCAACATAGGATAGGGTTTAAAATCGAGGCTCACAGGTTGTTTTGGTGATAATGAATAAGTTAAGGTGTTCTTGAGTACTAGTATGATCTAGGGATGCCTAGGAGGAACTAGGGGTTACAATGGTGAATTTAAGGCACCAAGACCATGGTAAGAGAAGCTAGGAATCTTATGCAAAGTTTGAAGGAAAATAAGATGTGTGTGTCTTGTGAGGATTTAAGCATGAGCTATAATAATAACCTTGAGGAAGTTTGAGAAGTTTGTGTAAAGGAAATGGGAATGAGTAATAAAGCCTTAGGAGTGGTCATAATGCTTATGGAGAAACACTTTGGATAGTTGAGGTTTTAGGAAAGTTTACATGTTAGGAGTGTAGGAAATTAAGTATAAGTGTAAGGAATTTATGTAAGAAATTGAGTGAATGATCATGGAATTAGGTATGAGTTGGTGGATGGATTATGAGGATTTTAAGGTGCTAAAATGGTGTTAAAACATGCTAGAATACTTATGGAAAGTTTAGGAAAAGATTGGATGAGAATTAAGGTTGAAAAGAGGTCAAAAATCATCCCGAACCACACCAAAAACTATCTAGAGACTTAGGCCGTGGATTGGTCCGGGTTTACATTCTCGGACACAAACCCGGACCAACCAGAAAAAGCCATAGAATGTTGGAAAATGGGGTTTTAAGGTTGGGACTTGTTTGGTAATGATATTATAAGATTGTTAGGACATAATTAATGACATATAATGGTCATTAGGGGCATAAACAAGCTTAAGAAATAATGAGAAGTAAGTGGCTTTTAAGGTTAAGGTTAAACTACAAAGACTTAGGGTTTATTAATCGGGAATCATGGGTGATTAGTTAAGCTATGTTAATTAAAAGTAATTAACCGCCCGATTGGACGAATGTTTAGGATTTGAGGGTTCGGACTCAGAAGAGGAATTAAACAACCGAACAACCGACGGTGTACGGTATGGTTTTCTTGTAACCTGCTTGCTAACGAGGTGTCCCTCGGCTTGGGTGCTATCTGTTTATTTGCTATAACTAAAACAAGATAAAGCATGCAACCGGACTATTTATCTTCTTGTGTGTTTGCATTGTACTAACACACTTGGCTTTGAGATTAGTTACTAACAATACTTAGTAACATTGGATGAGATAAGAAATTCATTCCCAAATTTGTTAGTTGGTTAATACCCGAGAAAGGTTTAACTAACACTTCGTCTTTATAACTTTCTACTAACTGGAACCGGGGGAGTGAGGAATCCGGGACTGACTCCGGTCATGCATGTTAAGGAAAGGGGGTCGGTATCTGAATCAGATCCGGCTTCCGCTTGAGGACTTGTCTTTGGACTTGTCCTAGGGTCGAATGTTGGCTCAGCTACCTTGAATTTCAGTCCAAGGTAGGAGGCAGATTAAGATGGTGCGGTAGGATTACCTAAATCCTAAATTTTAAGATAAGTCGTTTATTCAACCAATGGAGTTAATAGCTCATTGGCTAGGGTTACTTTTGACCCAACAAAAATAAACATTGAGATAAGATACAACCATTTCTATTTAAAGAACGGTTTGTATACTGAGATTGAGATAAGGATTAAGATTGTGGTAAGATAAGACTTGGACTGAGAATAAAAAAAATCATAACTTAAGGAGTTAAAAGATTGACTCACTTACTTTAGGAACGCTTTTAAGACATTCATTGTATTTGAACTATGATTGTTCATATGTGGTTTGATGTTTATTGCACTTGTTATTTATGTTGTGTATCTAATCACCCGTATGCTATCGACAATTAGTCGTCGTAGTCCCGTTAGCTTGGGGGCTATAAGAGAATCGTACCAACAAAGGTGCTGACCCCCTCGGGGGTAACTATTTAAATTTTATAGGTGAATGACAGAAGATGACCGTCCTGAGAGTACGATCGGGTAGAATTACTTCGGGTTGTTTTCCTTTTGTTATACGAGTTGTGCATGTACACTGTTTAGTAAATAGTATGAGATGTTAGTATGATGTAATAGGATATGAAATACTTATACTGAGGATATGTATTGGTTGAGGTTAAGTATACATTAATGTTCGGTATATTTGGGTCCATCAGACCGTAGCTAGATCTTGGAGTATTTAGTATGCTTACTTAGTCACATGGGTGACTAACGGTGGTAACACCAACTGTTGTAAGAATTCCGCTGTAATGTTGATATATGTAAATGGAGCTTTACAAGTATTGTCAGTTTATGAGTTGGGGTGCTACACTTCAACCCATTTCCATCAAACTAACATTTTACTGTTTTATTGCTTTTTCATTGACAACAACCAAGCTTGCCTCCGGCTAAACCCCGTTTACTATTTTTAGTTGCGTTTTACTAAAACACCATAGTTTGGGATTTAGAAACCAATTTCCTTGTGGATACGACACTTGTTATATTGCAACGAATTTGGGTGCACTTTCTTGTTTAGCTAGGTTTAATTACTTATGTTATTAATTTTCCCAACACACTTCATCTATGGTACCCTCGTTCCCCTACTTTTACTTTATCTGGTTTTAGTGATTCTGATTGGGTTGGTTCCCTGCAAAATTGAAAGTGTACTTCATGTAATGCTCAATTCCTTGGTCTTTGTTTAGTTTCATGGTCTTCTAAAAAGTAAAACTCTGTTGCACTTTCCACAGCTAAAACAGAGTATGTCTCTGCTGCAACATGTTTCTCTCAACTTTTGGATGAAACAACAGTTGTAAGACTACCACAACACCCAAGATCAAATTCCAATCTTTTGTGATAATAAAAGCACCATTAAAATCTCCGAAAACCCAGTCCAACATTCAAGAACCAAACACATTGAAATTCACTTCCATTTCTTGAAGGATTGTGTTCACAGTCCACAAACATATTCACATCCATAATCATACCCGTAGTCACACCCATATTCATATTTCCTAAGTGTATGTTTAAGTAAATGTAAAACGACACTATCAAAGAAAATTACCAAGACCTTTTTAGCTCCTTCATGGTATGTGATCCGCAAGCAGGGGTAAAGATACTGCCACCAGGTGTGTGCTCACTCCTTCTTTTTGGGTTGATTTGACTTTTTGCTTTGTACTCGTTGGTCTGCCACTGTAACACCCCTCTCGTTAAACATGTAATAATCCCTCTCGTAGCACAATTAAAAACATCTCACATTGGAAGTTAAAACAATAATAATCCTCACACGAGTGTCACATGCCATTACTCGCCCATGCGAGTAAAGAAGCAGAAACGAAATACAATAACTGAACAACGATAATAATAACAATCCGTAGTGATAATGAGATAAGTAAGTATACATCATACTAAGTCCATAGTCATAACCGATGACAAGTGAGCGTCTAACCATTCCCGAATATATACAACAGGGTCATAGTACAAACCGAAATCTAACATAATACAATACGAAGTCTCAGCACAGTAAGCAAAAGCCCTAACTACCCGGGTTTGCACTTCGGCTTCCACGCCATCAATGTCCTGATATTAGGTTGATTGCATGTTTAACCAGTTTACAATTATAATAAGACTATAAAGACATGATCGAAATAACATATAACACAGACAGTACAGTCACTACAATTCACAAACAACACATTGTATAACAATATTCATCGAGAGAAAGGCAATAAAACACATTGTTGTTTACAAGAACAAACTCGTATTCATTGAGTACAACCGACCTCCAAGGTCCACAACATATTACAAACTCATCGTATGTGGGTGTCAAGTTAGGACAACCCCGTAACTAATACATTGATGGACAGTGTCCTGTGTGCACCATCGGTAGTGCATTCCGGCCAAAGATATAAGATCTTAGGTCTTCCTCTTTGCCTAATGAGGCATCATTTAATTGGTGGCAATAGCCGTGTACCAACAGCAGTACATTCTGGCCAACGATCTATATAGGCTCGTTTGGACTTAATTAGAGTAGAACCCGATCCGGGTAAACACTCTTGTGATCACAATGCGCAACCAGTAGCCGGAGACTACTAGATTTATAACTGTATAACAAGACTCCATTATGTGATTAAATATTAATCAATTACCTAAAGTATAATCTTAGTTTATGGAGTAATCATTCATTTCTTGGTTGCCCTAAGGGTCTTACGCATACCTAGAAGTAATCTAGGTTGTATTCATGTTCGAGATCCATGCTCTAGAGACTGACATAGTCGTGCCTCGTACTGAAGTATTTTACTTAGGTTAATATAGTAATAATACTAAACGTATTATATTAGGTAACCACCACTTCACTCTCTTACTCGTATATGTATGTTTATATAAGTCGATCTATAGTCGATGTAATATTAATCTAGAGGACGTTAGCGCATAATAATAACGAAGTGACATAAACAATCAGGTATACATTTCAATTCACAAATATACTACTAGAAAAAATAAATTTACCTACGGAAAATTACCCACGGGACCTAAACCGTAGGTAATAATCACGGTTTACCTACGAAATACCAACGGGATAGTGAAGGTACAATTTCCCAACAGAATACCTACGACTTACCCATGGAATAATATACCAACGGACTATTTCGTAGATAAATGGCGTGGGCAGATACGCGGGGAGACAGTGCCAAGTAGCGCGAAAAATACCCACGGGCACGTTCTGTAGGTAAAATGGCGGTAAAAAATGCCTACGGAATATTTCTGTAGGTAAATGTGAACTCAAGATTTACCCACGGACTTTTCCTGTAGGTAAATAATTTCAAAACGGCTTCGCTTTGTAACCAGTAGTCGGCTGCGTATGTAGGCCACTTTTACCCACGGAACTTTTCGTAGGCATTTTCCAACAAACATTTCCCGTGGGTATATTGTTTCAAAACGACTACGTTCATAACCGGTAATACGCTGCGCTTGTAGGCCACTTTTACCCACGGAACTTTCCGCAGGTAAATACCTACGGACTATTTCTGTAGGTAATTAAAGCAAAACGACACCATTTTACATCAGCAGCTAACTGCGGTAAGAGTACTTTTACCCACGGAAAGGTTCTGTAGGTATTTACCCACGGACTTTTCCCGTAGGTAAATTGCTTCAAAACGACTGCGTTTTATAACCGGTAATAGGCTACGCATGTAGGCCACTTTTACCATGGAATTGTCTGTAGGTATTTACCCACGGAATTTTCCCGTAGGTAAATTGTTTTAAAATGACTGCGTTTTATAACCAGTAATAGGCTGCATACGTAGGCCACTTTTACCCATAGAATGTTTCATAGGTATTTACCCACAGACTATTTCCGTAGGTAAATTATTTCAAAACGATTGTGTTCTGTAACCGGTAATAGGCAGCATACGTAGGCCACTTTTACCCACGGAATTTTTCGTAGGTATTTTCCCATGGACTATTTCCGTAGGTAAATTGTTTCAAAACGGCTGCGTTTTATAACCGGTAGTAGGCTGCGCATGTAGGCCACTTTTACCCACGGAATTTTCCGTAGGTATTTACCACGGACTGTTTCCGTAGGTAATTAATGCAAAACGACACCATTTCATATCAGCAACTGTCTGCGCTTAGAGCACTTTTACCCACGGAAAGTCCCGTAGGTATTTACCCACCGACTTTTTCCGTAGGTAAATAATTCCAAAACGGCTGTGTTTTATATCTTGATACTATTTGTTTTCTTCTGCAAGTTTCTATACTCACTTCTGCGAATTCGATTCATACTCCCTTTGCTCCCATCTGCAAAATCAGTTTCTCCTTCCCCTTCCATGCTTCTTCCTTCCTCAAATTTGACTCCCTCAAAATCAGCTTCTCGCACACTGTGTGACCGCCATACTCCACTTCAAAATCATACTCCTCAAACTCACCCTTCAAACTAAATTACTGTTGGGATAAAACCTAACGGCAATTGTACCGGTCAATTCTAGCAAGTTTTAATAGAGAGTTTTCCTAAGTATCGAACCAGAGGAGGCGATGTCTAGTTTTAATCTTTACTTAACGAAAAGAAATAAAAAGACTAATAACGAATAAAAACAGGAAATTGGAGGTTTTGATTTGATGAAAATAAAAGCTGTAAACAGATTGTAAAACAGTAAATAGCAAGAAAATAATTGTTTCGAAACTGATTTGGGAAGAAATCCGGTTTACTACTTCTCCCTAAATCTGTAATTCCTTTCCCTAAGTGATTTCCAAAACAGTTCTGCATAACACCCTAGAATGATAGTAATTCACATCCGGTCTCCCGCTCAGCAAATTCTAATTAGTAAAGACCGAATTCTAACTCTCGTTACGAACCCACTGCTTACTAACCGCATTAAGAACAATCTAGATTAATGGTCAATAAGTAATTTAGGGGAATTACCGTCTCAATACTAACTGGTTCTTTTCCTGTATTCAATTGAAAGTTGTAGTCGTCACTTATAAGCTAACAAATAATAATCTTTATAACTGGCCAGATTATAAATGATTAAGGAAATTCAGTAAGGAAAAGAACTTTATTCAATCGAATTGTAGAAAATCACAAAGGTACAGGAATAATCAATCTAGGGATACATAGCAAACCGGAATTTAAAAGAGACTACTCAGACGTATTCATAATAATAATGCTCAGACTGAATAGAGCAGACTAGGGAAGGGAGAACAAGAAGAAACTCTAAGTTGAGTAGCCGTCGTGAGTTCTCTGTTCTTAGCCTTCAGTCTTGCCTTCGGTCTTCTCTCTTTGATAATCTCCAAGATCTTCCCAAAGCTCAACCTTTCTCTTTCTCCTTTCTCTTTTGTGTAAAAATTGTGTTCTGTGGTGTATTGAAGTATGCCCTTCAGGTCAGGTAAGCCTCTCCTTTTATAACTTCCCAATTCTATCTTTAACTAACTGTCTTCCGTAAAGAAAAAACTGTGTTTTATCAGTTTGGTCCGGGACTTTGTCCAAGTATAAGGTCCTGGACCAACCACTAAAATCCACCGAGAATTCATCTTCACGCGTAGTCCGGGACTTAGGATATGTATCAAGTCTCGGACCACCCTTTAAAAACCGCCAAGAGTCAAGCCTTGTTATGGTCCGGGACTTAGGGTGTGTATCAAGTCCCGGACCAGTCTTCAAATCTGGTCGAGAGTCAGGCCAATGGTTGGTCCGGGACTTAGGGTCTGTGCAAGGTCCCGGATCCAACCTAAAATGGAAGAATAATGCATGTCTTCACTCTGTTCAACTTGTTTGAGAGTCCAAAATACCACTACAATGATCAGGAACGCGTTTTCTTGAGATTTTCGCCTGAAATAACACATAAACCCATCATAGAAGACAATTGCAACTAGAAGCATAAAAATAACCATAGGCGGGAATTTAATAGATAACAACGAATTAAGCATAAATAAACCCCATAGACATGGATAAATTCCTGACTTATTAACTTTCTCACACTTTACCTTTGCTTGCCCTCAAGCAAATACTGCAATAAGAATATACTGGATTTCAATAATAGGGAATCATCAGATTAGGAAAAGTGTACAAGGAAATCTAATATTGAACAACAACCAAAAGTCACAATGGTTAGTACTGCAAGTTTTCATAAATAGTGAAACGAGAATGTTGTTAAATGCTTGAGAAAATTTTCATAACTATCCAGTCCAGATTTCACCCAGGGCTTTACTTTTCTTTTACTTTCCACAATCCATTGGACGAAAAGGGGTAAGAAGTAATGTCATATTCCACATTATCTTTCATTGCCACGTACTCATAATCAAAGAAGAATTTGCAATAAACTTATTAAGATGAAAGTACTTTCCTTCTAATTTTCTGAATCAGCATTATTCTTTTTCATCCCCCAGACTTTTCTCCCCGTCCATGTAGCAGTGTTGGGCCTTCTATCCCAGATCAGATGACCTTAGGTAGATGAGTGATAAGGCACTCCAAGGGCTTAATAACCAGATGGGAGAGGCCTGTTCCGGTTCAGAATAGATTAGAGGAGTACCTTGCCTTTGTCCTTTCTTTCCTTTCATACCATAACTTTCCAAAGCCCCAAGTTAGTCCAATAAAAAATAGTCACAAAAACGGACTCACCTTTTATTGAAGGAAATAGATAAAACATTTAACAAAATTTGTACATACAAGCAGTATAACCAGAGTGTCTTTGACTGAAATCCAAATTCAACTTCAGAAAATATGCTACTTGTACGGTATTCTCAACTGACTCATCTTACCACAAATCAAAACTAAGTATGTCTCAATCGAAAAATTTTGTTAAGGGTTAGCAAAAGTTAGTGATAGAAAGATAGATAAAGAATAATAAGCAAATTGAGTTCCTCAATAAAACAAGTGTAACCCTCCCTTTCTCACACTTCAGAAATAAGCAATGCCCTCATTGCTTTCAAAATAAAAACCAAGTGTAACCCCCCTTTCTCACACTTGAAAATTAAGCAATGCCCTGATTGCTTTCAAAAGAAAAACAAAGTGCAAAAGGGAGAACAGAACTCCCCTGGTTAATTGGTGATAAGATCGGGCAAATGGAATTCTGGAAAGAATCGGGCAGAGTCTCCTTTGTAATGTGTGTGAAACTTATCAAAAAATTGGCAATCCGGGACGAATATCAGACAAAGCGCTACAATAGAATAATAGATCATTATCCATGCAGAGAAAGGTGCAGAATCATTAGAGTTATCAATTACATCCCAAACAGAAACGATAAAATTCATAGAAATGATAACTAAGAATCTAAAAAGACATCAAAATATCAAAAAATGAAGAAATTAGAAAAGCTAAAAGAGCAATAAAAGATAGTGAGTCCGATAAAGAAGAGAGCATAAACCAACAAATGAACTACTGATGTGGTGGATGATCACGGGGTTGGCGCCAGGACTCCAGCTGAGCATAGCGAGCGTCATAGTCCGAGAATCGTGCCTCCTGGCGAGCTGCATACTCAGCAAACTGCGCATCCTGCCTAGCCTCATACTCTGTCTGGCGGGTCTTCTAAGCTGAGATCCGGGCTCCATAATCATATAGGCTTGAACTCATCCCGTCCAAGCGAGCATCCACCAGAGTCATATAGTTTGCAAAACCATCAAAGTGCGCAGTGGCCATTCCCCTCCAATCAGTAAACTCACGGAGAAGCTCATCATAACCCGAGGCCGGACCAGCAGGCACCGGGACGTCCGGGGCCTCATCACCAGTGGCAGCAGCTTCAGTAGGTCTGGGTGCTCGTGCACCCGGTAGAGCGCGTCAACGCTTCACCCACTGTCCGTCGATCTTCCCCCACTAAAAGAAGCGTATCATAGTCATGTCGAGACTAGATCGAGGATATTAAGGTTGCTCATCAGGGAAATCCACCCCTGCAGCATCAAACAAAGTCTGCAAGAGATGCGAGAAGGGAAGCGAAGAACTGCTATCTGTGCCAACCACCCGAAGCATAGACTGAAATATAACCCCATGTAAAGCAATCGGGAACACTGCCTTGCAAGCTTGTTATCCAGAATGTAGTGTAAAATATAGAAGTCTATAGGATTTAAGTCCACACACTCTCGAGGGCGGATATTATACATGATAATGCCCAAGATGAGACACTCAACCGGGGTGGGCAATTTATCTCCTGTGACCACCTGCTTATCCCGGTGGTTTCGTCTCTAACGGTTCTAAACATCAGTATCATTCACAATCAAATTTAAATAGTGCTCCTTATCCTGACGCTCACGTAGTAACTAATTTTCCCTTTCCGCCTATGTCGGGAACCGAACTTGAATAGGTAAATTCAAAGCACGCCTAACCTGGGTGGGATCTACTCTAATCTCCTTCCCCTTCACCCGTGATGAAATCTCACCACCATTATCAACCTCAGCCGCATTAGCATAAAATAACTTCAACAAACGTGGGTAATATGTGCCACCACAATTCAACAGCCATGACCATCCCTTGCTCCAAACAACTGGTCCAATTGAAATTCAGCAATTAAAGTAGGACAGATTGACCTTTCTGCAATTATTTTTCGTTCTCGTGCATTGAACAAATCTGCAGCAGCCTCAGAGACAAAATCATCTCTCATAGTCTCTCGTACTCAAAGTGGAGCATCTTCCGAAGAGGAGGAAGCTCCGGTGGTGGCAGATCGACAAGCACGTTTTGGGGCCATGGGAAATTCTGATACGGGAATTGGTGGTGGTGTTGGGTAGATGTGGTGTTGCGTCGGGCGGTGAGTTCGAATTGAGCACGGGTGGAGTGAATGGAAAAATGGAAGTCGTAGACGGGTGGGTGTGGGTAGTAGAGGTGACGAAAGTGCGTACTGGTGGTGATGGGTTGACTGGGAATCGACGGGTGATGCGGAGCAGGTGGTGGTGTGTGGGCTAAAATGGAGATGAACGGAGATGGAGGGGTGGTGGTTGGCTGCTGGAGTTAGGTGTTGAGGGTGGTGGTGTACGGGAATCGATGGGAGTGGTGGGTGGTTGAAGATGACAGGGACGGATCATGGGTGGTTGAAGACGATAGGGACGGCTGGAGTGTGGTAATGGTTATGGGTGGGCGACGGAAACTCGACGGAGATGGCGACCAGTGGAGTGGAGGTAGTGGCCGGCGAAGATGTGGTGGTGGTGTGGGTAGAGACGGGCGACGAGAGTGGAGTATGGTGGTGGTCGATGGGCGACTGAAGTTTGGGACAACGACGCGGCTAGGTTTCTGAATTGGGAAATTTGGGAATTGAGGGAGGTAGAAGACAGGTATTATATTTTTCAGAGGAGAAGTTGGTCCGGGACTTAAGTCATGGGCAAGGTTCCGGACCATGTAAAAATTTGGTTCGAAGGTTGGGTGCTCCTCTAGTCCGGGACTTAGGGTGTGGATCAGGTCCCGGACCACCGTTTACGATTCTTCGGATTTTCTACCATTCGTGGGTCCAGGACTTAAGTCTTGTAACAGGTCCCGGACCACCCTATTTTTCTTGCCGATACTCTTCACTTCGATTGGTCTGGGACTTAGGGTCAGCACAATGTCCCGGACCACCCCATTTTTCCTGCCAAAACTCTTCACTTCGATTGGTCCGGGACATAGGGTTAGCACAATGTCCCGGACCACCCTATTTATTCCACCGAAAGACTGCTTCCTTGAACTCTATTTCTCACCCTTCATCAATCCTACAACTTAACAAAACCAAACATGGGAAAAGCAACTAAAAGAAGAATTAGAACAAGTAAAAGCATTAAACAAACTAAAAGAGGGAAAGAAAATGAAAGAAGATTAGGTTGCCTCCCAATTAGCTCCCCGTTTTTTCGGTCTTTGGCTAGACTGTACAACTGTATGATCTACATGGAGGATCGTGCACCGTAATCACCGAATGAACTTCAGCGATGTCACCACTTAGATAATGCTTTAGCTGGGACCCGTTGACTTTGAATGTCCCCTTCTGTATTGATTAAACCGATGGCTCCATAAGGCGAGACGCTTGTCACCGTGAACGGTCCAGATCAACGAGACTTTAACTTCCCTGGGAATAGTTTCAGGCGAGAGTTGAATAGAAGAACCTTATCCCCAACGTGAAACTCTCTCTTGACCAATAGCTTATCATGCCATCTTCATTTTATCTTTATAGATCTTGGCATTCTCATAAGTTTCCTCTCTAAATTCCTCCAGGTCACACAACTGCAATTTACGCTTCTCACCAGCCTTTTGTAGATCAAGACTTAACGCTTTGATTGCCCAAAAACCTTATGCTCCAGCTCTACAGGTAAGTCACATGCCTAGCCATAAACCAACTTGTACGGGGACATACCTAAAGGTGTTTTAAAAGCTGTGTGGTATGCCCACAAGGTGTCATCTAACTTGAGCATCCAATCTCACCTCGAGGATGTGACAGATTTCTGGAGAATCCACTTAAGTTCTTTGTTTGTAATCTCGGCTTGCCCGTTTGTTTGTGGATGATATGGTAGAGAAACATTATGTCGTACGCCATACTTCTGCAAAAGAGCGTCAAATTGTTGGTTGCAGAAGTGGGTACCTCCATCACTAATGATCGCTCGTGGGACACCAAAATGGGAAAAGATATTCCTCTTTAAAAACTTCAGCACCACTCTTGCATCATTGGTAGGTGCTGCTATTGCTTCAGCCCACTTTGTAACATAATCCACTACTACCAAGATGTAGAGGTTACCTTGAGATGATGGGAACGGTCCCATAAAATCAATGCCCCAAAGATTGAACGGTTCAACTTCCAAGATATAATTCAATGGCATCTAGTGACGTGGATAAATTCCCCTACCTTTGACATTGATCGCATGTGAAAACAAACTGATAGCAATCGTTATTCAAGTTCTTCCAAAATAAACCAGCCTCCAAAACTTTCGCGGTTGTCCTAGCCGGACCGAAATGACCTCCTACTTCCCTAGAATGACAATGCGATAGGATATCTCTAGCTTCATCCTCAGAAACACACCTATGAATCATACCGTCTGCACAAACCTTGAACAGAAAAGGGTTGTCCTAAAGGTAATGCTTAACCGTGGAGAAGAACTTCTTCTTCTGCTGATATGTCAACTCTGGAGGAACGATGCCCTTAGCTAGGAAGTTCGCAATATTGCCATACCAAGGGTCCCTGGAGCGACCGACCATGTAGACATACTCATCATGGAAATATTCATTGATCGGTCTGCCATCATCTGGAACGTCCATACGGGATAAGTGATCAGCCACTCCGTTCTACGCTCCAGGTTTGTCTCTGATCTCAATGTCGAATTCCTGCAAAAGTAAAATCCATCTAATTAAATGAGGTTTAGCTTCAACCTTTTTAAAGAGATACCTGGGAGCGGAGTGGTCGGTGTGCACAATGACTCTGCTGCCGATGATGTAAGGTCGAAACTTGTCACATGCAAAGACAATTGCCAGCAGCTCCTTCTCTGTTGTTGCGTAATTCTTCTGCGCCTCATTCATAGTCTTACTAGCATAGTAGACTATCCTCAACACTTTGTCATGCGGCTGACATAAAGCTGCTCCCAAAGCGTAATCACTAGCATCACACATAATCTCGAAAGGTAGTGACCAGTCAGGAGCAACAATAATAGGTGCAGAAACTAATTTAGCCTTAAGCAAATCACAAAGAGGCTTAGAAATCTTAGAGAAATCCTTAACAAAACACCTATAAAAACCTGCATAACTGAGGAAACTCCAGACATCCTTTACCGATGATGGTGGTGGCATGCTCTATTACTTCAACCTTAGCTCTATCGACCTCGATCCCCTTCTTGGAAATCTTATGTCCTAGCATGATGCCTTCCTGCACCATGAAGTGGCACTTCTCCTAATTAAGCACCAAGTTAGTTTCCCTGCATCTAGCTAAGATTAAATCCAAGTCTCTCAAACATGAATCAAAAGTCAATCCAAATACAGAAAAATCATCCATAAAGATCTCGATGCACTTTTCAATAAAATCAGCAAAGATAACAGTCATGCACCGCTGAAAAGTAGCTGATGTGTTACATAAACCAAAAGGCATGCATCGATAGGCATAAGTACCATATGGACATGTAAAAGTGGTTTTCTCCTGATCTTCCTTAGCAATTGGAATCTGAAAATAACCGGAGTAACCATCTAAGAAACAATAATAATTTTGTCCTGCAAGCCTTTCTAACATCTGGTCAATAAAGGGAAGAGGAAAGTGGTATTTCCTAGTGGTGGCATTCAATTTCCTATAGTCAATACAAACTCTATGCCCAGTAATAGTACGCTGAGGAACTAATTTACCTTTATCATTAGGTACCACAGTTAAACTTCCCTTCTTAGGTACTACCTGTGTAGGACTTACCCATTCACTGTCAGAAATCGAGTAGATAATACCTGCATCCAAGAGCTTAATAACCTCTTTCTTAACTACCTCCTTCATGTTTGGGTGCAGTCTTCGCTGGGGCTGTCTCAATGGCTTGTAATTATCCTCAAGATAAATGCGATGGGTGCAGAACGTGGGAGCGACCTTTGATATCAGCAATGGACCATCCTAACGCCTCTTTGTTCCTCTTTAGAATCTGCAACAAAGCTTCCTCCTGTTCATCAGTTAAAGTATTAGAAATAATAACAGACAAATCAGATGGAGGAAGTAAGAAAGCATATTTAAAGTGACTAGGAAGAGGTTTAAGTTCAAGAGAAGGTGGTGGTTCCACAAAAGGAGCTAGCGTCTTTGGAACTCGGTCCAGCTGTTCCTCCTCAATTCTGTGGTTCTTCCTATATGGCGTCCCAGCAGAGAGCTGAAATACTGTAGCAGAAACCTCAGAATGTAACACCCCATCTCAATCCAAATGTGGTCTCGCAACTTAACAACATATATATACATGTCACAGCGGAATTCAATACACTCCAGGACCTTGCCACGGTCTGACTGACAGAATATACCGAACATTAGTACATACAAATCTTAACCAATACATATCCTTCTTACAATCCCCTCACATCCTATACATCTTACTAACTCAAATGCCATACGAGTGTACATGCACAACTCGTAGGCCACACTTAACCCATAACGCTTGTACCCCATCTTACTCTCGTGACGGCCGCCTCCTGACGTTCACCTGTGTAGTAAAAACAGCCCCCAAAGAGGGTCAACACGAATGCTGGTACGATCCTCTCATGGCCCCCAAGCTAACGTGGCTACGACGACTAATTGTCGATAGCATGGAGGTTGATTAGATGCACAACAATAATAGAAAGTGCAGTAAACAACAATCCAAATATGAACAATCAAAGTTCAAACATAATGAACGACTTAAATGCGTTCCCTTAATCAGAGAGTTAATTATTTAACTCCTTAAGTTATGTTTCCTCTTAATCTTAGTCCATCCTTATCTTACCTCAATCTTGGTCTTATCTTAGTCTTAGAAACAACCATCCTTTAAAAAGGAATGGATGTAGCTTATCTTAGTCTTATAATACAAACCATCCTTCAAAAAGGAATGGTTGCAACTTATCTCAAACCTTATCTTAATCTTAGAATACAAACCACTCTTTAAATAGAAATGATTGTATCTTACCTCAATGTTTATTTTTGTCGGGTCAAAAGCAACCCTAGCCAATGAGCTATTAACTCCATTGGTTGAATAAACAACTTATCTTATAATTTAGGATTTAGGTGATCTTACCGCACCATCTTAATGCCTCCTACCTTAGACTGTATGTCCAATGTAGTTGAGCCAGCAACCGACCCTAGGCAACAAGTCCGAAGACAAGTCCTTAAACGGGAGTCAGATCTACTTTAGATACCGACCCCCTTTTTCCTTAGCATGCATGACCGGAGTCAGTCCGGGTTCCTCACCCCCCCCCTTAAGTTCTAGTTAGTAGAAGTCTCAAGACAATGTTTGTTGGTTAACCTCTTTCGGTCTATAACAAACTAATATTAGGGAGCGTTCCTTAGTCTCACTCAATTCCTTACTAAACATTGGTTAGTAAGTTCTCACCGTAAGTTGTGTTAGTTTTCAAGCATCACACAACAATACAATAAACATAATGTTCCGGTTGCATGCTTTATCTTGTTTAGTGAGCACACAAAAACAAATAGTACACAAGCCGAGGGACACCTCATTAGCAAGCAGGTCACAAGAAGAATTGTACCGTTCACCGTGGGTCGTTCGGTTGCTTACTCTCTTCCGGAGTCCAAATACTCCAGCCCTAAAACATTCATTCAGTTTTAAGTTGTTAATCACTTAACTTAATTCAACTTAATTAACTTACTCAACCCATAATGTTTCCCCACCTAAGACCTCTTAAGTTTTACAACTTATTCTTACAACTTAACCTTAAACTTTTAAATGTATACTTAACTTAATCCCTTAGGTCTTTATACCTCTACTCATCAATGCCCTCTTATTGGGGTACCATTAATACCACTAAACTTCCTTAGGGTTTCTCTCTTTTTTTTACAACTTAAGGGTCGACCGACCTTACCGACCGACCTTACCCAAGGTCGGTCCATTCCAGAACTTATTACCGGTTGAAAATTTTACCCCGACCGACCTTGCAAGTCCGGTCCCCAAGGTCGGTCCATTCCCGAGAGTTTTTCCCCGTGGGAAATTTAAGCCCGACCGAACTTGCCAAGTTCGGTCCCATGTTCGGTCGATTCCAGAGACTCAATTCGTACAACAAATACAAGCCCGACCGAACTTGTAAGTCCGGTCCCTAAGTTCAGTCGATTCCAGAGACTCTTTCCGGTAGTGCAAACTGAGCTCGACTGACCTTGCAGGTCCGGTCCCTAAGGTCGGTCGGCTTCAGAACCCTGTTTCTAAATTCCCATTTGACTCCAAACTTCTCCACAAGTTCCCCCATGTGTCCTAATACCATTTAGGCACTTAAACTCACCTTAGAACTTCCACCAAACTCTTCAAAACAACTTCAAAAGATCTTCTTAAACATTTACTAAATTCTTACAAACACTCCTAACACTTATCATTTATTTCCTTACATTTCTAACTTGTAACCTTACCAAAACTTCAACCAACCCAAGTGTTCCCTCCTTAATAGTTTGAGCACCTCATAGACATCATCTTTTCCATCTTCAGCTCATTTACCAAAGCTTCCTCAAGTCACCTTGCATATCCATGCACCAATTCCTCTCTTTTCCATTTATTACTCATCATTCCTAAACTCTTGGACATACCTAAACATTTCTTCCCATCCTCTTAGCACCTTAACCTTGTTCTTTACCTTGACCTTCCTACACCCTCCTGAGACACCTACATCTCTTTTACTCAATCTACCCACCATTCTCATGATCTTACACTCTTATACATTCCTAGTCAATTTCCTCGACAATCGACAACATTCTCCTTCAACCTTCACTCCCTTCACCTAAGTCCACTCATTGACATTTAAACTAAAACCTTATTGTTCCACTACTAGCTTCATCACTACTTACACAAGCTTCCCAAAACTTTCATTGATATATTCCCTAGTTCATACCTAAATCACCTTAAAGCATTATACACCTTCTTCTCCAAATTTTTGCACAAGTCTTACCATTCCTCTTACCATGACTTTGGTGTGTTCAATACACCCACAAATCCTCTAATTCTTCCTAGATAACTCTAGGTCATTCTCATCCTCAAGAACTCCTTAGTTAACTCGTTTCACTCAAATTCCTTTTAATGATCCCAAGTGAATCCTAGGGCATCTTAACTCACCACTACCACTTAAACACTTTGTTTTCTACTCAAATTTCGCCATAGCTTCTCTAGTATATTATCATGCCCAAATGCATTGCTTTTCCTCATTTAACAACTCACACATATCTAGTCCCTTCTCATCTTGTTTTCTCACCCAAAACAACTCTTTCACAACAAACTCAATATATTGCAATAATCTTAAATTGCATAGCACTAAGGCTCTTAAATGACATGGCTCTTAGGCCCTTAAATAACTTAAACTTAAACACTGAATTTCCCACATATAAAAGCTTTCAACCTGCAAATACACCCATCAATCTCATAGTAGTTATAATGCTCTTAAAATCCATCTTAAACTTATATTACTAACTCATTCCCATTGGCTCCTTAGCCACAAGTTCATAAGCTTGTTTAAATTCTTTTTCCTAGGTTATATAACCCTTTACCTAATTCAAGCCCTAGGCTACATTGGTACTCATCTAAAACTCATTCCTTAAACCTTAAACCACCATTAGGTAAGCTATTTACCTTGTTTTCTCAAGCTTATCTTAACTTCCTCCTTAGACCTTTTTCCCTTGGGAATCTCGGCCACCATCTTAACTTCCCTTGCCAATGTTATAATCAATACACAATGACTCTCATGAGTGCTAAATAATACACTAACCTTAAGGAGTAAACCCTAGGTTGAAAATGTGTTTTAAGGTATTAAATTGAATGCTTTACCTTGGATTCTCAAAACAAGCTTGGATATGAATCAAGTAGGACCTCCTCTAGCCCTTGGAGAATAGAATCAAACTAGAACAATGGGTAAAACAAGGCTCCATGGGAAGGTAATTTTCGGTCATGAAGAAGAAGTGATGGAAACATGGTTTTTTTATATTTTCCTTACCTTGAATGAATGGAGAACCAAATGGGCTCTTCAAACTTGATTTTCCTCCATCACTGGAGTTTTCCCTTGGCACCGAAATGGAGCTTTGAAGGATTTGAAAAGATAGAAAGGAGGGCCTTGACTTAACTAAGACAAATATGAAATTTGTTTTGGATTTGGAGCTTGGGGTTGCATTTGGCAAGTGAATTAAGGTGAGGAGCCATGGATGGAGCTCTCTCTCAGTTTGGAGCAGGAGAGGAGAAGGAGAAATCGTGGAAGGAAGGAGAAATGAAGAGAGAGAAGAAGAAAGGTGACTTAAATGAAGATATTTGTTATAAAGGTAAATAGTCTTTCTTTTACTTTCCCTCCCTTTTTCTTTTCTTAATTTGATGAAGTCTTTAATGACTCATCCCTTAGAAACCGTCCCCCTCATTAGATAAGGCTAACATGGTCTTTGTTGACCAACTAATTGACTTAAGCTTAATTTGGCACTATTTGGCACTATTCACAAACTAGTGCACATATTTGTGAAATTTTTGATTTCCCATTGATTTAGACTTCCTAATGTGATACTAATTAGTACACATGTTGATTAAGATGTAATCATAGGCATTTAGCCACTCAAAACTCATTTCTAAGACAATTTCTCAAAAAGGTGCTTTAAGAAGTCTTAAGGCACATTTTGTGTTTAAGCTTGTTTTTGTGCTTGGTTTTCTTTGCTAATTGATTTAAAATGTCCATTATCATATTACTAAAGTCTTATAATGATATTTGGGTGCTCACCCAAGTCTCTCCAAGCTTAGAGCATGTTTTTGCCCAAATTGTCTACCAATCTCTCTAAGGCATATTTTAGTCTTACTACGTCATATATTGATGTTTACTTAACATACTTAGGTTTAGGGTATTTCAATCTACCCCCCTTAAAAGAACTTTGTCCCCAAAGTTCCCATGCATCTTATCTTATTAGAATACATATCTTAACTCATTCCATAGAATCATTAGATCCACCATATGCTTATACTTAAATATCACACAACATGCTTAAGCATGTATAGCACTCAAAATTCTCTTTGTTTCTTTTGATGATTAAAACAATCACATAATTTTCCAATGTATTCTCCCATGTCACCGGTCCGTAGACAATGGCTCGTTCGTCCTTGTAACACCCCAACTGTTAATCTCGTCATTACCTCTTAAACCGTTACTAAATACTCCTACTCACGCAGCGGAACTCTAATTACAACGAGGGGTGAAACAACGCCGTTAGCCACCCATGTGGCTAACCAGGCCTTTCTTACTTACCGTAACGGTCTGAGGAACTGGAACAACCGAGTACTTCATACAACCAATACTCAATTCCTTTCTTTACTATACCGAGTCTACAATATGACATGGCCGATAACATACTCGACTTACACCTCTTCCAAATGCATTAGTATTACTATCTAACTACCCATGCTTCATAGCATTCCCCGTCCTACTCCTCGAACGGTGGTCAGCTTCAAGTACCTGCACCTAAACTTTCCCCCTAGGGGGTCAGCTTACGCTGAATGAATTCGCATATACGCGTGCTAACCGCGGTACGCCGACTACTTTGGGTCGGATATACATGGAGTTCATTTTATCAACAACATGCATCATGGCAATACAATAATATATATACACAAGGAATCTACATCCAATCAGGGAGCACAAATTCCTAACTAACAAACAGGTTGTTAGTTGTATATGTTTACTCTTAGGCCATGAGGGTTATACCTCACTATGCGTTGTTTACTTATTCATACCTCTCTCCCTCTCTCTGTGGGTTACTTATTCAATTACACGCCCATTCTCTTGGGCTACTCGTACTATACTCACCCACACTCTCGGGTACTTATTCTCATTAGCCCACCCACACTCTTGGTTATTCATACTCAAGCTCTTGTAGATTCGAGACTCTACATCTCCTACGTCACGCTTGTTACTCTTAATCATGCTCCAGCCAAAACTCACGGCTCTCGAGCATAGTCTCTTCCCCGGTTTCGACCCTACTCTGGGTCTAGCATGGTGGGAAGGCAACTAGCTCCTGGAACTTTCTCTTAGTTCCCATCTCTTTTTACATAGGTCCGACTACTCTCGGACTACTCACTTTCCCATACCCCTCTCTTCGAGTTATAATAATTTTGGTGTATATTAGTCTAGAAGCATCACTCTTGATGTTTCTAATGACTTTGGGAACTTTACTTAAATTCGGGTAACTTAGGTTTTAAGGTTACCCTCACAATCATCTTTAACATTCGGATATTTTCTTATACCGGTAGATCCTCATATAGGAGGTCGACCATGTCTCAAGGGAGTTACTAGTCCCTTAGGTCTCTTTACCTTTCTTATAAGTTCACATTATTGGACTAACTTCAATCCTCTCGATGGAGGTCATTTATCTCTCCACTCATATTTATTTCGGGGATTGTTTCAATAAGGTTCTCTAACCGTTATCGGGTATTTACTCAACCCATACATCTCCTCACATTTTAGGGAGTTCATATGTTTGTGTTATCGTTATACTTTAATCGATAGCTTGGTGTGTTTGCATATTACCATTGTTCATGAGACTACCCGATCTACGTTTCTAGTCAATCACTACTCTCTATGAGTCGGTCTATGCACTATGTTAGACCACACCGGCGTACAAGTATGTTAGTTCATACACATACAATAAGGCATCCATAATCAACAAGGGATTATTTTCATGCTTTAATCTTGATTAAGCCGGCACACAAACACACAAATCAGAGTAACTCGGTTAGCATACGGGCATGAGAAAATCATACCTTTCACCAGGATTTTACTTTTACCGTGTCATCTCACCTTGCTCGGGTCACGCACGATTCTCTGATAATGTTTCAAACATTATTATTAAAACTAAGCTCATACGGTACATAATAAAATGCTATTCCCGTATTACCCGTTATCCCCGTTTACTCGGTTTTACTCTTGTTCAATTTGAGTTCTCCCTTCTCAATCACTTCTAACACTTTCTTACACTTCCTAGGGCCTTTACATGACACCAAACAAGGCCTTAACACCTTATACATCATTAACCTTCAAACCCCCATCATTTACAACCTTTAAAACACTCACGGCATGATTCTGGGGGTGGTCCGGGACTGGTCCCTCATCCTAAGTCCCGGACCAATTCATTAACTAACTCTCGGGTGAAAAACAATACCTGGTCCAGGACCTTGTCCTGGAGTATAGTCCCGGACCAAAGCAGGGTGTGTACTCTCGGCATAAAATTATCCACTGCCATCGATAGATAGATTGGTCGTCTCAACTGCTCAAAGTTCTGTCTTGAGTTTCTTGGACGCATTCTCGGGATACAATCAAATAAGGATGAATGAAGAAGATTCAGAAAAAACATCGTTCATTACCTCGGCGGGAACCTTTTGCTACAGAGTGATGCCTTTCGGATTAAAAAATGCAGAAGCAACCTTCCAAAGAATGATAGACAAAGTATTCAAACAACAATTAGCCCGGAATGTGGAGACGTACGTTGATGATATTGTGGTAAGAAGTAATTCGTGGGGGCAGCACATGAATACCTGGAAGAAACCTTCAACACTCTGGACAAATACCAAATCAAGCTAAATCCGGAAAAATGTGTGTTTGGAGTTACAAAAGGAAAGTTCTTAGGCTTTATCGTCGGGCAAAGAGGGATCGAGGTAGATCCCGAAAAAACCCAGGCAATCCTTGATTTGTTGCCGCCAGCAAACATTAAAGATGTGCAAGCATTGAATGGAAGACTCACGGCCTTGGGAAGATTCTATTCAAAGCTCCAAGAAAAGTCAATACCATTCTTCAATATTCTAAGGAAAAACAGGAAATTCCAGTGGGGTCAAGAATGTATAGAGGCCTTTGAAAGGATCAAAGAAATGCTCAAAGAATTACCTAAATTAGGTGTTCCTACGCCTGGCCAGGACTTGTACCTCTATCTATCTGCCACGGACTGGGCGGTGGCGACTGTGCTAATAATGAGGAGGAGAAAAAAGATATACCAGTGTATTATACCGGAAAAATCCTAACCCCAGCAAAAAGCTGGTACACCAACATTGAAAAAATCTTATTTGCATTAGTTGTTGCATCTCGAAAACTCCAACCTTATTTTCAGTCGCACCGAATATTCGATAGAACAAATTGGCCTTTAAAGCAAATAGCAAACAACCCAAATGCATCTGGACAAATAGTGAGTTGGACTATCGAGCTCACCCAGTATGAATCCACTTCCTTCCTCGAACAGCTATAAAAGCACAGGCCTTGGCAGACTTCATAACCGAAACACCTTTGCCCAAATGCAAAGAGAGCCCACAAACACCACATGACATCCTAGTTGATGGGGCTCAATGCAAAGCTGGGGCTGGGGCCGGGATAGTAGTCCAAACGCCAGATGGGAGAACTCTTAACTTTGTGTTTTGGTTAGAGTTTGAGGTAACAAATAACGAAGTAGAGTATGAGGCTCTCATACAGGGTTTGGAAATCGCCACTGCCTTAGGGGCAACAGGTTTTTCTTATAATAAAACAGTAGTTTCCATCTGTGTCCTTATAAACTTTTCATGTACCTCCAAAAGGGAGGAAAATGGAGCTTATCTCTTTGTTTCTTATGTAGAATTGGAAATATACTCAGACTCAATGTTGGTGGCATGACAAAACGATAATATTTATGAGGTCAAGGACGAGAAACTTGGGAAATACTTGGCCAACGTCCAAGAAACAAAGGCGAACTTTCAGAAATGCGAGTTAAGGCATCTTCCCCGAGCAGAAAACGTAGAAGTTGATGTGCTGGCTAAATTGGCCAGTACGGCCGAAAGAATGCCTAGTAAAGTCTAGATGGAAATAAAAGCAAACTCAAGCTTGGAAGAGGTCCGAATGTGCACCGTTGAATCGGACGCAGTAACCAAATATTGGATGACGCCCATTATCGAATACATACGAACCAGAAGCTTACCACAAGATGAAAAAGAGGCGGAAAGAACAAAGCGAACGGCCGCACCTTTCTTCCTAGAACAAGGACAACTCTACAAAATCATTCGCAAGACCAGCACTTAAGTGCGTCACCATAGAAGAAGGAGCAAGGCTCATGGAAGAGCTACATGAGGGGACCTGCGGAAACCATCAAGGGGAGAGGGCAATAGTTCACAAAATCCTAAGGCTAGGATACAATTGGCCGAGAATGAGGGAGCATTCTAAGGAATACATACAAAAATGTATCAAGTGTCAGGAACACGGGCACAAAATACATAATCCCCAAATCACGCAAAAGGCCATACTATCCCCGATACCATTTGCCATGTGGGGATTAGATATTGTTGGACCTTTCCCTGACGCATCTCCCGGAAGGTACAAGTTCATCTATGTGGCCATTGATTACTTCACTAAATGGGTAGAAGCAATGCCAACAATATCTATTACCGCAAGAAAGTCACAAAACTTTATTTGGAAGTATGTGGTTTACAGATTCGGAATCCCAAAGATAATAGTAACAGATAATAGAGCCCAGTTCAATTGCAGTAGCTTCCGAACATTTTGTGAGGAATGAAAGATCGATCTAAAGTTCACGTCGGTCGCTCATCCGTAAGTGAACGGCTAGGTAGAAAATGTGAATGGGCAAATCGTCAAAGCTATTAAAAGAAAGTTGGACAATAAGAAAGGAAGATGGGTGGAATTGCTACCTCAGGTTCTCTGGTCCTACATAACAACTGAAAAAGGACCAACTGGAGAAACTCCATATAGATTGACCTATGGTCTAGAAGCAATTATCCCGGCTGAGATTATAGTCCCATAAATTAGGTGGGAATCTTATGATGAGGAGAATAACAGCGAAGGGGTAAAGGATAGCCTTGATTTACTTGAAGAAACTAGAGTCATGCACAAGTTAGGATGGAAAGAGATAAAGCAAAGGTAGAGAGATACTTCAACCAGAGAGCAAGGGAAAGAAGTTTTGCTCCAGACGAACTGGTCCTTTAGGAGGTAAAACAGCCAAAGAAATTAGAGCCCCAGTGAGAGGGACCATTTGTAGTACAACAGAGAACTGGGCGAGCCTCATACCGCCTGAAGAACAGTGAGGGATACGAATTACCTCACTCTTGGCATGCTGAGTGCTTAAAAAAGTTTTATGTGTAAAAACATTTTTACGCAAAATCAATAAAATGAGGTATTATTTGAATCAGATTTCTTTTCTTGAATTGTACCATCCGGCCAGCGTGCCTATAGGCTATCATGCCTTGAAATGTACCATCTGGCCAGCGTGCCTACAGGCTATCATGCCTTGAAATGTACCATCCGGTCAGTGTGCCTACAGGGATCATGCCTTGAAAAGTACCATCCGGCCAGCGCGCCTACAGGCTATCATGCCTTGAAATGTACCATCCGGCCAGCATGCCTACAGGCTATCATGCCTTGAAATGAACCATCCGGCCAGCGTGCCTATAGGCTATCATGCCTTGAAATGTACCATCCGGCCAGCGTGCCTACAGGCTATCATGCCTTGAAATGTACCATCCGGCCAGCGTGCCTACAGGCTATCAAGCCTTGAAATGAACCATCCGGCCAGCGTGCCTACAGGCTATCATGCCTTGAAATGTACCATCCGGCCAGCGTGCCTACAGGCTATCATGCCTTGAAATGTACCATCCGGCCAGCGTGCCTACAGGCTATCATGCCTTGAAATGTACCATCCGGCCAACGTGTCTATTGGCTATCATGCCTCGAAATGTATCATCTGGACAGTGTGCCTACAGGCTTTCGTGTCTAGAAAGAATCATACGGACCGGTATGGTATGTAATACCTAAAGGCGTTCCCAAAAGTAAAACTGAGTAAAGGTGTAAGAACTCCTTGTACAACAAAAGGCGTATGCAAAACATTTGGAAATCCGGTCGCTCCGGATAAAACCAAATGAAAGATACAAAAAAACAAGTGCATAAGAAGTAATCTGAACCGGTTGAGAGTACAAAAGCAGTAACAGAGGCAAAAGAACTAAATAATTACCGAAGCCATGACCCAAAAGTACACCTATACAAGGCTTCTACACTAAAAAACCAGTCTTCCTAAAAACGTCTATTCTTGAGCAGGCTTTTTCGCAGCTGACCCTTCAACTAGGTGGGACACACTCTCCTGAGAATTAGATCTTTCAACGGCTTGATGGTGGCCCGCAACCCCTTGGCGCATACCACTGTCGGGAGAGAGGAAGGAGGCCTGACCAGGCCCGAAGAACGTTTCACCAGGGAGATGGCCGAACCTCCCAAAATCCTTAAAGAAATTGCTCTTCTGAGCAACTCTATCGAACTCCAACTCACTGTACAAGTCATCATCCAAAACTTCTCCTTTCTTCAAGAAGTGCCTGGAAATAGTCTGACGACAAACGATGGTAATCTTCCGGCTATGGGAGCCGAAAGCCTCTTTCAAATAGGCAATAATGGTGCCCTGCTTCTTCAGCTCCTCTTGTACCTGGCGGGCATAGGCCGTATGCTTGGCAACTTCCCCTTCAAGCTGTAAGACCTGGGCTCGATAAAGGTCACGATGAGAGCCCATGGCATAGAGTTCCTCATTCAATTTATCAACACGGTCGCTAGTTTCTCAACGTGTCTTAAAAGGGTTTCGGAATCTAGTCAAAAGAAAAGGAAGGAAAGAGCCGATAAGAGTAAAATATAAAGGCGGAAGAAAGCCGGCGAAGGAGCAATAAAAAAACCAAAAAACTCACTCTTGGCCAGAGCTTTAGCATTCTCGGATTGGAGAAAGGCCACGGTTCCCTCCAAAGCCTTCACCTTCTCTTCCAGAACGACCTTCTCGGCTGCAAGAGCAGTCTTGTCGGAGGAAAGGGCCATATTTTCTTCCATCAAGGACTGCTTCTCTTGATCAAAGGCAGCCCGAGTCTGCTCATCTAGAGCATCTCTTTCCTCGGTCAGATTGGCAAGCTCGTGAATGAGTTTGGCTTTATCTTCCATCAGAGCCTCGTTTTGCCTGGTCAAATTCTTTTTATCAACCTCGATGGACTCAACTTCTTTCTCAAGAGCAGCATTCAGGTCGGACAAGTAAACTTTGTCTGAAGCAAGGGAGTCCACCTCCCTTTTATGAGCAGCTTGTACCTGCCGCAACAAAACTTCCAAATCAGAAAAAGCCTGCACTGGTGTTAAGACATCCTTTTCGCCGGAAGGGTTACAGTGTACCTATTTCAAGATGTTGTCAGTTTGAAGATTCTGGCTTTTCAGGGCAAACATCTCTTCCCGCAAGTTCTTTAACTTCAACTCATACTCATCACGAAGGTGAACACACTCATTACGGGATGACCGCAACTCTTTGTTTAGGGTATTCGTCCTTTCCTTCACCTTGCGGTCAATCTCATAGTGAACTTGATTGATGTAGGTGTCATGAGAAGAACGGGTTTGCTTCAGCTCAACTTCGATATTGTTAGCCCGACTCTTCTCGTATCGTAGGTCGGATTGGAGGTCTCGGGTTTGAACTTCGGCGCTTTGGGCCATCGACATTACCTAAATAAACAAGATATAAAAGGTTTAAGGAGTACCAAGAAATATATGGAAGAATGGGTGAAAGATCGCACTTACCCAAAAAATGCCCTGCCACATTAGGTTGAAAACCTCTCCCAAGGGAAGGGAGTGACGCATGATAGCATCGGCTCCCCCGCTCCCGATCCTCATCTTCTCTTTAGTGGCAGTAACGATTGACGGAGGAGCAAAGATCCCGTCCGGGTGATCAGACAGCCTGATCGCCTCTTTCCAAGCATCAGTATAACGAGCAGTGTCCAAAGAGATCCTGCGTAGGGGCTGTCCAAGATGGTAGAACCATCCCTCCTTTTGAGAAGGACCGGTAAAATTCCCCTGAACAGGAGGGGGAGAGGAGGAAGAGGCAGTAATGTCTCCCTTTGCTTGCTTTGAAGTTCTGAATTCTTGGGCACTGCTCGATATTCCTTCACCCTCTCGTACACTGACTCCTTGGCCCCAGGAACGTCACATGAAATTGAGACACCGGGAGCCTCGTTGTTTCCTTCGACTTCAGGTATTTCTGATAAGACGGCCTTCGGTTTTGATACGGTTTTCTTCCAGAGTTTTTGGGTACTAGAAGAAGGAGTAGCGGCGATAGGGGGCAGGACCGGATGCGACTTCATTGTCAGACACGGCTATAGGTGCGCCTTGAGAGCCTGAGATAGGAAGAATCACCAAAGAAATATGCAAAAAGGAGGACAAAGAAGAGCTTTCTTTAAATCGAAAAGATTAATACGTAAGTCAGTCTCTCCTAGAGCAATGCCTTGGGCCAGACCGGAAGAAAAATACCCTGCCAAGTCAGGAAATAAATCACAAATAGGAGTCGGGTGGCCAGACTCCTGCCCTGGGTGAGAGATAGACCCCAGGCCTGAACCAGGGGTCAGAGGAAGAAAGACGCGATATCCAGACCCTGGACTCACGTGCCAAGTACCTGGAAAATCATTGCTCGATCGGACTGGGGACTCAATGATCTTCTTTTTCTTCTGTCCGGATCGATCCTTATCACTGTCACCCTTTTGTCTTTTCTTGGAAACAGAAGTATCCCCAAGAAGTTTTGTGGCCGCGTCAACGGCCGCATCAACAGACGCGTAATAATCAACTTGCTCGCTACCCATTTTAAAGTTGACAAAATTCCAACTATTAAAAGGCCCCACCTTGTCCCCTCTAGAAAAGAAATCTATCGAAACAACACGAAAAAGTGAGCAGGTGGTTAAAAAGGTAAAAGGCCTAGTAAGAATGGGCAAAATAAAAACTTACTGTGATATTTCTTTAGTGAATCCAGGCGCGCCGGGGTAAATAATTGAGAAACCGTTGGCTGCTGACTGCTCACCGCCTTCAGGATTTTCGTGATAGGCATGTCTTTTGCTGGAGAAGGGAGGCAGCTAAATTGGCCTTTCGGGATTGAAGAGCAGTAAGGAACTCCCAAGAATCGGCCAGGTGGCGGGATAGTGACGAACCATCGGGAGTTCCATCCGGAAGATGCCTTCTTGTAGTCAAAAAGGGAAAATCTGGCTTTCGCCTTGATAGTCAGACTATCAGGATCGTCCCTTGTGGAGAAGAATTGGGCAAATTCGGTCGCCTCCCCCTGAATTTGGTTCTCCTCGCAGAGGAGCACATAAGCGTGAAGGTAAGAAATTGCTTTTGGGTGTAGGTGGGCAAGCACACAGCAGCGACAAATTAAGAAGCCCAGGACGAATGGGTGGGGGCACGGTCAGGCCACGAGGGAAAAAGTCCGCATAAACGGCATACCCGAGACCAAAATTGTCATGAGGGTGTGAATCAGAAGAAGGAAGATGGATGCGAGTGCCTGATGGGACTTCGACATTTTTTAGGTAGGAAAGAAAGGAGGAGATGTCCAGAGAAGATGGAGAAGGCTCTCAATCAGCGGAGAAGGGCGCAGTGGATTTTAAGTAAGAGGGACGAAAGCCCTAAGAGGAAGAAGTACCTTGAATCGCCTCTTCGGCAGGAACGAAATTCACTGCTGCCTTGTTCTTCTTCGAGCTAGAGGAAGCCATTCGAGCAGATGAACGGAGAAGGACGGTGAAATAGAGGGGAATGGTGAAAGGGTTTGAAAGCGAAGCACAAGAGAGAAAGTGACAAAGTTTGGAGCAAACAAAGGAGAGAGAGGATATCCAAAAATAACTAAACCTGGAGTTTTAAAGAAAACGGTTCCCGCCTAGTTAATAAAAAGTAATAAAATAGAGACGCTGCACCTTCCTGGAAATGGGACGCTGACACGAAGTGCCTCCACAAATTCTACATCGAAAAGGTACAAGCACGAGCTTAGCACGAGCGAAAACTCGGTTCGAAGAAGCAAGTTTCTTTTCTTTAAAAAAAAAGGAAAAGAAAACTTATGGGACTAAGGGGAGATGGCCGGAAGGACGAGAGAGCATCAGAAGAAAAATCAATCCGAGAAACCATAAAAGATTAAAAACGGGCAAATTTGGTCAAATTTTTCATAAAACATGCCAAAGGAAAAAAAGTTTACTTTCTACATTTAGGGAATCAAAAGTAGAACTTGGGGACTGATGAAGAGGGAAAAGTATAAGGTAAAGAAAGTAGAACATCCGGTCGCCTGTGACCGGAAGAGATAGGCTAGAACGAGGGGTATTGCTAGGCCGGAACACCTTCCGTTCAATAAGTATTTAGATATCTCGTTTATGTGCGAATGCCAGCCTGGCAATAAGAAGAAAGTGACAGGCTGGCAACCTCCGATCTAGTGATGTAAACATTATAAATGAGGGAAGGTGTAACGCCCCAAAATTCCTATATCTTCTTATCATATTAAACATATACAAGTGGTAGTAGCGGAAGCATTAAACTAGCGGGGCGCTACCGCCACGTTCACAACTTCTGTGAACGCTAAGGCTTAATAACTTACATATCCAAATTTTAACAAAGTTTACAAACTGACTTTAAAACATAAAACCAAAACTCCAGAAGACTGGGTGAAAGTCTCTAATCCCTTAGCCCACACTCTCGAGCTCCTTTAAGTCATCTTCATTTCCTGTATCTGTGGTCATTCAAACAATCACAGAGAAGGGACCACAGGGCATAATGCCAAAAATCAGCAACGCTGAGTAAAATCAAAGCTACCATCAAAAGAAGTAGTATATCAAAATAGCCACTGATCATAGCCCTCTTAATCATTTAATAGCTCAAGTAATATTCAGAATAGACCAAGTACTTATCATGATAATTCAAGTATTAACAATAACAGTTTGAGTACATCAATAAGCCATCAGATATATTTAGTTCATAACCAACCAATATATATCAAGTAGGATAGTTAACCACCCAAATACTCAAGTAATAACAACATGGTGTCCAAGTATGCTTAGATAGGATATAATCCAATTCATTTAATTGATTATCCATTCAACTCCTCCATTTCTATCCAAATCAGTTCAAGGGACGAATCCCGATCTTTAAGGCGATCCAACCTTTAATCGGTTCAAGGGACGAATCCCGATCTTTAAGGCGATCCAACCTTTAATCGGTTCAAGGGACGAATCCCGATCTGTAAGGCGATCCAACCTTTCCCAAACGCACTCCAGGCCCTAAAAGATGTGCACACCCCCTATAGTACCTTTAAACTATAGTGTAGGAAACCATGAAGCATCTCATGGAGCCCAAGGCATACCATGAGTCCAATAATTCATAAGAAGGCAGTTACTGCTCAAGTTCCACATATGGCCATATATCTCAACAATCCATTCCAATGAGTTACTCATTGAATCCTCGTTAATCAGAATATAACAATTTAAAGTATAACAAGAATCAATAGTTAAATCACTTAACAAAGCCCATTTCATAATTTCAAACATAAGGGACATAATAATAATCAAACAGCACTTAAGGAAAGGCTATGATCACATAATCTTACATGGCTCCTTCGGCCAGATCACACAGTATCAAATACCTCCGTTTAACAATTCAAACAACCATAAATCATACCTTAAGAACAAGTCTTGATCAAACAAACAAATCATATCCATTTCAGTTCTATTAATAACTATCTCATCTAGATTAGCTTAAGACATAATTTAACTGTAGATTACAACCTGAATCAAACCATAATTGGTTCCTAACATTTTCGATCATAACAACACAATATTAACCAGATTAGCTTAGGAGTTGATCCAACCATAAACAACCTTCTAAGACAGTACATATAAGTTCCTAACATATTAGACTTTAAGACCTTAAGTCCTAGCTTAGTTTAAACTATCATATTCATCCTAAAATCATGCTATACATCTCTTTAATAGTGCATGGCCAATTCTGCCACAATAGGTTACTAATGACCAGAACAATCAACAATCATGTTTTTAGCCCTAGGACACATCTAGTTTACACTAATTAACTTCCAACTGAAACCGGTTGTACTAGGCATCTAATTCGCCAGATTAGCTCTTCTAGTAATCACACTTAACATTTTAAACAAGTTCTATACTTTACCTATGTCACTCGGCCATAATGATCAGATAGGTTCTAGGTTAGTTAAGCACCTAAAACACTTGATTAATGCTCTAGAATTCCACCCACAAATCTGGTGTTTAAACAAAACTCTTTAAGACACCATTTATCCTAGATTATAACAACACCAGATTAGACTCAAGATCATCCAGAACAATCATAATTACCTCTAGGGTATTCCCACTTACTAAACAGCAACAAAACACCATAAACAAGCTTTTAAGCAATCAGTAATCAAAGGTAGGTTGCAAACACATCATTTTCTTCCTTAAAACACTTTTCTAGCTCTTCTAGCTTTAGGCTAATAAATACCTACGAATTTTAATTAGATGATATAGGGGTAATACTCCTGTACAACATACAGATTTATTAAAGGATGGTAACCATGAAGTTACACCAAACAAACCATAACAATTTCAGCCTCAATAACACACATATAACCAGATAAGTTTCAAGATCAATTAAGCTTAAAACCATACTTAAACATCACAAATCAACTCCCATGTATTCGGTTATATAGGTTAGGTCTTTAAAGCACCTTTTTCTTCCTTAAAGCTTATTTTCAACTCAATGGTTTTGTGCCCCAAAATACCAACGACTTTACATAATCCATAAAGAGGTACTAGTCTTTGAAAACATATAGATTTGTGAAGGGATAGTAACCTTGAAGTTACCTTAAGAATTGATGAGAAAACCTTCTTTAAGACCTTGGAAACTCTTGCTGGAACGAGGACATCCTAAGACACCTTTGGAGCACCTAACTTGGACATGGAAATGGAGTGAGTTCTCATGGTTTCTCCTCTGATTTTCGGCCACCAACAGCTAGGAATGGATGGTTAACTTCTAGGAACACCTTACTTCAAGGATTGGAATTGGTATGGAGCTTTCTCCCCCTTCCTTCCTTTCTCATTCTAAGCTTTCTTTCTACATGGGTTTCTTCCTTCTTTGCCTTCTTCTTACTGATTACAATGGGTTTAAATGGTGGATGAATGATTTGGAAAGGTAAAGATGGTACAAGGATCTCTCTTCTTCTTCTTTGCTCTCAGCCAAGAAAAGAACAACAAGGTAAGCTTTATTTCTCTTCTTCCCTAATGAAGGACGAAATATTGATGCTGGATGGAGTATTTTGGAGTGGTGGCTGATGGTATTTATAGGCAAGGGCTGATCCTTGTCAATTTCCTCCTTGATTAAGTAAACTTCTAAGTGGTGACACCTTAGGCTCCATTTGCTAGCTTCTGATTGGCTCATAATAAGGCTTAATATAAGAAAGACAACACATGGGCTGACTAAGGGAGGTGGGCAGCAGCCTATTCTCATTGGACCAAGGTGTGGTCTAATAGTGTGGTGACACCTCCTACTAGTCTGCATAGGTGTCGGGCTCCTATTGGTCCTTGTGTTAACCAATGTTAATTTGACACCTCGTGCTTGCCACCTCGTGCTTGCCATCACATGCTTGCCACCTCATGCTTGCCACCTCGTGCTTAAAGACGTCCTACTTGCCTACTAGCTTGGTCGTGCTTAAGACGTCCTACTAGCTTGCTAGCTTGCTGAGTCACCTACTTGCTTACTAGCTTGATGAGTCACCTACTTGCTTGCTAGCTTTCCCAAGCGGCTGCATCACCTACTTGTGTGTTTACTACATAAGCTAGGCTGCATCACCAACTAGCTTGGTTGTCACAATGTTATTGAAGCATTCTAGCTAGCTACTTTTAAAACAATACAAGAAGTGCTATTAAGGACTTTTCTGGTCCTAATATGTACTTATGCCAATATTAGGGTTAAAAGTGCTTTATAGCTTATTAAGACTTAAACAGCAACATAAATCATTCCTTAGAAACTTGGGGTATTTCAGAAGGGAACTTTCTTACCTTTTCACCTACAGCCCGCGAAAACTACAAATCGAAGGCAACCCAGCACATTCTGAATTCAGCAAACCAAAGCCTCAGAAAAATCAGAAAACAGAAGGGGAGAAGACACCACACCGAGATGAACAATCTGAAAAATCCAAACCTGAATTGAGAAGGAGAATCACACAATAGTGAAGATCTTCGATCTGATTGCGACATCACCAATCAAAACTCTCAGCAAAGGAAAGGATTGAGAGAGAGAGGAGAGGGAAGAGAATGCTCGTTCAAACATGGAGAAAACTGTCGACGCTCCACGATCCGAAATTGGCGATAATGACAACTGATCGTGAAATAAAATGTAATAAGGAGATCCCTTCCTTATTAATTAAATAAATCACTTACCTCCTCAAATAGAGATAATGACCTCCTCACCCTTACCTTTTAAAAGAAGGTCACCGGCGTCCCAACTGACTACAGATAGGAGCTAACTTAGAAAACAATATAAACCGGATCTAAAATAACGTTGCACAATCTAGGTTATAACAGATCATTTAAAAGCTGCCTACCACACTCGTTCCTACAACAAAGGAACATCAGGTTTTGGACTTTTCTTTAATGACAAACCTGAGTATGAGTTGGAAGCTTATTACGATTCAGATTGGGCCTCTTGCCCAATGAAATACCGCGAACTTAGATGTGTTAATAAATTGTGCAATTATAATTTTCTAAGGCTAATTAAGTCCTTATGAACATTGGTGAAGAAATAAAAACCAAAAGAAAGAGTAAAACACGTAAAAAGTCACAAAACGTAAAAACGAGCGTTATGCAACCGTAGGAGGTATATGACCTTGACTAGGGTCCTAGATGGATTCCTAGGACTTATTTACATGCTAAGAACATGTGGGAACAATTCCCAAAGAAAACGGATCCATATAGTGGATTAAAAACGTAAACGAAGCCTTATTGCACGTTTTTTGAGAAACCTGGAAAATGTGACTTAAGGTGGTTTAAATGTCTTGTATAAATTATAGTTGATCATATAACTATAATTATACACTAGTGAAGGTCTAAGAACTACTAAAATTAAAGAAACAATAAAAATCCAGAAAACGGGCCCAGATTGCTGAACAGTGCCAAACAGGGACTTATGGGTGTTAGTTGCTAAAAGACCAAAATGCCCTTTGTCAATTTTGTAAAAATCTGACCCTTTCCAATATAAGTCCACGTTGTATTTCCCTCCCTCTTATCTCTATTGACTTACTTTAGTAACAATAGAAATTCAACAAAGTAAAACAAGTACAAGTTACTTTTACATTTTTCTCTCTCTCCCATTCCCATCTCTCCCTCTCTCACGATTTTTCCTTCCTCCCCAAAATCTTTCTTCTCTCCCAACTCCTTAAATGGCGATTTTGTAACCCTCACCCAGCTCAAGCTTTCTCCTCCATTTTCAAGGCTAAATTAAAGCCAAATCAACACAAAAATTACACCATCTTGCTCCCCTCACTTTGGAGATTATTTTCCATCCCTCAAAACCTCCAAACACTGAATTTGAACTCCATGGCTGTATCTATTTTTTAAGGGAAGAACACCATTTATTGAGCTAGACAACTCCTTGATTGTTCTAAGATAAGAAAAGCTTAAAACCACCTTCTTTCTTCTAGCCTCTTACATGGCCGAAATTTTCCAGATTTTGAACTCCATTTCTCTCCTTGTTCTAGCCTTGTTTTATATTCAAGAAGGTGCTGGAGCTTGCCTTGTTGGTTGCCAAATACTTCATTTATAAGTTAGAAGGTAATTCCCTCTTTTTTTGTGCTTTAAAACACTTCCTTGTGTTCTAGGGCTACCCCAAGAGTTAAGATGCTTGTTTAGTGATTATTGTTGTTCCTTGGGCATGGTCTTTAGCTTAGAAAAATAACCCCATATTGACCAGTTGTCAAACAAGAACAAGAAGAAGAGAGAAAAGAATAAGAAGAATGAGGAAAGACAAGGAAAAAGAGAACTAAAAGTTCTTAGGTAATTGACTTATCTTGAAACTGATTTTGGGTTACCTTGTTGCATTGAACCTATATGGTTGATGTTGAAATATTTATGTTAAATTTTAAGGGGCTTAGAGCCAAGTAAATTAAGTTTACTGCACCTTGTTATTGTTGTTGAGAATGTGATGGGAATTATGTGCTGTTAGTGTCCAATATTGGATATGGTGCTAGAATGGTTGTGTTTATGAATTGGTTTAGGTGAGCTGAATAATGCAATGTGGGCATGCTTAATTTGTAGGGAAACTCTGTCAAAATTTCTGTAGCAAACCAAGTGGCTTAGGTGTGTTTTGTTGGTAGAAATGAAACTAGGGAAGACTAGGTGTTTTAAAGATCAAATTGGGTAACTAATCACCTTTGAAACTAGATTAGGGAAAGTTATGTAGTTAGTAAAACTTAGAATGATAATAATTCAAGTTGCACATTAGTAATGCGTTAGTTGTGAATCAATGTGGTAGTAAAGATTGAGGTAAAAATCTGCAAGTGCTAGGAAACTAAGTATAATGTGTTAGGAATTATGAGTGGAAAACAGTGAATGATGATCAAAATTAAGTGACAAGGTTGTTCAATGGATTAGGATGGTTTAAAGCATAATTATGGTGCCAGGACATGTTTAGATGCTTGGGGAAAGATTAGGGAAGAAATGAAGTTAGGGTAGCAAACTCAAGTTGTAAATTGTGGCAGGAAGTTACAGGGTCTGGGACTTAGGTCTTGGAAGAAGTCCCGCACCAAGCCTTAAAAACTGCCGAAAATGGCCTGTAACATTGGTCCGGGACTTAGGTCTAGCATAAAGTTCCGAACCAACACTAAAATTGTGCCGAACTTTCACTAGACAACTTGTCCGGGACCATGTCCCAGGGTGTAGTCCCGGACCACACCATAAAATGTACCGGAAGTGACCAAAAGAACTAGTCCGGGAGTGTAGGTCTGGACCTAGTCCCGAACCACACTAAAAATGACATTAAAGGTTAGTCAATGACAATAGAAGATGGGGATTGATTGGTATCGTTGTTATATTATTGTTTAGGACTTGTTTGGTGACTTATAATGGTCATTCGGAGTGTGAACAAGTGTGTAAGTGATAATGAGAAGTAAGTAACTTATGTGAAATTGTTTGAATTACAAGGAATTAGTAGTTGTTAATCAGGAATCATTAGAGATGAAATGAACTAGGTTAATTAAAGATAATTGACCACCCGATTCCATGAATGTTATAGGATTTGAATAGTTGGACTCTAGAGGAGGGTCGATGACGAACAACGACGGTGAACGGTATGGTTCTTGCAATCTATGTCTTGTCGAGTTATACCCGGCTTGTGTGCCTATGGCTTGTAATAAGTTTACAGTATTTGTTCCCGATACCGTCTAACCTCGAGAGTGTGCTAACTTCGTTAGCTAACCAACCCTAGGATCACATAAGAGATCGATATAGTGATTTAGCGTCCCAACCTACGGGAACGTTCTAACTACAGATATTATGCGATAATTGCAGACTATTGTGTGTGCATGTGTCTTGCCTCCCTTATGTGTCTAACTGGACTTGAATAACAATAATGTGACATGATGTGATAAGTTTCATAAAGGGAGCTTCTAACCAATGTATAACGTGGGGGGGGGGGGGGTAAGAAATCCGAGTGTCCGGTCGCGCATATGTATGGAAGTTGATATCTAGATTAGAATCAACTTTCTCCCTGTATGGTTGTTTTCCTTCTTGGAATTCAATCTCCCACGAGTATTTTAAATGGCTCTCCTTCCTTGACTATGTTCGGGGTTAGGGCGAAACTGTGTATGGTGTGTTTGGATTTATTATATCCGACACATCTCTAGTAATATATATGTTCAATAAGAAGAACGGTAACATGTTATGTAACGAGCACAACATGAGAATGAAAACATTCTCTAGGCTCTATAAAATTGGCTAACTCTTGTTTCGGTCCGAGTCCTCACGTGACTCGTTCCTAAGGTATGTTGTGTGTATGTTATTATGTGATGTATGTTGTTATGTTCATGTACGTTGATCACTGAAATCAACCCCATGTTTATTATGAGAAGTAATTATGTTTAGCCCGGCTAAACGGATAAGTATTGACTAATAAGAATGAGGCTTCATTGAGGTAAAACCCTCAAGGTCTAAAGACCACGATAATGTAATCTAACGAACATTTATGTGTTAGCCTTATTGATTGTATTCCAATGTTTGGATATTGTTGAATGTGAGCATGATGTGTGTTTATAGCATTTCATGAATGATTTAAATTAAATCAATCGCATGCTTAGACGACAATTAGTTGTGTGTGGCCCGGTAGTAGCGGGTTGCACGTCTACCATACCAGCAAAGGTGCTGAGCCCCTTTGGGGCCATCCATTACTTTTCTGGTACAATGAAGCTACCCTTCGCTCGAGAGTAGGATGGGGATTGCTGTGCATGGGTAGCCTATGTTATGTTTAAGTGTAATTGTAAGAAGAGTAAGACCGAACTTGTTATCGGTAATAGATTGTAATATACTCGGTATAGTTTGGAATGTAAGTGTATTTGACTCGGTTTAGAAATGGAATGAAATTGTAGTGTGTAAGTGCTCGAGAATCTTGTCCATTAGACCGGTATATTGTTTAAGTATTAGCCTTGTTAGCCACGTAGGTGGCAAACGGCGTGTAACACTGATAAGTTAAGTCAGAATTATATATGTTTTCCGTTATGATTGGTTGTTAAGCATGGAGTTTATAGTTCGGGTGTTACAAAAAGTGGTATTAGAGTGAAGTATCGCTCTCATGACTAGAATTACCGAGCTTAGGAAGTACCGAGTTAGGAATTAGAGACTTCGGGTTAAGGGTTGAGTGATAGCATGAGAGGTACGCTAGATAGGCATTCCCAGAGTGTACGGGAAACCTACAATATCCATACCCGCCCTCCACATCCCCCATTTTATGACTCGGGAAAGAACACAGAGAGATGGAAAGCCCTCTCAGACTCGGGAACACCCGATCTGGCAATTATGAAATACTTCCGTAAGAACAAGGACCTGTCATATGGCAGATTCCAAGAACTGGAAATACCAGAGACGGTTCTCGTTTAAACGGCGTCACCCGCACTTAATAGCACAGAATTGAAGAATCCTACCAATAGAAGAATGAATTTCCAGCGGCATGGGTCGACATGCTTAGCAGTCGAGGGAACCCTGCCTGACCAGCAAGAAGGAAGTATTAACCGTGCAACAAAACAGGAATAAGAGAGGTAACAAACCCAAGACACACGGCTACGAGACCGCAACAGCGAGACAATACCAACCAAGATATACTGGTTAACTAGGGAACTAGTCAAGATGGGTAACCCCCAATCTATACACCTAACGAGGATTACAGCACCTGATTGACACGGCTTAGACAACTACGAGAGCATTCACGAAATATACTCTGACAGGACAACAGATGTAGTTCCTACAATAGAGTCAAGTTTAGGTAACCACGGTAAATGCGTGGGAACGGGTAATAAGGAGAGGCATAGCAGTAAGTGAATAGGGGTCTCCGAGAGCGGAGAAACACCCTGATTAATGACTACAAAGTCAAGACCAATGGGAAGTTTTTAGAAAATTGCTTATCAAGACGAGAGAACTAAAAGAAGAGCAAACAACGCTACCGAATAAGATACGGGAGGAAGCAATACCGCAACCGGTATGCGTTGAACCGATAGCCAGCCTGCATGGCGCACTTGCCATGGCAAGTGGGGTAATAACAGGGCTATTTGGAGAAACTTTTAATGACTAGGAAGTACTTATTAAGTACCACGATGACGAATGATGTAATTATAGTATCACAAATCTTAAGAACTTGAAGAATGAAACCTTGGAAGGGCCTAATGGCCTGACTAGTGTACTTAAGGATATACCAGTCAGCGAGAAGTGAGACTCGGTCAAGGCTAGCGGACATTTTGAATACTAGGTAAATCTTATTATAAACTCAAATTTTCTTTCAAACTCAGATTCATTTTAAATATTCCTTCAAACTCCGATTTCTTTCGAACCTCAGACCTTTAAACCAAACCTAGAATACCTACACCGACATCAACGCCATATAGAGCAGGTAAGTTATATCCAGTTCAATCTCGAACAACTTTAGGACAATCCTACACTCCGAGGGTATCAACCCGAGGGAAGGGATCGAGTTTGTACTAAGAACAGATAGTGGATGAATTTCCCTTGATCAAGTCCAGGAGGACCACAATAAGTCATCATAGGATGATACAAGAGGAGTTGACAACAAAGTACTTCACCTAGGCGTGTGATGGACACTACGAGTTTACAAAAATGAGATGTGGGACGACCGCACTCCAAAGGAGCTTGCGGGCCTGACAGACTTACTTATAAGTTAGTCAGGCAAGTAATAAAGTATTAGTAAGGTACCCCACATATGTAGACGAGTAGTGCAAGAAACACGAGAAGTAGTCAACTCCGTACTACGGTCAGTAGTGCAAGATGAATCAAGGAACTCAATTAAGCTAACGAGTCAAGATGAATCAAGGAACTTATCCCAGGGAATGATTAAGAGTTATAAAGTGCAAGGAGCACTGGTCATTAAGTACAAACATCTGTTATGTCTCAAGAATCTCGAAGGAATCGCATGATGGCCGGGATGAATACCTAACCTAAACATAGTGAGGCTAATGCCTAACATGGATACATTAATGCTCAACGAACGGGACAGAATTCCCAGAGCAATCACCAAGGCTACCAGGGAATATTGATCTTCACTAAAGAGGATATTAAACCCAGCCAAGAATGCAAAGGAAGAAATGATAATGGTCTACCCGAGATGGAAGACTTTACAATTCAAAACAAGAAAGTTTAGAATATGGTACCGCAAAGCGTGTGTAGTTGACACATCATAACTAAAGTACAAGCCAGCTGAATTGGTGAAACTCAAAAATACTAGGAATAGTCCTCGAAAGGTGTCTGAGTCAACAACAGTTGAACGAAATATCATGATAGAAACACAAGAGTTTAAACAAATACCCAGTTCAAACACCGAAGGGAAACCACTCAGCAGAAAGTACCCTAGATTGCCAAAAGGGCACTGATTAATATCAGCTTACCTAAGGGGCCTCCCATGAACGGAAGCGTGATGCAATAACCTTGTCATGGAGCCCAGTACTACCTCCAAACCATTTGATGGTATATGGAGAAGTGGAAACTGGTGTGAACAGCCTACAATGAGCAGAGCTTGAGGCAACGTGGCTTATAAGTCGTGAACCAACTACATTAGTTACAAAACCTATATAGAGTCATGAGAAGAATTGCCAGAAATGGCACCAGTAAAAGTAGAGAAAGTATTTCATACAAATTAACGGAGCGGCGAACGAACCACTCGATTTGAATTCAATGTAATGAGCAGCTTAGAGTAACGACTACTTCAGTGTCACTGTCACTAGAGCATCAGGCTAGTATACAGTTTTCAAGGCTTTTAGCTACTTTTCCTGCTCTCTATAGTAACAGTAGTACATGGACATAAGAATCTAAGCGATGACACCACCGATTTGGCCCACGCTCGGGCACTATGAGATATTAGAGGGGTGGGGATACCTCTCGTTATCATGAGGCTGCTAGTGCGGTGATTATGTGAACCCTCCAGAAAAGGCTTTCACCCATTAAAACATCAACGCTTGAGCATGGGGTTATTGCCAAGGGACAACTTGAAAAGGAAAGAGATTTCCAAGACTAGTATGAAGAATGAAGCTTTTATAGCAATTGTCGAAAACCGAAGAGTAGACAGTTTAGAAGCAAACACAGTATGTGTACGATGTGAATTGTAAGGTGAATAACGCTCAAAGAGCATAGAAATTTAAAGAATAGCATATTCGGTAGTAAGCCAAGTAAATGGCGAGTTATAGTATAAATGGTGGAAATACATGAGCGGAAGCCAACATAGAAGCGGATGCCATGTAAATCAACGTTGTATAATGAATAAGAACATGGTGCACATTAAGCGATCGTTATATGAATATAGCCAGAATAACGATATGGAGAATAAAGCGGAATTTTGAGTTAGACTCAGTGGAGATGAAGAGCAAGAGATGGTAGATACTGGGAAGTAAAGCCAGTAGCCTATACCTTGTGACAAAGACCCACAAGGAGGGAATTGTCCATTCCTATTGCAATTGCGTAAGGAATTGGAAGTGTGTCCCTAGAGGACCAGCTTGATAACAGAAGTAATAAGCTTTGGGACATGGGTACCCAATTGTTAAATAACCAACCTATACTGAATACGGAAGGCGTACAAACATACCAATGAACATGGCGCAAGCCAGTTAAGGGAAAGCATAGAATCAAACCGTGTGGCCTTAGGCCAAAGAAGCACGAAGAATGTTGGACACAACAACCACAACAAGTGAATTACACCGCAATAAAAGTGGGGAAGCAAATTATGAACATTATAAGGACCGATGCATAAAAAATGCAAGGTCGTAAAAATGAAAGAATACTGGTACAAATTACATGAGTGAATGACCAGAAGTCAATGATCAGAGAAAGCACTGTACACTAGGTAATAGCTCGACCTCAACCGACAGTAAGTCGGAAGAACCAAGCGAATAATCACAGAAGTACACAGCAGTATGTATGGTAAGTTCCCAGAGAACTGGATAGAAATCTAAAACTCATCGAGTTCGCGTACGGTAAGAGATACCACACGCTGATTGAGAAACCTTTATTCCAAGATAAAAAGGGATAAAAGGGAGATGCACAACACATTAAGAATAACGAGAAGGGCGAATTAAGCTCTAAAGTTATCAGGTCATGCAGTAGAAGCTAGTGGGCCTTAATTTTAAGGTTTAATACACCTAGTGAATACAACGAATGGCTAATTATCAAAGGCTTGAAGCCTGAGAGGCTAGAACTGAACCCGGATACGAGTTAAACCAATTCCACTGAGAATTCTTTGTGTAGGGACTTAACCGCCAATATGGTTAAGACCTTTTGACCAAAGAACATGGTTAATAGACCGCAGGGAAGTTAAAACACTTCATGACAGCGAAATGTCTTAAACCAATGTTCAGTGATAACATATGGTCGATTACGTGGGCATAATCCTTTTTAAGGGGGGTAGAGCGAAAAATCACTTAGCGTAAGTGTACCCACCGTGTACGTGAACTACGGTGTGTATAGCAGAAAAGAATGCATTCTTGTAATACCCCAAACCTAATTATGCTAGGTAAACATCAAGTTATGATGTAATAAGGCTAAAACATGCCTTAGAACCATTGGTAGACAATTTAAACCAAAGGAAACACAAGGAAACGCTTTAAGAGCAATTTAAACAAAAAAACATGCTCTAAGCTTGGAGTGACTTTGATTAGCACCCAAATATCATTCTAAGACCTTATTAACATGATAATGGACATGTTAAATCAATTACCAAAGAAAACTAAGCTAAAAAACAAGCTTAAACTCAAATTGTGCTTTAAGGACTCTTAAAGCACATTTTTGAAAAATTGTCTTAGAAGAAGGTTTTGAGTGGCTAAATGCCCATGATTACACCCTTAATCAACATGTGTACTAATTATTATCACATTAGGAAGCCTAAATCAATGGGAAACCAAAAATTTCACAAATATGTGCACTAATATGAATAGTAATCAAATAGTGCCCAAATTAGACTTTAGTCAACTTTGCTTAATTAATTGGTCAAAATAGGCCATAAATATCTCCATTAAGAGAGGGGGACGGTTTTTGAAGGTTATGAGTCACCATAACATGCCAGACAAGTTAGAAAATAAGAGGGAAATAAAGTAAGGTAACTATTAACCTTTTAAGGAAATATCTCATATTAGCTTAGCTCCCCCTCTTCTTTCTTCATTCTTCTTCTTCTACCATATTTCTCTTCTTCTTCCTTTCAAGAAACCGTGAGTTCCAACACCATTCTTCCTCCACCTTGTCTTGCACACCAAATACTTATTTTAGCTCCAAATCAAAAAGTAAGCATAGATTACTCTTAGTTAGAGCAAGCTCTTTCATTCTATCTTTTCCAATCTTCAAAAGCTCATGTTTGGTGCCATGTATAAACTCCATTGATGGGGGAAAATTCAATTTGAAGAGCTCTTTTGCTTCTCCATTCATCTAAGGTAAGAAAACTTAAAGAAAAACTAACTTTCCATCATTTTGCTTATGGCCGAAAATTTTCCCTTAAGATGGCTTGTTTTGCTTCTTGTTCTTGCCTTGATTCATTCTTCAAAAGACTTGAGGAGGTCTTGCCTTGATTCCCTATCAAAGTCCATGCCAAATTCCTAAGGTAAACATCCATTTTGTGATTAAGCACTCCTTGGAACTCAAGAGTAAATTCCATGAGCTTAGGTATATTCTTTAGCACTAATTACATTATTCGAATGTTGATTAGAAGGTTAGCAAAGGAACTAAAGTCCTTGGCCGGTTTCCATCAACAAAATCAAAAGAGGAAAATGAGAGGAAAGCTTGAAAAACAAGGTAAATGTCTAACCTTGGGGTGGTTTAAGGTTTTTAAGGGATGAGGTTTAGATAAATACTATATGTAGCTTAAAGCTTACATTAAGTAATGGGTTACATAACTAGGAAAAAGGATTTGAACAAGCTTATGAACTTGTGATTAAGGAGCCAATGGTAAATGAGTTAGTAAGATAAGTATAAGGTGGATTATAAGAACACTTATGTTGCTATGGGAGCATGATGTGTGTATTTGCAGGTTGAAAGCTTTTCTATGTGGAAATTCGTGTGTTAAGGTTAAGTCATTTAAGGGGCTAAGAGCCATGTCATTTAAGAGCCTTAGTGCTATGCAATTTAAGATTATTGCACCATTTGAGTTTGTTATGAATGGTTTGACTTGGGTGAGAAATATCATGAGAAAGGGGTTTGTTGAGTGTGAGATGACTGAATGAGAAAAACTATGCATAGGGCATGAAAATATAAAAGAGAAGCTGTGGCGAAATTTGAGTGGAAAATAAAGTGTTTTAGTGGTTGTTGTGAATTAATATGACCTAGGATTTACTAGGAGTCATTAAAGGAAATTTGAGTGGAAATGAGTTAACAAAGGTGTAATTGAGGATTAGAATGATCTAGGGTTGTATAGTAGGAGTTTGAGGTTGAATGAGTGAGAGTAAACACACCATGATTGAGATATAAGGTATATATTGGATGGGGCAAATTTATAGGAGAATGTTGTATAATGTCTTGAGAGGTTTAGGTGGAACTAGTGAGTATAACCTTGATGGTAATGAGAAGACTTGGATGTTGAAGATGAGAGTGTTTAAGAGGAACCTGGTGTGGTCAAGATGAAGGAGAAAAGATGTAAGTGTGAAGAGAATGATTAGTAATGCATATATATAATTCAAGTTGGGAATGATGAGAAAAAATGTAAAGGAAAGGAAATTATGCATGGAGATGCAATAAACTTTGAGGACTTTGAGAAATTTGAGTAGAGGAAATGAGAATGCATAATGATGCTTGAGGAGTAGTTAAGATGGTTAAGAGGAAACACTTGGTTAGTTGAGGTTTTAGGAAAAAATCTACATGTTGGGATGTTGGAAACTAAGTTATAAGTGTTAGGAAGTTTGTAAGAGGTTTGAGTAAATGATCAAGGAATTTAGTATGAGTTTGGAGGATGAATTAGGAGGATTTGGAGGTGTTAAAAATGATGATAGATCATGTTAATATACATGTGGAAAGGTTAGGAAAAGATTGGATAAGAATTGCGGTTGAAAAGAGGTCAAAAATCATCATTCTGGACACATTTAGTGTTGGTCCAGGTTTGTAAACAAGTACATAAACCCGGACCACACTAAAAACATGGCAGAGAGTTATGTCCATGGTTGGTCTGGGTTTATATCCCGGTACACAAACCCGGACCAGGAAAAACATGGCAGAAATGTATTTAAATAGTTGGTCCGGGTTTACAACCTCGGACACAAACCCGGACCACTCTAAAAAGACTCCAGAAATTTGAAAAATGCGGTTTTAAGGTTGAGACTTGTTTGGTAATGATATTATAAGATTGTTAGGACATAATGAATGACATGTAATGGTCATTAGGGGCATAAACAAGCTTAAGAAATAATGAGAAGTAAATGACTTATGAGATTAAGATTAAACCACAATGACTTAGTGGTGTTTAGTTGGAAATCATTAGAGATGATATGAGTTAGGTTAATTAAGAGAAATTAACCACCCGATTTGATTAATGTTTTAGGGTTTGAGTAAGTGGAACTCCGGAGGAGAATAGACAACCAACATCAATGGTGAACGATATGGTTTTCTTATAGCCTGCTTGCTAACGAGGTGTCCCCTGGCTTGTGTGCTAGTTGTTTATGTGTGCCGACTAAACAAGATAAAGCATGCAGCCGGAATATTATGTTCGTTGTGTGATTGTGATGCACTAACACAACTTACCATAAGAACTTACTAACAAGTTTAGTAAAGAGTTGTGTGAGAATAAGGAACACTCCCAAATATTGTTTTATTAGTAACCGAAAGTGGTTAACTAACATACATTGACTTTGAGACTTCTAATAACTAGAACATGGGGGGGGGGGGAGTGAGGAATCCGGAATTGTTCAGACATGCATGTGTTAAGTAGGAGGTTGGTATCCTTATCAGGTTCCGACTTCCAAATATGACTTGTCTTCGGACTCGTCGCCTAGAGTCGACATATAGATTTGGCCTCCTCGAACTTCTTGTTTTAGGAGGGAGGCATACTGAGATGGTGTGGTGGGATCTACCTAAATCCCAACTAATTCTAACAAATATTGTTTATGTAAACCAATGGAGCTAATAACTCATTGGTTAGGGTTACTTGACCCGACAAGATAAACAATGATTATGTAACAACCATTCTAATTAAAGAATGGTTGTCTTAATTGAGATAAGATTTGAGATAGGATTTGAGATAAAGTTCAACCAATTCTAATTAAAGAACGGTTGGTACATTGAGACTGAGGTAAGGATTAAGACTGAGGTAAGATTAGAATGGACTGAGATTAAGAGGTATCATAACTTGAGGAGTTAAATGATTAACTCACTAATTAAGGGAACACTTTTAAGTTGTTCAGTGTGTGTGAACTATGATTGTTCATATGTGTTTTGTTGTTTATTGCACTTCTTATTTATGTTGTGCATCTAATCAACTTCATGCTATCGATAATTAGTCGTCGTAGCCTCGTTAGCTTGGGGGCTATAAGAGAATCATACCAGCAAAGGTGCTGACCCCCTCGGGGGCTGCTGTTTATATTTTGCAGGTGAATGTCAGAAGACGACCATCCTAAGAGTAGGATCGGGTAGAAGTATTCGGGTTGTTTTACTTTTGTTACAGGAGTTGTGCATGTGCACTCGTTTAGTAGATGGATGAGATGTTAGTAAGATGTATAGGGATATTAAGTACCTTGTATAGAGAACATGTAAATGGTTAAGATTTAGTATACTAATGTTCATTATATTCGGGTCCATCAGACCGTAGCTAGATCTTGGATTATTTAGTATGCCTTGTTAGTCACGTGGGTGACTAACAGCGGTAACATCAACGGTTGTAAGAACTCCGCTGCAATGCTAATATAAGTAAATGGTGGTTTGCGTGATGAGTATGGATTTATGAGTTGGGGTGTTACGAAAAGTGGTATCAGAGCGTAGTTACGCTCTGATGACAGGAATTACCGAACTCAGGAGGATACCGAGTTAGAGCTTGAGTTATGGGTTAAGGGTTGAGTGATAGAGCGAGAGGTGCGTTTGTTAGGACTTCCCGATGTTTACCGGATATCCATAGTACCTAAACCCGCCCTCCACATCCCTTGCTTGAATTACGGGGAACAAACGCCAAAGAGAAGAAAGCCTTCTCTTACTCGGGGAAACCCGATATGGAAGTTAGATAACATTAAGCAATACGAGAACACATCGTTATACAACAGTTTATGAAAACTTGGAGGCTTTAAGTGGAGCGCAATAGTGAAACAGGCGCTGCCAACAAAATTCTACCAATAAGAGAACGGTAATTACCAGCAACATGGGTCGACATGCTACGCAGTCGAGTTACTCCGCCATACCAATGATAAGAAAAGCACTACGAGTGCAATGGAGAGGAAAAGTTAAGCGACATGAAAACCGGACAGTCCAGTTAGAAACGGGAACTCCAAACCCCATACAATGAGAAAGGTTACAAAACCTGGCCGACATAGCGCAGGCGATGATGAAGACGCGTAAAAACGGTATACCGGAATAGGACTACGATGTAGTGCCTAGAGGAGAATCCGTACTTAATAACCCTGACAAAATGCGGGGAAACAGAAGTGAGGATTAAGACATAAGTTAATAACGAGGGGTTCCCTCTGAAAGAGGAACACCCTAATAAGTGACAGTATTGTCAAAACAACCAGGAAACTGCCGGATGGTCAGTTATCCAAAACAAAAGAACATCAAAAGAGTCCCGAGGACTACCAATCACATTGAGGCTAAGAGAAAGTACCATTACTAATGTGCACAGTACCGATAGCCCATCTTGCATGGCGCACTTGCCATAACAAGTGCTGCCACGATAAAGCTATACGGGAGGCCATCATGGCAAGACAGTAGAGCGCTGCAGTTATGACGCATATTAATACCGGATTGCAAATCCATAAGAACGGAAGAGTGAGACCTTGGGAAGGCCTGACGGCCTGACCATGATGAGATGAGTCGACAAACCAGTCAGTAGGGAACTGAACTTGGATGGAATACTGAACGATATAAATTTTTGCAACAGTACAACCTGCTACAACAACAACCTACAGTACGGTAAGAACCCCAACCACAAAAATAGGACAGAGGAAATAAACTTAAACTATGACCTACCAAGAATCAAAGACATACAACCCCAAGGGGAAAGCTCAGAGGACTACCCCATAGAACGGGCATAGTCAAGTTGGATAAACTGATGAACAACAGTTAGCATTGCTACCTAACCCGTTAACACCCAAGTATGCTTAATCATCGACGAGTGGCGTAGTCAACAAATGCTGAACGAAGCATTGAGATGGAAGCGCATGGTGACAAGGATAATTACCCAACTTAGACACCGTAACGCAGATGCCTAATACAAACCAATACATAATTGTTAAAAGGTGCAAGTCTATGAAAATGACAGAATTGTCACAGACACTGGTTGACGCCAGGTCACCTGAACGAACTTCCATAGCGGGAAGCTGGATGCAGCAAATTACCATGAAAACTGGTACTACATTTAATATGTAACCTAATGGTGGATAGTGTTCAAGGAACCATAAACTTATAAGGATGACCTATGGATGAGTAAGAGTACAATAGTGAACCGAGCACCAGTTTCCACTTAAGAAAATTAAGCACAAAGAGCCTACGAGCCAAGGATGTTAACCACATCAGAGCCCGAGGCACAGGAAGGCATAAGAGGCTTATTTAAGCCGTGAATTAAAGACAATTCATAGATATGAGTGGTCACGAAACCTATAATTTAATTGTGGAGGAATTTCCAGAATGGGCACCAATGAGAACATTGAGAACATACTATGGACAGGGGCGGAGAACAAACCACTCCTTTTAGGGTGGGGATACCTCTCCTTGTTGTGGGGCTATGAGTGGGAATAAACCCCTCAAAAGGGATTTCACTTATAGAGATAGAATACTCTTTTTAGAGAATGGAAACCGTAAACCTTGAAGTTCCTTGGAACATTCCAGTTACATTATAAGGAAGGCTGCGTAGACAGACCTTATATCCAATGCTTACGACAAGGAATCAGTAATTGTCAGAGATAACACTGTGAGTGCACAATATGGCACGTCAAGTGACCAACGCTCAGAAGACCTTGTGAGTCAATGGATGAATTCTTCAGTAACCAGTTAAATCACTTGGTGAATAACATCATAATGATGGAGGTATGTAAGAGAAATTAACCTACTTGCGAACCCGAAATTGGAGCAAAACACCTTCATATTGAGAGATAACAATATTACAACACGGTACGGCAACCACCATACACCGAATTAGAAAACTCCCAATGTGTTTACGCCAAGAAGGGATTGAATATAAGATAAGACATTAGAATAAATAATTGAGGAGATGCACCATCAGTGGGCAACGGAATAAAGGCCAACTACCACGGTAGCAGAAGTCGTGAGGATAATACCTATATAAGTGGATTAAGTCATGGTGCGCAGTAGAGCGACCATCATATATAAACCCGTCAAATATTGACACAAAGACAATTACATCTATGAACTAAGACCGATATAAGTAAGGGAATAAGATGGTAGACGAACTGTGCATTGACGCCAGTAGTCTAGACAATGTGAGGTAAGATTTCACAGGAAGCACACTGCCCGTTCCTTGAGGAACTGGAAGTGCATTCCTAGTAGATCAAAATTTGAGAACACAATAAGAGGCTCTATGGAAAGAGACCTCAGTTACTAAGAGATCGAATCAGTACGGAATACAGAAAGGAGCTAGACTATGCCATATCTAAGAACACGGTAGATGGATTTCCCTTGATTAAGTTCAAGAAGAACAATAAGTGTATTAGGGAACGATGAAAGAGGAGAGCGACAACAGAATACTTCATAATTAGCAATAGCTAAACGTGTGACGGACACTACGAGTTTACTAAAACGAGATGTGGGACGACTGTACCCCACAGGGGCTTGCAGACCTGACAAACTCATTTATGAGTTAGTCGGGTAAGTAGTAATGTACCTGTAAGGTACCCCATGCATGTAAACGAGTAGTGTAAGGAACATGGGAAGTTGCCAACTCCGTAGCACAGACAACAACGAAAGATCAGACAAGAGCAACTACAACCACAACAGTTGAAGAGAAGGAACTCAGTTGAGCCAACGACAATAAGAGAACAAATAATTAAGAATTATGAAGTGCGAAGTTCACGGATTATTAAGTGTAGACACAGGACCTGTCTTGAGAAGTTAAAGATAAAACTGTAAAGTGCAATAAGCACTAAACAGTAGTTTAAGATTAAGAATCATCCGTAGACCAAAGGTCAGTTGAAAAGAACGATTTAGACACTTGAGAGAACGCTAAGAGTATGAACAGTAGATCTTCAGAGAGAATGGATAGACGAGTTACAACTCATTAAGGCCGTGTATAATTAAAGATAACACGTGTCCATTGAGAGACCTTTTGTATTAAATTATAAGCATGCAGGAGAACGTACAATACTATAAAGGGATAAGAAGGCAAACTAAGCCTAAGGTTATTAGAGTCGCGCAGCGGAAGCTAGAGGATCGGTACCTTAAAAGGTTGGATATACCTGATGAACAGGAAAAGGAATGATGTACCACACATCTTCCAATTGAACAAATATAAGACTTATCGACAGAATGCTTTAGAACCTTTGAGGTTAGACCAAACTAAGTTAAGAAAATGGTATAAGTACCGTTAAGGATTCTTGATACAGAGACTAAGCCAGTAACATGGTCGAGACCCTTTGATCGAATCATAAGTGAGATAGATGACATGAAATCTAGAATGCTTAGTGACAATTTATAACATCTTGAACCTAAATTCAAGGATGGTAACAGTTGATTACGTGGGCGTAATCCGTTTAAGGGGGGTAGAGCGAAAACCGCTTAGCGTATGTTTATGTACTGAGTACGTAAACTACGGGGTGCATAGCACAAAAGAATTTGAGAATTTATTTTACATAAACATTTTGAGATTAATTATGGTTATTGCGCACAGAAGATGCGAATACCATACATATTAAGTACCTATCTTGTTAACTCCTGTGTGAGTACAAGTTAAGAGAATTAGTGAAGATAGAGGATTAGAGAGACTTAAGGAACATATGAGATATGAGTTGGTATGAAACTATATGTGAGATAAGAATAAGATAACACTATGAGATATTATTCGATATGAGTATGAGGTAGGAAATAGTATGCTATGAGGTATAAGATGGTGAGAATTGGTATGAGACTGATATAAACTTAGTAGGAATGAGAGTCCTGAGGTAATTACTAAGAGATGAACTGAGAATGATTGATGGACTGAGTCCACACCTTGGAGATGTATTTATTACGACTAGAAAGACTAAAAAGATAAAAAATTGGAAATGAGAGAATTATCTGATGTTTGAAAATGACGTGGGAGGTGGAACTTGATTTTCTAGGGATCAAGGGAAACCAAACACAAATAGGGTTGGAAGGATAGTTCAACACTGTTGCTGATCACATCATGGTCGGACGATTCCTGAAACTCCCTACAAGTGGTCATAATTAAATCATGCTAAGGATAGAGGCATTAGGATAAAACGAAATTGGAGTTGATTGTATTTTCAAATAGAGAGAATTATCCCTCACTTGACCTCGTAAAAAGGACTTCCTTTTTACTGAGTCTCTCCATGAAGCTTAGGATGCATGAGTCTTTGTCTTCAGACTAGTGATATGGAGAGAAACATAGTAGTTTTGTATTCTTCCCTTATGAAGTCGAGGACGAATGTGCCTTTGTCTTCGGACCGGTGACATGAGAGAATACGACAAAAGTATATGACTGTTTTAATCTTCCAAAGGACCGCGGACCAGAGAGCATAAGTGTCCAATAGTCGGTACCTGCGAGCGGTATCTTGCAACACTAGTTCATGAAGCCGAGTACCTGTAAGCCTTCGTCTTCTGACCGGTGACATGGGGAGGATGCAACAAAGGGAATTTTGAGTGCTATACATGCTCAAGCATGTTGTGTGATATTTGAGTATAAGTATATGATAGACCTAATGAGTCAATAAGTTTAAGTACATATAAGCATGATCTATATGATCTATGGAATGAGATAAACTGTGTAATCTAATAAAATAAGATGCATGGGAACTTTGGGGACAAAGTTCATTTAAGGGGGGTAGATTGAAATACTCCAAACCTAAGTATACTAAGTAAACATAAAGTTATGATTTAATAAGCTAAAACATGCCTTAGAACCATTGGTAGACAATTTAAACCAAAGGAAACACAAGGAAACACCTTAAAAGCAATTTAAGCAAAAACATGCTCTAAGCTTGGAGTGACTTTGATTAGCACCCAAATATCATTATAAGACCTTATTAACATGATAATGGACATGTAAAATCAATTACCATAGAAAAATAAGCTAAAAAACAAGCTTAAACACAAATTGTGCTTTAAGGACTCTTAAAGCACATTTTTGAAAAATTGTCTTAGAAGATGGTTTTGAGTGGATAAATGCCCATGATTATACCTTAATAAACATTTTTACTAATTATTATCACATTAGGAAGCCTAAATCAATGGGAAACCAAAAATGTCACAAATATGTGCACTAATTGTGAATAGTAATCAAATAGTGCCCAAATTAGACTTTAGTCAACTTTGCTTAATTAATTGATCAAGATAGGCCATAAATATCTCCATTAAGAGAGGGGGACGGTTTTTGAAGGTTATGAGTCACCATAACATGCCAGCCAAGTTAGAAAAGATGAGGGAAATAAAGTAAGGTAACTATTCACCTTTTAAGGAAAATATCTCATATTATCTTACCTCTCTCCTCTTCTTTCTTCATTTCTTCTTATTCTACCTACCGTATTTCTTCTTCTTCTTCATCTCAAGAAACCGTGAGTTCCAGCACCATTCTTCCTCCACCTTGTCTTGCACACCAAATACTCATTTTAGCTCCAAATCAAAAGTAAGCATAGATTACTCTTAGTTAGAGCAAGCACTTTCATTCTATCTTTTCCAATCTTCAAAAGCTCAATTTTGGTGCCATGGAGAAACTCCATTGATGGGGGAAAATTCAGTTTGAAGAGCTCTTTTGCTTCTCCATTCATCCAAGGTAAGAAAACTTAAAGAAAAACAAAGTTCCCATCATTTTTGCTTATGGCTGAATATTTTCCCTTAATATGGCTTGTTTTGCTTGTTTTAATAACCTTGATTCATTCTTCAAAAGACTTAAGGAGGTCTTGCCTTGATTCCCTATCAAAGTCCACGCCAAATTCCTAAGGTAAATTCCATGAGCCTAGGTATATTCCTTAGCACTCATTACATTATTCAAATGTTGATTAGAAGGTTAGCAAAGAAACTAAAGTCCTTGACCGGTTTCCATCAAGAAACCCAAAAGAGGAAAATGAGAGGAAAGCTTGAAAAACAAGGTAAGTGTCTTACCTTGGGGTGGTTTAAGGTTTTAAGGGATGAGGTTTAGATAAATACTATATGTATCTTAAAGCTTACGTTAAGTAATGGGTTATATAACCTAGGAAAAAGGATTTGAACAAGCTTATGAACTTGTGATTAAGGAGTTGGTAAATGAGTTAGTAAGATAAGTATAAGGTGGATTATAAGAACACTTATGTTGCTATGGGAGCATTGATGTGTGTATTTGCAGGTTGAAAGCTTTTATATGTGGGAAATTCAGTGTTTAAGTTTAAGTCATTTAAGGGCCTAAGAGCCATGTCATTTAAGAGCCTTAGTGCTATGCATTTAAGATTATTGCACCATATTGAGTTTGTTATGAATGGTTTGACTTGGGTGAGAAATATCATGAGAAAGGGGTTTGTTGAGTGTGAGATGACTGAGTGAGAAAACTATGCATATGGGCATGAAAATATACTAGAGAAGCTATGGCGAAATTTGAGTGGAAAATAAGTGTTTTAGTGCTTGTTGTGAATTATATGACCTAGGATTTACTAGGAGTCATTAAAGGAAATTTGAGTGGAAATGAGTTAACAAAGGTGTTCTTGAGGATTAGAATGATCTAGGGTTGTATAGAAGGAGTTTGAGGTTGAATGGGTGGAGTAAACACACTATGATTGAGATATAAGGTATATATTGGATGGGGCAAAATTTTGTAGGAGAATGTTGTATAATGTCTTGAGAGGTTTAGTTGTGAACTAGATGAAGGAGAAAAAGATTGGTAAGTGTGAAGAGAATGATTAGTAATGCAATATATATAAGTTCAAGTTGGAAATGATGAAAAAGAAAGTGTAGAGGAAAGGGAACTATGCATGGAGATGCATATGACTTTGAGAAATTTGAGTAGAGGAAATGAGAATGCATAATGATGCTTGAGGAGTAGTTAAGATGGTTAAGAGGAAACACTTTGGTTAGTTGAGGTTTTAGGAGAAATCTACATGTTGGGAAGTTTGGAAACTAAGTTATAAGTGTTAGGAAGTTTGTAAGGGTTTGAGTAAATGATCAAGGAATTTAGTATGAGTTTGGAGGATGATGAATAGGAGGATTGGAGGTGTTAAAAATGATGTTAGATCATGTTAATATACATGTGGAAAGGTTAGGAAAAGATTGGATAAGAATTGAGGTTGAAAAGAGGTCAAAAATCATCATTCTGGACACATTTAGTGTGGTCCGGGTTTGTAAACAAGTACATAAACTCGGACCACACTAAAAACATGGCAGAGAGTTATGTCCGTGGTTGGTCCGGGTTTATATCCCGGTACACAAACCGGACCAGGATAAAAACATGGCGGCAGAAACGTATTTAAAGAGTTGGCCCGGGTTTACAACCTCGGACACCAAACCCGGACCACTCTTAAAAGACTCCAGAAAGTTGAAAATGGGGTTTTAAGGTTGGGACTTGTTTGGTAATGATATTATAAGATTGTTAGGACATAATTAATGACATGTAATGGTCATTAGGGGCATAAACAAGCTTAAGAAATAATGAGAAGTAAATAACTTATGAGATTAAGATTAAACCACAATGACTTAGTGGTGTTAAGTTGGAAATCATTAGAGATGATATGAGTTAGGTTAATTAAGAGAAATTAACCACCCGATTCGATTAATGTGTTTGGTTTGAGTAGGTGGAACTCCGGAGGAGAATATACAACCGACATCAACGGTGAACGGTATGGTTTTCTTGTAGCCTGCTTGCTAATGAGGTGTCCCTCGGCTTGTGTGCTATTTGTTTATGCGTGCCGACTAAACAAAATAAAGCATGCAGCCGGAATATTATGTTTGTTGTGTGATTGTGATGCACTAGCATAACTTACCTTAAGAACTTACTAACAAGGTTTAGTAAAGAGTTGTGTGAGAATAAGGAACACTCCCAAATATTGTTTTATTAGTAACCGAAAGTGGTTAACTAACAAACATTGACTTTGAGACTTCTACTAACTAGACATGGGGGGGGGGGGGGGGGAGTGAGGAATCCAGAATGGTTTGAACATGCATGTGTTAAGTAGGAGGTTGGTATCCTTATCAGGTTCCGACTTCCAAATATGACTTGTCTTCGGACTCGTCGCCTAGAGTCGACATATAGATTCGGCCTCCTCGGACTTATTGTTTTAGGAGGGAGGCCATACTGAGATGTGGTGTGGTGGGATCCACCTAAATCCCAACTAATTCTAACATATTGTTTATGTAAACTAATGGAGCTGACAACTCATTGGTTAGGGTTACTTGACCGACAAGATAAGCAATGAATTAAGGGAAACACCATTCTCATTAAAGAACGGTTGTTAATTGAGATATGATTTGAGATAGGATTTGAGATAAGTTCAACCAATACTAATTAAAGAACAGTTGGCACATTGAGACTGAGGTAAGGATAAGATTGAGGTAAGATAAGAGTGGACTGAGATTAAGAGGTATCATAACTTGAGGAGTTAAATGATTAACTCACTAATTAAGGGAACGCTTTTAAGTCGTTCATTGTGTGTGAACTACGATTGTTCATATGTGTTTTGTGTTTATTACACTTCTTATTTATGTTGTGCATCTAATCAACTTCATGCTATCGATAATTAGTCATCGTAGCCCCGTTTGCTTGGGGGCTATAAGAGAATTGTACCAGCAAAGGTGCTGACCCCCTCGGGGGGCTGCTGTTCAATTTTGCAGGTGAATGTCAGAAGATGACCGTCCTGAGAGTAGGATCGGGGTAGAAGTATTCGGGTTGTTTGTTTTACTTTTGTTACACGAGTTGTGCATGTACACTCGTTTTGTAGATGGATGTGATGTTAGTAAGATGTATAGGGATATTAAGTACCTTGTATTGAGAGAACATGTAAATGGTTAAGATTTAGTGTACTAATGTTCTGTATATTCGGGTCCATTAGACCGTAGCTAGATCTTGGAGTATTTAGTATGCCTAGTTAGTCACGTGGGTGACTAATGGCGGTAACAAATATGGTTGTAAGAACTCCGCTGCAATGTTAATATAAGTAAATGGTGGTTTGTGTGATGAGTATGGATTTATGAGTCGGGGTGTTACAATTCTAATGATTGATGAGCATGTTACGTAAACATATGTATTCATTCATGGTCAAATCATGGTCATTACGCACAGAAGATGCGAATACCATTGAGATAAAATACCTACCCTGTTAACTCTGGTGTGAGAATACAAGTGTGTAAGGGTAGAGAAACTCTTGGGAATTAAATCCCGATGGTATATGTTTATTTAAGACCAAATATAGTATCGTGATGTATGAATCGATGATGAAACCGATGAAGAACCTAGTGAGAACTGAATTCCCTAGGTAATTTGATTAAAGGCGAATTAAATGGTTGATGGACAGAGTTCCATCCTTTGGAGATGTATTGCTTTGTTATTATGACTAGAATGATTAAAAATATAGAAAATGGGAGATGATTGAATTATTTGCTGGTGTGAAATTGAGTGGGAGGTGGAACTTGATTTCCTAGGGATCAAGGGAAACTGAACACAAATTGGGGTGGAAGGATAGTTCAACACTGTTGCTAATCACATCAGAGTTGAATGATTCTTAAAGCTCCCTATAATTGGTCATAAGTAATCACGTTAAGAATATATAGTTAGGCTTAATGGACATCGAACGCATCTGACCATGCCATCGGATTATGTCTTGGAAATCTTTTGTAAAACCGCGGCGGATCAGATGTTCATTAATTGTTTCAAAGTCGCGAGCGATCTCAGATTGTTTTGGCAGTCGATACACGGACAAAATATGTATCCCTTGTCTGTAGGTTTAGATTGTTCGCCAACACCGTGCATAACTTATCAGCTCCTTCTAAAAACTTGTCGTCCAAATTTCCGCTTGTAAATCCACGAACGTTCCATCTCCTTCTAGCTATTTATATGAAGGCAGCCATTTCATACAGTCACCCGTGGTAGAGTCTTTACACTTTTGTATCTTATCAACCTAAATCCATCCATGAGTATTAAATCCCACTAGTGAACGTGTTTTTAATATGTAATTTATTGAAAATTTTGGCAGCATCTCCTACAGTTCTTCAAATGCACGATATTATGATATTAATCAATAATATATGCATTCGAAGAACAAAAAGAGATAATGCTAAAATAATCATTAAAGTACATATTAAAAGCACATTCACACCCTAGGTGTGAGATTTAACAATCATGGACAGTCCCGACAGGGACTGCCGAAGATATACCTCTATTAGGTATATCTTGGGCGGATAACTATGTTTGGTAGTTTGTCAAATATTATATGTATATATATAAATCTTACCTCTGGTAGACGATTAGCCGAAGCTAAGACGGTTGAGGTCGGAAGCCTAAATAAGTCGTAGTCCTTATGCATAAATGAAAACGACAACATTAGAATTCATCAAAAAATCAAGGTTAAATGCTAGCTAAACCGCGGAAAAAAAATCGACAGCATCTCCCTATATTTCTAACGTCTCCAAATCAGTTTTATCAAAGTCAAATTTGCACGCACCATCTAGAACTGGTAACATACATAAACTTATCTTCTTCTACTGTAAATGAAGTTATGACCTTCTCTGTAGTACTTCAGATTGAAGGACTGAAACTAGTCATTCTAGAACCATTAAAATACCGAAACTCATCTTATTCTTTCTGGTGGTTATAACAATATCATTGTTGTATTCCTGTCATAGCTTGTGAATCAAACAGTGAGCATCTGGCATAGCAGATTAAGCAGTTGAAAATGAGCTATTTTCAGGAATCGGTAATATACTTGAACTTACTTTCTTTCCTGTGGCAGTTTTAAGTAGTAGCATTTTTAAAACTACACTATTATGTATTAATTGTAATACTAATGCTAAGAATAAATAAATACAGCAGTTTACAGTTTGGTTTGCAAAATTACTGTTACTAAGCACCGAAGTGGGCAAGTAGTGTAGAAATCAGCCCACGAACTAGGTTGCAATTAACTGTGAATCTGGGCACAAATATATGAAACAAGGTTAGAACATTTGCCATTACACTCTCAGGATTCGATACAAACGAGGTTAGAACTTGCATCGAAATGCATGTATATGAACAAAGTTAGAAAAAACGACAATCCATCGATCACATACCCAATACGCGATAGAGACGTCGACGGTGAGACCAGTGGTAGATGGGAGGTGACCGGCGGCGATGGGTGTGACAAAGGTGGTGGGAGCGACGGCGGCGATGGCCGTTAGCAAGGTGACGGGAGAGAGGAGGCGATTTCAGTGAGGAAGATAGCGCGAAAGAGAAGAAGAGTTACTGTGAGTACAGTGTGAAGAGATAAAACGACAAATGTTTAAAAGGACTTTAGATTACGGTTACATGTAAACCGTAATCTAAAGTCACACTTTAAATGACGGTTCCTAAAGAACCGTAATAAAGTGTAACGAAATTAAAAAAATAGCGCGAAAATTATTTGGCATATGCTGGGTTTTGAACTCAAGATCGATGGTGTTGACTCATGTACCCACGGCCATTATGCCATGAGTCTTAGTCGATCAAACATAGTTAACACATTAATATAAAGTTTTTTTTTTAATCTAAAATACACTGGTAAAACGACGTCGTTAACTGTAATTTAGATTACGCGCGGAGTCAAAAAATCAAATAATACGGGAAATATTTGGCGTCAGGTCAAAACGACGTCGTTGACCATCAGTCGGAGGTAGGCGCGCCTTTTTAGGACGGACTTTAGCTGACGGTTATTAGTAAAACCGTAATCTAAAGTCCGTTGACCGTAAAGCACGCGTCAACACGGGACTTTAGATTACGGTTTCACTAATAACCGTCATCTAAAGTCCGTCCTAAAAAGCCGTGCCTACCTCCGCTCGATTATTGATTACGGTTAATTCAATAAACGTCGTTAATAATTCTGGCCTTTCTATTAATCACGGTGTCTGTTAAAGCCGTGATTAAAGCACCGTCATTAAAGGCTCGCGTTCCACCAGTGCAAACTTAGCTTTGATGAGGAGGATTGAACATTGTCCAAAGCAAGATATTGCTAGAAAGTGTGTCAAACGTGGCCATGATGAGGTTTATGAAACCGAAGTGTTTGAAGGAAAATTGTTCAAGACAAGAAATTGCTGAAAAAGGTGCCAAACATGGCAGCGTTTGAAGAAAGTTCAATATACTTAAAAAAAGGAAAGTGAAATTATCATTTCTTGACTAAAGGTTTTAGACCTATAATTTATTTCCTAGGAGATGAACATGCCACCGGCGGATGTGTGTGGTGTTTGCTGTGGGGTGTTTAAGACTTATTGAGTGGTGGTTAAGTATTATGGCGGGCCTGAGGTGTGTGATGTGGAGGCTAATATGGGCCTGTGTATGTGGTGGTGTGAAGATAAGGGCTTATGTGGGCCTGTGTGGTGGTGGCGTTTATGTGGTTGTGGTGCTTAAGCTCCAAATTTCGGTTGGTGTGTTGTCATGACAATTGTTGAAACCAACAATTGCCCTAGTATTCTTTCCTTGAGATAATCTGAGCTAGAGTTCATGGCAATCGATCGGGATGATCGATTGCCCCTAGTATTTTCTTTGGTTAAATGTGCAAACAAGTCCTATCCTCATAAGGTCAAGGCTTATGTTTTGATGTGGTGCTTCCTAGCTACACTCAACGTGTTTGGTGTTTGCACTTGTTTCTTACTTACAACTAAAACTTATGGACCATTGAATTTGACATTTGTTAGATTTACCCATTCGATCTGTTATTCACGTGATTGGACACACAACTACCAAGTCGGAAGCCTTTAAAGCTTATAATGTGGCCATGGGGTGTGATGAAAGACAACAGGATTATAGAGGGATTTTGAGGTATGTGGAGCATATAGGGGTGATCAAAGCTGCAATTTGCGTCTTCCCTCGGATTTGCCTTCCTTGTCTTGAAGTTGTCTGGCTGCTTGACATTGTTTTCGAGCTTTGAACCTAGAACTCTTGATGTCGTCCTTTACACCATTTCTCTTCTTTTGTCATTTAGATTTCTTCGAGGCACTTCGGATTTGTCTCTTTGTTTTATCCTCTTTTAACTATGCCTTCGGGGTTCTTGTGTCTCCCGGTTTTGAGCTTTAAGAGTTGTTTTGAAGTAGCTCTTTGGATCCTGTGTGTCACTTTGGGACCATTTGCGGATCGCTTCATCATGCTGATAGCGACTTTGCTTCTTTGGACTGATGAAATGTTATATGAGAGTCGAGCTCCTTGCTTTCTTTGGTCACCGGGTTAGATATTCATCACGAGCTGGCTTATTTTGTGGAGCTTTGTAATATCGAAAGGGATATATGAAAGGCTCAGCGGGGGTGTCTAGGGTTAACGTTAGAGTTCACAAGCTTTTAGATATGTGGTGTTGTACCTAGGTGATTCATCATTCCTGGCAGTTGTGTATCTTTTCTTTGTTACTTTTCACAGGTCTAAGCGTAAATTTACAAATTATCTCCTTCGGTTGGAGTTATGTCGTTTACCTTACCTTTGAATGCGGTCTCACTAGAGTCGTGTAAAAATGACACGCTCGTTCACTCATGGTTTTACCACTCAAGACACTCTTGCGAGATTTTCACTCAGAACTCATTCACACATTTAAATGAAAGATAAAAAGATGACAAACTTAAACTCAGATTGCCCCTAGTATTTATTTGAGATTTATGACAACAATTTAAAAATGTGGATTTGGAACCGCTTTGTGGGTCGTTTGGATGTCTTGGGATAAGTTGTCGGGTTTGGCAAGGCATGTTCAAAATTTTGGAAACAAAATACAAGTCGGTGCATTTCATTGTCGAGAAATGATTACTTCATGAAACATTTTCTCAAAAGAAACTTGTGATAAACAAAATCTTTTTTAGCATTTAGACTTTAAAATGGCATCCATTTATGAACATGAGGAAGAAGATGATTTAACAAATCGATGCTTGATCATTCTTTCAAACTCTGAGTGATGCATTTGAAGATGAATGTTTTAGCAAGTTATGCAGCAGAATTCATGTGAACCCTAAGCCTTCTATTGAACTCGAACTCTGTTGAACCGTCTGACACCCGCATGTTGAAGCCTCGTGCTTTTGACCGTCTGGACATCGCTGAGATGACCGTGATCACCTTCTTCTTGGACTCTTATTAGGCTCTGCGAAATACCTAAACTAGGAATGCCTATTTGGGCTTGAACCTTTTACAGACTGAATGAGAGGTGCATGGGTTGAAACTGTTTCATGAATGTGGATTCACTCTCAGGCCTGGATGATTTCATGGAAGTGGATAGGCACTCGGGCCTGGATGAATTGAAAGTAAGGCACACAGGCCAGCATGATTCATAAGTAGGTTGGCATTTGTGCCGAAAACATTTTGAGGATGTGGTGCATGGGCCGGAGTGTTGTGAGAATGTGGCACTTGGGCTGGAATGTGTTTGGGCTAGAAATAAGGCACATGGGCCAAACAATCTGAATTCTGAACCGTATATAGATGTATGGGCCTGAATACCCTAAATCTGGAAGTGAGGCACACAGGCCGAAGAAGACTGTATGAAGGGCAAATGGGCCACTGGGCAGAGAGGAACTTTTAAGTCCAAGATTTATTTTGAAGTTCTTGTTGTCCTACGAGCCAGAAACTGGAATGAATGAGTTATGCAAACTATCCGGAATTCAAAGGGGCCAAAAAACAAATGGTTCTGATGGGCCTACAAGATGGTACCTAGATGTAGGAGTTTAGGCCAGGACCCGAATAAAAAGTTTACCTAGACTATAATGGGCCTTGGACCGAAATAGAAAGGCGTGATTGATTTTTATGTCTTATTGATTACTTTAAGTGGATATGTTTTTTCATGGGCCTAGAACTAAATTAATAATTCAAATTGGGCCAAAGAGAAATCACCTAAATCTAAACTATTGGGCCGAAGCCCAAATGACTCACATATTAAACCAAACAGGGCCTTTGGGCCGTAAACAATAAAGCTCCAAATTTGGGTTGGGCTGGGTTGATGTAGGAAAGTTCCTATCAATTTCTAAGATTGGTAGTGGGCCGATCATACAAGCAAACAAGGCTCACACAAGTTCAACATGTCCTTACTTGATGCTTATCCAATTCGGGTATGGATCGATCCGAGAGGAGAGGTGCTTGGGCATGGGCCCAGGTCACTACAATGGAATAGGGCTTGCTCACTATACTCTTTGGGCTTCCCAACTTTTCTCACATCACCATGAGGTGTGCATCTACGGTCGGGTCTTTGAATGACCAACCACAAGGCTAGGTAAGGGCACTGCCAGGAAAATGCTTGGGGCTAAAGCCCAGGTATTAAGGGGATGTGGTTAGACGACATCCTCCTCTTTTCCCCACTTATTCAGATCACCTAAAAAGGTGTGAGTTCTTGACAGGGGACCCTAAGGGGGTCCCAGGGTGAAATCAGCTTGCGTGGACCCTTGCTCTCATATGATGCAAAGGTGCAAAAATTTTAAATTATGAACAAAAGTAAACAAACAACGTACTAAAAGCCGTAAACAAACAATTTTCGAGTTAATCCCTCTTTCTTAATTTAAACAAGTTAATATTAAGAGTTTCTTCATAGTAGAGTCACCATTCTGTGAGCCTCGATTTTTGAACCCTATCCTATGTTGATTAGATTAATTAGGATGATATTGGGTTCTAGGTCCACTTATAACCTAAGATTAATAACTATGTCATATAACACTAATTATTAAATCCCAAAGTTAGTTTACTGGAACCTATTATGAATCACCACCTAATTATAACCTAGGGTAAATTAGGAAAGGTAGAGTTCGGGTTTGGGGTCTTGGAATGTGACTTATTCAGGGTTTAAATTACTTTCATTACCTCTCCTAGTTCCATTTTCTTCTACTTAGGTTATTTACGGCTTTTTTACAAGTTCGTTTTACCTAAGAGCGCATGTTTTGATTTTTTGGTATTTTTGATATTTTTTACTGAAAATTAAAGTGGAAACTAAAATTATCTAAACTAGGGTTTTGAAGGTAGAATTAAGTGATATTTTGCTTTCGTCCGTAGCCACGGACCAATGTCCGAGGCCACAGACCCTTGTTAACCTAAATATGTAGAAAAGTCAAATTTGCAAGAAAGCGAAAAATTAAAAAGTCTGGGGCCACGGATAGGGTGTCCGTAGGCCCGGACATAGTTTGAAAAAACCTAAAACGTTTGAAAATTAATTTCCCACCACAGTCCGGGGGTGTTCGTGCTTACGGACATGGCGTCCGGGACACCGGACATGGCATCCGTGGGTGCGGACCGCCCTCGGACGGCGGCGTTAAGGCTATTCCTGGTGGTGTTTTTGGCTTAACTTTTATGGGTATGTAGCCTAAAAGATTATAAACACATTAGCAATTGAAGGAATTTAGTTTGAAGTAAGAATATGAAACTTAGCTAACAAGTTAGAAGGTAGAAACACAAACACACCTAATTCAGAAGGAAGGAAAAGTCAATTTGATTATAAATTTCAACCAGAAGTGAATTGAGATCAGGATAGTTAGAAAATTTTGTTTCTAACCTGTTTTGGTTTCAGGAATTTGATGTTCCTTCACGTCAGGAATCAGCGAAAGCTTCGTTGGTGGCCGATCTAGTTCAACTTTGACCCAAGCTTCTGGCCCCTTCTTCCTTGTGTTATTAATGATTTTTTTCTTCTATATTTTGATGTTTTGGTGCTGGAGGTTCGATGGGAGATGAAGGGAAGTGTTTTTGATGATTTCGGGGTGATTTCAGTAGAGTTTTGGTATAGATTTAAGGGTCGGGAGTACAAAAACGTGGGGACAAGGTTGGTTGCTATTTTTTTTTTACTTTTATGGGTGTTCTCCTTGATAAGTGTGAAATATATAGACTTTTAAGGGTTTAATTACCTTATTAATTTGCAGTATTTTAAGTAATATTTCTCACTTATCTTACGATTTCCCTAGATTTATGTTTTGATATGAATTGATATATTTTATGTGTTAAATGTAGGAAAAAGTGTTGGAATCAAATAGCTTATTTCACAAGCTTTCCAACGCAACAAACGACGAGTAAAACGGACTTATAACGAAAAATCTGGAGCCGGTTGAAGATTGATATATATATAGTATCGCCTAGCCTTGTCCGCATGTGAGAGACATCGGCAAACCAGGCGGACAGGAGACAGCACAACCGCTTGACTTTGCGAGGTCACCAGGGCGGACGGAGACAAGAGGCAACCGCCTCCATTTGCGCGGACAAGAGAGGGTAGAGGCAACCGCCTCCATTTGCGCGGACAAGAAGCAGGCACGTCCGCGTGAATCTGCGACGACACTGAGGCGGACACGAGCATAACCGCTTGAAATCGGGCGGTTGCTGGGTGGATACATGGAGCCAACAGTTTTCTTCTTCGTTTCCGGCGCCGCCGGCTCTACAATCAATAGCTCTGCCCGATCAGGAATGAAATCTCTGACTGCAATATTTACGGATCTGCTTACCAACTCCACCACCATCTTGATTCACCCTGTCACTTCTCCGTTGTCTGTTTCTGAATTCCTCAGCCTATTAAACCCACACTCTGGTTGCTAAAAAAATCATTCATCTATCAATCGATTCATCCATCAATCGATCGCCCCAATCATCCCCATACTCCCACGATCGTACTCCATCCACTCCATTCACCTCATAATAAATCATCACCATCCACTCCATTAAATTCCCACGCAACACATACATCCCACTTTCCATTTTATTTCCCTATTACGCACCAGCTCTACAGGAATAAAGTTAGCAGTCGAGGCAACGCAAGACGAAGTTGAAGCGAGGAGCCGGAGTGAACTTCTAAACTGGAGTTACCTCTTACCTTTACTTTAATTTATTTAATGCATTCCTTTTCTGTTATCGTTGTTTCTGTAACGATGAGCGAGTAACTACTTTAGCTTCCCGGGTTGGGAAGCGAACCTATTTCTTAAATTCTGCTATGTGATTCTTCGAATAACATTTTGTTAACGGCAACAGTTCAATTCCTGTCCTTCAAATGTTTTAATTATTTCCAGTAATTATAACAACCCTTGTAGTTATCTTATTAATATGCGAGAGCTGAGATAGATAACGAGACGAGGAAGTTGAACCTAATTAATAGCTAGAAGCCTGATCCGGCCTATAGGTTAATTAGACTCCAATAGAAACTACTCTTTATGCGATTAATTGTGTCCGGTCTAGAGCATTAGTCTGCTGCTAGGTCTAACAATTGGTTAGGACATTATTATACTTAGTCGTTAATGAATTAATTAAAGTTTCTGAGTTATTGCAGTAAATTAAAGGAAGAATTTAGTAAAAGATATAAAAGGAATAGGTAAGCAAACAACCCGGGGTGCGCTTTTCTATCTATCACATTCACCACTCTTTAAATCCCTCTGTGTTTATTACCATTTAAATTGTTCTATTTCCCCTTGTAGTTTAGTTTCTTTTTAATCAATAATTCAAAACCGAAAAAGTGATATTTTCCTGTTTTCCTTAGTTTAACTAATAATCCCATTTAATCAAATATATTGTCAATATAATTGTACGAGGTCCCTGAGATCGACAACCCACTCATTCACTATATCCGCAAAACGATAGGTACACTGCCTATGTGGTAGAAGTAGTCACATATTTTTCCATCACTCCTCTGTCACCTTATGTCATTTTGGAAGGTCTTTTTTAAGAAGGGCAGTTTGATTGAAACAAAATTTTATCTAAAACCCTGATTTATGCTCTAAGAGAATCTGATTTTTTGAAATATAGTACAGGTCGGTAAAATTCTGAAATTTTTACCAAATGTAAAGGAGTATTTTCGGAATTTTGAGAGTTTAGAATCAGATTATTTTGATAAATAACTGATTAGATAAAAATCGTACAATCTGGAACCTCCCATAATTCATCACATACAATTGAAAATTCGAAATTACGAAATTTTAACGTTGCTAGTCTCTAAAAATCATTATCTATATTGTGTTAAAATTTCATGACATTTGAACTTGATTTCGGTATCTTCCAAAGGAGTGGGAAAATTGAAAGAATGTCTGAATTTCTCTTTTAAATTTGGGCTAAGGTTCCAAATAAAATAAGTTCAGTTTATGACTGTATGTAATCATGCTAACCATGTGACAATTTTATTTTTATTTTTGGAAACCTTTTTTATTTCTATTTCAGGGCCATTTCATGTGTTAATTAGCTTATAATATGAATTAAAAGCTAAATTTCCTAAATAAATATCATATAGGAAATTAAGAAATGCCTTTCATAATGACTACTGTATTTGGAAAATGTTTAGAGATGGTGAACAAGTCATCTAAAATAAGAAAGTCTTGAGAATGTCCTTGGAAGATCTCGTCTTGGTGCATTTTGACCGTTTTTACCTCTGTCTTTGCATTTGTGCGCTTGAGCCCATCCCGAGGGTCAAAATTTTGGTATAACAAGGAGATCTCAGAGTCAATCCAGATCGAATATACATGGACTGTGGCATATCACAAAGGTATGAGCTGAATCGACAAGCATCTCGAGCCATCTACACATGTATGTCCATTCCAGAACAGAGAAGAGCAATCATCGCAAGTCAACAAATGAAAGCTGGACTCTTCTTCAAGCAACTCACGAATGAGTTACTGAACTCAAGAAATGCAAGGCTCAAGAACTGAGATGGACTATGACAACTTTCTGTAAAAACCAGGTGAGTCTTTAGAAGATGTGCTTGATCGTTTTTACTTATTAACAACCCACTGTGTAGGAATTCAGTATCCTACAAGATAGGGAGAGTGAGAGTGTTGCACAAGCTGCTTGACAGTCTCAGAGAAGAGTGGGTAGAAACTGTAATCTCCACCAAAGCTTGTAAAGATCTTTCCAAATGGAGTTGTTAAGACTTGGGCTCTTATCTACAGTTTGTAAATAAGTACAGAGGATGTCGAATAAAAGAAGTGTGGTAATGCATCTTCTTCCTCTTCTAGTCAACCTACTACAATAAATGACTAGGTCTTGCAGGCCAAGTTAACTCAGCATAATCAAGAAGGTGCCTATATTGCTGGTAATCAAGTTAGACAAGCAAAGGCTAAGTTAGTGGATATTATAGTTGAAGAAAGTGAGGCTGAGACTATGGAAGACTTTGTCTTCATAGTAAAGAATTTTTGAAAATTCATGCTCAGTCAGCCAAATCGACAGAGTTGGTCGTTCTCAAATTCTTTTAAACAAATTTTCAACTATATCACTTGCTTCAATTTCAACAAGCCTGGCCACTTCAAGAAGGATTTCCCTCTACTAAAAAATCAGTTTGAAAAACCTCAAGGAAGATCACTGATGGCATCCGTTGGTTGGGCGACTCAGACTTTGACGATCAAGATACAAAATCAAGCGGTCTGTGTAACACCCCGGTTCTCCAATCCCAAATTAACACCATAAAATTTCTGATAAAATAACTACTTTTATATTGCAGCGAAAATTAGTAAATTACAACCATCGGAGTGCTACACGCCACACCTGCTATTAGCTAACAGGTGCACAGGCTATTACAATCCTCACAAAATTACCACAAGTGCTATCATTCTAACATCAATCCCTTTTCTTTTTCTTGCTAACCGCTAAGTTGCTACTAAGTCACTGATAACAACAATGCACAAGGGGTAACAAAAGTAACCTATCCCATCCTAGCTTAGTTCTCTCAAGAGTGCTTGAAGAAGTTCTTGACCATGCGGGTGGAAACAAAAGTAGACTCACGCCTAGCATTCCTATAGTTGTGTATACTTTGGTACCAATCATCAAGTGTAATCCTAGTGACATCAGGCGACAGCTTCTTTGAGTAAGTGAAATAAGCAGTAGTATAGAGAATATCTAGAGTGGTATTCTTCTTCCAGATAACCTCTTCTATTAATCATCATGCAACCATAAATCCATACATACACACACCAAAAGGGGTTGCACAAAAATCAGCGAAACTGAGTAACAATTACCTCACCCTGTAAAATTCATTTTCTCTTTAAACTTTTGCATAACAAGTAAGCATCCAACATCATCACACAAGCATAGGCATGCAATAAGAGTATATCACACAGAAGAGTTTACCTGCCCTTGGATTACCATCACATTCGTACCTCGTGAATCGGTTAAATCTCAACACCCCACGGAATCACAAGTGAAATCCATAAATCACAATTCTCTGGCCCTATGTCCTTAAGTGTGCACAACCCCTAAGGCTAACCATAGCTCAAAGAGTAGATCATAGGACGACCCCAATTCATTGGTATAGGGTCTAATAATCAGTCGTCAATACGGCAAGCCATAAATGACCTTAAATCCAGTGCTCAAATAGCTTTCCATAAAGAGGCTAACCATAGCCTTTACTAATATCACCATCCAACCAATCAGCAAGTCACCATACATAGTATCACACCACAACACAATTTCCAAATCAAAACATTCATCATGATGAACAAAAATTAGTAAAACTCTTAAATAGATTTCTTCACAATTCATGTAATAATAAGCTCCTCCCATGAATATACCATCCCAACCAGAAAACCAGCTCAATCTTTATCAGTCATAAATAAAACATTCAACAAACAAGGATAACTCAAAAATCCTTTCCAAAACCATCTAGAAGATATTACACACATCATCCTTAGAAAGGGGTTAAGATATCCACATCATATTTTCTGATAAAAAGTCACCCAATAAATCTTCCAACCCTTTCAAGGCTAAAACAAGGCAAACAAAACACCCTGAAATACCCCAAACTTAGATATGGTGTTTAAATGATAAACTAAGATATAAGGAGGCTAAATAATGCCTTAGAAACATTAAGAAACATTTCTAATCAAAGAAAATATAAGGAAACACCAAAAGAGCAGTTTAAGCAAAAACGTGCTCTAAGCTTGGAGAGACTTGGGTGAGTACCCAAATATTGTTCTAAGACCTTAGTAATATCCTAATGGTCATTTTAAATCAATTACCAAAGAAAACCAAGCTTGAAAACAAGTTAAAACATAAAATGTGCTTTAAGGAGTCTTAAAGCACATTTTTGAAAAATTGTCTTGTAAATGAGTTTTGAATGGCTAAATGTCCATCATTACTCTTTAATTAACATGTGTACTATATAGTATCACATTTGGAAGTCTATATCAATGGGAAATCAAAAATTTCACAACAATGTGCCTTGTTTTGTGAATAGTAACCTAATTAAGCTAGTTTATAACATAAGTCAATATAAGTGTGAGATTTGGTCAACAAAGACTTAAGTACCCTTATTATTAATGGGGGCCGGTTTCTTATAAGGTGAGTCACCACCTTTATGAGTCATTAAGCAAATAAAGAGTTATAAAGCAAAAGTACTATTCACCTTTTAACATAAATATCTCATTTTAACTCACCTCTCTCCTCACCTCTTCATTCTCTCTTGTTTCCCACGGTTTGAGCTGCTCTCTCCCTTCTCCATTAACGTGAAGCTCATCTCCATGCTAGCTCCACCTTCTCTTGCACACAACTCACTCATTTTAGCTCCAAAACCAAAACAAATTACATATTCTCCTTAGTTAGCTCAAGCTCTCTCTTTCTATCTTTCAAAACTCCAAGAGCTTTGATTTGGTGCCAAGCCAAACCACCATTAGAGGAGGAAATTCAAGTTTGGAGACTCCATTGGCTTCTCCATTCTCTTAAGGTAAAGAAAGTGTAAGAAAATCTAGGTTTCCATCACTTCTTTCCTTGTCCGAAAATTTGCTCATGGGACTCCATTTTATGCCTTGTTCTAGCTTGTTTTCTACTCTTCAAAGGATTGAGGAGGTCCTTCTTGCTTCATATCCAAGCTTGTCTTGAGAAACCAAGGTAAAACAATCACCTTAATACCTTAAAGCACATTTTTAACCTAGGGTTTGTTCCTTAGGGTTAATGTATTATCTAGTACTCATTGGAGTCATTGGATATTGGTTAGAACATTGGCAAGGAGATATATATTGGTGACCGAGATTGAGGAAGGAAAAACCTAAGGAAGAAAGTTTTTAAAGCTTGTAAAAGAACAAGGTAAATTACTTACCTTAAGGTGTTTTATTGTTTAAGGGAATGGGATTTAGATATGTGATGAGTTTAGTGTAGAGTTTACATTAGAAAAGGGTTATATATGACCTAGGAGAAACAATGATCATGATTGTGAACTTGTGACTAAGGAGCAAATGAGAAAAAGAGATAGTTTAAGAATATCAAGGTGAATTACAAGAAGCATTTTATTTCAATGGGAGCCTTGTTGTGTGTATTCGCAGGTTGAAGGCAAATATATGTGGAAATTCAGTGGTTAAGATTATTGTCATTTAAGGGCCTAAGTGCCAAGCATTTAAGTTTATGCACTATAAGATGATGTGGTGTAGTTTTTGGTGTAAATTGTGTGTTAAGGTGTTGTGATGAGAATTTGAGTGATATTGGTTGTTTGATGGAGAAAAACCAAGTGTTAGGATGTGCTATATACTAGAGAACCCATGGCAAAATTTAAAGGAGAACTTAAGTGTTTAAGATGTTCTAAGGGAATTTAATGACTAAGGAAGTACTAGGAAGTTTTAGAGGTTGTCTTGATGAAAAAGGGTGAGATAAAGTGTTTAATGACTTATAATGACTTAGGCATTACTATGAAGGATTTAGGAATCAAGAGAGTGTATTTGAGTATTTAGGACTTAGGCAAATGTTGGTAAACAACTAGGAAGGAAATAAGGTGTTGATGGATGGAAGCTTAAGCTTGTGAAGGAACTTTAAGTAAATGTATAAAAGAGTTTTAGATGGTGAAAGATGCTTGGGAGATGATGTTATAGTGGTGGGGAAACATTTGGCATAGTGGTTACATTAGGTATGAACCACCACCTAGAAACCTAGTGGAAAATGTTACAAGTGTTGGCATGGTTACAAGGAAAAATGCATAATGAAATTAAAGTGATGTTGGTGAGTGATTTAAAGTGTTTAGTGGTTGGCTTAAGGTGTATTGAGGTGCCCAAATGAGGTTATAACATATTAGGATATATGAGGAGAAGTTTGGAGTTGAAAGAGAATTTAGAAACAAGGTTCTGGAGCCGACCGACCTTAGGGACCGGACCTGCAAGGTCGGTCGAGCTCAGTTACACTGCCGGAGAAAGTCTCTGGAACCGACCGAACTTGGGGACCGGACTTGCAAGTTCGGTCGGGCTTGTATTTTGTGAAGGAATTAAAGTCTCTGGAATCGACCGAACATGGGACCGGACTTGGCAAGTTCGGTCGAGCTTAAATTTCCTCGGGGAAACTCTCGGGAATGGACCGACCTTGGGGACCGGACTTGCAAGGTCGGTCGGGGTAGAATTTTCAAGCGGTAAGTGGTAATATGTTTGGAATGGACCGACCTTGGGTAAGGTCGGTCGGAAGTTCGGTCGAGCCTAAAAAAAAAAAATTTGAATTCTAAGGATGGTAATAGGTAATAAGGTATACCTTGGTGGTAGGGTGGTAATGATTAGGACCCTAAGAACTTAAGGGATTAAGTTAAGTTAAGTAAAATTTTATGTTTAAAGTTAAGTTTGTAAGTTAAGTGGCAAAGACTTAAGAAGGTATTCAAAGGGGATCTTTAGGAATTAAGTGAGATAAGTAAGGTGCAAATAACTAATGGTCTAAAAATGAACCAATGTTTTAGGTTTGTGAATTGGGACCCCGGGGAGGTTAAACAAACGACGATCGACGGTGAACGGTACAATCTTTCTTGTGACCTGCTTGCTAACGAGGTGTCCCTCGGCTTGTGTGCTATCTGTTTAATTGCTATGACTAAAACAAGATAAAGCATGCAACTGGTTTTATAGAGTTGAGATTTTTTTTAGTTTTTTTTTGGTGGTTGTTGGTTAATGCCCGTTAAGGCTTAGCTAGCACATGGTGATTAAGATTTCTATTAACTGGAACTTGAGTGAGGAAACCCGGGACCGATCTCCGGTCATGCATGCTAAGGAAAAAGGGGGACGGTATCTGAATCAGATCCGCCCTCCGCTTAAGGACTTGTCTTCGGACTTGTAGCCTAGGGCCGGTTGCCGGCTCAGCTACGCTGGACTCCCGTCCAGAGTAGGTGGCATTAAGATGGTGCGGTGGGATCACCTAAATCCCAGGTTCGAATTAAGCTACAACCATTCCCTTCCAGGAACGGTTTGTATACTGAGATTAAGATTAAGGTAAGGTAAGGAACTGAGATTAAGGAAATGAGGACTAAGGAGGGGGTTACTAACCCACTTGATAAGGGAACGCTTTAGTGTTCATTGTTTGTGAACTATACATGTTCATCTGTGGTTATTGTTATTGCACTTCATATCATGCTTGTGTATGTAATCAATTTCCATGCTATCGACAATTAGTCGTCGTAGCCCCGTTAGCTTGGGGGCCATGAGAGGGTGTACTAGCATTCGTGCTGACCCCCTTTGGAGGCTGTTTTTACACTTGCCGGTAAGAGACCCATGAGGACGCACTACGAGAGTAGGAGCGGTTAGACTTAGGATGGGATGTTTATTTTGAGTTCAGGTTGCGCCTGTGCACCCGTCTGTCTATATTTAAACTGATGTAAGGTTGTGATTATGACTTAGTTACGTGTACTCGGTTGGTTGTCGGTATTATGGATGGTGATGTTTTGGGTTGGTTATGTATTTTGGATAAGTGTTGTAATTGTTAAGGCCGGTATATTCTAACGATCAGACTGTGGCAAGGTCCAGGTGATTATGATTTCCACTGCGACGTGTTTGATTAAGTGTTCAGTTTGCGATAACCACGATTGGCTTTGGATGGGGTGTTACAAAAAGTGGTATCAGAGCGTAGTTACGCTCTGATCAAGAAATACCGGACATGAGTAACCACCGAGTTAGGATATAGGTTAAGGAATAAGTGATGGGTTAAGGGTGTGAGAAGTTAGAGTGAGTAGAGTCAGATGACCACTAATAAGTGTGGATCGTCTTTACCGTCTACGGACGTTATAAATTCGTTAACCAAAACAGTGGTGAATACGAATCTAATGTAAGTTATGCTTGTTCAGATGGCAGGACGTCCTAGAGGAAGCCGAGGTCGCGGCCAGGGTGATGATGCTTCAAGAATACCTGGAGGGCAGACGATCGCAGAGATCGTAGCTGCCGCATTAGGGCATATGGGCTATCAGCCTGGTGTGGGTGCACCACCTCCACCGCCACAACCCCGGGAACCAAATTGGGTGAAGAGTCTTGCAGATCTTCGACCCGCACACTTTAAGGGGGAGACTGATCCCGCCAAGCTTGAGGCGTACATCTCCGAGCTGGAGACCGCCTTCGAGACCCTGATGTCCCTGCTGGGATCAAGGTGCGTCTGGCTGCTTTCTATCTGAAGGGGGCGGCAGGCGATTAGTGGAAGCTGGTGAGGGCCGAGCATGTGGCCAATCCAGAGTTCGGCTGGGAGCAGTACACCGCCTTGCTACGAGCAAAGTACTACCCCGCCCATGTCCAGACGAAGAAGCGCTTGCAGTTGGATGCGCTTAAGCAGACAGACAAGATGACGGTGGACGAGTATTACTCAGAGTTCACCGCCTTGCTCCGTCTTCTGCCAGGTCTTGGATATTCTGACCAGATCCTGGTAGACCGCTTCTATGGCGGGCTTAGCCATCGACTCCACTACGACATGGGGCCGACGAGTTACACTACCTTGCAGGTAATAAGAATGATTGAGATTTGAGTAAGTAATGAGTAAGATTTAGATTATGGAAAATGAGAGTGACTAATACTGTGGAAAGCAGGAGTGCTATCATTCCGCTGCTAAGGTCGAGATAACGTCCAGTTGAGGGACGAGGAGAATGCTAAGAGAAAAAATGCTGGTAAGAGCTCGGAGAGTCAAGGGCAAGGTGGGTACAAGAAACAGAATACCAGCCTCAGGCCTAGAAAAATCAGAACCCAAAGGGGAAGGAGGAAAAAGAGAAGGCTCCGGAAGAGCCATTGAAGTTGACGTATGCTTACGCAGCTACACCCCTGCGCTCTAGGGCGCCAAAGGGTAAGGAATTGGTATTGAATGAGTTAAGAAACAATTTAGTGACCGTTTGAGAAATGAGTACTAATATTACGAATGATCAGGATCTGAGACTGAGAAGGGAGCCGGTGGTGGCTACCAGCGACGCTTCATCTGTAGGTGGTGTCACAAGGACCACCCCGGGCTCGATTGTAAGGGGAATAAGGTGGAGTGCAACTTTTGTGGAGTTTACGGGCACCGAGCATATGAGTGCTACCGGAATCCTGCTAGCAGAGCCTATAGGCCCGACACCAGGGGCAGGGGCAAGACCGATCAGGGAGCTGGATCTGACGGTCAGAGGAAGGTGCAGCAGGCGGCAGACAAGAACCCAAGGGTGACCCAGAAGTCGGGACCCACACTACACATGGTGGACCGGGACGATGAGCCTGAACCCTCATCGAGGCCAGGTACCGCTATAACCATTTAGTAATAAAACTACCTGCTTACCACATTATCATGCATGTTTGGTGAATAAGTGAGTTAAGTAAGAATAAGATGAGATTAGAACTTAAGTAAGATATAACCTACTATCACTTTAGGAAGCTTCAACATCTGCTACCCAATACCATCTACACCTAACCCGGAGCACACCGACATCGAAACCATAGACTTTCCAACCGAACAAGGTCAGGTTATCCGCCCAGGTATGATTTTATTAAGGGGATACCTGACACCCGAAGCACAAATAGCCATCATCAGAAGATGCAATCAACTAGGAATGGGACCGGGAGGTTTTTACACACCGGAGTACCCAGGGGGAGCAAGGATGAAATTAAAAATGATGAGCTTGGGCAAGGATTGGAATCCGTATGCCAAGAACTACCAAACCATGAGGATGCAAGATGGAGTCTCACCACCGGGAATACCCGAAGAGTTCCATCCAGTTATTACACAAGTCGTGGAAATCGCTCAGCAATTGGAACCTGAACCGATTCCAGACATTCGGCAGACATTTGCATTGTAAACTTCTACGAGAAGGATGGGCGACTTGGACTACATCAGGATAAGGACGAGACAACGGAGTCTCTCGAAAGAGGGATACCCGTAGTGTCTTGGTCCATTGGAGATGATGCAGAGTTTTTATACGGCGAGCAGAAGCGTGCGGACCGTGCGAATAAGTTGGTACTTAAGTCAGGAGATGTATTAATTATGGGAGGAGAATCAAGGATGTTATACCATGGGATTAAGAGAATCAAGCTGAATACAGCACCGTCAGCAGTAATCAATGCGACACACATGAGACCTGGGAGATTAAACCTAACCTTTAGACAGTATTAGCCATGTAACGTTAGAATGAGATGAGGAATGAGGTGTAAGATTAAAGCTCATGTTGTAAAAGGATGGTTATGAATAAAATAGCAGTGTTGTTCATATAAATTGTTACGACTCTTGTTATACCATCAATACTCATGAAGCTTGTGAACACAATTAGGTTATGGACTCGGTACGGAAGGTGCATTAAGCGTACTTACAGAGGCACAGGCCGACGCCAGCGGTACTATCCTCACCGGCACCTTTCCGATTAATGGGATTGAGGCATCAGTTCTCTTCGACTCAGGGGCCTCGCATACCTTTGTCTCGGCATCATTCGCGAGCAGGTTGGGGCTAGACGTTGATGAGCTACCCGACTTCACGGTTACGCTCCCGTCTAAGGAGAAGGTTCGTTGCACTCGTTACTACCGAGGAGCCACTGTTAGAATTAAGGGAGAAGACTTTCCAGTCAGTTTCATTGAGTTCAGTGAGCTAGGATTTGATGTTATCTTCGGGATGAACTGGTTGGAGCGGCACAAGGGACGTATCCTCTGCGCCGAGCATAGATTGCTGCTTAAGAGTCCGTCTGGGGTAACAATATCATACCGCCAGAGGCCTAGAGAGCCTTCGACTAAGATCATCACCGCTATGTCAATGTATAAGGAATTGAGGAGAAAGGAAGAAGTGTACCTCTGCTATGTACAGGACATAGAGAGAGACCCTGAGTTCGACCCCGACTTACCGGTAGTGTCGGATTCCCCTTTATTTCCACGGGAACTGCCCGGCATGCCACCCACTCGGGAGGTAGAGTTCACCATCGAGCTGCTACCTGGTACCCCGATAGCCAAGGCACCATACCGTATGGCTCCGGCAGAAATGATTGAGTTAAAGGAACAACTAAAAGATTTATTAGATAAGGGATTTATAAGACCAAGTGTTTCACCATGGGGAGCGCCAGTCCTCTTCGTGAAGAAGAAGGATGGTAGTCTCCGCCTCTGCATCGACTACAGAGAGCTGAATGCAGTGACAGTGAAGAATAAGTACCCACTACCCCGCATTGATGATCTGTTCGATCAGTTGAAGGGAGCGTCTGTGTTCTCCAAGATTGATCTCAGATCGGGGTATCATCAGATAGCCATTAAGGAGGGAGACATTGAGAAGACGGCATTCCGGACACGATATGACCACTATGAGTTTACAGTGATGCCGTTCGGTTTGTCGAACGCACCGGCGAAGTTTATGGATCTGATGAACCGCTTGTTCCGGGAACAGCTGACAAGTCGGTTGTGGTGTTTATTGATGACATTTGATATACTCGGAATCTAAGGTTGAACATGAGGAACATCTGAGGAGAGTATTGGAAATATTGGGGGAGAACCAGCTATATGCTAAGTTCTCCAAGTGTGAGTTTTGGCTTGACCAGGTCTCCTTCCTAGGTCATGTCATCTCAGATGCTGGGATCTCAGTGGATCCAGCAAAGATTGATGTCGTACGTACTTGGCCAAGACTGAAGACTGTTACCGACATCCGGAGCTTTCACGGTCTGGCAGGTTACTATAGGAGGTTTGTTAGGGATTTCAGCAAGGTCGCGAAGCCGATGACCAGTCTGATGAAGAAAGATGCACCGTTCTTATGGACGACTGACTGTGAGAAATCATTTCAGAGCTTGAAGGACTCACTGACCACTGCACCGGTTCTGACCATTCCAGACGGTACAGAGGGCTTTGAGGTTTATTGTGATGCATCCGGTAGAGGGCTGGGTTGCGTGCTCATGCAACATGGCAAGGTGGTGGCATATGCCTCACGCCAGTTGAAGAAACATGAGGAGAACTACCCCACACATGATTTAGAGTTGGGAGCTGTAGTCTTCGCTTTGAAGATATGGCGCCACTACTTATACGGGATTAGTGTGACGATCTACACCGATCACAAGAGTTTGAGATACATATTCACTCAGAAGGAGTTAAATCTTCGACAGAGGAGATGGTTAGAGTTTCTGAAAGACTATGACATTGACCTCCAATACAAAGAGGGGAAGGCCAATGTTGTAGCAGACGCCCTGAGCCGTCGAGCACACTCACTCCATTCGCTAGTTTCTTTCTCCAGCTTGGTTGATGAGGTGGCGAGAGGCTTAGAGGACAGATGAGTACATGGGAGACGTCAGACAGAAGCTGACAGGGTACCTTTGAGAGTCAGATATACGACTTCAGACTTCATGATGATGATCTGATCAACTTAAGGGCCGGTTATGCATACCACGGGGCAATACGGATCTGAAAGACCGTATACTTAGAGAATCACACTGTTCTTCAGTTTCCATCCATCCGGGAGCCTCTAAAATGTATAAAGACATGAAGAGACTTCTGGTGGTCGGGGATGAAGACAGATGTTACCGAGTTCGTCTTGAGGTCTCACATGCCAGAAGGTGAAATTTGAGCACCGACGACCGGGCGGAATGGTACAGTCGATGCCAGTTCCAGAGTGGAAGTTCCATGATATCTCCATGGACTTCGTAGTTGGGCTTCCACCTGCTAGGGGAGGTCTCAATGATATGGGTGGTGGTGGATCGCCTTACCAAAGTAGCCCGATTCATACCGATGAAGGATACTTGGAAGGTGACCAAATTAGCTGAGTTATTTGAGAAAGAAATCATGAGACATCACGGGATACCAAAGACCATGTGTCAGATAGAGATACCAGATTCCTTTCGAGGTCGAGGAGCTACCAGAGAAGCGTTGGGTACAGAACTCAAGCTGAGTACCGCGTTCCATCCTCAGACAGATGGTCAGACTGAGTGTACTATTCAGACACTCGAGGACATGCTGAGAGCATGTGCCTTAGACTTCCAGGGCAGTTGGATTGACAACTACATCTGATCAGTTTTCATACAACAACAACTATCACGCTTCGATCAAGATGGCACCTTTTCAAGCACTGTACGGTAGACCATGTCATACACCGCTCTGCTGGGATGAGTCGAGTGAGACGGTCATTATAGGACCAGAGTACTTAGAACAAGTTAAGGCTGAAGTTCAGCAAATCAGGGAGAACATGAAAGCTGCTCAAGATAGGCAGAAGTCGTACGCTGATGTTCGACAACGGGACCTGGAGTTCGCAGTGGGTGACCAGGTATTTCTGCGAGTTTCACCAATGAAGGGTGTATTCAGGTTTGGGCAGAAGGGCAAATTAAGCCCGAAATTTGTTGGTCCTTATGAGATTACGGAGCGGGTGGGCCCGGTTGCTTACAGTTGAATTTACCTGCTGAGCTGGGTAAAGTGCATGATGTTTTTCATGTTTCACAGCTAAAGAAATACATGCACCACCCCTCCCATGTGTTAGAACCTGAGAGGTTGACTTTAGAACCAAATATGAGATCAGTGGAGACTCCTCAGAGAATCTTGGACAGTAAGACTAGGGACACTCGCCATAAGTCAGTGCGACTGTGAAGGTTCTCTGGTCTAACCAGGATGTCGAAGAGGCCACGTGGGAATTAGAGGATAAGATGAGGGTGAAGTACCCTTCTTTGTTTACTGACTAGATCGTATGTATAGGGTACCGGGTGTACCTCTTTTTAAGGGGGGTAGAGCTTCCTCGTTTTGAGTTAGGAAACGATCATGTTTGTCGTTTGTTGGTTGTTTAAGATGTGAATTTGTGTAAGTTGCTACACTTTGGTGTCAAGTTTGAGTTATGTATAATACTTATGTATTGTATTTGAGATTGACCTTTGAGTCATGAGATGTGTGAATGCGAATATAAGATGTGGTGTTAAGATTAAGGGAATTGAGTACCGTGAATGGTTAAGCACATATGTGAACTTTGAGGACAAAGTTCTTTTAAGGGGGTAGATTGAAATACCCCAAACTTAGATATGGTGTTTAAATGTTAAACTAAGATATAAGGAGGCTAAATAATGCCTTAGAAACATTAAGAAACATTTCTAATCAAAGAAAATATAAGGAAACACCAAAAGAGCAGTTTAAGCAAAAACGTGCTCTAAGCTTGGAGAGACTTGAGTGAGTACCCAAATATTGTTCTAAGACCTTAGTAATATCATACTGGTCATTTTAAATCAATTACCAAAGAAAACCAAGCTTGAAAACAAGTTAAAACACAAAATGTGCTTTAAGGAGTCTTGAAGCACATTTTTGAAAAATTGTCTTGTAAATGAGTTTTGAATGGCTAAATGTCCATCATTACTCTTTAATTAACATGTGTACTATATAGTATCACATTTGGAAGTCTATATCAATGGGAAATCAAAAATTCACAACAATGTGCCTTATTTTGTGAATAGTAACCTAATTAAGCTAGTTTATAACATAAGTCAATATAAGTGTGAGATTTGGTCAACAAAGACTTAAGTACCCTTATTATTAAATGGGGGCCGGTTTCTTATAAGGTGAGTCACCACCTTTATGAGTCATTAAGCAAATAAAGAGTTATAAAGCAAAAGTACTATTCACCCTTTTAACATAAATATCTCATTTTAACTCACCTCTCTCCTCACCTCTTCATTCTCTCTTGTTTCCCACGGTTTGAGCTGCTCTCTCTCTCCCTCCATTAACGTGAAGCTCATCTCCATGCTGGCTCCACCTTCTCTTGCACACAACTCACTCATTTTAGCTCCAAAACAAAACAAATTACATATTTTCCTTAGTTAGATCAAGCTCTCTCTTTCTATCCTTTCAAAACTCCAAGAGCTTTGATTTGGTGCTAAGCCAAACCACCATTAGAGGAGGAAATTCAAGTTTGGAGACTCCATTGGCTTCTCCATTCTCTTAAGGTAAAGAAAGTGTAAGAAAATCTAGGTTTCCATCATATCTTTCCTTGTCCGAAAATTTGCACTCATGGGACTCCATGTTTATGCCTCGTTCTAGCTTGTTTTCTACTCTTCAAAGGATTGAGGAGGTCCTTCTTGCTTCATATCCAAGCTTGTCTTGAGAAACCAAGGTAAAACAATCACCTTAATACCTTAAAGCACATTTTTAACCTAGGGTTTGTTCCTTAGGGTTAATGTATTATCTATTACTCATTGGAGTCATTGGATATTGGTTAGAACATTGGCAAGGAGATATATATTGGTGACCGAGATTGAGGAAGGAAAAACCCAAGGAAGAAAGTTTTTAAAGCTTGTAAAAGAACAAGGTAAATTATTTACCTTAAGGTGTTTTATTGTTTAAGGGAATGGGATTTAGATTTGTGATGAGTTTAGTGTAGAGTTTACATTAGAAAAGGGTTATATATGACCTAGGAGAAACAATGATCATGATGGTGAACTTGTGACTAAGGAGCAAATGAGAAAAAGAGATAGTTTAAGAATATCAAGGTGAATTGCAAGAAGCATTTTATTTCAATGGGAGCCTTGTTGTGTGTATTCGCAGGTTGAAGGCAAATATATGAGGAAATTCAGTGGTTAAGATTATTGTCATTTAAGGGCCTAAGTGCCAAGCATTTAAGTTTATGCACTATAAGATGATGTGGTGTAGTTTTGGTGTAAATTGTGTGCTAAGGTGTTGTGATGAGAATTTGAGCGATATTGGTTGTTTGATGGAGAAAACCCAAGTGCTAGGATGTGCTATGTACTAGAGAACCCATGGCAAAAATTTAAAGGAGAACTTAAGTGTTTAAGATGTTCTAAGGGAATTTAATGACTAAGGATGTACTAGGAAGTTTTAGAGGTTGTCTTGATGAAAAAGGGGTGAGATAAAGTGTTCTAATGACTTATAATGGCTTAGATATTACTATGAAGGATTTAGGAATCAAGAGAGTGTATTTGAGTATTTAGGACTTAGGCAAATGTTGGTAAACAACTAGGAAGGAAATAAGGTGTTGATGGATGAAAGCTTAAGCTTGTGAAGGAACTTTAAGTAAATGTATAAAAGAGTTTTAGATGGTGAAAGATGCTTGGGAGATGATGTTATAGTGGTGGGGAAACATTTGGCATAGTGGTTACATTAGGTATGAACCACCACCTAGAAACCTAGTGGAAAATGTTACAAGTGTTGGCATGGTTACAAGGAAAAATGCATAATGGTTAAAGTGGATGTTGGTGAGTGATTTAAAGTGTTTAGTGGTTGGCTTAAGGTGTACTTGAGGTGCCCAAATGAGGTTATAACATATTAGGATATATGAGGAGAAGTTTGGAGTTGAAAGAGAATTTAGAAACAAGGTTCTGGAGCCGACCGACCTTAGGGACCGGACCTGCAAGGTCGGTCGAGCTCAGTTTACACTGCCGGAGAAAGTCTCTGGAACCGACCGAACTTGGGGACCAGACTTGCAAGTTCGGTCGGGCTTGTATTTTGTGAAGGAATTAAGTCTCTGGAATCGACCGAACATGGGACCGGACTTGGCAAGTTCGGTCGAGCTTAAATTTTCCTCGGGGAAACTCTCGGGAATGGACTGACCTTGGGGACCGGACTTGCAAGGTCGGTCGGGGTAGAATTTTCAAGCGGTAATATGTTCTGGAACGGACCGACCTTGGGTAAGGTCGGTCGAGCCTAAAAATAAAAAAAAAAGAAATTTTGAATTCTAAGGATGGTAATAGGTAATAAGGTATACCTTTGGTATGGTGGTAATGATTAGGACCCTAAGAACTTAAGGGATTAAGTTAAGTTAAGTATAAATTTTAATGTTTAAAGTTAAGTTTGAAAGTTAAGTGGCAAAGACTTAAGAAGGTATTCAAAGGGGATCTTTCGGAATTAAGTGAGATAAGTAAGGTGCAAATAACTAATGGTCTAAAAATGAACCAATGTTTTAGGTTTGTGAATTGGGACCCCGGAGGAGGTTAAACAAACGACGATCGACGATGAACGGTACAATCCTTCTTGTGACCTGCTTGCTAACGAGGTGTCCCTCGGCTTGTGTGCTATCTGTTTAATTGCTATGACTAAAACAAGATAAAGCATGCAACTGGTTATATTTGTTCTCGTTGTGTATGTGTTATCTTTACACTAACCCGCGAGACTTGAGATTGTTACTAACCAAGTTTAGTACTTACTGAGTTAAGAATAAGAGTTAAGATTTGGTGGTTGTTGGTTAATACCCGTTAAGGCTTAGCTAGCACATGGTGATTAAGATTTCTACTAACTGGAACTTGAGTGAGGAAACCCGGGACCGATCTCTGGTCATGCATGCTAAGGAAAAAGGGGGACGGTATCTGAATCAGATCCGCCCTCCGCTTAAGGACTTGTCTTCGGACTTGTAGCCTAGGGCCGGTTGCCGGCTCAGCTACGCTGGACTCCCATCCAGAGTAGGTGGCATTAAGATGGTGCGGTGGGATCACCTAAATCCCAGGTTCGAATTAAGCTACAACCATTCCCTTCCAGGAACGGTTTGTATACTGAGATTAAGTTAAGATTAAGATTAAGGTAAGGTAAGGAACTGAGATTAAGGAAATGAGGACTAAGGAGGGGGTTACTAACCCACTTGATAAGGGAACGCTTTAGTCGTTCATGTTTGTGAACTATACATGTTCATTTGTGGTTATTGTTATTGCACTTCATATCATGCTTGTGTATGTAATCAATTTCCATGCTATCGACAATTAGTCGTCGTAGCCCCGTTAGCTTGGGGGTAATGAGAGGGTGTACCAGCATTCGTGCTGACCCCCTTTGGGGGCTGTTTTTACACTTGCAGGTAAGAGACCCATGAGGACGCACTACGAGAGTAGGAGCGGTTAGACTTAGGATGGGATGTTTATTTTGAGTTTGGGTTGCGCCTGTGCACCCGTCTGTCTATATTTAAACTGATGTAAGGTTGTGATTATGACTTAGTTACGTGTACTCGGTTGGTTGTCGGTATTATGGATGGTGATGTTTTGGGTTGGTTATGTATTTTGGATAAGTGTTGTAATTGTTAAGGCCGGTATATTCTAACGATCAGACCGTGGCAAGGTCCAGGTGATTATGATTTCCGCTGCGACGTATTTGATTAAGTGTTCAGTTTGCGATAACCACGATTGGCTTTGGATGGGGTGTTACACACCCAAAACCACACTTAAACAATTTTCCTTCTTTCCAAGTTTTAACACATACATATCCTTACAGGACTTCCTTATATATATTTTACACTTCACCATCTCTTAAAACTTAACCACAAGTCATATTAGGACTATAATGACCATATAAACCATTAAATCCAATAACCAACACACAATTACACTTATACAAGCTTAAAGCACACCTTTATCCCAAATCACTTCCTAGTAATTCGAATGACTTCCCAAAGGAGTTTCGACCTGAATTTTTGACAATGGATGTAAATTCACAATATAAGACTACCTTTAAAATTTCAGCTCAAATTAACCTCTGAAACCTATTTAACTAAGTCTCAAGTCTTAAAGAACCACTTAAGCCCTCCCACCTCAACCTAGCATTTTTATGTCTAACCACGAGTTCCCACCACCTATAATCAATTATTATGAGTTCATATAGGTAGAATAACACACCAAACTCAACAAAATCCCATCGAAATCACTCATAGAGTCTTAAAACACATTTTTCCTTCCTAAAATTTTCCTAGAAATTATCCTACTTCCTAACAGTATTTTCGCCTGAATTTGTTATATTAGTCTAGTAATAACTATCTATGAATACTGTCAAAATTTCAGCTCAAGATCATCTATGGTTCGAAGTGGACAGATCTAGAGAAATCAAAGAGAAAACATGCCTTAAGGTGAGTTTTTGGTGAGCATAAGTGTTACCTGGACTCTCCTTTCCATTTTAGCCACGACCTTACAAGTTCCTTAGCTAATTAAATCAATTTATTCCACCAACCAATTCGCCCAAGGTTACCAGCTGCTTCTCCCTTCTTGAAATCTTGTTTTACTTGATTTTTAGCTTGAATTCTCCTTCTCTAATGGTGTTTGTTGTCTTCCTCCAACTCCTATAGACTCCTGGTGGCATGGGTATGTGCAAAGAGCAGGAAGGAAACCTGATTCTATCTCCTTCTTATAAAGGCGTGAGTGATCTCTTAAATGAGATTAATTTCTTTCATTAATTAAGGGTAATGATTATAATGATAAGGCTTATCCTTTGTAACCCCTTGGATGATGGACACTTGGATAGACTAATCCCAGACCTTGGAGTGTCTCCTCCCTCATTAATGAATGGATAAGGCTTATCCCTAAAATGATTACAAAAGGACGAATTAGTGCATAGTAAGGAGGTTAAGGAAGATGTCTTCATTTACACCCGTAGGATCGTAGATATTTTGCTTGGATTAATCTCCACCATCCATGTGTGACCTCCCCTCATTAATGAAGATGACACAAGGCTTCTCTTGATTGGACCATGTGTAGCCTCTCATTTCTTGACACCTCAACGCTTACATCATCGTTATGTCATGTCGACATCATTGCTGCATCATCACTACATCATCACTGCATCATCATGGTCAAAGTTGACCATTGAACAAAGTTTGATCATTGTCCAATATTTGACCGAGGTCAGACCAAGGTTTGACCACAATTGACCGGGGCTTTTTGACCTCTAAATAACTTCCCAAAATTTCAGTGTTTTTTGGGACTTTCTAAATTAGGGTTTCTCCAGGGTTTCTTGGTTGATTCCCGACCACTAGGGCTTCCTAGTGTCCTCTAATAATTCCTTAGGAAGTATGGTTTCCATTAGGGTTACAAAAATTCGGGGTATTACATTCTCCCCCCGTTAAACAAAGCTTCGTCCCCGAAGCTTAACCTACCCAAGAACTTACTAATATCACAAAATAGAGCATCTCATCTCATTTTCATCTCAACACCTCAATCAATCATACATCACATAAAATCTCAAGCTCAATCTCAGTCATCTGATGTTTTTACATAAATCATAGCACACAACTCACATAGAATCATTTCACATGAATTTATAACGCTCTTTACGTAATTCACTTCATTAAAACATGAACCAACACACAATACTTCATGACATAAAGCATATAATCATGTTCAATATGATTAACACACATAACCATGTTAATTATTTCATCACTCATCACCTATTACACACATCTCTCCCCTCCCCCCCTTAAAAGAAAGTTTCTCCTGAAACTTTAGGTACTAACCTCAAACAAAAAGTTCTGGATACTTGTAACGCCCCGGTTTACCACCACCATTTACTTAGCCTTTTTTTTTAATTCTTTAGAGACATGCTATAACTGAAATAACATCATTAGCTTGTATTAAACATGCGTCAGTTTACAAAAGGTCCCCTAATACTATCCCCGGGGGTTACCGCCACACTTACTAAAGACTAGTAAGTGTAAGGCTACTTACCACCACCATCCCTACGTTAGCTATCTTACAAAGCTGTTCTACTACCAAAAGAGTGACACAACCAACCCGTCACTTTACACCTTAGTACCAAAAGACCCCTTTCCAGCCAACCACTAAGTTAGCTGCTACTCCTATTTTACACCAAAAGTAAAGGGGTATCAAAAGGCTATTACATAACTAGTATCTAACACGGGACTATTTCCATGTACTCATACACAGTGGAAACATCATGAGTGATAGACTGGCTGTTGCCATTCTCCGGGTGCCTAAAACCTTGTATCTTCTTGTTCCACTCCTCATACACTATCTCGGTGACCCCAGGCTGAAGACATCTACGATAGGTGACAAACATGAAAATATAGAAAGTATCGATGGACCCGTCCTCAGTGCAGAGAAGGAGACCATCCCAGTTACCCTGAATTCACATAATTCATATACACAGGAAAACACAAACAAATAAAATCAGTAAAAACTGAGTAACACTACCACACCCCGTAAACACTTATTTTCTCTTTAAAAACCTTTGTTTCTAGTAAATATTAACAATTATAACAAATCAGGAAAGATCACACACCATTTACCTGTACCAAGAATTATCAAGAGATTATTAATATCATATACAAGATATTTCCAATGAAGTCCACCACCACCACCCACCCTATGTCTTTAAGTGTGCACACCCCCTATTGAAAACTTCTGCCCAATAGGAGTAGATCATAGTGGCAGCTCCGACTCATTAGTAGGAGCTTATATTGTTGCCGAAACGTCGGCTTGGCCTTAAAGGCTCTCACAAGAGGCATAGCCTTAGGATAACCATGATATCAACATCACACAATACTTTCCACCACCACTACAAGAGGTTATCCTTAAACACATTTACAAACCATGAGTAAGATATCATAAACCAGCTTAAGCACAAGCAACACAAGTAGTAATTCACACATCAAGCTCACCCACTTGTAAATCACCTTAATAGCATCATAAAAATACCATTCAAGCTTAAATAAATCAGAAAATCAAACAAATTCCAAGAAACCACCTTAGAAAGCTTGAAAACTCATCTTTGACCAAAATCACTATTTACCAACTTAAATAACTTCCCAAAGGATTCTCGGCCTAAAATTTTAACCATGCTCCTAGCTCCACAAAATTTCAGCTCAAGATCAATTCGGAAACCTATTTAACCATTCAGAAAGGCTTAAAGCACATTTTCTCATTTTTAGCTTCCTTGCCATGTCTAACCGACACAAATATCTCCATTCGACTTGATTTTTCAACCATAACCACACAATCACTATTCAAGACTACCCTCAAAATTTTAGCTCAAACCCATGTCGGAAACCCATCTAAACAATTCCTAAAGCTTAAAGCTCATTTTCTCCATTTTCAAAGTTCCTTAGAGTTTCCTACTTCCCAACCTTATTTCGACTTGATTTCCTAGGATGTTCACTAAATATTCATCCCTAGTTTACTGTAAAATTATTAAGAAAATAGGAGATGAGATTCGTAGGTAACCAAATAGAATGACTTAAGAAAGAAAATAAGCTTTAAAGGTGAAAGTGATGTGCATAAATGTTACCTGTCCTCTCCTAGCCATTTTGGTGTTCTTCTACCTTGATTATAGGTTGCTTGAACTCAAAATCCCCACCAACCAAGTCACCCACCTTGGAGTTTGGCTTCCACTCCTTAAACTTGCCTTTTTCCTTGATTTTAGCTTAATTTACACCTTAAACTTGTGTTTCTAATGAAGGAGTGTTGTTGCCTAAGCTCCAATGGTGTTTTATAGCTTAGGAGAAGCAGGTTATATGAAGAAGAATGGCCACCTTGCTCACCTACCATGGCCGACCTCCACCCCCCCTTTTTATACTAAAATTTCATCCTTATCTTTAAATTTGTAATCATTAGTTCTAGAATTGTCCTAAGCCATTGATTTGTTGCAAGTGTCCAAAACTAATCCTAACCATCCATACCCAACCGACCTTGAATGGATAAGGAGGGAGCAACTTGCTTTGATAATCATTACAAATAGTAAGGAGGTGTAAATAGTTGTAAATAGTAACCGAGATATTTTTCTCTCCTTTCCTTGATATTTTCGGCCACCACCTTAGGCCATGTTTGGCTTGAGTTTTTCATGGGTATTAAGACTATATATGTAGGTATGTTAATACTAGTATGGGTTATCAAGTTTCAGGAATTTCCTCGGGTTACTTTTGAGCCCTTCCGAAGCCTCGTTTGCCCAGAACCACTAAATACTGAAAAATGTAACTGTATTGTCTTATATTAAAAGAAGAAAGATATGATTGTTTCTTCCCTCAAAACACTCTCAAAAGTATCTAACACTCTTCCTAAGGTTGATAACCACTCTCACTTCCTGAGGAATTTAGTAATTTTCAGGAATTTCAGGAATCCTGCGAAGCTAAGGTTTACCGGGTGATTTCCGGGAACTAGGGTTTCTAATGTTCACCAAGCACCCCCAATTAATTATAACCTTCTCCATCTTTAGAAATTAGGGTTTCCTAAGGTTTACAGCTAAGTAGGGTCCTGATCACAGTTTAAGAAATTTAGGGTATTACATCCTCCCCCGTTAAACAAAGCTTCGTCCCCGAAGCTCAAAACAATACATTCCAAGAAACTAAAACAATACTCCACACAGTAATTCTCAAGTGGCTTTATCAACCACAAATGATTCAATAACATCACACAAAACCTCAGACATACCAATCTCATCCATCACACAATATAAACCATTCACAAATTCAACATAAAATCATTAAGAAAGCAACTCTCAAAATAACATTCAAGTATTACTAACCATTTCTCGCACCAACAGACATAGACATTCATACACCAACAAACATTCACAGATACTAATAGACATTCACCACTTACCATACGACTCTCCCCCCCTAAAAAGAAAGTTTCTCCTGAAACTTTAATTGCTAACCTTAATCAAAGAGTTCGGGGTGTTGCGTTCTCATCTTGCTCTCTAGTTCCCATGTAGCTTCTTGAACTCCATGATGAGTCCACAAAACTTTAACCAAATCTACAAACTTCCCTCGGGTCTCCCTCGTCTTACGATCCAAAATTTTAATTGGGTATTCCTCATAAGTCAAATTGGGTGCAACTTCCACTTCGTTCGGTTGCAACACATGTGACTCATCTGGAACATATCGCTTCAATTGTGATACGTGGAACACATTGTGAACCCTTTCTAAATTCATTGGCAAAGCTAAACGATAAGCTAAATTCCCAACCTTTTCCAATACTTCATACGGACCGATATATTTAGGAGCAAGTTTTCCTTTCCTGCCAAACCGTACCACGCTCTTAGTGGGTGAAATCTTCAGGAATACCTTATCTCCCTCATTGAATTCTACTGGCCTCCTATGCAAATCAGCGTAAGACTTTTGCCTATCTTGTGGGGCTTTCAACTTCTGCCGGATATTTCTAACCTGCTGGGCCATATCCTCTGTTAACTCAGGCCCTACGATAACCACCTCCTGCGTATCATTCCAACATAATGGAGTACGACACTTCTACCGTATAAAGCTTCATACGGGGCCATATGGATACTTGAGTGGTAACTGTTGTTATAAGAAAATTCAATCAAGTGCAGCTTGTCACTCCATGACCCTTGATAATCCATCGCACAAGCCCGTAACATATCTTCCAAAGTTTGGATAGTTCTCTCCGTCTGCCCATCAGTCTGTGGGTGATAAGCTGTACTGAGGCTCAATTTTGTTCCCATGGCTTTTTGGAATTGCTGCCAAAATCTTGAGATAAACCTAGAATCTCAATTCGAAATAATTTCCACTGGGACTCTGTGATATTTAACCACATTCTTAATATATGCTTCCACCAGCTGTTCCATAGACCAAGTACTTTTCATTGGAATCAATCTAGTAGTCTTAGTCAATCGATCTACAATCACCCAAATCTGATCCATCCCTCCTCTGGTCGGTGGTAATCCCACTATGAAGTCCATAGATATCGAATCCAATTTCCACATGGGTATATCCAATGGTTGCAACATGCCTCCATGTAACACCCCTACCATTAATACAATCATTACCGTCCAATCTCCTCGTGCTTCCCGAGTCACGCAGCGGATACATACTTACATACATCGGGTGATACAATGCCGTTAGTCACCCACGTGACTAACAAGGCTACTACTTCTACATACAGCATCGGTCTGATGGACCGGGAAATCTGAGTACTACACAAATACAATATATACTCCCATTACTTTCTGAGTACTACAATACTCCATTCAATACAATACTCCATAATTCAATACCAGATAATGCGCTCCACATACCGAGTTTACTAAGTTCCAAATACAGATACAATACCTCTTCAATTCCATGCATACTCATTAAGAGTCTAACCACTACCACATTCCTCACAACTACTTACTTTCTAAGTACAAGGGTGTGCCACTTCGTACACTTCCACATTCTACTTCTACTTATCCAGGTGTAGCCTCCGGTCTTTCACCTTGACCACATCCGCTTCGGGTGCCTGCATACTAAAAATGTTCCCCCTAGGGGGTCAGCTTACGCTGAATATGATAACTGCATACCCCGCGTACTAGCGAGGGTACGCCGACCATTTGGTCGAATACATGCAATTCATTTTACAATACATACATACATACATACATGCTTTCATTCACGATACTACCGTACTACACAAGGTATACATACATACGTACAGTACAATACATGATTGGAAGACAATACAAGTCAACCAATACTTACTTACCATCCTCCAGAATACACATACACAATACACACTCATTACATACTCAATACGCAATACGGAGATACACTTCTCCAATTCATACAGAAGCTTGTTAGCTTCTTTACACACCCGGGTTAATCGGGTGTTCAATACTCATTTACTCAAGATCAGTGACTTACAACAGTCAAGACCGATACACATACAATACTTACTTTTACATGCTTTACTCAAGTCAAGTCGGTATGACCTCCGGACAGGGATTACTACATCCCACCACCGGGCTTTAGGGTGGAACACTAATCCAGGATGCTACCCATTCAAGGGAATTGATCCATGGAAAAGATTACAGCCAGGATTCGGATCCAACCTCTTGTGTTTCCTTATCCTCACGCGTGGCCGAAACTATATTGGACTTCTACTTATTCCTTTTTACTCAAATACTCTAGTTAGGAGTTAGGTAGTTGGAATTAGTAAAGTCATTACAAGAAAATAACAAAAGATTAAACACCCCATCCCAAGGTTAATACACTACACAAGTACACATCCACATATACATACACTTCATCCTCATCCATACACTTCATGAGTTATACAAACTAAATGTTCGAGCGAATATAGCAAGAGCAAAATAGTCCAAACACAATTAAGTGCAATAACAGTCCAATTCGTGCATTTATCTTATTTGAGTGATCACATAAGCACACAAATCGGGGTAACCAGGTTAGGATACAGAGCATGAAGAAATCATACCGTTCACCGTCGTATTCACACTACCGGTTCCTTTGGAGATCAACTATTGGATTCCTATACATACATGAAGTAGTATGATCAATGGTCTATTATTGATCTATCTTACTCCTTCATTGTTACTTTCAATGGATACTTACTACTTCATTACTTTCTTGCTTGATTATAAAACCATTCTTTTCTTTACTACTTCTTAAATTTGTTGCCTTACTCATTTACTCACTTTCTTACCATTATTACTCCGTTAATGGTGTATTACTACATACATATGCATATATGTGTGTAGGCATATATATATATATATATGATTACTATAATCATATAATAAAACATTTTTTTTTGTTTTGACTCGACCGAACTTGCAAGTCCGGTCGCAAGTTCGGTCCAAGTCAGTAAGTTACATCGCGTGAAAATTTCAGGGCCGACCGACCTTGCAAGTCCGGTCCCAAGGTCGGTCCATTCCAGTAAGTTTCGTATGTGAAAATTTTAGCCCGACCGACCTTGCAAGTCCGGTCGCAAGGTCGGTCCATTCCAGTAGCTTGCATTACGGGAATTTTTCTGGCCGACCGAACTTGCAAGTCCGGTCGCAAGTTCGGTCCATTCCAGAAGGTTTCGGACGGGAGAATTTTCTGGTCCGACCGAACTTGCAAGTCCGGTCGCAAGTTCGGTCCATTCCAGACGGTTTCCCGTCTTTGTAATTCTGGGCTCGACCGAACTTGCAAGTCCGGTCCGGCCCAGTACTTCAGTTTTAAATTCTGTTTTCAGTTGGCTTCTTTACCCATTGTTTCCCCAATCTTTACCAATACTTCCCTACATGCTTACCAGTCATTTAGATGCTCTAAATCACCTTAATTCATCCTTCAAACTTACTACTCAATTTCTACTCAACTTACACAAATTTCCTCACTTTCCTTTGAACACTTACAACATTTTTTCATTCCTCCAATGCTACAGGTTTTCGTTCTAACTTCTACCATTCAATACTCCTACTACCAATACCATTACTAGCATCCTCATTACATTATCTTTTCATCCTAGTTCTTCCCATTACCTAAACACTTTTTAATTTGTATCCGAGGTATTAAACACTCACTTCAAGTTCTCCAAATACACTTAATTCCTCCTAGTTTATACAATGCATTCCTAGCATTCTTTGCTACAGATTTTGCATCCTTATATCCTCATACTACAACTACCATTCCATGGTTACTAAATATCTCTACTAACTCCAATACACACCTTGGTTCTCTCATTCACCAAGTCATCCTTAAATGTACATTTTCTACCAAAATTTTGCCATAGTTCACCTACAATTTCTACTTCTCCACATACTTACTTTTTCATCAAATTCATTCCTAATCTAGCCACACCCTTACAAGGGTCCTACCAGCAATACAAGGCAATACTCATTACATCATTACTCCACCAAACATCCATATCAACACTCATACACCATATACTTGGCTCTAAGGCCTACAATTCACTTACTAGTTCCCAAATACTCAAAACTCCAATACTACAACACCAATACAATACTTTGGGTTCTTTAAATTGGTTTATCCATCCCCATTACTCTAATGCATTAAATTTACCATTCAAGAAAGAGCTCTTACCTTAAGCTATTCTTTCCTCTTTTCTTTTCCATTTCTTCTCCTCTCCTTCTTGCACAATCGGTCACATGGGGAATGGAGTTGCCAAACTCCATTCCCATCACCCAAAGCACACATAAACAAGTGTAATTAAAATACTAACCCCTTAAATAATGCTAGTTCATAGAAATGCTTAAAACAAGATTTCTAGGGTTTACCTTTGGAGTGTTTTAGGAGGGGTTTTAGCCCCTGGTTCAACAAGGTGATTCCACCACCATTTCAAGGTTGAATTGAAGCTCAAAAGAGAGAGAGAAACAAGGCATTACAAGGGGCCAAAAATCAGCTACCATAGAGAGTGAAGGGAAATGGATTTTTCTTGAAACTTTTTACCTTAGGAGGAAGGAGACTCCAAGCTTCGATTTGGTACCATTTCCTCTTCCAATGGGCAAAACCCATGGAGATGAAGTTGCTCATTTCCGGATTTTGAAAATAGAAATGTAGAGTTTGAAGAGGGGAGTTCAAATATGTATTTTATTTTACATTTGGAGCTTGAATGGAGCTAGAGTGTGAGGAAGAAAGGTGAGGAGCCATGGATGGGTTGAAGCTCCTCAAAAATCGCCAGCCCCCATGGAGAAGAGAGAGACATCGTTGGGGGGAAGGAGAAGGGTAGGAGAGAGATTAGAGAATGAGAGAGTGAGGTGAGAGAAGGGTTAAAGCACTTTATGCTTTATTCTCCTTTTGCTTTTTGCCTCTCATTTAATTAGCTAGTATGTGAGTGTGTGTGTGAGGGCTTATTGACTTAATAAAACCGGCCCCCCTACTGTTATACTAGCTGGAGCGTTTTTCATCTTTTACAGAAAACGCTCCATATTTTACCCGGTTTTGGTACTATTCACTAACCGGGCCCGTTTTCCGAATTTTCTCGTTTCTTTATTTTAATTGATTATTAAGCTTCCGTAAATGCTTAATAATATTTATTTAATGACTTATAATTTTTACGGGTTCAATTGACCCCTCAAAATCACGTTCTCGGTTTTCCTCGAAAAACGTGCGTTAAAGCTCTATTAGCGTTTTAATACATTATTTGGATCCGTTTTCTTCGGGAGTTGTTCCCATATATTATTTAGGTCTTATTAAACCTTTATAATCCATATAATACGCTAACCGAGGTCTCATACCTCCTATGGTTATTTAACGCTTATTTAGCATTTTCCGCTTTTTAAGCGTTTACTTATTTCTTTTGGATTTATTTTTCCTTACCAATATTACTCAAGCATTATTAGGCTCTCAAATACGGATTAGAATTATCTTAATCACTACTTTTAAGTTTGGGGTATTTCAATCTACCCCCTTAAGAACTTTGTCCCCAAAGTTGCTCAAGGTTATAGGATTACAATACTTGCTCATTCTTACTTGTCTATGCCAAACGTCGTACATTCTTCCTCCTTACAATTCTGAATTCATTACTCCAGGTTTCTACATTCCATACGATACAAATATACCGTACTTACTTCCATCTGCATCGCATCCCACCATCTGGTTCCGCATTACAAGATTTATACATACATACGGTGCAAAGCTATCCCCAAAGCGATGCGATACACATTACAATCCCGCAGGCACTCAGGTCATTTAGACACAGGACTTCTCTATGTCCCGCTGCCCTTGGAATAATACAACATGATACACTACTACCTTCTCAGGCATACACTTCTAGCAAATCCTTCATCTCCAGGTTAAGAAAATTCTTTCGCAACTACTACTTAGAAGTCCTCCACAGCATACAACTCCAAATTCCAATTTGTATTTATTGCTTCTACCCTATGCGTGATTCTTGTGACCACTTGAGGGGAGCTTCAAGAATCATTCGACCCTGATGTGATCAGCATCAGTGTTGAACTATCTTTCCACCCCAATTTGTGTTCGGCTTCCCTTGATCTAATCAGGATCAAGTTCGACTTCCCCCATCCGTTTCAAACAACAGATAATTCAATCATTTTCATTTTCTACCTTTTTACTCTTCCTAGTCATAATTATATTTCATACAACTCCAAAGGATGGGATCCAGTCCATCAACCATTCTCAATCTACTTCTCAAATACTTTCCTCATAATTCGATGCCTAAGTGCTCATTTCATTAACCTTCTCCACTTTCTTCCATTACCCTCTATTATCTCTACTATTCGGACTAGGGAATACCGTACCCCTGAAACTCAGCTGTCCTCAATTTACTTCCAATAACGTACTTACAAATACACCACTCGTGGGTTACATTCCTCTACTACTCATAGTCAATCCGTACTGCTTCTTTAAGAATACAATACTTGTGGAGCTCCGTCCACTACTCATCCTCAATTGTCTCAAGACAATCACCTAGGGAACTCAATTTCCTCTAGGTTGTACATTGGTTTTATACCGACTCATGCATCGTAATGCCATGTCTAACTTCAGATAGGCACACACTACAGGGATTATTGTTTCCCCAAGAGTTACTATACTCCTCTTTACTAATACTTTTACACTGGGGTTACAAGATGGGTATATTCATCCTATGGTATTCGCATCTCTTGTGCACAATTACCACAGTTACAATATTAATGAATACGTATGTTTATTTAACATAAGTACCAATCATCAATTCGATTCTCATTTGTGCTATGCACATTATAGTTTCTGTGTTTTGTTCGTGAAACTTACATTAAGCGGTTTTCGCTCTACCCCCCTTAAAAGGGATTACGCCCACGTAATCTACCATATGTTACTATTAAACATTGGTTTACTCGATTTGGGCAATCTGAAGCGTTTAGCTTCACTACGATATACTATACTATGCTCTGGTCAAAGGGTCTTAACCATACCAAAGGTTTAGTCCTTGCACCGAGGATTCCTATATGAGCTTATTTAACTCATATCCAATTCGGTTCTAGCCTATTAGGCTTCAAGGCATTAATAGCCATTCTTTCATACTTACTAGGCGTATTACATTCTTAGCTAGGGCCCACTAGCTTCTGCTGCGCGACCCTGATAACTTAGGTTACTCACCCTTCATGTTATCGTTAATGTGCTGTACATCACCTTTTTATCCCTCTATTCTGGGAATAAGGTTTACTAAATAAATGTGGTATTCTTTTACCGTGCTTGAACTCAATGAGTTTAGATTTATAACCAGCTCTCTGGCAATCTATTATACATACTGTTCGTACTCCCACGATTGTTCGCTAAGTTCCTCCGACTTATTGTCGGCGAGGTTAGGTCACTGCCTAGTCGTAGTGTTTCCTCTGTTGTCAATAGCTTCAGGATTATACCAGTTCTTCTGGTTCAGTACAAGTGTTCTTTACTTGTATGACCTTGCATTGATATGCGTCGGTCCTAGTGACTTCTTAAGTCTCCTTTCACCTTTTTATTCCATTGGAATTCACATTTGTGATTGTTAGTGTGTTTCACACTCTTCGTGCTTCTTTGGCCTCAGGCCGCACGGTTTGTTGCTAAGCTTGCTTAATTGGCTTGTGCCAAGTTTGTTGGTGAAAAGAAGGGTTTACTACGGTTTACATTCTCCATATCCCTAGCCATCCCATTAGATCACTAGCTGCACAAGTGCCATACCAAAACACTCAGTCATACAGAGTGCAGAGGCGTAAACGCTTGACAGTAAGTCACTGATGTGATAGGAAAGAATATTTCTGTTTGTCTTCTCATACTTATACTCCGTGTCATTGTCTAACTACTTCCTCCTAGCGGTCGTTTATTGCGCACCATACTCTTACTCGTTACATGACATCGTTTTTATTGTCTTTGTTACTATAGTAGTTCCTCTTTACCCATTGCCATTGTCATTGGCATCATTCCATTATGGTACGAACACTGAGGGTTCCCTCTGTTCGTGTGTATGGCGGTTGTCGTAGCATACCACAATACTATTATCTTCCCACTGTGGGGATGTTTTATTTCAATTTAGGTTTCATGTGTAGGTTAGCTTACCTCACATTACTTCCTCATTCATGATATAGTTTGCCAAATAACTTGGTTGACCAAATATGAAGTGGTTTATCGGGTTACAAGTTCTCTTGAGCGCCGGTCATTCATGGTGTGCAATGTGCACACTCATTGTTTGTTTTGACAATTACTGTCTCTATAGTGCTGAGCACTGTTCATAGGCTCTAGCTATGCGGTTTTACTTTTGCATGTACATTACCGGGACACCCCCAAAACTTCAAGGGTTTTCTGGTCCCGTTCTCCAATTGGAGGGTATTCTATCACTAACAATTGAAGGTTCTTGTTGAGGGGTTGTCTCCACTCGTAGGTCTCGTGACGAGGTTTACTATGTTAGTCTTTGTTTATGTACCTCCGCCATTTATACAATGGTTCACCACGTGTTTGGGTGCATAAGGAGTATACTCACTCCTTCGAGCTTTGATGCTCTTAAGCGATGTGCTCCTACAGTCCACAACCTCTCGTAGGCGTAGTGGTTTGGAAATCTCATTTCCTTATTCGTTGTTTCTCTTGGCAATATTTATATGCACAAGTTTTGTTGTTATGGTAGACCGAAGCCTCTTTCTAAGGGTTCCCATTGTCACCACATGGGTGGTTTTCTGTTAATGAGAGGTATCTTCCCTCAAGTTTCTCGTAGGGTCCAAGCGTGGACTAGGCCATTGTTGGCATTATTACTATTTATGTGCCTCTGTGCTACCATTGCTACAGAAGATATGAAGGTAGTTAAAAGCTTGTCAACTGTATACTAGGCTGATGCTCTAGTGATAGTGACATTGAGTTGACCATTACTCCAAGCCATTCAGGATGTTGGGTTTGACTTGATGGTCCAGTTATTGATTTCTTGTCGTATGAGACAATATCTCTTGCAAGTCTTGTTATCAAATGGTGTGGGTTTTGCAACCGTTTAAGTTACATATCGTAGTCAGTTTATGGCTTTTAAGCCAAATTACTGTGAGCTATGCTCTTTGCAAGCTGCTTATACATGTTTCCACTCCTTGTATACCCCATAGGTTGGAGGTATTACTGGGCTCCATGGCAAGTCGTGACATCACGCTTCCGTTCATAGGAGGTCCTTTAGGCATTCCGGTGTTAATCAATGCCTTTTAGTAATTAGGGCATTTCTTGTTAGGTGAAATCCCCTCGGTGTCTTAACCAAGTGTTCGTTGTAGCTTTCGTGGTCTTATTATGACGCTTCGTTTGATTGTTGTTAATTCAGACACCCTTCAAGGTTTGCTCCTTGGGTGTTGTTAGGTTACACCGTTACATCCGGCTAAAGTTTATAACATGTCGTGTCTACTATACCGCCTTGTGGTATTGTATTTTAAGTTATCCCCTTGTGGGTTATAGCGTCTCCCGTTCTTGGGTAGACTGTTTATACTCCTCCTAGTGGTTTAGACTAGGTTTAAGATTCTCTCCAACGATGGATTATACTTTATGGTAATCTTGTGACTGCTCTTGGGAACTCTGTCCCGTTTGTTGAGCATTGTGGTGTTCACGTTAGGCTTTTGCCTTACTGTGTTCAGGCTGGGTATCCCTTCCAGCTGTCATATGTTTGTTTGACATCTTGAGACATATCCAATGTCTATACTTATTAGTCTGCGCTCCTTGCGCTTCCTAATTCTCATTCCTCATCTTTAGATGAATTCTCTGAGTTCCTTTATACTTAATCGTCTGAGGTGTCCAGCTCTTCTGATTTGATCTTACTGATGGTCCGTAGAGCGGAGTTGACTACTTCCCGTGTTTCGTACGCTACATGTATACATACGTGGGGTACCATGTTGATACGTTACCACTTACCTAACTATATGTCAGGCCCGCAAGCTCCTTCGGAGTGCGGTTGTCCCATATCCCGTAATTGGGTACACCCGTAGTGTTCGTCACACGCCTAGGTGAAGTATTCTGTTGCCAACTCCTCTTGTATCATTCTATGATACTCACCGTAATTCTGTTGGTTTGGTTTCAAAATCCAAGGTTTTTAAAAGAAGGGTTGTGGTTTTGGAAGAAAATTTGGGTTTGAAATAACGGTTCGGTGTTAAAAGAAGTTCTATATGGCATAGCCATGTTGAGGTTTGACCAAGTCCAGCTTCTTGCTGACTGGTATGTTCTAAATACAGTGGTCGGGCCGTTAGGCCTTTCCAAGGTTCCATTCCTTCAGTTTCAGGATTTGTGATCCTGTAGTTGCTTCGTCGTAGTCGCTGTACATTGCTATGTACCTGTGGTGTGTTAGGATTCCTTTACATATTTCTGTCCTTACTGCACTTGCCGTGGCAAGTGCGTGGTACTGGTGGTTTTTAGGTAATCCTATACCGATCACGGTACTACTTCTTCACTGTTTCGGTAGCTCTGTCAACTCTTCTGAGTGACCTCTCAATGATCTCGACACGGCTGTCGTAGATCTGGGTACTTCTCCAATCCTTGGAGATTCCCATTCATTCGCTTTATGCTTTCCTTTGTTGCTCATTCCCACACGTTTGCTGTGGTTACTGAGCCTTAGCTTGTTTAGGCACTACTCTCGTAGTCCTATCGGTTCATATCCCGTGGATATTCTTGTAGCTGCGTAAGCTATGTCGGCCATGTATTATAACCTTTTGGCATCGTAGTTTTGGAGTTAATCACGCCTGGCTATGTCTTTAGTCGGTTGGTATACCTCGGTGGTATTACCTAGCTACTACTGTCCCGCAGACTTGTGTCTCGGGTTCCATTACTATTCCCTTTCCATTTCATTGTACGGTTAGTGCTTCTTTCCTGTTGTTGGTTGACTAGTTGGGTTTCACGACTGCTAAGCATGTCGCCCCATGCTGTTGTAAGTTGTAGCCTCCTCACGGTTGGAGTGCTCATTCCACCGCTATTAAGTGCGGGTATTGTTATTCAACCGGGAATCATCTCCAGAACTTCCAATTCTTGGAATCTACCATATGTCGGGTTCTTTCCTCTTATAGGAATATCTCACTACTGCCAGGTCAGGTTTTCCCGAGTATGAGAGGGCTTTTCCTCTCTCTGGCGTCCTTTCCCAAGTTATACAATGGGGATGCGGTGGGCGGGACTGGTGCGGTAGGTATCCGGTACTCACCGGGAGTTCCTATCTAGCACATCTCTAATGCTAACACTCAGCCCTTAGCCCTAAGCTTCTAAATCCTAACTCGGTATTTCCTAAACTCGGTATTTCCAGTCATCAGAGCGATACTTCGCTCTGATACCACTTTTTGTAACACCCCTACCATTAATACAATCATTACGTCCAATCTCCTCGTGCTTCCCGAGTCACGCAGCGGATACATACTTACATACATCGGGTGATACAATGCTGTTAGTCACCCACGTGACTAACAAGGCTACTACTTCTACATACAGCATCGGTCTGATGGACCGGGATATCCGAGTACTACACAAATACAATACATACTCCCATTACTTACTGAGTACTACAATACTCCATTCAATACAATACTCCATAATTCAATACCAGATAATGCGCTACACATACCGAGTTTACTAAGTTCCAAATACAGATACGATACCTCTTCAATTCCATGCATACTCATTAAGAGTCTAACCACTACCCATTCCTCACAACTACTTACTTTCTAAGTACAAGGGGTGTGCCACTTCGTACACTTCCACATTCTACTTCTACTTATCCAGGTGTAGCCTCCAGTCTTTCACCTTGACCACATCCGCTTCGGGTGCCTGCATACTAAAAACGTTCCCCCTAGGGGGTCAGCTTACGCTGAATATGATAACTGCATACCCCGCGTACTAGCGAGGGTACGCCGACCATTTGGTCGAATACATGCAATTCATTTTACAATACATACATACATACATACATGCTTTCATTCACGATACTACCGTACTACACAAGGTATACATACATACGTACAGTACAATACATGCTTGGAAGACAATACAAGTCAACCAATACTTACTTACCATCCTCCAGAATACACATACACAATACATACTCATTACATACTCAATACGCAATACGGAGATACACTACTCCAATTCATACAGAAGGCTTGTTAGCTTCTTTACACACCCGGGTTAATCGGGTGTTCAATACTCATTTACTCAAGATGAGTGACTTACAACAGTCAAGACCGATACACATACAATACTTACTTCTTACATGCTTTACTCAAGTCAAGTCGGTATGACCTCCGGGCAGGGATTACTACATCCCACCACCGGGCTTTAGGGTGGCCCACTAATCCAGGATGCTACCCATTCAAGGGAATTGGTCCATGGAAAAGATTACAGCCAGGATTCGGATCCAACCTGTTGTGTTTCCTTATCCTCACGCGTGGCCGAAACTATATCGGACTTCTACTCATTCCTTTTTACTCAAATACTCAAGTTAGGAGTTAGGTAGTTAGGAATTAGTAGGAGTCATTACACCCATACCAAGGGTTAATACACTACACAAGTACACATCCACATATACATACACTTCATCCTCATCCATACACTTCATGAGTTATACAAACTAAATGTTCGAGCGAATACAGCAAGAGCAAAATAGTCCAAACACAATTAAGTGCAATAACAGTCCAATTCGTGCATTTATCTTATTTGAGTGATCACATAAGCACACAAATCGGGGTAACCAGGTTAGGATACAGAGCATGAAGAAATCATACCGTTCACCGTCGTATTCGCACTACTGGTTCCTTTGGAGATCAACTATTGGATTCCTATACATACATGAAGTAGTATGATCAATGGTCTATTATTGATCTATCTTACTCCTTCATTGTTACTTTCAATGGATACTTACTACTTCATTACTTTCTTGCTTGATTATAAAACCATTCTTTTCTTTACTATCTTAAATTTGTTGCCTTACTCATTTACTTACTTTCTTACCATTATTACTCCTTTAATGGTGTATTACTACATACATGCATATATGTGTATAGGCATATATATATATATATGATATATAATCATATAATAAAACTTTTTTTTTGTTTTGACTCGACCGAACTTGCAAGTCCGGTCCAAGTCAGTAAGTTACATCGTGTGAAAATTTCAGGGCCGGCCGACCTTGCAAGTCCGGTCCCAAGGTCGGTCCATTCCAGTAAGTTTCGTATGTGAAAATTTTAGCCCGACCGACCTTGCAAGTCCGGTCGCAAGGTCGGTCCATTCCAGTAGCTTGCATTACGGGAATTTTTCTGGCCGACCGAACTTGCAAGTCCGGTCGCAAGTTCGGTCCATTCCAGAAGGTTTCGGACGGGAGAATTTTCTGGTCCGACCGAACTTGCAAGTCCGGTCGCAAGTTCGGTCCATTCCAGAAGGTTTCCCGTCTTTGTAATTCTGGGCTCGACCGAACTTGCAAGTCCGGTCGCAAGTCCGGTCCGGCCCAGTACTTCAGTTTTAAATTCTGTTTTCAGTTGGCTTCTTTACCCATTGTTTCCCCAAACTTTACCAATACTTCCCTACATGCTTACCACTCATTTAGATGCTCTAAATCACCTTAAATCATCCTTCGGACTTACTACTCAATTTCTACTCAACTTACACAAATTTCCTCACTTTCCTTTGAACACTTACAACATTTTTTCATTCCTCCAGTGCTACAGGTTTTCGTTCTAACTTCTACCATTCAATACTCCTACTACCAATACCATTACTAGCATCCTCATTCCATTATCTTTTCATCCTAGTTCTTCCCATTACCTAAACCCTTTTTAATTTGTATCCGAGGTATTAAACACTCACTTCAAGTTCTCCAAATACACTTAATTCCTCCTAGTTTATACAATGCATTCCTAGCATTCTTTGCTACAGATTTTGCATCCTTATATCCTCATACTACAACTACCATTCCATGGTTACTAAATATCTCTACTAACTCCAATACACACCTTGGTTCTCCCATTCACCAAGTCATCCTTAAATGTACATTTTCTACCAAAATTTTGCCATAGTTCACCTACAATTTCTACTTCTCCACATACTTACTTTTTCATCAAATTCATTCCTAATCTAGCCACACCCTTACAAGGGTCCTACCAGCAATACAAGGCAATACTCATTACATCATTACTCCACCAAACATCCATATCAACACTCATACACCATACTTGGCTCTAAGGCCTACAATTCACTTACTAGTTCCCAAATACTCAAAACTCCAATACACAACACCAATACATACTTTGGGTTCTTTAAATTGGTTTATCCATCCCCATTACTCTAATGCATTAAATTAACCATTCAAGAAAGAGCTCTTACCTTAAGCTATTCTTTCCTCTTTTCTTTTCCACTTCTTCTCCTCTCCTTCTTGCACAATCGGTCACATGGGGAATGGAGTTGCCAAACTCCATTCCCATCACCCAAAGCACACATAAACAAGTGTAATTAAAATACTAACCCCTTAAATAATGCTAGTTCATAGAAATACTTAAAACAAGATTTCTAGGGTTTACCTTTGGAGTGTTTTAGGAGGGGTTTTAGCCCCTGGTTCAACAAGGTGATTCCACCACCATTGCAAGGTTGAATTGAAGCTCAAAAGAGAGAGAGAAACAAGGCATTACAAGGGGCCAAAAATCGGCTACCATAGAGAGTGAAGGGAAATGGATTTTTCTTGAAACTTTTTACCTTAGGAGGAAGAGGAGACTCCAAGCTTCGATTTGGTACCATTTCCTCTTCCAATGGGCAAAACCCATGGAGATGAAGTTGCTCATTTCCGGATTTTGAAACGATAGAAATGTAGAGTTTGAAGAGGGGAGTTCAAATATGTATTTTATTTTACATTTGGAGCTTGAATGGAGCTAGAGTGTGAGGAAGAAAGGTGAGGAGCCATGGATGGGTTGAAGCTCCTCAAAAATCGCCAGCCCCCATGGAGAAGAGAGAGACATCGTTGGGGGGAAGGAGAAGGGTAGGAGAGAGATTAGAGAATGAGAGAGTGAGGTGAGAAAAGGGTTAAAGCACTTTATGCTTTATTCTCCTTTTTGCTTTTTGCCTCTCATTTAATTAGCTAGTATGTGAGTGTGTGTGTGAGGGCTTATTGACTTAATAAAACCGGCCCCCCTACTGTTATACTAGCTGGAGCGTTTTTCATCTTTTATAGAAAACGCTCCTTATTTTACCCGGTTTTGGTACTATTCACTAACCGGGTCCGTTTTCCGGAATTTTCTCGTTTCTTTATTTTTATTGATTATTAAGCTTCGTAAATGATTAATAATATTTATTTAATGACTTATAATTTTTACGGGTTCAATTGACCCCTCAAAATCACGTTCTCAGTTTTCCTCGAAAAACGTGCGTTAAAGCTCTATTAGCGTTTTAATACATTATTTGGATCCGTTTTCTTCGGGAGTTGTTCCCATATATTATTTAGGTCTTATTAAACCTTTATAATCCATATAATACGCTAACCGAGGTCTCATACCTCCTATGGTTATTTAACGCTTATTTTGCGTTTTCCGCTTTTTAAGCGTTTACTTATTTCTTTTGGATTTATTTTTCCTTACCAATATTACTCAAGCATTATTAGGCTCTCAAATACGGATTGAATTATCTTAATCACTACTTTTAAGTTTGGGGTATTTCACTCCAGCTTTCTTGTGCTCAAATTTAACCTTTTGACATGTTAAGCACTTCGACACATGTTCAGCTATCTCCTTTTTCATGGCCACCAAAACTTTTCTTCAAATCTTTATACAACTTGTTTCCTCCTGGATGTATGGAATAAGCAGAGTTATGAGCTTCCTGCATCAACTTCCTTTAAATATCGCCACATGAATCTGGTATACACCATCTCCCACAAAACCTCAAACTACCATCGTCATAAATCTTAAATCTAGGGCTTCTCCTTTTTCCACTTTTCCCTTTATTTTCCGTAGTTTCTCATCCTCTTGCTGATGATGCAAAATTTCCTTGGAAATGTCGAGGAATGCGTTCATACTAGCCAAAATTTCTCTATCCACCTCCCCCGTCGTTACCACCTCGAGGCTCAACCTCTTGAAATCCTGTACCAACTCATCGGGTAATATCCAATTAGCCTCTCTTGCTGATGATGCAAAATTTCCTTGGAAATGTCGAGGAATGCGTTCATACTAGCCAAAATTTCTCTATCCACCTCCCCCGTCGTTACCACCTCGAGGCTCAACCTCTTGAAATCTTGTACCAACTCATCGGGTAATATCCAATTAGCCTCTCCCTCGTGACTCCTCTTTCGACTTAAGGCGTCTGCCACCACGTTGGCTTTGCCTTCATGGTATAGGATCTCTAGATCATAATCCTTAATAAGTTCCAACCATCTCTTTTGCCTCATATTAAGCTCTTTTTGAGTGAAAATATATTTCAAGCTCTTGTCATCCGTGTAAATCTTACAAGAAGTTCCATACAAATAATGCCTCCAAATTTTCAAGGCAAAAACTACAGCTGCAAGTTCCAAATCATGAGTAGGGTACCTTGTCTCATAGCTCTTCAACTGTCGAGAGGCATAGGCGATGACCCTGCCATTCTGCATCAACACACACCCTAATCCATATTTAGACGCATCACTATATACTTCGAACCCTTCTACGCCACAGGGCAACGTGAGAATTGGTGCTGTGGTTAACTTCTCCTTCAAAATCTGGAAAGCTTTTTCACAATCTTCATCCCACTTATAACGTACTTCCTTTTTCATCAAATTCGTGAGCGGTCTCGCAATTTTAGCGAAATCTCGAACAAACTTCCTATAGTATCCAGCTAACCCAAGAAAACTTCGAACTTCTCAAACATTCGTTGGCCTGGGCCAATCCTTAACAACCTGAATTTTAGCCGGATCAACCTCCGGTTACCACATGTCCTAGAAACGATACTTCCTTGAGCCAAAAATCACACTTAGATAATTTGGCGTACAGTTTCTTCTCCCTCAAAACCTGTAGAACTTGCCGCAGATGATCAGCATGTTGCTCCTCATCCTTTGAGTACACCAATATGTCATCAATAAATACCACTACAAACTTGTCAAGGAATTGGCTGAAAATCCGATTCATTAAATCCATAAATACTGCTGGTGCATTTGTTAGCCCAAATGGCATAACCACATACTCATGATGACCATACCTAGTTCGAAAGGTTGTCTTTGGTATATCCTTCTCTGCTATCTTAAACTGATGATAGCCCGATCTTAAATCGATCTTAGAAAATACTTTAGCTCCTTGAAGCTGGTCAAACAAGTCATCAATCCTAGGCAGAGGATATTTATTCTTGATTGTGACGTTATTTAATTCCCTGTAATCAATGCAAAGACGCAAAGTTCCATTCTTCTTTCTTACAAACAATACTGGGGCTCCCCACGGAGAAGCACTCGGTCGTATATAACCTTTCTCTAAAAGTTCCTCCAACTGTTTCTCTAACTCATTCATCTCATTCGGGGCCATCCTATAAGGATGCTTAGAAACTGGAGCTGTTCCTGGTACTAAATCAATAGTGAACTCAATCTCACAGTCGGGTGGAAGCCCGGGAATTTCTTCTGGAAAAAGCATCCGGAAACTCACTGACTACTGAAAGATCCTCAAGTGCGGATGACTTATGTTCTAGCGCGATTTTTCTTCTTGAACATAACACATATAAACTGGCTCTCCTTTTCCAACTCCTTTAAGAACTTTAAGGCAGGTACGACCTTTACCCTTTGCTTAGATCCTTCACATGTGTATGACACTCTCTTCCCCTTCTTCCCACATAAGCTAATCTTTTGTTTTTCACAATCTATGCGCCCCTTGTGCTTACTCAACCAATCCATCCCCAAGATTATATCAAAATCTTTCAAATCAAACTCTATCATATCCATCTCAAATTCTCTACCTTCTATGGATATTTTCACTCCTTCGATCCTCCTAGTACATCCTACCACTCTTCCCGTAGGTGTAGAAACAGAAATTTCAACTTCTATATCAGGGACTACTACTTTCTTCAAGAACTCGGAGGATATAAAAAGAACAGGTTGCACCAGAATCAAATAATACTTTAGCACTAGTTCCAAGAACTAGAAAAGTACCTGTAATGACGCCCCCTTCCTGTTGAGATTCAGCCTCCGTCTTGCTGATTACGTTGATATATCCCTGATTCTTATAGCCTCCTCCCGGAGTACCTCCACTTCCATATTGTATTTGCTTCCCCTAATTATTCCCTTGTCCACCCATGTTACCTCTTGGACCATTATAATTATTCCTCTGACCATTTTGATTATTCAGCTGTACTCCACCTTGGTTGCCATGGTTGTTCTGGTTGTTGAAATTCCCAGTTGTAGCATGTCTGGCTACTTGATCAGTACCTCCTTCCATCCTTCTTACCCTACACTCATAGGCCCTATGGCCCAGCTTCCCACAGTTAAAACACTTTACCAACCTTCCTTCGCAATCTTCACCTGGGTGATTCCTTCCACAAATCTTGCAATAAAAGTATCTAGTTCCTTTATCATTGAATCTCCGCCCCGCGTAATTGGGTCTGGCTCTCCCACTTGATCTAGCTTCTACTTTAGTCCTCTTATCAAAACTCTCAGCCTTACGTGACTCCATCCTCCTTTTCCGCCCCGTTTGTACTTCATTCCTCCTTTGTTGTACCCTATAAAGATTAGCAGCTTTATCGTATGCCTCTTGTAAAGTACTTATAGGTATTATACTCAGAGCTTCTTGTAAATCCCAATTTAACCCCTCCAGGAAACATTGAACCTTAGCAGTCTCATCAGGTACCACATGCGGAGCAAATCTAGCAAGCTCCACAAACTTAGCATGATAAGTTTTAACATCATCTGTTCGTTGCCTCAATCCAATAAATTTCTGATATTTCTGCAACCTTACATGCTCCGGATAAAATATTTTCCTCATCGCATCTTTCAACATATTCCATCCAAAACCCGGATTTCCTTTGAGTCTCTCCTCCTCCGCAGTCCACCACAGATAAGCCTCTCCTTTAAAATAAAATACAGCCCCACTTACCTTCTTTTCCTCGGGGCAATCAACAATATCAATATTTTGTCAAACTCTCTGATCCACTCCTCCAGAATCACTGGATCCTCTTCTCCCGAAAGTACTTGGTTTCATAGCTGCTATCCTTCGGGAAAAATCCTTAGGTATTTCAGCTCTAGCCTCATGTTGCTCCAAGATTCTTCCCATGCTCAGTGTCAACTCCCTCAGTTCCTCCATCTGTCCTCTCCCTTCTCCATTACTCTGTCCTCTCCCCTCTCCATTATTCTACACACAGATATGTTAGTTGCAATATAATCAATCAAGCACACAACAAAAATATCACAGCAAATCATATTTTCAGAACCACATGGTTCTCCCTAGACTCCTAAACCTAAGCCTGGGTCGCCCTGCTTCCTAAACAAACGTGACTTTTCCCCTCCAGCTAACCTATAGCTCTGATACCACTCTATAATGCCCCGGTTTACCACCACCATTTACTTTGCCTTTTTTTTAATTCTTTAGAGACATGCTATAACTCAAATAACATCATTAGCTTGTATTAAACATGCGTCAGTTTACAAAAGGTCCCCTAATACTATCCCGGGGGTTACCGCCACACTTACTAAAGACTAGTAAGTGTAAGGCTACTTACCACCACCACCCCTACGTTAGCTATCTTACAAAGCTGTTCTACTACCAAAAGAGTGACACAACCAACCCGTCACTTTACACCTTAGTACCAAAAGACCCCTTTCCAGCCAACCACTAAGTTAGCTCCTACTCCTATTTTACACCAAAAGTAAAGGGGTATCAAAAGGCTATTACATAACTAGTATCTAACACGGGACTATTTCCATGTACTCATACACAGTGGAAACATCATGAGTTATAGACTGACTGGTGCCATTCTCCGGGTGCCTAAAACCTTGTATCTTCTTGTTCCACTCCTCATACACCATCTCGGTGACCCCAGGCTGAAGACATCTACGATAGGTGACAAACATGAAAATATAGAAAGTATCGATGGACTCGTCCTCAGTGCAGAGAAGGTGACCATCCCAGTTACCCTGAATTCACAGAATTCATATACACAGGAAAACACAAACAAATAAAATCAGTAAAAACTGAGTAACACTACCACACCCCGTAAAAACTTATTTTCTCTTTAAAAACCTTTGTTTCCAGTAAATATTAACAATTATAACAAATCAGGAAAGATCACACACCATTTACCTGTACCAAGAATTACAAGAGATAATTAATATCATATACAAGATATTTCCAATGAAGTCCACCACCACCACCCACCCTATGTCCTTAAGTGTGCACACCCGCCTATTGAAAACGTCTGCCCAATAGGAGTAGATCATAGTGGCAGCTCCGACTCATTAGTAGGATCTTATATTGTTGCCGGAACGTCGGCTTGGCCTTAAAGGCTCTCACAAGAGGCATAGCCTTAGGATAACCATGATATCAACATCACACAATACTTTCCACCACCACCACCACAAGAGGTTATCCATAAACATATTTACAAACCATGAGTAAGATATCATAAACCAGCTTAAGCACAAGCAACACAAGTAGTAATTCACACATCAAGCTCACCCACTTGTAAAATCACCTTAATAGCATCATAAAAATACCATTCAAGCTTAAATAAATCAGAAAATCAAACAAATTCCCAGAAACCACCTTAGAAAGCTTGAAAACTCATCTTTGACCAAAATCACTATTTACCAACTTAAATAACTTCCCAAAGGAGTCTCGGCCTAAAATTTTAACCATGCTCAAGTATCTCCACAAACTTTCAGCTCAAGATCAATTCGGAAACCCATTTAACCATTCAGAAAGACTTAAAGCATATTTTCTCATTTTTAGCTTCCTTGCCATGTCTAACCGACACAAATATCTCCATTCGACTTGATTTTTCAACCATAACCACACAATCACTATTTAAGACTACCCTCAAAATTTTAGCTCAAACCCATGTCGGAAACCCATCTAAACAATTCCTAAAGCTTAAAGCTCATTTTTCTCCATTTTCAAAGTTCCTTAGAGTTTCCTACTTCCCAACCTTATTTCAACTTGATTTCCTAGGATGTTGTCCAAAACTAATTCTAACCATCCATACCCAACCGACCTTGAATGGATAAGGAGGGAGCAACTTGCTTTGATAATCATTACAAATAGTAAGGAAGTGTGAATAGTTGTAAATAGTAACCGAGATATTTTTCTCTCCTTTCCTTGATATTTTCGGCGACCACCTTAGGCCATGTTTGGCTTGAGCTTTTCATGGGTAAGACTATATATGTAGGTATGTTAATACTAGTATGGGTTATCAAGTTTCAGGAATTTCCTCGGGTTACTTCTGAGCCCTTCCGAAGCCTCGTTTGCCCAGAACCACTAAATACTGAAAAATGTAGCTGGATTGTCTTATATTAAAAGAAGAAAGATATGATTGTTTATTCCCTCTTTTTTTTGGTCGAAATGATTGTTTATTCCCTCAAAACACTCTCAAAAGTATCTAACACTCTTCCTAAGGTTGATAACCACTCTCAGTTCCTGAGGAATTTAGTAATTTTGGGGAATTTCAGGAATCCTGCGAAGCTAAGGTTTACCGGGTGATTTCCGGGAACTAGGGTTTCTAATGTTCACCAAGCACCCCCAACTAATTATAACCTTCTCCATCTTTAGAAATTAGGGTTTCCTAAGGTTTACAGCTAAGTAGGGTCCTAATCACAGTTTAAGAAATTTGGGGTATTACAATACTGAGCCCGCATTTTACTTTCAAGCTCCCCAGTAGCTTCTTGAATTCCATGATGAGTCCAAAGAACTTTGGCTAAATCCACTGATTTACCCCTAGTCTCTCTTGTTTTATGATCAAGAATTTGAAATGGTCGCTCTTCATAAGTAAGACTTGGATCAAGCTCTACCTCTTCAGGTTCTAAAACATGTGATTCATCAGAAACGTACTTTTTCAATTGCGAGACGTGGAAAACATTATGCACTCTATCCAATTTGATTGGTAATGCTAGTCGGTATGCCATCTTCCCAACTCGTTCCAAAATTTCATAGGGGCCAATAAACTTAGGAGCAAGTTTCCCCTTCTTTCCAAATCGAACCACACCTTTAGTGGGTGAAACTTTCAAAAATACTTTATCACCTACTTCGAATTCAATTGGTCTTCTATGCAAATCAGCGTATGACTTTTGTGGATCTCACGTGAATCATCCCATCACAATGGCGTGCGACACTTCCGTCCATACAATGCTTCATATGGTGACATGCGGATACTTGCATGGTAACTATTGTTATAGGAAAACTCAATCAGATGCAGTTTATCAATCCAAGATCCCTGATAATCCATAGCACAAGCCCGTAACATATCTTCCAAAGTCTGAATAGTTCGCTCAGTTTTCCCGTCCGTCTGGGGGTGATATGCAGTATTGAGATTTAATTTTGTGCCCATAGCTTTCTGAAATTGTTGCCAGAATCTAGAAATAAACCTAGGGTCTCGGTCAGAATAATCTCCATCGGAAAACCATGGTATTTCACAACATGTTTGACGTATGCATCCACCAACTGTTTCACAGACCATGTGCTCTTCATCGGAATTAATCTCGTTGTCTTGGTCAACCCATCTACTATCACCCAAATTTGATCGAATCCACCTCTAGCTGGCGGCAACCCAACCATGAAATCTATAGATATCGAATCCCACTTCCACACAGGTACTTCTAAAGGTTGCATCATACCGGCTGTCCTCTGATGTTCAAATTTAACCTTCTGACACGTCAAACACTTAGATACATGTTCAGCCACTTCCTTCTTCATGTTGGCCACCAAAAATACTGTTTCAAGTCTTTATACAACTTATCCCCTCCTGGGTGCACTGAGTAAGTAGAATTGTGAGCTTCTCTCATCAGCTTTTCCTTAATATGCCCACAGACATCTGGTATGCACCATCTGCCTCGAAACCTCAAGCTCCCATCATCGTGAATGTGAAAATCCGGAGCTTCACCCTTTCCCACCTTTTCGTTTATTTTCCTCAACTTTTCATCTTCTTGTTGATGCTCTATGATCTCCTTGTATATATCCAGAAACGCCGTCATACTGGCAAGAATCTCTTTCTAAACCTCTCCAGATGTTACCACTTCAAGATTTAAATTCCTGAATTCTTCCACCAATTTATCCTGTAGAATCCAGTTAGCCTCACCTCCATGACTCTTTTTCCGACTCAGGGCATCGGCCACCACATTAGCCTTGCCCTCATGATACAAGATCTCTAAATCATAGTCCTTAATAAGTTCCAACCACCTTCTCTGCCTCATGTTAAGTTCTTTCTGGGTGAAGATATATTTCAAGCTTTTATGATCTGTATAGATCTTACAAGAAGTACCATACAGATAATGCCTCCATATCTTCAACGCAAATACCACAGCAGCAAGTTCTAAATCATGCGTTGGATACCTTGTCTCATAGTCTTTCAATTGCCCTAAAGCATAAGCAATTACTCGGCCATTTTGCATCAAAACACATCCTAGACCATACTTAGATGCATCGCTGTAAACCTCAAAGCCTTCTGTTCCACAAGGTAATGCAAGGACTGGTGCAGTTGTTAATTTTTCTTTCAAGGTTTGAAAAGCTTCCTCGCACTTAGTATCCCATTTATAAGCTACCTCTTTCTTCATAAAATTTGTGAGTGGTCTTGCAATCTTAGCGAAGTCTTGAACAAACTTCCTATAGCACCCTGCTAAACCGAGAAAACTCCTAACTTCCTTCACATTCGTTGGTCTAGGCCAATCTTTAACCACCTGAATTTTCGCAGGATCTATAGAGATGCCATCCCCAGTCACCACATGACCAAGGAATGCTACTTGCTTGAGCCAAAACTCACATTTTGAAAGTTTGGCATACAGCCTCTTCTCTCTTAACACTCGAAGGACTTGACGTAAGTGATCCGCATGCTCCTCCTCGCTCTTTGAATACACAAGTATATCATCAATGAAAACCACAACAAATTTATCAAGAAATGGATGAAAAACTCGATTCATCAAATCCATGAAGATCACTGGGGTGTTGGTCAACCCAAATGGCATGACTACATACTCGTAGTGGCCATATCTTGTTCGTAAAGTCGTCTTTGCTATATCCTTCTCGGCTATCTTCAATTGATGATACCCTGACCGCAAGTCAATTTTTGAAAACACCTTTGCTCCTTGAAGTTGATCAAATAAGTCATCAATCCTAGGCAGGGGATATTTATTCTTGGTGGTTACATTGTTCAATTCCCGGTAATCATTACACAATCGCATGCTTCCATCCTTCTTCCTGACGACTAAGACAGGAGCTCCCCACGCTGACGCACTTGGACGGATATAACCCTTGTCCAACAACACCTCCAATTGTTTCTATAATTCCTCCATCTCGTTCGGTGCCATCCGATAAGGATGTTTAGATATCGGAGATGTTCCTGGCACTAAATCAATAGTGAACTCAAGCTCTCGATCCGGTGGTAGCCCTGGAATCTCATCTGGAAAGACATCTGGAAATTCCCGCACAACTGGTAATTCTTCAATTCCTGGGGTTGCGCCCTGGTCATGCACGGAGCTTTCCTCTTGAACATAGCATAAGAAAAATTGATCCTCGGGATAAAGACCTTTCCAAAACTTTAGAGCAGAGATCACCTTCTTCTCCTTTTGAGCTCCTTCACTGGTATGCGACACTCTCTTCCCTTTCTTCCCTTGTAAACTGATTTTCTGCTTCTCACAATCTATATGTCCTTTGTTCCTACTCAACCAGTCCATTCCTAATATTATATCAAAGTCTCCTAATTCAAACTCTACCGCGTCCATCTCAAACTCTTTACCTCCAATGCTTATCTTTACACCCTTAATCTTTTTAGTACATCCTACCACCTTCCCCGTCGGTGAAGAAACCGATAAACTAACATCTATATTGGGTACTACCCCTACTCATTTTAGAAACGCAGAAGATATAAAAGAGCATGATGCACCTGAATCAAATAGCACTCTTGCACAAGTTCCAAGGACTGGAAACATACCTGTTATTATGTTTCTTCCCTCCTCAGCCTCAGCCTCAGCCTCAACTTCAGCCTTGGTGATCACATTGATGTGCCCTTGAGTCTTATAACCTCCTCCTCCTTGGCCTCCTCCCTGTGTACTTCCACCAGCATACTGTGGTTGCTTTCCTTGGCCTCCATATTGTTTCCTCAGACCATTGTAGTGGTTTCTCTGGCCACCTTGATTACCCCCACCGAATCTGTTGGTATAACCTTGTTGAGGAGTACTTCCAGCACCCTGACGACCACGCTCAAAATCACTACCACTCACCACATTTCTAACCTTGCATTCAAAGGCTCGATGGCCTAACTTTCCACATTTATAACACTCCACCATTCTCCCTTCACAGTTAACTCCAGGATGGTTTCGTCCACAAATTCTACAAATATACCGCCTAGCCCCTCCATTCGGATTAGCAGTCGAACTCTGCCCATGATAGAAGGGTCTACCTCCCCCACTTGGTTTAGAATCATCCTTAAACTACTTCTCCGGTTTTCTAGCTCTATTTGACTCCCAGTTCCTCTTCTGTCCCGATTGAACCTCTCTCCTTCTCTGTTGCACACGATAGAGCTTGGCAGCCTTCTCATATGCTTCTTGCAAGGTAGTTAATGGTATCACACTCAGAGTCTCCTGTAAATTCCAATTCAATCCTTCCAGAAAACATTGTACTTTTCATGCTTCATCCGGCACCATAGTTGGGGCGAACCGAGCAAGCTCTACAAACTTCGCATGGTAAGTCTTAACATCATCTGCTCGTTGTTTCAATCTGGCGAACTCATGATATTTCTACAGTCTAACATATTCTGGGTAGAACCTCTTCCTCATTGCACTCTTAAGCACTTCCCATCCGAAATTTGGTTCAACTCTCAACCTCCCTTCCTCAACAGTCCACCAGAGGTCAGCCTCTCCTCTAAAGTAAAACGCAGCCCCACTAACTCTCTTTTGTTCAGGGCAATCAACCATATCAAATATCTTGTCAAATTCCCTAATCCACTCCTCTAAAATTACAGGATCTTCTTTCCCATAATAAGTACTAGGCTTCATAGCGTCTATCTTCCGGGAAATGTCCTTTGGTTCTTCCGCCCTGGCCTCATGCTGTTCCAAGATCTTCCCCATGCTCACAGTCAATTCCCTTAACTCATCCAGCTGACCCTTCCCCTCACCATTGTTCTGGTGCACATACATTATTTATATCACAAAACAATCAATCAATGCAAACAATCATGCAACATAGATATAGCAAACAAATCACATTCTCAGAACTTAGTTAAGTTCTGCCTAGGTCACTAGAGTTGTGCCTGGGTCACATGACTCCCTATTGATTCCAATTGTCCCTCTTACTAAACCTGAGGCTCTGATACCAAACTGTAACACCCCGGTTCTCCAATCCCAAATTAACAACCATAAAATTTCTGATAAACATATCTACTTTTATATTGCAGCGGAAATTAGTAAATTACAACCATCGGAGTGCTACACGCCACACCTGCTATCAGCTAACAGGTGCACATGCTATTACAATGTTCACAAAATTCCCACAAGTGCTATCATTCTAACTTCAATCCCTTTTCTTTTTCTTGCTAACCGCTAAGTTGCTACTAAGTAACTGATAACAACAATGCACAAGGGGTAACAAAAGTAACCTATCCCATTCTTGACCACGCGGGTGGAAACAAAAGTAGACTCACGCCCAGCATTCCTATAGTTGTGTATACTCTGGTATCAATCATCAAGTGTAATCCTAGTGACATCAGGCGACAGCTTCTTTGAGTAAGTGAAATAAGCAGTAATATAGAGAATATCTAGAGTGGTATTCCCCTTCTAGATAACCTCTCCATAGTAATCATCCTACAACCATAAATCCATACATACACACACAAAAGGGGTTACACAAAATCAGCGAAACTGAGTAACAATTACCTCACCCTGTAAATTTCATTTTCTCTTTAAAACTCTTTGCATAACAAGTAAGCATCCAACATCATCACATAAGCATAGGCATGCAATAAGAGTATATCACACAGAAGAGTTTACCTGCCCTTGGATTACCATCACATTCGTACCTCGTGAATCGGTTAAATCTCAACACCCCACTAGAATCACAAGTGAAATCCACAAATCTCAATTCTCTGGCCCTATGTCGTTAAGTGTGCACACCCCCTAAGTCTAACCATAGCTCAAAGAGTAGATCATAGGACGACCCTAATTCATTAGAAGGAGTCTAATAATCAGTCGCCAATACGACAAACCATAAAATGACTTAATATCCAGTTGCTCAAATAGCTTTCCATAAAGAGGCTAACCATAGCCTTTCTCAATATCACCATTCAACCAATCAGCAAGTCCACCATCACATAGTATCACACACAACACAATTTGTAATCCAACATTCATAATCATGATCAACAATTAGTAAAACTCTTAATAGATTCTTCACAATTCATGTAATAATAAGCTCCTCCCATGAATATACCATTCACCCACCAGAAACCAGCTCAATCTCTTATCAGTCATAAATCAACATTCAACACAAGGATAACTCAAAAATCATTTCCAAAACCATCTAGAAGAAAATTACACACAATCATCCTTAGAAAAGAGGTTAAGATATCCACATCATATTTTCTGATAAATAGTCAAACCAATATCATTCCAACCCTTTCAAGGCTAAACCAAGCAACAAAACACCCAAAACCAACACTTAACACAATTTTCCTTTTTTCCAAGTTTTAACACACATACATATCCTTACAGAACTTCCTTATATATTTTACACTTCACCATCTCTTAAAACTTAAACCACAAGTCATATAAGGACTATAATGACCAGATAAACCATTAAATCCAATAACCAACCCACAATTACACTTATACAAGCTTAAAGCACACCTTTAACCCAAATCACTTCCTAGTAATTCGAATGACTTCCCAAAGGATTTGCAAACTGAATTCTTGAGCACGGATCTAAATTCACAATATAAGACTACCCTTAAAATTTCAGCTCAAATTAAACTCGGAAACCTATTTAACTAAGTCTCAAGGCTTAAAGCACCATTTAAGCCCTCCCACCTCAACCTCGCATTGTTATGTCTAACCACGAGTTCCCACCACCTATAATCAATTATTATGAGTTCATATAGGTAGAATAACACACCAAACGCACAAAAAATCCCATCGAAATCACTCATAGAGTCTTAAAACACATTTTTGTTTCCTAAACGTTTCCTAGAAATTATCCTACTTCCTAAAAGTATTTTCACCAGAATTTCAGCTTACCCTAGGAAGTAATAACTATATAAGAACACTGTCAAAATTTCAGCTTAAGATCATCTATGGTCCGAAGTGTACAGATCTAGAGAAATCAAAGAGAAAACATGCCTTAAGGTGAGTTTATGGTGATCATAAGTGTTACCTGGACTCTCCTTGCCATTTTAGCCATGACCTTACACGTTCCTTAGCTAATTGAATCAATTTATTCCACCAACCAATTTGCCCAAGGTCACCAGCTGCTTCTCCCTTCTTGAAATCTTGTTTTTCTTGATTTTTAGCTTGAATTCTCCTTCTCTAATGGTGTTTGTTGTCTTCCTCCAACTCCTATAGACTCCTGGTGGTGTGGGTGTGTGCAAAGAGCAAGAAGGAAACCTGATTCTATCTCCTTATAAAGGCGTGAGTGATCTCTTAAATGAGATTAATTTCTTTCATTAATTAAGGGTAATGATTATAATGATAAGGCTTATCCTTTGTAACCCCTTGGATGATGGACACTTGGCTTAGACTAATCCCAGCCCTTGTAGTGTCTCCTCCCTCATTAATGAATGGATAAGGCTTATCCCTAAAATGATTACAAAAGGACGAATTAGTGCATAGTAAGGAGGTTAAGGAAGATGTTTCATTTACAGCCGTCGGATCGTACATATTTTAGTTGGATTAATCTCCACCATCCATGTGTGACCTCCCCTCATTAATGAAGATGACACAAGGCTTCTCTTGATTGGACCATGTGTAGCCTCTCATTTCTCGACACCTCAACGCTTACATCATCGTTATGTCGTGACGACATCATTGCTGCATCATCACTACATCATCATGGTCAAAGTTGACCATTGACCAAAGTTTGACCATTGTCCAATATTTGACCGACGTCAGACCAAGGTTGACCAAGGTTTGACCACAGTTGACCGGGGCTTTTTGACCTCTAAATAACTTCCCGAAATTTCAGTGTTTTCTAGGACTTTCTAAATTAGGGTTTCTCCAGGGTTTCTTGGTTGATTCCCGACCACTAGGGCTTCCTAGTGTCCTCTAATAATTCATAAGGAACTATGGTTTCCATTAGGGTTACAAAAATTCGAGGTATTACAGACTTACTAGTCTCATGGCGCATAATCCAATTGAGTCTATGATCCCTGATAACGAGGTAACTCGCTCTCATCTGAGACAGACCTTTATCGCATATCTCCTCAAGGTTTCTTAATGTTGATTGCTAAAATGGTTTCTGAAACTAACTCTCTTAAAGCTGATCTTAACAGAAAAATCTCTGAGTTAACTGTGGAACTTGAGGTCTCAAAATGTCTTATGTATGCATTGAGAGATGAAGCTGGGGAGCATAAGACTATCTCCTGCTCACTTAATTGGATCTGCAAGACTCTCAGCATCACGTTGACTCCCTTAAAAAGGAGCTCGGCAAAACAACAAGTCTTACTGAATCCAACCAAAGAGAACAAGAGGAGTTGCTCACTCAGATTGACTCTCTCAAAAGGGATCTCACTACTTTCACTGACAAATGTTGTTCTCCTCAGAATGAGTTGAATAATTTCGAATCTAAAATCATTTCTCTAAACTCTTCTGTTAAACAACTCACTCAAAACCTGAAAGAAAAAGAGCATGCCCTCTCCCTCAAACCAGTCAATTTCATCAAACAGGTCACTCCCTCTGAACTGCCTGAGTGGGCCAACTCTAAGATCAAGGAAGTTAGTCAAGATCAGGACAATCTTCGAAAGAAAGTAGAAAAACTTTCCAAAGAGATTGTCAATCTTTGATCTGGAGTTGGATCCACTCAATCCAAGCCCAAGTGGCATAAAGGCAAATTTCATATCCCTAAAAACATGTCCAAATTCAACAACAAACCCAAGCGCCAACAATAAAAAGAACATTTTGATTCTTGGTGGAACGGACAACGAAAATATGTTAACCTTCCTCCAACCAAGATCTGTGGTTATTGTGGAATACATGGACATCGGGATAGTGCCTGTGATAAATTGAATAGAGATGTTTTGTTCAACCTCAAACGAGTCAGATTAATTCTTGAAGCTCATGAAAAATTGAAATAATTAGGTTCGAAAAGGGAACCCAAGTACATCTAGGTTCCCAAAACTAACAAATGATCTCTTGTTTTGAAGGTAAAGGTGAATGAAGACTACTGGTACTTAGACAATGGATGTTCTCATCATATGACACGACATCCCAATCAATTCAATTTGCTTTCATCCTACAAAGGAGGTAAGGTAACTTTTGGAAAGAACAACCAAGATGAAATCATGGCAGTTGGATCCGTAGGTAACCCCTCCAATTTTAAGGTAGATGGAGTCCATCTGGTCACTGGACTTCAACATAGTCTGTTAAGTACTTCTCAAATTTGTGATAGATTTAATTTGGTACTTTTCTCATCCTCCGATTGCAAAGTTTTTTATGAGCGTACAAGGTCTTTAAAAGCCGTTGGACGCAGAGAAGGAAATCTCTGCAAAATGTGTCTCAATTCAATCCTCCCTGATGATCAAGCCTGTCTAAATGTTCATTCCAAGAATCAACTTTTACGGCACACCAGACTCATTCACGTAAATCACCGGTTGTTGAATAAACTTAAAAGTAAGGACCTACTTTTTGGCCTACCTCATACAAACTTTGACATAAACTCTGTCTGTGAAGCTTGTGTAAAAGGTAAACACACCCGGTATTCCTTCAAAAGTAAGTTAATTCTCTCTACTAGCTCTCCATTGGAATTGCTTCACATGGATCTTATTGGTCCCAGGCGCACTTAGAGTAGAAGTGGTAAGAGGTACATCGTGGTCATAGTCGATGATTATTCTAGATGGACCTGGGTTATTTTTTTGTCTCCTAAGGATGAAACCTTCACTAAGTTTGCTAAACTTCATAAGGTTTTGGTCAACAAATTTTCATTTACACTAAAAACCTTAAGAACTGACCACAGAACTAAATTTTGCAACAAGTCTTTAGATGAGCTTTGCAAGGATAAAGGAATCAATCATCAAGTCTCATCCGCAAGAACTCCTAAGCAAAACAGAGTCGTTGAACGTAAAAATAGGACTTGGTCGATATGGCACACAACATTCTTATTGACAGTCAACTGGCTCCATCCTACTGGGTAGAGGCTCAATACAACATGGTATGTTCATAATCGTGCCTTGATCCACCCTTTACTTCAAAAGACTCCCTATGAGCTCCTACGACAACACTATCCTAATCTCATCCACCTCAGGCGCTTTGGTTGTCGATGTTATATACATAACAACGGTAAGGACAACTTGGGTAAGTTTTCACCCAAGAGTGATGAAGGTATATTTCTTGGCTATTCTTCTAAATGAAAAGCTCATCGTGTTATTAATTTAAGGACTTAGTGCTTAGAAGAAAGCCCTCGTGTCAAGTTCGATGAGTTCAACAATATTGGCTCATCTTCTAATGAACTTGACTTTGCTCCTGATGACTACTTAACTGACCCACACTTCCTCATATTCCGAATAAGTCCTCTTCAAAACATGACATCCACACCAAATGAAAATACCCCAGGAAAATAAAGCTCAAATGACACTAACAATGACCATACTTCAGAACCAATAATTCCTTAAACAATAAACTTTGAATCCCCAGAAACCTCTAACGGCACATGCTTTCCAGCTCAAAATAGACGATTCCAACAAGCATCTGCACACCCGCCTGAAAACATTATATCTGATCCAAACTTTGGTGTCCAAACTCGTCTTCAAGCCATGTAAAACCTGTGTGCCTTTGGTGCTTTTCTTTCAAGTACTAAACCTAAAAATGTCAAAGAGGCTTTGCTTGATAGCGACTGGGTCACTGCTATGTAGGAGGAACTTAATTCTCTTCAACGACATGCTATCTGGGAATTAGTTCCTTGCCCCACGCATCAACAGACTATTGGCACTCGCTGGGTTTTTCGTAATAAGCTTGGTGATGCATGACAAGTTTATAGGGACAAAGCTCGTTTGGAAGTATAGGGTTACAATCAAGAAGAAGGGATTGACTATGATGAAACCTTTGCACTAGTAGCTCGTCTTGAAGCAATCCGCATGCTCGTTGCGTTTGCTGCATTCGAAGGTTTTACATTATATCAAATGGACGTCAAGACAGCCTTTCTTCATGGCTATATTGATAGAGAAGTTTATGTCGAACAACCCCCAAGGTTCACTGACTCTGTCCATCCCTACTACGTTCACAAACAGTGTAAAGCTCTTTATAGACTCAAACAAGCTCCACGTGCTTGGTATGAAAGACTTTCTTCATCTCTTGCAAAATGACTTCTCTAGAGGTAATGTGAACAAAACACTACTCGTACTTCATTCATCTCATGACTTACTATTAATGCATGTTTAGGTTGATGATATTATTTATGGGTGTACAAGTAACATCCTCTGTGAACATTTTGCTAACCTAATGAAGAAAGAGTTTTCTATGAATGAGTTAGACGAACTTCAGTTCATTCTAGGACTTCAAATTCAATAGGAGAAAGACGGGATCAAGATTCATCAATAAAAGTACATCAAGGAACTTCTTGTGAAGTTTAAAATTTCAAATGTCAAGAGCATGTCCACTCCTAGCTGCATGACTGCTAAACTACATCTTGATGATGAAGGAGTCGGTGCCAATGCAACAGAATACAGAGGAATGATAGGGTCCCTCCTTTACTTGACTTTCAATCGTCCCAATATCCTACATTTTAGTCTGTCTTTGTGCCCGCTTTGAAGTCACACCAAATAGAAAGAGGAGAGAGAGAGAGAGAGAGAGAAATAAGGGAGAAAAGAAGAGGAGAAAAGAAGAGAAGAAGAGGAGGAAGAAGAGAATGAATATTCTACCTCCATTAAAGCTTGCAAGCTCCTCTAATGGCTATTTCTCCCTCTTTCCTCTCTTAATGGCTTAGTAGGACTTATTTGTATCCTGGGATGGGGCTTGACCCAATTTTTGCTCATTGAATGCTAGAAACCTAACTCATTTAATACTCTTATTTTATTCCCTTGAATATTAATTAATACTTTAAATTGATATCTTATTGTATTTAGGGTGGTTTCATTCAATAGTTGAGCTTGAGTTTGGAACTAGACCAAAAGGGGGATAAACCCTAACTTTTACTCTCTTGATTTTGGGAGTAAAATCTTAGGGCCATTGTTTAAGAGTGTTTGCTTAATGCTACTTAGTGACTCAGACGTCCTTTAATTAAGGGGTTTAACTAATTAGGAAAGAATTGGATAATCCATGATTTAGGGATTCATGATTTGAGCTCTAATAGACAATGAGTTAATGAGTTATGGTTTAGAGATTCTTTGGGTGAATTAGGTGATTCCTCACTATCCTCGGGTACTCTTCATTAAATACCCCAAACCTAAGTATGTTAATTAAACATCAAGTTATGATGTAGTAAGGCTAAAACATGCCTTAGAAACATTGGTAGACAATCTAAACCAAAGAAAATACAAGGGAATGCCATAAGATCAATTTAAGCAAAAATGTGCTTTAAGCTTGGAGTAACTTTGATTAACACCCAAATATCATTCTAAGACCTTATTAACATTCTAATGGACATGTTAAATCAATTACCAAAGAAAACAAAGCTCAAAAACAAGTTAAAACATAAATTGTGCTTTAAGGAGTCTTAAAGCACATTTTTGAAAAATTGTCTTAGAAGTGAGTTTTGAGTGGATAAATGCCCATGATTACACCTTAATCAACTTGTTTACTACTTAGTATCACATTAGAAAGCCTAAATCAATGGGAAACCAAAATTTTCACAAATTTGTGTAGTAATTATGAATAGTGCCGAAATAGTACCTAGTTTAGACTTTAGTCAACATTACTTAACTTTTTGGTCAAAAAAGACCATAAATATCCCAACTAAACAAAGGGGGCCGGTTTTTTAAGGTGGGGAGTCACTACATGAGCCATCCAATTAAAGAAAGAAGAAGGAAATTAAAGTAGAATAATATTTTGCTTTATAAGGAAAATATCTCACCTTTACCTCTTCTCTCTCCACTCTTCTTCATTTCTCCCCTTCCCCACTATATTCTTCTTCTTCCTTCTGCTCCAAACCGTGAGTTCCAGCCTCCACACTTCTCCATCTTCCTTTGCTCAGCAAATACACAATATTGCTCCAAATCAAAAACAAACCTTAGATTATTGTTAGTTAGAGCAAGGCCTTCCTTTCTATCTTTTCAAATCCTTTAAAGCTCAAGTTTGATTCCATGGAGAAACTCCATTGAAGGGGGAAAATTCAGTTTGAAGAGCTCATTTGCTTCTTCTTGTATTCAAGGTAAGAAAAATCTTGAAAAATCATCTTTTCCATCCATTTTTGTCATTACCGAAAATTTCCTTCTCATGGAGTCTTGTTTTACTCCTTGAACTATCTTTTTTTAATGTCCAAGGGCTAGTGGAGGTCCTGCTTAATTCATTACCGAAGTCTATCTTGAGACTCCAAGGTAAACATCCATTTCTATTGCCTTAAAACACATTTTAACCTAAGATTGAATTCTATGAGTTTAGGCATGTTGCTTAAATACTCATTAGATTATTTGGATGTATATTAGAACATTGGCAAGAGAATTAAAGCCCTTGGCCGATTGTCCATCAAGAAAACCAAAGGAGGAAATTGAGAGAAAGCTTGAAAAGCAGGTAAATGTCTTACCTTAAGGTGATTTAATGCAATAAGGGATAGGATTGAGATAAATACTAAATGTATCTTGGAGCTTACGTTAGGTAATAGGTTATATAACCTAGGAAAAAGAATTTAAACAAGCTTGTGAACTTGTGACAAAGGAGCCAATGGAAATGAGATAGTAAGATAAGCTTAAGATTGATTTTAAGTGCATTATAACTACTATGAGATTGATGGGTGTAATTACAAGTTGAAGGCTATTGTATGTGGGAAATTCAGTGTTTAAATTCACGTCATTTAAGGGCCTAAGAGCTATGTCATCTAAGGGCCTAAGAGTCATGTCATTTAAGAGCCTTAGTGCTATGCAATTTAAGGTTTATGCATTGTAATTCAATTAATATATATATATATATATATATGTATGAGTGTAATTGGTGTTTTCAGAACATCCATTGAGGATTGGATTGTCTTAAGTTGTTTAAGGATGAAAAACTAAATGTTTGGGGTGTAGTAATATACTAGAGAAACCATGTTAAAATTTGATTGTGAAACATGGTGTTTAAGAATTTCTTAAAGGAGATTTTAGGACTAAGGTTATACTAGTAAATATTAAGGGTTGTTTTGGTGAAAATGGATAAACTAAGGTATTCTTGAGGTTTAGAATGACCTAGAGTTATCGAGGAGGAATTAGAGGTTAGGCGGGTGTATTGAACACACCAAAATCATGGCATGAGGAATGTTGAGACTTGTGCAAAAATCTGTAGGAAATGATGTATCATACCTAGTGATGATTTAGGTATGATCTAGTTTCTGTAACCTTCATGGTATTGAGTGGATTTGAGTGATGGGATGAAAGTTGTCTAAGAAGGATTTAGCATGGTCAAGATGAACGAGAAGGGGTGTAAGGTGTTAAGAGGATGGCTAGAAAAGCTTAGGTTTGTGCAAGCTTGAAAAGGATGAGTACAAAGTGTAAAAGAAAGGAAATTATGCATGAAGATGCAATATGACTTTGAGAACTTTGAGAAGTTTGAGTAAAGCAAATGGGGAATGCATAATGATGCTTGAGGAGTAGTTAAGATGGTTGTGAAGAAACAATTTGGTTAGTTTAGGTCTTAGGCAAAATCTTCATGTTGGAAGTGTAAGAAACTAAGCATAAGTGTTAGGAATTTTTGTAAGAAATTGAGTGAAAGATCAAGGAATTGAGTATGGGTTTGGTGGATGAGTTAGGAGGATTTTGAGGTGCTAAAAGGATGCTAAAACATATGGGGAAACATGTGTAGTGATTAGGCAAAGATTGGGGTGAATTTGGAGTTCAAAATGAGAAGAAAAACACTTTGAAAATGGGTTCTATTATGGACCGCCCCTGTGGGGAGGTCCAGTTGAATTTTACAGGGCGATTTGTTTCTGTTGTAGACCGCCCCTGGGGACCTCCCCAGGGTAGGGGCAGTCCAGTCTAATAAAAAAATTTAAAATTTAAGAATGATAAGGGACATTAGTAGTAAGCCATTAAGAGGGTAATGATGATTAGAAAGACAAGCATATAAGGACATAAGAGATTGAGTAAAGTAAATGAATTAAGTGTTTAAGATTAGGTTTGTAAGAACTTACTGGGTATTAGATGGGGATCATTAATGACTAAGTGAGTTAAGTAAGTTGGGTTGAGTTAAGTTAATTAACAACCTAATTTGGATGAATGTTTTAGGACTTGAGAATTGGGATTCAGAACGAGATTAGACGACCGACACAAACGACGGTGTACGGTATGGTTTTCTTGTTGCCTGCTTGCTAACGAGGTGTCCCTCAGCTTGTGTGCCATTTGTTTATGTGTGTAGACTAAACATGATAAAGCATGCAAGCGGTTTATTGTATTGTTGTGTGTTGTTTAAAACTAACACAACTTACCTTTAAGAATTTACTAACAATGTTTAGTAGAGAATTGTGTGAGAATAAGGAACACTCCCAAATATTGTTTTATTAGTAACCGAAAGTGGTTAACTAACAAACATTGACTTTGAGACTTATACTAACTAGAACTTGGAGGGAGTGAGGAATCCAGAATGGTTTGGACATGCATGTGTTAAGTAGGAGGTTGGTATCCTTATCAGGTTCGACTTCCAAATATGACTTGTCTTCGGACTCGTCGCCTAGAGTCAACATAAAGACTCGGTCACCTTAATTTATGTTCGAGGTGGGAGGCATTACTGAGATGGTGTGGTGGGATCAAGCTAAATCCAAACTAATTCTAAGAAATATTGTTTATGTAAGCCAATGGAGCTGATAACTCATTGGTTAGGGTTACCTTGACCCGACAAGATAAACAATGAATTAAGGAGCAACCATTCTAATTAAAGAACGGTTGTCTCATTTGAGATAAGATTTGAGATTAGAGCTGAGATAAGACTTGGACTCAGAATAAGACACTAGTACAAAAATGGTCTATCGCAGCACACCTAGTGCAGTGGTTGTAAAAACAACCGCTGAGATAGGCCATTTTTAACAATCCCGTAAACCTATCTCAGTGGTTCTTACTTATAACCGCTACGCTAGGGCCATTAAAAAAAACTCTATCGTAGCGGTTCCTACTAAGAACCGCTGAGATAGGTCTTTTTTACTGACCTATCTCAGCGGTTCTTAGTAGGAACCGCTGTGATAGATTCTTTTATTTTTCCTCAAGCCCCAGCACTCCGTCATTCTCCCTCTTCATTCTCTATTCTATCTGACGCCTGCGACTGCGCCACCACCACCACTACCTTCTCCTTCCGCGCGCGCCACCAGCCTTCGCCGCCGCTGTCGCCGTTGCCAGCTCGTTCCGCCACCGAGATCACAGGCGTCACGCGTGAATGCTGCAGTAACCCTAGGTTAGAATTCTGAATTCTAACTTCGAAATCTGATAATTATTGTCTTGTTGATTGAATAACTAGTTGTAATATAGTTGTTGATTGTTAGTTTAGTTGTGTGTGCATAATTTGAATATATATACATTATTGAACAAGTATAAATAGTTGTGCATATAAGGTGTTCGATAAAATGCCTGAGTTGATATTTTTGCTGTTTGTGCCCTCTGCATACAATGGTGGAGACAGTTCAATGAAAAACTCGTTTGTATTTGTATATTAGGTAGAGTCCTTAATTAGTAAACCTTGTAGCCCCCCTACAAATAGCAACTAGTAAACTAAAACGCCAATAACAATCAAACAAACAAACTCAATTAAGTATTATAAATTATGTGCTATTATGTGTTATTGTGGTCACACCTAAGGTTGTGAAAAACCGTACGGGGTCATAATACGGACCCTACAAAATACGGGATACGAGAGTATTGATGCGAATAAGACGGGTGTAATGATACGGTGACCTATTTATTCTCACAATAACAACATCGGAGCAATCTTTCATCAAACTTCTTCGAGTTCATTAGCATGACTCCAAACTATATCTTTTTTTTTATCTTTTTGTGCAATCATTTGAAATTGTAAACCAATTTATACAATCATATAAACTAAACTTGAACATCTATATGATTATTCAAATTATTAAAACAATTCATATATAACAAATTATAACTTAAATTCATATAAATTGAAATGGTAAATAAAACTACTATGAAAAGAAAAAGAATAACTACAAATCATTTTGTTCTTAATTCTCAAACTATTAAAAAAATTAAATTCAAGTTCACATTAATTAAGTGGTAAGATCTATAACTTTATAACATCTATGTTCTCCCATTACATTGCAGTACATACGTGCTTAATATGATAATGCTTATAGTAATGGATTTCTTGCCCCCCCTAATATTATTTCCTTGCTTCGCCGCTGACTGTAGTAAATGGGGTGGTCTCCACGCCTTTTTCTTCCTCATTTCTTCTGTTGTGAAGCATGAGCGGAAAGGTAACATCTTCATCTACCTTTTTCTCTTTTTTATTTTCTTAATATGATAATGCTTATAGTAATGGATTTCTTGCCCCCCCTAATATTATTTCCTTGCTTCGCCGCTGTCTGCAGCAATTGGGGTGGTCTCTACTTCTTCTTCCTCATTTCTTCTGCTGTGGAGTAAGAGTGAAAAGGTAACATCTTCATCTATCTTTTCTCTTTGTTTGCTTAATTAATTATTGCGAAAAAGTGGTTGTGGTTAGTATTGAGTGACTGTGAATAAGGATGGTTGCTGTCAATTGTTGAATTTATTTTGTGGTAAATAAGATATTGGTGAATGCTTAATGATAAGCATGAGATTAACACAATTACGCAAAGGTCATGCCGAATTGTTTCTACAATCTTATTAGTTATTAATTAATTTTATTTGTTATTTGTGTACAACAATCTTTACTTTTCTTTGTCAGGTCTTCTGCATCTTCTATTGGATTTGTATCAGTACTTTCCCAGCCCATCACCAAAGCAGTCTCCTAGCTTCCCCCTCTGTACAACCTTAAAACAAGTAAGTAATAAACTTTACTTTTTGTTTTAATAATGCAATGATTTGTTGATGTTAAATTACTTGTGTTAGAAGTGTTAGAATAAGGCTAGGTTAGTTACGTTGGGAACGTTAGAGTACTTAGCCTACGTTAGTTTGGTTGGAACCATAGAGTAGTGCTTAGTTTGGTTACAACCGTACATCCAGTAGAAACATGCTCCATATACAAATGCGGACAAACGGAAAGACAAATCAATCTTATCCATTTTTTGTTTTCACATATAGAATGGAGCGTGACTAGATGTATAGTGATCGAGGGGATCACTTTGATGAGAAGCTGAAAGAGTTTCTCAAAGCGGCATTGGAACACAAGGACAGAACAAAGGCGAACAAAATTTCATGTCCTTGTGTTGACTGTGGGGTCGTAAGGAAATATGTAGACATTGAGGAAATCAGATTTCATCTTAAGACCCGTGGATTCATGCCACATTATAGAAGATGGAATTTTCATGGAGAAACTGTTGCAGCTAGTGCTTCAACATCATCAAGTGCTCATGATCCACGTTACGTAAGTACCGACCACATGTTAATACCATCAATGAGTCGGTACCGCTAAGTGATTCAGGATTTGATGACAGTGAGACCACTCACCATGATGAGCAAATGGCTGAAATGTTAAAAAAATGTTGCGGATACTTTTGTCGATAAGCCGGAAGAGTATCAAAGATTGTTGGACGCATCGAAGACACCTTTGTACCCTTCGTGCATTAAATACACAAAATTCAGTGTTGTACTTAATTTTTTCAACATAAAGGGGAAATATGGAGTTGGTGACAAGTGTTTCACGTCATTTCTAGAGTTGATACAAGATATGCTTCCTGATAAGAATGATCTTCCTACATCCACCTACGAGGCAAAGAAATGGATGTGTCCAATGGGAGTTGAATATAAATTCATGCTTGCCAAATAACTGTGTTGTATAGGGGTGAATACGAACATCTAGACAAGTGTCCTAAATGTTTGTTGTCCTGGTACGGGGACAAGGATGAGGATTCCTTCTTTCAGAAAAAAATCGTCCAGTGAAATTATTGTGGTACTCGTAGATAATTCCTAGATTCAGATGGTTGTTTGCCAACCCGAAAGATGTGAAGAACTTACGATGGCACGCGGATGGTAGAAAAATTGATGAAAAATTAAGACATTATCCAGACGGATCTCAGTGGAGAAATATCAACAGAAAATTCAAACATCATTTTGGGGATGAGGATAGGAATCTGAACTTGGATTGTGTACCGATGGGATGAACCCGTATGGCACGTTGAGCAGTCAGCTCAGCACTTGGCCAGTGCTCACTAGTGCAGAAAATGTTTTTAACCACAGTTATATTGCCTATATACCACGGTTAGAAACTGTGGTATATACTCTTGTCGCATATAAAAATAACTATAAACCACGGTTTAAAACCGTCATTTAAAAGCGAGACTATATACCACGGTTTGTAAAGACCGTCGTTTAAGATCGCATTATGAAGCGGTCTCACCGAGTTTATACGACGGTTTGCTTATGGAACCGTGGTATATAGTACATTATATACGACGGTTACGACTAAAACCGTGGTATAAAGTGTCCTAAAAACGAGGGTTCTTTAATAAACGGTGGTTTATAACCTCGTTACATTGAGTTTTAAACCACGGTTTTCACTTAACCGTGGTTTTTTTTTTTTTTTTTAGTTTTTTTAGTTTTTTTAGTCTCTACCATGTGTTTTCCAACACAACCCAATATACAATCGCATATACAACCTGTACAGGGCATCCAACTGGTATTGCCCTTTGGTAACCAACCACACTATATATATATGACCATAAAACAAAGTTGCCAATTTGAATTGCAACATCGAAAACGAATTGCAAACAAACCCATTCAAACTTTCAAAAATAAGAGAAAGTTGAACTTTACAAACTTTAAGTCTACGTTGCTTCAGCACAAACAAAAGTGTAAATCTAAATACACTTGGATAAGATCTAAGAAACGCTCAAGTAATTTCTACACCAAAACTGCGATAAATAATCTCTTACAAAGTCCAGATCCACTTTGGAATACGTGTCCCCTGCTTTTGTGAAAAAAGAAACGATCTGTCCATAAAAAGAAACTGATCATCATTAGTACACACAATTTTATTTAAAAATGCAATAACTTTAACTACAACTTTGATTGGTATGGGTTACCTTGTCATCATCATCAAGCGTGTCAATATTTTGAACAATCTCGTACATGTACCGCATCACATAATAGCCACAGCTCCGTGAATCAGGTCGTTTAGGACACTGTCATCACACCATCCATGGATTACCAACTTTAGACAGATCAAGAAATTAAACGTTTAACTTTAATACAAAAATGCATAAATTAAATGATTACTTACACGTATGTATTGGAAGTTCAAGATGGAGAATGGCTTCTTCTCATCACTTAAACCAAGCTTATGGCCCCTGCATAAATACAACATTTTAAAATGAAGCCATTTATTGGCAATAATCCAGGACAAGCTTAAAATAAATACAAAATGCATTAAAATTTTAAATACTCACTCCTTCAAATATTTCTCTACAGCGATCTCTCGAAGGTCATCAGCGCCCAATGGGTCTAGTATCAACAAGCATGAGGTGTCGATACACAACACCATCAATATCCAATGATTGATACCACAGGTAAAACAAAGAATGTGTTGTAGAACAATATTGTTAATTACATAATGTAATTAGGAAGCAAAAAATTCCAGTTATTATGTACTTACATCTGATGATATGGGATCAGCAAATATTTGCTTCTTCTTCGCATCACAGCATAAAATCCCTGCCTCACGTGTTGTGCACATCCTTGATCATCCAATGCGGCCTGACTTGCTGACATCAATTGCGGACACAAGAAAGAGATGGCAGATAATCTCTTGTTTGATATCAGCCTAGTAGTCAAACATCTAAACAACATTTTTTTCAAAAGATATGTTAAATAGCTTAAAAAAATGAAAGATAATTTAATAATTTAAAAGATACTTACACACAATAGGCCTGAATCACAGAGATGTTAAGCAGGTCTCCCATCAAAAATTCTCTTAGATCACTCATGGTAATCATCAGATCTCTGGGCTCTAGGGAGTGGAAAATATGCTTAGACACTTTCATGTTGAAGTTGGTGACAGACTGCTCCCTCGTCATGAAAAAGTCATACAACATTCTTTGTTTGTCTGTCAACTTCTTCAGAAACTTGGGTGTCAGAATGGGGGATCTCCTAGGAGTCATATCGAAAGGTTTCACCACTTCCTTTCTCACACTCTGACTCTCCTCATTTGATTTCACCACTCCCTTCCCCTTATCCACTTTCCTCTTCTTAAACGGTATTAGTTCCTTATCAATCTAATAGTATACAAAATTTAAATAATAAACATATCAGTCAACAATCAGGTTAAAAAATAAACAATAAGCATGTAAATAGTTTACCTTGTCACTGAGATCAATGAGAGAATATGGCCATGGAACAACTGAAGATTGTGCTTGACCTAATTTACTCCACTGATTCCACTCCAACGGAAGCGGGGAGTCCTCATGGCCTCGCACAAGGTCGTCTACCAACACACGAGCGTGGAGAGGTGGGATGAGCTTGAAATGTACTATAGTGTTCGGTCTGGTCGGTAAAACCCAACCGTATGCAACATGCACAGTCACACCATCCAACACTTGAAACAGATGGCATGATTTAGCCACCTACATCAACTCACAATAGTAAGCAAGCTAGTAAAATTATATTATTTTAAAAGTAATGTTAAAATAACTAAGGAGGAAAAAAGAAAAAACCGAAAGGTTTTGATAAGGAAATGTGTCTCTGGTAGAAGAAGTAGGTGCAGGATGATCGACCATCGGACTATCCGCCATCGTGGTAGGAGCAGACGTCGGTGTAGGATCATCGACCATCGTAGAATCAGCCGTCATGGTAGGAGCAGACGTCGGTGTAGCAGTAGGTGTCGGTGTAGGATCGTCGGCCACTGTTGGTGTATCTGCCGTCGCGGTAGGAGCAGACAATGGCGTAGGAGTAGGTGTCGGTGTAGGAGCATGCACCTGGCCCAATACTAAAGCCTCAAGTCTTCGCAGGCGCTCCTCGTAGGCTTGACGCTCCTCAGCGTGACGCCTTTCCGAATCCTGCACCCGTTCATCCACCATTCTCTCTATCATTTCAGCCTGTGGTACTCTCGATCGAGACGAAGAAACACGTCTTTTTGGCGAACTTCCCCTCCAAGCCCCCGCACTCGCCCTGGATGATCCTTTTGCCCAAGGGCCTTATTCAGTGGATCATCCTGAGACGGAAGGGCCGGAAGCATCTCTCATTGCTCAGAAGATCCAGACTATTTCAAATTACAAAAATATTAGAAATGAACTTACTAATTAGTAAATAACACGACTTTTAAAAATATATACTTACAATCTTTGAAGCCAACTCAACAGTCTCACTCTGCGGGAACACATATACTCCCTCATCATTTTTTTTCATGCGACCCAGTATATATGTCTGCACCCTACTTGCGTCTTCAACATTCTTAATAACTGACTGAGTGTTGTCTTCATTAACTTTCGTCAGTAAGCCCTCACTCTTCCACTTCTCCAAGCGCCCCGTATATCCAGCTCGCCCCATGAAGTGCTTATATATATTCTTCGCCCGGTTACGTCTCGCTTGTTCTTGACGTAACTGTTACAAAATTTGTATATTTGTAAGTTATACATAATAATAAAAATATTTGTTTAATTTTATTCCTTAAATAATTAAGAAAAAATAATTGCAAAAGTACCTTAAACTCTTCAGTCTGGCGATGGTTATAGAATATCTTCAGTCCTCCTCCGTGATCATACCATCATACACTACCCACGGTCGTGACCTTTTGGAGCCCGGTTTGTTAATCAAACCATCTACCAACCGATGCTTGAACTGTCGTAGGGATGTCACTGGAAGTGAATCAATCTTAGTCCAAAGATTATCTACAACTTTGTACCGCTTCTGCACCATCTGCCACATGATGTCTTTGTCTGTCTTTTCTTGATCCTTCCAATCCTTATTAATCGAGCAATGGGATTTTACCATCAATCCCAAGTAAGAAGCAAACTGGTGCTTCGACCCACCAGAATGTCAAAGGTACTTGTCCCAGACCAAATCGATGGGAGAATCCTTCTTCACCTTCAACCCACGGGTCGGTCCACGTCCCTTCCGAGGGTTTTACGAAGTAGATGCAGCTGGTGGTTCTTTAGCAGGGACATCATCGTCAATATCATCCAACCCCAACAGTACGTCCTCTTCGACTCTATCGTCAGGATCCATAATCTGAAAAATAATCAATAATTAACAAGGTTAATACGAACATCTACTGAATCAAATGTTGGAACATGACCAAAATTGAAATATATAATATTGTCAACCAGACTTACAAAATAACATTTCATCGTTCAATGCACAATCCTTCATTGTGGTCGGACCTTCGATATTCAAAATTAGTTACATTATCCACCTCCATCGGCAACCGAATTGGTACATTTGTTTCATCTTCACATTCGTATTCATCTTCATCAACAATATTATCAATCCCAACTATCGATCTTTTACTCTGCATTACAATAGACCATCTGGGATTACACTGATCACGACAGTAGAATACTTGTTTTGCCTTTGATGCTACAATAAAGGGTTCATTAGTAGGAGCCGCTTTCATTAATCAACTAGCTTCATACCATGATCCTCCTCACGATATCCCTGTTTGTTGTCCACCCATTTGCAACGAAATACGTAAGTTTCATAACTAGTGTAATTCAAGACCCAGATATCCTCAATAACACCATAATATTCGTTCTTCAGTGTATTACGACTTGTTCCTGTGAAAATCTCTTGTGAAGCGATAAGATGCACACCACTAATCTGGTTTGTCGATTTACAATCTTGACATTCAGTGTAAAAAGAAAATCCATTTACATCATATCCTTCATAAGACAACACATAGAGATTTGGACCGAGTGCCAACAACTGGATCATTTCATCCACGTTCCTTGAATCTTCATTCAGCACCTTCTGTCTGAACCACTTAACAAATGTCGCATTCTGCTCCTTTTTTAATTTGGCATTACTCATCGTTGGGTGTTTTGTTTTGAGGTAGGTTAGGTGTGCATCAAAATATGGTTCAACACTTTCAGAGTGATTCAACATAACCAAATGTGCCTTGTTCAATGTATCAATATCAACTCTGCATAATTTTTTTCCACAGGTACCAACACCTTCAGCGAAATATGTTTGATTGTGGGTAACCAATAACATCAACACCGTGTAAGTAGTGAGTGCAGAAGTCAGCTACCTCCTCTGTTATTGTCCCTTCAATTATGCATCCCTCTGGACGCCGACAGTTTTTCATTTTCTTTTTCAGTATACCCATATATATCTCTCAAACGGATACATGTATCGAAGGTATAACGGACCGCAATGTTTGATCTCTCTAACAAGATGAACAAGTAGATGCACCATAATATCAAAAACGAAGGAGGAAAATACATTTCCAACTGACACATGGTGATCACAAGGTCATTCTGTAGTTTATCCATCGTCTCCACATCAAGTACTTTACACAAATTTCCTTTGAAGAAAACACATAAATTTGTAATAGTTTTCCTGACATCAGCTGGAAGGATCCCACGGATTGCAACCGGAAGTAAGTGCTGCATCAGCACATGATAGTCGTGAGACTTCATCCCAACCAATTTAAGATCAGACATTGATACCAAACTTGATATGTTTGATGAGTAACCAGATGGCACTTTAATATGATGAAGAGAACTACAAAAACTTATTTTCTCTTCTTTGGATAAAGTATGACAAGCGGGAGGCAAGAATGTTCATTTCCCTCTCTCTTGTGGCAGGAGTTCTTCTCGTATAACCAATTCAACCAGATCTTTTCTACCCTTCAAATGGTCTTTTGTCTTTCCTTTCACGTTTAGTAGTGTCACAGTTACACTTTCACCAATGTTTTTCTCCACGTGCATAGCATCAATGCAATGTCTCACCTCTAAATGTTGCCAATATTCAAGTTCCCAAAATATTGATTTTTTCTTCCAGATGCTCTTTTCAGTGGCTTTAATTGGTGGACCGAAGTTGTTCACAACATTCTTCAACTGATTGTAAGTCTCAGCAGCAGATAGTGGTGGTCGTGCGACTGCGTGATCGGTTTTTCCATCAAACTCTTTTGTCATCTTACGGTATTTGTGACCTTTCGGGAGGAATTTCCGATGGCCCATGTACACATTTTTTCCACTGTGTTTTAACCATATACTGCAAGTTCTATCTCCACATATAGGGCACGCTAGTGCTCCTTTAATTATGTATCCCGAGAGGTTGCCGTGTGCAGGGAAATCATTGATTGTACAAAACAACATAGCCCGGAGCGTGAAGTTTTCCATACCGTATGAATCATACACTGTCGCACCTTCATTCCACAACAATTGTAAATCGTCAATAAGTGGTTGCAAAAACACATCAATTTTGTTTTCCGGTTGTTTTGGACCCGATATCAATAGAGAGAGGAGAATATGTCTGGGTTTCATACACAACCATGACGGAAGATTGTATATTGTCAATAAAACAGGCCAAGTACTGTGTATACTGCTCAAAGTGCCATAAGGGTTCATCCCATCAGTGCATAAAACAAAGTCTTAAGTTCCTTGGGTCTATACCGAATTGAGGGTATATTCTGTCAATGTTTCTCCATTGTGGTGAATCGGCTGGATGTCTCAATTTACCATCATCCTTTTTATGGGTAGCATGCCATCGGAGGTTCTCAGCATCTTTCTGAACTGCAAACAAACGTTTGAATCGGGGAATTGTCGGTAGATACCACAACACGTAGGAGAACCCACTTTAGTGCTTATGTGGTTTCTCTCACCCTTTTTTACATAACGTGATTCCTCACATTTAGAGCAATGGTCATCCAACTCATTCTCCTTCTAGTACAACATACACCCATTTGGACAAGCATGTATTTTTTTATATTCCATACCCATCGGACACATTAACTTCTTTGCTTCATAAGTTGTTGTGGGTATAACATTGTCCTTTGGTAGTACATCCTTCAGCAGTTGTAAAAGATCTGTAAAACTGACATCACTCCATCTATTTCTCGCCTTCAGATTGAATAGTTTTAGGACAACACTCAATTTGTTTTGCTTTTGCGTATCACATCCACTGTACAACGGTTCGTTGGATGCTTGCATCAGATTTTCTAATGTGTTGGGTTTATTGGAAAAATGTTGTTCAACATCTTCCATCATTGCATTAAGGTCCTCCTCATCTGAATCACTAACTAGTGAATCATCATGAGTATCCCCAAAATCGTGTGAAGCATCCATTTCTGATTGTTCTGCAACGACGTCATCAGCACATTCAAACACTTGTACTGAATGTCATGCAGTATTTTTATGGCTTCATAATCTTCTGTAAACCCTCTGCGAATCAGATGATCCTTAATCTTGTCCACACCTCAGTATTTGAAGTCGTTCTTGCAATCGATACAAGGACATCTAATATATCCCTTATCCCTTGGTTTAAGATTGTCAACAAGGACTTTGCAAAATTTATTGACCCCTTCTAGGTACTTGATGTCCAATCTGTCACTATACATCACTGAGCACTCCATCTCCTTTTTCAACACACACCAGATGTGGTGAACTCGTTCCATTGATCTCCTCTTTTTTTATTGACAGATTTAACAACCTAAACCTATCCAATCACCTTCGATCTCACCTAGGAACAAGTTAATAATATACAGTAGTTCAGTGATAATTTCAGCAGCATTACCCTACAGTTCACCTAGTGTAGATATATATATATATATATGAATTGTACACTAGAAGAACACTAGGGTAATCCTGCCGAAATTATCACTGAACTACTGTATATTATTTAACTCATTCATAACCTAGATGGCGAGATCAAAGGTCATTGGACAGTCCAAACAGGGACTATCTAAGACATACCTCTATTAGGTAAATCTCAGACAGGTAATTCTATGTTTGAATTGATTTTCCTTTAATAGAAAAACAAAAATAAATTGAAACGTTTTAAATACCAACCTGATGAGTACTGGATGGTCAGCGCGAACAGCACAAGATAGAGAAGAGACAAGTAGACAGATGTTCTTGCACGTAGTATATGACACCTATTCTATGAAATTAAAATAAGGTTTTAATTTTATAAAAACTTGAATAATTGAACATATTAAACAAACGAACATAGCTAATGTTATAACCGGTTATTTTTGCTCTCCTCGTCTTAATTCGATTGTCTTCTACCTCAGAGCAACCTACAAGAGATGAAAAAATTGAACTGTAAGTAATTATGAAGAAAGTTAAATTCGATAAAATTAGAATCAGCTTAAATTCAGAAATGCAAGTGTTTTACCGTGGGTTCTGATCAAACAAACTGGTGGCAGAGGTTGACAGCAACAGATAGTGCGATAAGTAGAAAATCCGACCGTGTGTAGTGAGACCTATTCAATGAAATTAGAATATAAGGTTTTAATTTGAAAAAAACATAAATAATTGAACAAATAAACAAACGAATATATTTTGAATAAACCATGGTACTGAAACTTTTTTAAAAAACTAACCTAATGAATAGTGATGATCAACTCACAAATGGGATGGAAGAGATTATTCAACCGTTGTAACACTTATTCAATGAAATTAGAATAACGTTAAATTCTGGAAAACATTTGGCATGACCATTGCGTATTTTTCAGATAGTCCACACTTTTTTCGGCAAAAACAAACACAATAGCAGCATCAGATCAAGGTTCAAGTGATTTTAGCACAACACACAGATTTAAGCATCATTCTCACCAAAACGCACAGACACTTAAGGGATAAAAATAAGACCTTTGTCATATATTAAGGGCGGGGACTAAGACACTAACCAATTAACAAACAATAATAATGGAGTTTGGCTGCAAATAAATGCTAAAATTTTACAAATTAATTACCGGAGTGGTGATGAGGGATTGGCGATGAGGGAGTGTGGCTCCGGCGGCGGTGGCAGGGTGATAGACGACCTTCAGGCGGCGGGAGAACAAGGCAATTTTCCTTTCAAGCAACCTACAAATTTCCAAAGAAAAGAAAAATATTCACATTTATTAACTCACGGGCTGAAGATGTGTTGGCATGACAAAACAGAAGCTGCCGAATAGAATTTCCAAGCTAAACACCTCATGCGCAAGAGGCAAATGTTCAACGAGGCAATGAAGTAGATTATCAAGTTATAGCCAAAGATAACTGAGCAGAAGGGTTTCCAAACCAGTAGCAATGCACTGGGGTGAATAAGAAGCAACAAAAATTTCCAGATCATTATCAGTGGGTGACGGGGCAACTAATAATTTATAGAGGCAGATTTGCAAACCGACAACGATGAGCAAGAACAGGTCCAAGAAGGGGCAAATGCTACTTTTGGCTCACAACAATTAAAAAAACAGCGCAACAACAATGAATAAAGAAAATGGGTCATCATAAGGCAATTTGTAGTCGACGTTGATAGCAGTTGGATATCAGATAAACGAGTTATCCGAGAAGTTCACATTTGTTCAAGAAAATATATAATTAAGCTATTACATATATATACCCATACGTTAAAAAAATAGCTAGCTAGTAGCTAGGGTTACCGAAGTGAAGCTTGGTGGTGGTGGCGTTCACGGATGCGAGGAACCGGTAGCAGCGACCAGGCGAGGGGGCGGTGGAGGTGGTGAACTGGAAGTGGCGACGCGGGACGGGGCTAGCACGCGGAGTCGGCTCTGTCGCGGAGGAGGACGGGCACAACACTCGACGGCGGAGGAGGCACTGGGCTCGACGGCGGAGGAGGACGACACACTGGGCTCGACGGCGACAAGGGAAGACGGGGGTGGAAAATCGTCGATGAAATCGCAGGGGAAAACTAGAGAATGCGGGGAGGAGGAAGAAGAAAGGAGATGTCGGGTTTTAATTAAAAGACTTTTAAATGACGGTTCATTAAGAAACCATCGTTTAACACCTATGTGACGGGAGCAATAAACGACGGTTTCAGAAAAACCGTGGTTTATAATGTTTGGGGTAAATCTTTTAACGACGGTTCGAATTGAACCGTGGTTTATGTGTACTTTATACGATGGTTAGCGCCGAACCGTCATTTTATCTTCTAGGCGGACGACTATATATGACGGTTATATAAATAACCTTCATTTATATGATGAGCCGTGCAACATATTTGACGGTTTTCTTAATAACCGTGGTTTAAAAAATTTAAACGACGGTTACATGTTTAACCGCGGTTTAAAATGCGTCATTTAAAATCTTTTTTATGCTAGTGGCTACTAGTGATCTACAATTTACCGTCATGGCTGTGTATGAAACGAAAATACATTATGTTATCACTTCTAATTTCTAGTCCAAAGCAACCTGGTCATAACATTGACGTATATCTTGCACCACTGATCGACAATCTGAAGTTGTTGTGGAATGAAGGGACAGTGGTATATGATGCTCATGCGAAAGAAAATTTCACACTGAAGGTGATGTTGTTCTATATTGTTAACGACTTTCCTGCCTATGGGAACTTGTCAGGATACTCGGTGAAAGGATTCAAAGCGTGTCCGGTATGTGAGGATGACACATGTTCAGATCGTCTGAAGCACTGCGGCAAAAATGTTTACATGTGTCATCGACGGTTTTTTCCAGTAAACCATCCTTACCGTTCGAGAAAGTGAATGTTATTCAACAATGAGTCTGAGACTCATGTGGCTCGTCTGCCTTTGACTTCAGAGGAATTGTATGCAAAGGTAAAAGACATTGAAAATGTCTTTGGAAACACATCCAACCGCTGAAAAAATTTGGAAAAAACGTTCTATTTTTTGGGATCTACTGTATTGGCGGCATCTACCTGTTCGACATTATTTGGATATCATGCACATTGTGAAGAACGTCGGTGAGGCAGTGAGTGGTACTTTGCTCAACATACCCGGCAAGATGAAAGACGGATTGAAGGTGAGGAGATATGCAAGAGTTACGCTTACGGAAAGAACTACACCCAATAGAGGATGAGAAGTGAACATATCTACCTCCTGCGTGTTATACCCTCTCTAAGAGTGAAAAATTAAGTTTTTGCAAATGTTTGCACTCATTGAAGGTACCATCTGGGTACTCTTCAAACTAGAAGAACCTAGTTTCTATGAAGGATTAGAAACTGTTAGGCATGAAATCTCATGATTATCATATGTTAATATTGCATCTTCTTCTAGTTGCAATACGAGGGATATTATCAGAAAATGTTAGAAATGCTCTAACTCGATTATGTTTCTCCTTCAACGCTGTCTGCTGCAAGGCAATTGACTCAGACACCCTCGATGATCTGCAACATGAAATTGTTGTGATAATATGCCAGGTTGAGATGTATTTCCCACCATCTTTCATCGACATAATGGTGCATTTAGTAGTGCATATTGTCTGAGAGATCAAATTGTGTGGTCCGGTCTACTTACGTTACATGTATCCTTTCGAACGATATATGGGGATTCTGAAGGGTAGAATGAAAAACAGATATAGACCGGAAGGCAGTATCATCGAAGCAACAATGACTGAGGAAGTCACAGAATTCGTGACAAGTTATTTGAACGATGCAGAGTCAATTGGTATTCCCAAACCACGTCACCATGGTAGAATTAAGGGTAAAGGAGTTATTGGCAAAAAGGTCGTGCGTATCTCTCGTGATCTTATTAATCAGGCACATTTGTTTGTACTACAACACCTTGAGGTTGTTGAACCCTACTTCAATATTCACATTGCTGAGTTGAGTCGACAAACCCTACCAAAAACCGTATCTAGCTTAAAAAAGAACACAATCGAGTATTCGTCCAATGGTTTAAGGTATATGTGTTTGAGCAAGCTTCATTGAACCCCGATGATGTTAGTGAAGAAATCAGATGTCTAGCTGTTGTTCTTGGAACAGATGTTGTATCGTTTGAAGGGTATGACATTAATGGATGTACATACTACACTGCATGCCAAGATGCTAAATCAATACATCAAAACAGTAGGGTAAAAATTGAAGCATCAGTGACTGAATATGGTCTCGGTAACCAGGTTCAACCAATGAGAGTAGTAGTAGTTGGTATTATGGTGTCATAGAGGTCATATGGGAACTAAACTATCACATTGATTCGTTTCTAGTGTTCCGCTGCAATTGAGTGGACAACCGACATGGACTCCAAAATGATAAAGAACTAATTTTGGTTGATCTTTCACGTGTTACAACTTATATGGAAGATCAATTTGTGTTGGGTAAAGACTGTGACCAGGTGTTTTATGTTGAAGACCCAAAAGATAGTAGATGGTCTGTTATTCTTCCAGGGAGAAGACCGGTTTTGTTTGAGGATGAAAACAACGACGATGATGATAATGAGATGATAGACGAAACAGTATCGTTGCATACAGGGTTGCATGATTCAACTGATGATTTACAAAATGATGATGTTCAGACCATCTACGCTCAATCAGACCATAATGAGGGGGTTTGGGTAGAAAACAGATCATGATATATGTTACTATGTCTAGGTAACACCATTGGTTGAAATTACATTACATAATTCGTATTACTGTTGTTACAATGTTATCAAAATTAATTATTATGTTTATTTTTTGCAATTATACATCGTTCCATGAATATTGATCTAATGTTTGTGTTTTTTTCCTCAGTGGATGATCATCCGATTGAGGATCCTATAGGACAGCTGCTCACGACTGGGGAAATTCAACCCCAGCAGTAGACCGGCAAAACGCACCACACGAGGTGGTAAAAAGAAATCAAAAACAGCAGAAATCCCTGCACAACAGACTGAGGTAGTTGGGCCTTCATAGGAAGCACAAGAGATACAAGTTGCTCCTCTGCCTCTCAAGAAACCTGAAAAACGAGGGGTTACCCGTGCGCTGAAAGCAAATAGAGGCCCCCCGACCAAGCCTTTGGAGTTCAATGAGTTGAATCAGCCCATAGGTAAATGGAAAAATGATTTCACTGCTCTAGCTAGGCATTTGGTGAGTTCATATTGCAGTATAAACCACCATTGGAACCAAGTGCCTCCGGCGTTGAAGGAGCAGATATTTGAGCGTCTTTAGGTATTTGTTGATGTTTATAGTTTGTTTTAAGATTAATGTAGTTACTATTTTACAATAATCCATTTTTTTACATATATTCCTAATTTAGTATAGATCCTTCTATGAAGGACGATGTGATGAAGGGAATTGCCACACAGTTTAGAGACTTTAGAACTCTGCTCACGAGGCAGTACATTTACTGTGAGGAGCCCGCAAAAATAGAGGAAGCAGTAGGTGAATTTTGGATGATCGGAGACCACCGTGGCAAAAATACGATGGTATTACTGAAGCACATTGGAAGGAGTTTGTTGAGAAGCGTTTGCCCCCTGAGTTCTAGGTGAGTTTCAAACTAGTAGTTGTTCGTTTGTATGATAAATGTTTAATGTGTCCTTAGATTTCATTTGGTTAATTTGTCTTTTTCATATATTATTTGAATAATTTGTCTTTTCATACATATATGTAGGCTATACGTGAGAAACAACAACAAAATGCCAAAAAATCGTTACCCCCATCACATGGGGAGTACAAGTATTGCTCAGCATGTGCCGGAGTGGGAGAAAGAGGGGTTGTTGCCAGCTGAATCGAATGTCAGCGAAAGAAGGATGAAGGTTTGGGACTTAAGTCGACGGAAGAAACCTTCAGATCCGGCGGCACCTGCTCAGTATGATGACGCCACGAGAGAAGTCATCAACCAAATGGTAAGTGATTTTTAGTTTAAAAGAAGTAGAATGTTTATTATATTTGTAGAGTAACAATAGCAGTTACATGAAATGAAAGTATCCTTATTGAATTATTAAACTCCATAACAGGATGAGTTAAGGTCCCAAATTACCCAGGGCACTTGGCAGCCCGTTAGGCAGGATGATCCACTTTCCCGCGCTCTCGGGAAGAAGGATCATCTGGGTCGTGCAGTAGGCTTTGGTGGTCATGTCGGTATACGGCAAGCCTTCGGTAATCTTGGGTCCAGACACGGTGCAAGAGGGAGTATATATATGAGGAGCACTTACGCCAGAATGCGGAGCTTGAGCAGCGACTACGAAATGAATTTTAGCAGCAAATCGCTCAAGCTATGGAGATGATGCGATCTGAGAGGATGAGTTAGGTTGTTTCTAGACCTCCAGATCAGGCACAAGCATCAGAGCCCGCACTAGTGCCTCCCAGTAGTGTTCACTCCGTCAACCCGTTTCCATATTCATCTCTCAAGGTTACAACATGTTAACTACAAATACAAAAATAAAACAAATTATACACTTATTTATGTGCATCTAAAATCTTTAATTTTGAAAATTTAGAAACCGATTGACTGCACATTGTTGCAAGTGATTGCCGGTGACGAAGTCGAAGTAGGGTGGGGAAAACTTTTCAAGTCTTCTCCTGGTGACACCATGAGGAATGCAGCGCTCCGAGAGTACCATGTTCGGGTGCTTGTTGATGGTTACGCACCTGAGTACGTGGATTGTCAGATACCGGTGCCCAGTGGAGACATGTCCACCCTTTGTCAAGCTGAATCCATGGCAATACAGTGGCCCATTAGATTGATTAAGCTCTGAGAGCAGCAGGTAAGCACATGCAAAAACTTATTCTTTAACATATCCTAGAGTATGAAATACCCCAAACCTAGCTATGGTGTTTAGACGTTAAACTAAGATGTAATAAGGCTAAATTATGCCTTAGAAACATTAGGAAACAATTTTGCCCATAGGAAACACCATAAGAGCAATTTAAACAAAAACGTGCTCTAAGCTTGGAGTAACTTTGGGTAACACCCAAATATCATCATTAGACCTTAGTAACATGCTGATGGACATGTTAAATCAATTATCACCAAGCTCAAAAACAAGTTAAAACACAAATTGTGCTTTAAGGACTCTTAAAGCACATTTTTGAAAAATTGTCTTGGAAGGAGGTTTTGAGTGGCTAAATTCCCATCTTACACCTTAATCAACTTTTGTACTACTTAGTATCACATTAGGTAGCCTAATTCAATGGGAAACCAAAAATTTTACAAATATGTGCACTAATTGTGAATAGTAACCAAATAGTGCCCAAATTAGTCTTTAGTCAACTCTACTTAATTATTTGGTCAACAAAGACCATAAATATCTTATTAGTAGAGGGCCGGTTTTGAAGTGTTGAGTCACTACATGAGCCAGCACTTAATGAAAAAGAAGAGGGAAAAGCTAGTAGTTACTATTCACCTTTTAAGAAATATCTTACCTTTATTTATCTATCTCCTGTTCTTTATTCATTTCTTCTTCTTCCATCGTATTGTTCATCTTCTTCCTCTCCGGAAAACCGTAAGTACCAGCTCCATTCATTATCCATCGTTCCTTGTCCACCAATTACTCATTTTAGCTCCAAATCAAAAACCAAGCTTAGATAACTCTTAGTTGGAGCAAGCTCTTGCTTTCTATCTTTTAAAATATCCAAAACCTCCATTTTGGTGCCAAGGGAAAACGCCATTGAAGGAGGAAAAATCAGCTTGAAGAGTCCTTTTGCTTCTCCATTCTCTTAAGGTAAGGAAAATGAAAGAAAAATCATCTTTCCACCATTTTTCATTATGGCCGAAAATTACCTCTCATGGAGACTTATTTTTATGCCTTGAACTAGCTTGTTTCTAATCACCAAGGACTTGTGGAGGTCCTCTTTCATTCATTGCCCAAGTCTACTTTGAGACTTTAAAGGTAATCATCCACTTTTAAGCTTTAAAACACATTGTTTAACCTAGGAATGATTCCTTAAGTTTAGGTGCATTCCTTAGCACTCATTAGAGTAATTGAATGTTGATTAGAAGGTTTGGAAAGGGAAACAACAGTGCTTACCGAAAATCAGTCAAGGAAACCAAAGAGGAGAGTATGAGAAACTTGAGAAAATAAGGTAAATTTCTTACCTTAAGGTGTTTTATTGTTTAAGGGATGGGATTTAGATAGATGATAAGTGTAGCTTAGAGTTTACATTAGGTAAGGGCTATAAAACCTGAGAGAAAGAACATGACCATGTTTATGAACTTGCGACTAAGAGCAAATGAGAATTGAGATAGTTAAGCAATCTTAAGGTGAATTACAAGAACACTTATATTGCAATGGGATCATTGTTGTGTGTAATTGCAGGTTGAAGGCTATTATTTATGGGAAATTCAGTGGTTAAATTTATGTCATTTAAGGGCCTAAGTGCCAAGCAATTTAAGTTTATGCACTATATTATGATGTAGTGTAGTTTGGGTGTAGTAATGTGTGTATGAATGTTTATTGAAAACTTGTGTGTTCTTGGTTGTTTAAGGGTGAAAACCTAAGTGTTTGGGTATAAGAGTATACTAGGTAGGCTGTGTCAAAATTTGGTGGACAAACTTAATGTTTTGAGGACTTTAAGGAGGTTTAATGACAAAGGAGGTACTAGTAAACATTAAGGGTGTGTTATACCCAAAATTTCAACACCTCAGAAAGAAATCTCTACTAATAGGCTAGTTTGGTCAAGTAGCGAGGGTTCCCAATTCGATCGGCGCATTTCAGAGTACTAGGGACAGTTTGGTCATCTCCAGGGGCATTTTCGTAATTTTTCAAGGCTCCTAAGCCCCCTATAGGCTTTCTCTCTCCTCCAAAGAAGGGTCAAATCAATTCAAAATGCTTTGAAATTTCAACCCATGATAGAGGATGACATTTTGGGCATAATGGCGTTGGAATTTTGATTTTTTGAATTTTCAATAATTTTCTAGCAATTTCTTATTGAATCTGACGAGAAATTGAATTTAAAAATATTCCAATATCCAAAACATTCGATTCAACTTTAGAAATATCAGAAATGCCATCCCTTACCCATGTTTAAAATTTCATAGCCAGATTCCATTTGGAAGCCCTTGAGCTAAAACGTCGGTAAATCTCGGTTTTTACCGGATTTTTCTATCTTTAAGGAAGCCTATATAAGGAGTCTTATCCCTTGATCAAATAAAAAACTTCAAGAACCCTAACACCTCAAGAAACTCAGCCGTCACAACCTCCCCACGTTTTTACACATCCAAGCCCCGATATTTCATCGAAATCTCACAAAATCAACACCAAAAACACCTTTTTCAACTCCCACAACATCATCCATCATCAAACCTTCACCAAAAAAGCACCAAAACATGAAGAACATCAGCAATAATCAATAGTCAGAAGCTGGTCTCGAACCCAAACCGGAACCGACTCCGGCGGAGCACCGAAAGACACCCGACGTGAAGAAACACCTCAAATCCGAAGGTAAAACAGGTTGGAACCCAGATTTTCTAACTCCCCACGGTTAATCTAACCTTATATTAAAATTTGGGTTTGAAACTGTAACACCCCATCCAACAACAAATACATAACAACAATTTGCAGCAGAATACACACCTCATCAAATAACTTAACTCGTTGGTGTTACACGCCGTTAACCACCCACGTGACTAACAAGGCTAATACACATACATTGTACCGGTCTGATGGGCTAAATTCCCGAGCGACTACACATTACTATCCCTTTCCATTAACAACAACAACAACATACACCTTTCAACTATATCGAGTATTTATAAACTGATGCCGACAACAATTTCGGTCTTACTACACCTACTGTATATATACACTTAAATGATTACCCACGTACAATGTCTACCCCGTCCTACTCTCGAACGGCTTCCAGCTCTCTGTACCTGAAATAGGAAAAAAAGAGAAAGGGTGGCCCCCAAGGGTGAAATACCCCAAACCTTAATATATTGTTTAAACACCTAAATATGGTATATTAAGACTAAAGAGAGTCTTAGAAACATTAGTAAACAAATTTAAACAAAAGAAAACACAAGATGTGCTTTAAGGTCAATAAAGGCCAAAATGTGCTCTAAGCTTGGGGTAAGCTTGGTTAAGACCTAATGAACTTACCAAGATCTTAATTATATGCTAATGAACATATTAAACCAATTACCAAAGAAAACCAAGCTTGAAAACAAGTTTAAACACAAAATGTGCTTTAAGGAGTCTTAAAGCACATTTTTGAAAAATTGTCTTGTAAATGAGTTTTGAGTGGGATGTCCATCATTACTCTTAAATATATATGTGTACTATATAATATCACATTTGGATGTCTATATCAATGGGAAATCAAAAATTTCACTTCTATGTGCCTTGTTTTTATGAATAGTGATTTTTATAAGCTATTTTGTAACATATGTTTGTACAAGTAATTAAATTGACAAATAAAGACTATATTACCCCTAAGTACTAATGGGGGCCGGTTTTCCTAAGTGTGGTGACTCACCACTCTCTTGTTATTTTGTTAAGTAAAGAAAGATGACTAACTAGGTACTATTTGCTTTATAAACTACAAATATCTTCTAAAAAGCAAACTTACCTCATTCTCTCATTTCCTTCTCATTTCACACGGTTCCATGCTCTTCTTCAACCTCTCTTCTTGCTCTCTCTCTCGGTAATACACACCACCACCATTAAAACTCTAGCTTTGACCACTTGTAAAATCAAGCTCACTTAACCAAATCAAAAACAAACACCACCATTCTCTTCCTCTCATCAAGCTCTTCATTCCTATCTTCTCAAAACTTTAAGAGCCCCATTTCGGTGCCATGGAGTTCCACCATTGAAGGAGCTTGAGCTTGTATTTCTACATATTATTACTCTCCTTTGCTTCTAGGTAAGGAATCTCAAATAAAAACTACATTTCCTCCATGTTTTTGTTGTGACCAAGAATACCCATTGAAGGTGCTCTTTATATGGCTTTGTTTTAGCTTCATTCCAACCTTTCATGGACTAGGTGGAGTCCTCTCTTGACATATATTCAAACTCTCTTCAAAGACCAAGGTAAAACAACTACATTAATGTTTTTGAAACAATGTAAAATTAGGGTTTATAATGAGATAAAGCTTAAAGCTTGAATACTCATTATGTTATTTGTATAATGTTTAGTAGTTGACAAGGAATCAAATACCTCACCGGTTTTATAAGGAAACAAGAAAGAAGTTGTTTGGAAAAGAGGTAAATCTACTAACCTAATGTTGTTTAAATGCCTTAGGAGAAATGAGCTTATAATGCTTGTTAAAACTACCTAAAGAGCAAATGGTGAATGACTTAGTAAAGTGTTCTCAAGAGACTAGTAAAAGGCATATGTGTGTTGAGTGTATTTGCAGGTCAAAGGCAAATATATTGTGGAAATTCAGTGTTTAAGAGTTATGCACTTTAAGGGCCTAAGAGCCATGCATTTTAAGGGCCTAAGTGCCATGCATTTTAAGGGCCTAAGTGCCATGCAATTTAAATTAAGCACTATATTGTGATGTAGTGCTTTATGAGTGAAGTTTGTGTATAATAAGTGTTTGATGGGTTTTTAGTGTTCTTGTGTGTTAATGGTGAGAACAATGTGCTTTGGTGTAACGAAATGCTAGGAGAACCTATGTCGAAATTTAGGAAATGCATAAGGAGTTCAAGATGTTTTAAAGGAATTTTGATGAACTAAGAAGTGCCTTAGAGTGTAACAAGGACTTAGGCATGATCTTGAGGTTTTAGTATGTACCAAAGTCATTTTGGACTTAGGTAAAGACTTAGGCAAACTTTGGTAAAATAAGGAGAAAGTGTGAACTTGAAAAAGGATTTCAAGAAATGACATAAGGAGTTGATGGTATGAAATGATGCTTGAAAGATGATGTTAAAATGAAGAGAAAGTATTTTGAGATAGTAGTTATCATAGGTATGAAACACCACTTGGAGACTAGGAGAAAACATTTTAAGGGTTAGGAAATTTGTGAAGATATAAGTAAAGGCTTAAGGAATTAGAAAATGAGTTTTATGAGTGTTTAAGGAAGTCTTAAGGTGTGTTTGAAGTGCCCAAATGAGGTTAGGGGGTACTAGGTTATAAGGGGTGAAGTTTGGAGTTGAATGTGAAAGGGAAAACAAGGGTCTGGGCCAGACCGAACTTGTGACCGAACTTGCAAGGTCGGTCGAGCCCAGTTTACCCTGCGGAATTGGCTTCTGGAATGGACCGACCTTGGGGACCGGACTTGCAAGGTCGGTCGGGCTTGTATTTTGGGTACGGATTGAGTTACTGGAATCGACCGAACATGGGACCGGACTTGGCAAGTTCAGTCGGGCTAAATTTTCAAAGGGAAGAAACTCTCGGGAATAGACCGAACACGTGACCGAACTTTCAAGGTCGGTCGGAGTAGAAAATTTTGACGGAAATGTGTTCTGGAATCGACCGAACTTGGGTAAGTTCGGTCGGTAAGGTCGGTCGGACCTAAACTTGTAAAAAAAAAACAGAAAAGAATGTGACTTATGTAGTTAACCCTAGGGTGTATAATGAAGGTAACCTAGTGTAAGATTGACATTAAAACATGTCATACAATCATGTTAAATACTTAGTGAGTTTGAAGTTAAATAAATAATTAACCGACGTTATTAACTATGTATAGGAGTGACCTATGGAGGAAATCAATCGAGGCAAGGACCAAGGTATGGTTTTCTTGCAGTCTGTTGTCTACCGGTTTACACCGGCTTGTGTGTTGTATGTTTTTCTGTGTGTTTATGACGTTATAAGACCTAAACGTGTAATGAGTTTACAGTTGTTCATATTATTGTGTTGTTATGATGTGACTCATTTCCCTTGCATGTGTCTAACATGACTTACCACTTATTGTGTATTGGTTGTTAAGTTCCACCATGAACTTCTAACAAGTGTTAACTGGGAAGTGAGGAATCCGGTTGTCCGGTCATGCATGTAAGTTAAGAGTAGATATCTGAATCAGATTCGACTCTTATGTTGTTAAGATTGTTCTCCTTAATTTGGCGTTCGATCTCCCGCTAGCTTCCTCCAAAGCTTACCTATTCTGACTTATTATCGGTTTATTTGGGAACATGTGTTTGTGTGGTGTGTTCGGGTCACTAAATCCGAACCATCTGTGACTTAAGTTACTCGTTCGAATAACAGAACGGTAATGAGTGTGTGTAACGAGCTTAACATGAGGGTGAATCATTCTCTAGGCTCTTGTGTTATTTGACCCTTGTGGTTTGTTATTGTGGAACGAAGATCCACTGTGTATGTGATGTTATGCTGTGCACTATTGATGCTATGCCACATCTTATGTTATGTTATGTATAAAAATAAATGCCATGTTATCATGACAATTAGTTGCGCGTATCCCGGTAGCCGATGGGCTGCGCGTTAACCATACCAGCCAAGGGTTGCTGACCCCCTCGGGGGATCCATATTTCTTATACTGCAGGATGAGGATCGAAGAAGCGGAGTGGCTTTAGATCCTAGGATGCAGGTTTACTTTTGATTACTTTTGGATGATGGACCGGGATGCGCCTGTGCTCCCGTGGCGGTATATATTGGTTATGACAGTTTACAGTGACAGTATACAGTGAAGGATATATGTAAACACTCGGTATTTTGTTGATGTATATATGTGGTTGTTAGTTCTATGCTCGGGAGTCTGATCATCAGACCGGTACACTTGTATTTATTCAGCCTTGTTAACCACGTGGGTGGTTGACGGCGTTGTAGCACCATTCGTTTAGTTACTGTTTAGTTGTCTATATTCCGCTGCGATTTCAAGTAATGTGATGTGCGTAGTAGGGGTGTTACAAAAAGTGGTATCAAAGCGAAGTATCGCTCTGATGACTAGAATACCGAGCTTAGGAATATACCGAGTTAGGAAACCTAACTACAGTTACCTAAGTGATCAGTTATGGAAAGGTTAACCACTAACCAAGTGTGGAGATACCTTGTTGTCGGGAAACGTTTCAACCGTTGGAACCGATAAGTGTGTAAGCGTAATGCTAATAATGTTCATGTGAATTCAGATGTCAGGTAGACCGCGAGGTAGGGGCCGCGGAAGCGGTACTGGAGGTACGGATGACCAGGGCGAGAATACTACGGCCCAGGTCATGGCCGAAGCTGTAGCGGCCGCCGTAGCCCAAATGGTACCACAACTTGTAGCTGCGATTCAGCAGGGGCAAACGCCCGGAGTTCAACCACCACCACCACCGCCACGAGAGACCAACTGGGTCAAGGCATTGGCAGACTTGAGATCCCCTTCATTTCATGGGGAGACCGACCCACGTAAGCTGGAGGCGTACATCTCCGAGTTGGAGACCGCCTACGAGACCTTGGCTGTACCTGCAGAGGCTAAGGTCCGTCTTGCCGCTTACTACCTGAAGGGTTCGGCACAGAATTGGTGGAAGCTTGTGAGAGAGGACCGGATGGAAGATCCTCAGTTTGGATGGAGGGAGTACATAGCTCTACTGCGAGCCAAATACTACCCTGTGCACGTTCAAGAGGCCAAGCGCCTGGAGCTGGATAGTCTGAGGCAGGGGGACAAGGTGTCGGTTGATGAGTATTACACTGCATTCACCGGCCTTATCCACCTGTTACCGGACCTGGGATACTCGAACCGGGTGCTGGTAAACCGTTTTTACAACGGTCTCAGCCACCGTCTTCGCTATGGGATGGGGCCAGCTGAGTATACTACCTTGCAGGTAATTTAAATAAAGAGTGATGTGAATATGTGTAGTCTACAAGTGAGTATTAATGTGAGTTTGTGAGTATGTATTGCGGGGCATGACTGACATCCTAAATTCAGGAGTGCTATCATGCCGCTGCTAAGGTGGAGATCACCGTCCGTCTGAGGGACGAGGAGAATGCGCACAAGCGCAAGGCCACGAGCGAGGGCCAGAGTCCGCAGGGGTACGGGGGAGGAAAGAAGAAGAAGAAACCTTACCCCCAGCCCCAGAAGAGTCAGCACCAGGGTGACAAGGGCCAAGCCCAAACCACCACAGCTGAGGAGCCACTGAAGCTCACATATGCTTATGCGGCGAAACCCCTACGCTCTTACCCACCTAAGGGTAATTATTTAATCTTGTGTGATAAGTTGAAGTGTATGTTGATAAGTTGTGAGACAAGTATTGATGGTGTATTGTGATAGCAGCTAGCACGGGCTCTGGACCGGAGCGCCACTATTACTGTAAGTGGTGCAATGGAGACCACCCAGCAAGGACTGCAAGGGAAATGAAGGTGCAGTGTCATTACTGCGAGAAGTGGGGTCACACCGTGACTACGAGTGTTACCGGAACCCCAACAGCAAGAGTCAACAAGCCCAAGGGGCAGTGGAAGGGTAAGGCCACAGCAGCTATTGATGGCCCGAAGACGGCTAACCAGCCACCCACAGATCAGGGCACACTGATTCCCAGAAGGGAAGGGGTCGGGACCTAGCAAGGCCGCCCTGAATGGGTGGACCGGTCAGAGGCGCCAGGGCCCTCTTCTAGACCAGGTACTACGCCTAAACTGTTGAATGAAATAAGTGATTGCATACCGCATTTCATGCATGTGTGTATTAGTGAGTCCAAGTGTATTATCATGTGAGTAAAGAGTTAAAGTATAGTGTGAAAGTCACCTAATTAGATAATTCTAAACTTAAAGGAACCTTCATATATGTTATCCAATCCCACCCACACCAAACCCTGAAGAACCACCATCAACATCACCGACTTTCCAATGGAGCAATGTCAGGTTATCCAGCCAGGTATGATACTCTTAAATGGATACCTGACACCGGAAGCACAAGTCCATATCATCAGACGATGCGATGAACTAGGAGCTAAACCAGGAGGTTTCTACACACCCGAATACCCGAACGGATCAAGAATGCAATTGAAGATGATGTGCATGGGTAAGGACTGGAACCCTTACACCAAGTCATATCAAGAAGTGCGAGCTGAAGACGGAGCAACAGCACCAAGTATACCTGAGGAGTTCCATGCGGTCGTTAATCACACGCTGTGGGAATTGCTCAACAAGTTGAAACGGATTCAATTCCAGATGTGAAAACAGATTTGTGTATTGTGAACTTCTACCAGAAAGGTGGACGGTTAGGTTTACACCAAGATAAGGACGAGTCACCCGAGTCTCTAAGTAAAGGAGTACCCGTGGTGTCTTGGTCCATTGGTGATACCGCAGTGTTTGTGTATGGCGAGCAGAAGCGTGCTGATCTCGCAAGGAAGTTAATACTAAAGTCAGGAGATGTGTTAATCATGGGTGGGCAGTCAAGGATGCTATACCATGGCATCAGGAAGATCAAACTAATACCGCACCGTCGGTAGTGATCAATGCCACACACATGAAACCTGGACGTTTAAATTTGACCTTCAGACAGTTTTAAAGCCTTGTATAATGTGTAGTGTGTTAAGCCAGTATATGTTAAGGAAGTTACGTATGTGTTAAGTTATGTCAACCGTGTAAACCAACAATGTTGTAAAGAGAAGGTGTTAATGAATAAAGTGGAGTTATTGAAGTATATCAACCGTGTTGTTACCCAGTACTTATTAGTTTGCCAATGAATTAGGCTGTGCACTCGGAACGGGAGGTACACTGAGTGTCTGCAATGAGGCAGAAGCCGGCAAGAGCGGCACAATCCTCACCGGTACCTTTCCAGTCAATGGCGTGGACGCTTCGATCTTGTTCGACTCCGGAGCCTCACACACATTTATTTCGCTATCTTTTGCGAAGAGGCTGGGGTTAGACGGTGATGAGATGCCAGACTTTCTAGTCACTCTCCCGTCGAAAGAGCGGATCAGGTGCCCTGCTACCACCGAGATGCTGTTGTAAGAATCAGAGGTGAAGAGTTTCCGATCGACTTGATAGAGTTCGACGGACTTGATTTGATGTGATTGTCGAGATGAACTGGTTGGAGCGGTACAAGGGTAGAATCCTATGTGTCGAGCATCGACTGCTTCTTCGGAGTCCATCTGGGGTTACCATATCATACCGCCAGAGGCCCAGGGAGCCTTCGACACAAATCATCACACCGCCATGGCCATGTATCGTGATACGACGAGAGAGTGATGTATACCTCTGCTATGTCCAGGACATAGAGAGAGATCCAGAGTTTAGCCCAGATGTGCCGGTAGTGTCGGAGTTTCCTGATGTATTTCCTAAGGAACTACCGGGCATGCCGCCAGCACGAGAGGTTGAGTTTGAGATTGACTTAGTTCCGGGCACTGGACCCATTGCGAAAGCACCTTATCGTATGGCTCCAGCAGAGATGACAGAGCTCAAGGAGCAGCTGAGAGACCTACTTGACAAGGCTTTATCCGCCCTAGTGTTTCACCATGGGGAGCGCCGGTCCTCTTCGTGAAGAAGGACGTAGCCTCCGCCTGTGTATTGACTATCGGGAGCTGAATGCTGTTACGGTGAAGAACCGTTACCCTTTACCACGCATCGACGACCTATTTGATCAGTTGAGGGGAGCATCAGTATTCTCCAAGATAGATCTACGTTCCGGATACCATCAGATTGCCATCCGTGATAGTGATATCGAAAAGACAGCATTCAGAACTAGGTATGGGCATTATGAGTTCACAGTTATGCCTTTTGGCTTATCAAATGCACCAGCTAAGTTCATGGACTTAATGAACCGCTTGTTCCAAGATCAGTGGACAAGTCTGTGGTAGTCTTCATCGATGATATTCTTGTGTATTCGAAATCAAGAGGTGAGCACGAAAGCCACCTGAGAAATTGTTGTACAAACATTGAGGAGGAATCAGTTGTATGCAAAGTTTTCGAAATGTGAATTTTGGTTGAACCAAGTATCCTTTCTTGGACATGTGATTTCTGAGGCCGGGATGCTGTTGATCCGGCAAAGATAGATGCAGTGCGCACCTGGCCTAGGCCGAAGACAGTTACCGATATCAGGAGCTTCCTCGGTCTGGCAGGTTACTATAGGAGGTTTGTGAAGGACTTCTCCAGTGTCTCGAAGCCGATGACTTCCTTAATGAAGAAGGATGCACCATTCGAGTGGACAGTCGACTGTGAGAGTTCTTTCACGAGTCTCAAGGATGCTCTGACATCTGCACCAGTCCTGACTATACCAGACGGTCCAGATGGTTTTGAGGTCTACTGCGACGCATCAGGCAGAGGTATGGGTTGTGTATTGATGCAACACGGGAAGGTCGTAGCATACGCCTCCCGACAGCTGAAGAAGCATGAGGAGAACTACCCTACCCACGATCTGGAGTTGGGTGCCATTGTCTTCGCATTGAAGATATGGCGACATTACTTGTATGGGGTAAGTGTGACGATTTATTCTGACCACAAGAGTTTAAAGTACTTGTTCACTCAGAAGGAGTTGAACATGAGGCAAAGAAGGTGGGTTGAATTTCTGAATGACTACGATATTAATCTGCAATATAAAGAGGGTAAGGCAAATGTGGTAGCTGACGCATTGAGTTGCCGAGCACACTCTCTCCATTCACTAGTCTCTCATACTGGCTTGGTTGAAGAGGTGCGGAGTGCTCAGATGACGGATCAGTATATGGTGGAGATCAGGCAGAAGCTTATTGATGGCACATTCGAGGGTCAGAAGTACGACTTCAGACTCCACGATGATGACCTGATTAGGCTTAATGGTCGACTGTGTATACCCAGGAGTAGCGCTGAGTGTAAGGAGCGCATATTGAGTGAATCCCATTGTTCTACTACTTCGATTCACCCCGGAGCTTCGAAGATGTATAAGAGTATGAAAAGATATTTTTGGTGGACTGGAATGAAAAAAGATGTAAGTGATTATGTGTTGAGGTGTCTCACTTGCCAGAAGGTCAAGTTTGAGCACCGACGGCCTGGTGGTATGGTACAGCCAATGCCAGTGCCTGAGTGGAAGTTCCATGATATCTCCATGGACTTCGTAGTAGGACTTTCGCCTACAAGGGGAGGTCTGAATATGATATGGGTTGTTGTTGACCGACTGACCAAGGTGGCCCGATTCATTCGATGAAGGACACCTGGAAAGTGGCAAAACTGGCAGAACTCTTTGATAGAGAATTGTAAGACATCATGGTGTACCGAAAAATTGTATCTAACAGATACCAGATTCTTATCGAGATATTGGAAGTCTACACGAAGCATTGGGTACCGAACTGAAATTGAGTACAGCGTTTCACCCACAGACCGATGGTCAGAGTGAGCGCACCATTCAGACACTTGAGGATATGCTACGTGCTTGTGCACTTGACTTTCAGGCCAGCTGGATTGATAAGTTACATCTGATCGAGTTTAGTTACAACAACAGTTACCATGCTTCGATCAAGATGTCTCCCTTCCAGGCCTTGTACGGTAGACCATGCCGCACGCCATTATGCTGGGATGAGTCGAGTGAGACGGTCATTATAGGACCAGAGTATCTTGAACAAGTTCAGGCAGAAGTTCGCCAGATCCGGGCTAACATGAAGGCAGCTCAGGATAGACAGAAGTCGTACGCAGATGTGCGCAGACGTGACCTGGAGTTCGCCGTGGGCGATCAGGTATTTTTGAGAGTATCCCCCATGAAGGGAGTATTTTCGTTTTGGCCAGAAGGGCAAGTTGAGCCCAAAATATGTGGGGCCTTATGTTGTGACGGAGCGGATCGGCCCGGTAGCTTATAGACTTGATTTACCCCGCCGAGCTGGGCAAGGTACATGATGTATTTCATGTGTCCCAGTTGAAGAAGTATATGTCTCATCCGTCTCATATGCTTCAGCCTGAAAGGCTAACCTTAGAGCCGACCATGCGATCAGTGGAGACTCCGGTACGGATTCTGGATACTAAGACTCGAGACACTCGCCATAAGTCTGTGAGACTGGTGAAAGTTCTTTGGTCTAACCAGGACGTTGAGGAGGCCACTTGGGAGCTGGAAGATAAGATGAAGGCGAAGTACCCGTCATTGTTTACTTCTTAGTGCTTATGTGTATAGGGTACGGGGCGTACCCCCTTTAAGGGGGGTAGAGCCGTTTCGGTTATGTGTGTACGACGTGTATTTGAATACATCGTCTATGTTATGTTGTTTGTTACAGAGTGTTGTGTCTGAATGATGTGGATGATGTTGTATGGCCTTGTGTCCAATGTTATGTACCCGATGTTATGTTGTATGGACCTTGTGTCCAATGTTATGTAAGTGTGTTGTTAATGATGTATGGAAGTATTGTTTATAAGTATTCCCGTGTTCTAATATTTAGGATATGTGGAAGTATGAACTTTGAGGACAAAGTTCTTTTAAGGGGGGTAGATTGAAATACCCCAAACCTTAATATTGTTTAAACACCTAAATATGGTATATTAAGACTAAAGAGAGTCTTAGAAACATTAGTAAACAAATTTAAACAAAAAAACACAAGATGTGCTTTAAGGTCAATAAAGGCCAAAATGTGCTCTAAGCTTGGGGTAAGCTTGGTTAAGACCTAATGAACTTACCAAGATCTTATTATATGCTAATGAACATATTAAACCAATTACCAAAGAAAACCAAGCTTGAAAACAAGTTTAAACACAAAATGTGCTTTAAGGAGTCTTAAAGCACATTTTTGAAAAATTGTCTTGTAAATGAGTTTGTTTGAGTGCTAATGTCCATCATTACTCTTAATATATATGTGTACTATATAATATCACATTTGGATGTCTATATCAATGGGAAATCAAAATTTTCACTTCTATGTGCCTTGTTTTTATGAATAGTGATTTTTATAAGCTATTTTGTAACATATGTTTGTACAAGTAATTAATTGATAAATAAAGACTATATTACCCCTAAGTACTAATGGGGGCCGGTTTTTCTAAGTGTGGTGACTCACCACTCTCTTGTTATTTTGTTAAGTAAAGAAAGATGACTAACTAGGTACTATTTGCTTTATAAACTACAAATATCTTCTAAAAAGCAAACTTACCTCATTCTCTCATTTCCTTCTCATTTCACACGGTTCCATGCTCTTCTTCAACCTCTCTTCTTGCTCTCTCTCTCGGTAATACACACCACCACCATTAAACTCTAGCTTTGACCACTTGTAAAATCTAGCTCACTTAACCAAATCAAAAACAAACACCACCATTCTCTTCCTCTCATCAAGCTCTTCATTCCTATCTTCTCAAAACTTCAAGAGCCCCATTTCGGTGCCATGGAGTTCCACCATTGAAGGAGCTTGAGCTTGTATTTCTACATATTATTACTCTCCTTTGCTTCTAGGTAAGGAATCTCAAATAAAAACTACATTTCCTCCATGTTTTGTTGTGACCGAGAATACCCATTGAAGGTGCTCTTTATATGGCTTTGTTTTAGCTTCATTCCAACCTTTCATGGACTAGGTGGAGTCCTCTCTTGACATATATTCAAACTCTCTTCAAAGACCAAGGTAAAACAACTACATTAATGTTTTTGAAACAATGTAAAATTAGGGTTTATAATGAGATAAAGCTTAAAGCTTGAATACTCATTATGTTATTTGTATAATGTTTAGTAGTTGACAAGGAATCAAATACCTCACCGGTTTTATAAGGAAACAAGAAAGAAGTTGTTTGGAAAAGAGGTAAATCTACTAACCTAATGTTGTTTAAATGCCTTAGGAGAAATGAGCTTATAATGCTTGTTAAAACTACCTAAAGAGCAAATGGTGAATGACTTAGTAAAGTGTTCTCAAGAGACTAGTAAACGGCATATGTGTGTTGAGTGTATTTGCAGGTCAAAGGCAAATATATTGTGGAAATTCAGTGTTTAAGAGTTATGCACTTTAAGGGCCTAAGAGCCATGCATTTTAAGGGCCTAAGTGCCATGCAATTTAAATTAAGCACTATATTGTGATGTAGTGCTTTATGAGTGAAGTTTGTGTATAATAAGTGTTTGATGGGTTTTTAGTGTTCTTGGTGTTAATGGTGAGAACAATGTGCTTTGGTGTAACGAAATGCTAGGAGAACCTATGTCGAAATTTAGGAAATGCATAAGGAGTTCAAGATGTTTTAAAGGAATTTTGATGAACTAAGAAGTGCCTTAGAGTGTAACAAGGACTTAGGCATGATCTTGAGGTTTTAGTATGTACCAAAGTCATTTTGGACTTAGGTAAAGACTTAGGCAAACTTTGGTAAAATAAGGAGAAAGTGTGAACTTGAAAAAGGATTTCAAGAATGACATAAGGAGTTGATGGTAAGAAATGATGCTTGAAAGATGATGTTAAAATGAAGAGAAAGTATTTTGAGATAGTAGTTATCATAGGTATGAAACACCACTTGGAGACTAGGAGAAAACATTTTAAGTGTTAGGAAATTTGTGAAGATATAAGTAAAGGCTTAAGGAATTAGAAATGAGTTTTATGAGTGTTTAAGGATGTCTTAAGGTGTGTTTGAAGTGCCCAAATGAGGTTAGGGGGTACTAGGTTATAAGGGGTGAAGTTTGGAGTTGAATGTGAAAAGGAAAACAAGGGTCTGGGCCAGACCGAACTTGCGACCGAACTTACAAGGTCGGTCGAGCCCAGATTACCCTATGGGAATTGGCTTCTGGAATGGACCGACCTTGGGGACCGGACTTGCAAGGTCGGTCGGGCTTGTATTTTGGGTACGGATTGAGTTACTGGAATCGACCGAACATGGGACCGGACTTGGCAAGTTCGGTCGGGCTAAATTTTCAAAGGGAAGAAACTCTCGGGAATAGACAAACATGCGACCGAACTTACAAGGTCGGTCGGAGTAGAAAATTTTGACGAAAATGTGTTCTGGAATCGACCGAACTTGGGTAAGTTCGGTCGGTAAGGTCGGTCGGACCTAAACTTGTAAAAAAAACAGAAAAGAATGTGACTTATGTAGTTAACCCTAGGGTGTATAATGAAGGTAACCTAGGGTAAGATTGACATTAAAACATGTCATACAATCATGTTCAATACTTAGTGAGTTTGAAGTTAAATAAATAATTAACCGACGTTATTAACTATGTATAGGAGTGACCTACGGAGGAAATCAATCGAGGCAAGGACCAAGGTATGGTTTTCTTGCAGTCTGTTGTCTACCGGTTTACACCGGCTTGTGTGTTGTATGTTTTTCTGTGTGTTTATGACGTTATAAGACCTAAACGTGTAATGAGTTTACAGTTGTTCATATTATTGTGTTGTTATGATGTGACTCATTTCCCTTGCGTGTGTCTAACATGACTTACCACTTATTGTGTATTGGTTGTTAAGTTCCACCATGAACTTCTAACAAGTGTTAACTGGGAAGTGAGGAATCCAGTTGTCCGGTCATGCATGTAAGTTAAGAGTAGATATCTGAATCAGATTCGACTCTTATGTTGTTAAGATTGTTCTCCTTAATTTGGCGTTCGATCTCCCGCTAGCTTCCTCCAAAGCTTACCTATTCTGACTTATGATCGGTTTAGTGGGAACATGTGTTTGTGTGGTGTGTTCGGTCACTAAATCCGAACCATCTGTGACTTAAGTTACTCGTTCGAATAACAGAACGGTAATGAGTGTGTGTAACGAGCTTAACATGAGGGTGAATCATTCTCTAGGCTCTTGTGTTATTTGACCCTTGTGGTTTGTTATTGTGGAACGAAGATCCACTGTGTATGTGATGTTATGCTGTGCACTATTGATGCTATGCCACATCTTATGTTATGTTATGTATAAAAATAAATGCCATGTTATCATGACAATTACTTGCGCGTATCCCGGTAGCCGATGGGCTGCGCGTTAACCGTACCAGCCAAGGGTTGCTGACCCCCTCGGGGGATCCATATTTCTTATACTGCAGGATGAGGATCGAAGAAGCGGAGTGGCTTTAGATCCTAGGATGCAGGTTTACTTTTGATTACTTTTGGATGATGGCCCGGGATGCGCCTGTGCTCCCGTGGCGGTATATATTGGTTATGACAGTTTACAGTGACAGTATACAGTGAAGGATATATGTAAACACTCGGTATTTTGTTGATGTATATATGTGGTTATTAGTTCTATGCTCGGGAGTCTGATCATCAGACCGGTACACTTGTATTTATTCAGCCTTGTTAACCACGTGGGTGGTTGACGGCGTTGTAGCACCATTCGTTTAGTTACTGTTTAGTTGTCTATATTCCGCTGCGATTTCAAGTAATGTGATGTGCGTAGTAGGGGTGTTACAAAGGGGCTCAGCACCTTTGCTGGTATGGTAATCCCGCAGCCCACATGCTACCGGGCCACGCACAACTAATTGTCGTCTAGCATGCGATTGATTATATTTAAATCATGCATGCAACTGTAAACACACAACACATAATCATTTCGCCTCAACGGGCTCAACAAACGGATAATATATCCTTACTTGATAAGTCACTCATGGTATTCATTATCCCTAGAGTGTTCCTCCTCTAATGGAGCTACTTCCTTAACAGACGACACTTACCCTTAAGTCGGGTTATCCTTAAACGCCTCTTATCACAAACTGGGATTCATATCCATGATCCACATACTCCACATTTTACAACATATAACATACACTACATAACAACACTTTGCACGTTTCAACGTGCATATCATAACATCGCAATAGATATTGCATCGCAACAAAAATACATAACATAACGGGAATGGTTCTCTTAGGAACCGACCCAAACATTGTTAATACACTGGTGAGCCTAGAGAATGTTGCCAGTCTCATGATAAGCTCGTTACATAACTCGTTACCATCTCGTTAAATGAACATCCGTTCACAAGGTGTCTCGGATATAGTGATCCAAGCACACCGAACAAACATAACATAGTATGCCCCTGTGGCCCGACGTGAGTCAGTAATAGCCTTGGTTAAACTAAAGGGAAGGTTGGGAACCAAATTGGAAAACAACCATAACATACAGAGAGGATCGAACCTGCTATGACAACGACCCCCATACTCACACGCGTGGCCGGAACAGACCGGACTCCTCACTTCCCCCGTTAGCACTTGTCAGAAGTTCATCATTGAACTTAGTTAAACAATCACAGCATTGGGTTCAGTCTTGTTAGACACACACAAGGGAAAGGAGAGTCATACTTTCACACACAAACATCACACACAAACATCACATAACTAACTCACGCATAGCCGTGGTTAGAACGTTCCTTAGGTCGGACGTTATCACCGGATACCGTTCTCTTACGTTTACCTAATAGTGGTGAACTAGCCCTTCAAGCGCATTTGAGGTTACCGGTATCAGCACGTAAATACAACAACAATAACGACTGTAAACTCGTTTCATGATTTATCTTATAACGTGGCAAACACACAGAAAAACACATTGGCATACAAGCCGGTGTAATCCGGTAGGACACAGGTTGCAAGAAAACCATACCTGTCACCGGAGTCCACTTTACCACGTCCACTTATGTTCCTCGAGCAATTCTCGAACAACTGATAACATTACATATACTTTTATTAACATCGAGGTTGCATGATTATTTAATGTCTAATGCTTATAATTTTTCCCCGTTAGTTTAGTTACATAACTTCACTTTTTAACTTGTTTTACTTTCACATTTTATTACAACTTTTCACCCACTTAATTGTCATTAAAACTCACCTAACATGTCCTTAACAACCTCATAACATCATTAACCATCAATCCCCATCATTACACATCATTTCCATACCTTAAACAATGTTTTTGGTCCATACAGTGCCTTGTCCGAACTTGTGTCCGGACTTCCCAAGTTCGGACACTGTTCGTGACTCTATGGGTGCAAACTGGTGAATGTCTGAACTTGCGTCCGGACTTCCCAAGTTCGGACGCTGTTCGAGGCCAAACCAGAGAAATAAATAGGTGTGTCCGAACTCCCCATGTTCGGACGGTAGTTCGGACGCTGTTCGAAGATCAGAATATTCACGCGCACACAGGCACGTCCGAACGTCCACATTCGGACGGTAGTTCGGACAGCCAAGAACTTCACTTTCCAAGTTTTGTTTCAACTATTCTCTTCATCCATTGACTACCCAAGATTCATACATGAACTTAGGCATATTCTAATACTAGAATATCACTTTGATTCACCTTAAAACATTGTCCAACTTGTTACTCAATCTCTCTTATCAAATCTCTTAACACTTGTAACATTTCCTTTTGGTTTTCCAAGTGGTGTTTCACCTTAAATGACCACTACACTAAAATGCTTCCTCACCTTCATAACATCATCTCCCAAGCATCTCCTATTACTAACCAAATCCTCTTTTCACAACTTCTTGAATTCCTTTCTCAAAACCTTACCTAAACATCATTCCCCTCCTTATTCATCAACATTACCTAAACCTTAAACAAACTTCTCCAAGACTTTATTACATCCTAAAACACTCATTGAATTCCTAGAACTTCCAAGACAATACCAAAGTCCTTGTAGCACTTTAGAACACCTTAAAAACATGTTTTCTTCCTTAGTAAAACATTTATCCTTTCCTAACATATCCTAGTTCACCAAAGTTCATTTAAGCACTTACAACTCCTTATACATTATACAAATTTTGCCATGGGTTCTCTTAGCACACCATCATTCCAAAACTCATAGTTTTCACCATTAGACATTCAAGAACACCTAAATCCATCAAGAACACTATCACACACAAAACTTCACCAAATTTACACTACATCACAATATAGTGCATAATTAAAATTGCTTGGCACTTAGGCCCTTAGATAACATGGCTCTTAGGCCCTTAAATTGCTTAAACCTTAAACACTGAATTTCCACAATATATATGCCTTTGACCTGCAAATACATACAACAAGACATATGTTCTTTTACTAGTCTCTTGAGAACACTTTACTAAGTCATTCACCATTTGCTCTTTAGGTGGTTTTAACAAGCATTATAAGCTTTCTCCTAAGGCATCAAACAACATTAGGTTAGTATATTTACCTCTTTTCCAAACAACTTCTTTCTTGTTTCCTTACAAAACCGGTAAAGTATTTGATTCTTTGTCAACTACTACACAATATACAAACATTGAAATGAGTATACAAGCTTTAAGCTTCATCTCATTGTAAACCCTAGGTTTACATTGTTTCAAAAACATTAATGTAGTTGTTTTACCTTGATCTTTGAAGAGAGTTTGAATATCTATGAAGAGAGGACTCCACCTAGTCCATGAAAGGTTGGAATGAAGCTAGAACAAAGTCACACAAAGAGCTCCATCAATGTACATTTTCGGTCAAGGCAAAAACATGAAGGAAACTTGATTTTTCTTTGAGATTCCTTACCTAGAAGCAAAGGAGATCAATAATATGTAGAAAGACAAGCTCAAGCTCCTTCAATGGTGGAACTCTATGGCACCGAAATGGGGCTCTTGAAGTTTTGAGAAGATAGAAATGAAGAGCTTGATGAGAGGAAGAGATTGGTGGTGTTTGTTTTTGATTTGGACAAGTGAGCTAGATTTTACAAGGGGTCAAAGCTAGAGTTTTAATGGTGGTGGTGAATATTACCGTGAGAGAGCAGCAAGAAGGAAGGAGATGGAGTTTGGAACCGTGTGAAATGGAGGAGGAAATGAGAATGAAGATAGAATTTGCTTTAAGAAGATATTTGTTCTTAAAAAGTAAATAGTAACTAACTAGTCACCTTATTTATTTAACATGTTAACAAGTGAGTGGTGAGTCACCACACTTAAGAAACCGGCCCCCCCTTTATTACATAAGGGTATTTTAGTCTTTATTTGTCAATTAATTACTTAAGATAACATATGTTACAAAATAGCTTATAAAATCACTATTCATAAAACAAGGCACATAGAAGTGAAATTTTTATTTCCTATTGATGTAGCCATCCAAATGTGATACTATATAGTACACATATATATTTAAGAGTAATGATGGACATTTAGCCACTCAAAACTCATTTACAAGACAATTTTTCAAAAATGTGCTTTAAGACTCCTTAACGCACTTTTTGTGTCTTAACTTGTTTTCAAGCTTGGTTTTCTTTGGTAATTGATTTAATATGTTCATTAACATATTTTTAAGATATAGGTATGACCATTAGGTCTTATACAAATTTATCCCAACCTTAGAGCACTCTTTAGCCCATATTGACCTTAAGGTATTTATTTATGTTTTGTTTGGTTCCAATGTCTACCAAGGTTTCCTAAGGACTTAATTAGCCTTATAAAATCATAACTAAATGTTACTAAGTCTTGGTAAGCTCCTTGGGTCCTAACCAAGTTCGCACAAGCTTAGAGCATGTTTTTGCTCAAACCGTGTCTTAGTGTTTTATTGTGTTTTACCATGGTTTAAATGGTTCATTGATGTATCTAAGGCACTTTTTAGCCTTTATATACCATAGATTAGTATTTAAACAATATATCAGGGTTTGGGGTATTTCAATCTTCCCCCCTTAAAAGAACTTCGTCCTCGAAGTTTACACTTCCCTCACATCTTGGATTAGAATACGGGGATTACTTATAGAAATAAAACTTCCATAACCAAACACACTTTACATCACATCACAACCTCAGACTTAATGGTCCGGGCAACACATTCACATCCATACATAACATAACATATTCACTTGATAACCTCGGGCTCAATGGTCCGGGTATCTTAACAACATTTACACATACATAACAACCCTTAGACTCTCTGGTCTTGGGTAACATAACAACATTTAGACACATAGGTCTATGTAACACAACACATTTAGACTCATAGGTCTTAATAGCATACACTTTAGGAACTCAAGGTCAAAATAACATTTATTACACATACCACACAACACGTCATAGCATGTATAGCAATCAAAAATATCTTTGATATACACTGTTATCCCGCAGAACCCGGTCGCGATGGACACCTTCCGTCCCCGTGCCTTTGGGAGATCAAAACAATCACTTAAATTTGAAATTTTTCCTTGTGAGGTTAAGTAAGAAAACTTTAATTTTGTAAAGTATCTATCGACGTTTTATAAATACCAATTCAAAATCCTTTTGAAAACACACACAACTCCAAGTCCAACTTATGCTTTTTGCTTCTTTTCCTAGCGTGGTTATTTGTGACCACTTAAGGGGAGCTTCAAGAATCATTCAACCCTAATGTGATCAGCATCAGTGTCGAACTATCCTTCCACTCCAATTTGTGTTCAGCTTCCCTTGATCACATGCAAATCAAGTTCCACCTCCCACTTCATTTTCAAGCATCAAATAAATCACTCATTTCCAATTTTCTATCTTTTTAATCATTCTAGTCATGATCATAACATTTCCAAGGGATAGAACTTCGTCTATCAGTTATTTCCATTCACTTTAATGTTGTTACCTATCACTAGGTTCTATGTCAGTTTCGTATTCTTTCATGAATCACTATATAGTATATATACATATATATTTTATCAAAATACAACACACCATTTCACATTTATACACTGTCGGGGTTTTAGTTCCCCAGGAGTTTCTCTACTCCCCACTTGTACCATCACACACAACTGTTGATAAATCAACACACTTATCACAATGGTATTCGCATCTTCTGTGCGCAATTACCACAATTACACCATGAATGAAAGCGTATGTTTACGTAACACACACACCAATCATCAAAACAAATTATTCTATGCTATGCACAACATAAATCACGTACACTTGTACGGTAATATACACTAAGTGGTTTTGCGCTCTACCCCCCTTAAAAGGGATTACGCCCACGTAATCAATCACTAAACATTGGCTTAAAATGTTCTGCCATCGTGAAGTGTTTTAACTTCCACGCGGTCTATTACACAATGGATTCTGATTAGAGGATCTTAACCATATTAGCGGTTTAGTTCCTAAACCAAGAATTCTCATTGGAGTTTGCTTTAACTCTTAACTGGTTTCGGTTCTGGCCTGTGAGGCTTCTAGGCATTAATAATTAGCCATTCACTCATGTTTACCATGCACATTCAACACTTGAATTACTGGCTCACTAGTTTCTGCTGCGAAACTCCAATAATTGTAGAGCTTAATTTCCCCATTTGTTATTCTTACTGTATTGTACATCCCCAATTGTCACCTTCATCTTGGTAACAATGGTTTCTCAACCGACGCGTGGTATCTCTTACCGTTAGCGAATTCGGTGAGCTATAAACTTTCTATCTACTTCCATAACGATTTACAATGTATACAGCTATGTATTTCACAATGATTGACTTGTTCCCTTCCGACTTACTGTCGGTTGAGATTGAGCTACTACCTAGTGTGTAGTGCTCTCTCAGCTATACAACATTTGGGGTATATTCCATACCGATATTTGGCAGTTAGTGCTACTGTAGTCACTTACTGTTAATCATGTCTCCACATTCGGTTTTGTACAAGTACTCCTTTATTGGTGCGGTCTTGCATTCCCTATGCATCGGCCGTTATAGCATTATTGCTCCACAATTAACATGTTCCCAATTCCTAGCTATCCCACTTGATCATTACTGTGCAAGTGCAATACCAAAACACTCAGTCATACAGAGTGCAGAGGCGTAAACTCTTGACAGTAAATCCCTTATGCGATTCGCCATGGAATTCACACTGAGTTCCTCATCACATAGTACCTACCACTGGCTTATTGCCCAGTCTGTTTAACATCACTTATCTTGCATCTCCACTGAGTTTAACTCTTAACTGGTTTTATCTGCCACATTATCGTTTAACAATACTTATACAACGGTCGCTTGCTGCGCACCGTGCTCTTACTCCTTGTATAACATCAGCTTATATCGTATTTACTGCCACATTAACTTCCACATGTGTACTCACATCATTCGTGTTATGGTTCGTCCTTTATTTGGATGACTACTGTATGCTCCTTGAGCATTGATCATTCGAGTCACAAGCCGGCATTATTCAGCTCGGTGCTTCACTTTATACACATACTACTAAGCTAACTGCTCTCTTTCAATAATAACATCGTCCATCCTTAACATATTTCTTGAACTTGATTTACATAACTACCGCTCCTGCGGTCTCACAATATCGAGGGGTATCCCCACTCTTAATGCAGTGGTTCGTTCTCCACTCTATTCACTTATATAACATAAACTTTTGCAGTCAATCTAATTTTCATAACACATTTTATTTGTGGCTTATAAGCCTTACTGCCTTGAGCTGCGCTCATTGTAGGCTGTCCACACATATGTACTTCTCTGTACAACATTACATGGTTTGGATATTATATTGAGCTCCATGACAAGGTCGTGGCATTCCGTTTCCTCTCATGGGATGCCCCTTAGGTTTGTCAGTCCGTCTCCTGACAACTTATGTCTAAACTGGGTGTTAGTTTCAACCCTTGTGTTTCTGTCACGCCATTTCGTGCAACAATTACTGATGCGAACACCCTTTAAGGATTGCTCCTGGGTGTTACTAAGTTATGCCTTTACATTTAGTTCACACTTATTGGTACATTCAGTTAGCCATGCCTTTTTGCGTTCTTAACTGGTTATTATCTTCTTCTGTGAAGATCAACATTTCTTGATAGTTTCATCCCGTTCATTGCACATTAATGTGTCCACATTAGGCATTTGCTTGCCATGTACAGGCTGGGTCACCGTTCCAGCTATTATGTTTATCCCTGAGGATCCTTAGGACATATACGATGTCTTTACATTACAGTTAGTGTACTTCACACCTCCTGACTCTACTAAACATTTCCTTGAAATGAATTCACTAATCCTTTTAATCTCGTTAACTTGATTAGGTTCTTTTGTTTCAACCATTCCTTGCAATCCTTAGCTCTTGTTTGATTTATACTGCTGACCGTAGACGGAGTCGACTACTTCCCGTGTTTTGGACTCCACTCGTATACATATGTGGGGTACCATACTGATCTTGCTACTTACCCACTAATCCATAAGTAGGTCTGTCAGGCCCACAAGCCCCTATCGGAGTGCGGTCGTCCCACAATTCAGTTGGTACACTCGTAGTGTCCGTCACACGCCTAGGTGAAGTATTCTGTTGTCAACTCCCTTATATTGTCCCGTGACAATATTCATTCCTTGCTTCCCGAACTTAATCGAGGGAAAGTTTATCCACTGTTGTATCTTTATCAACTGCCCTTGGTTTTACTGGTTTGGTTTAAAAGAAGGTTGGAAAGAAGTGTTGGTTTGAAAGAAAATTTTGTTTTGAAAGAAAGAGTTTGGATAAATCTGGGTTTGAAAGAAAATTTTTCATGGTTTCACAACATCTTCTTACCTTGACCAAGTCTAGCTTCTTGCTGACTGGTATACTTACAATTACAGGGGTTAGGCTAGCAGACCCTTCCACTGTTATGACGATCACATTTAACTTTATGGTACTTTACCAAGTACTTTGTAGTGGTTACAAATTTTTTCCGAACAGCCCCGTTACAGCAGCACTTGCTATGGCAAGTGCGCCATGCTAACTGGCTATCGGTTCAACACATACCGGTTGTGGTATTGTTTTCACCCGTGCTGTCATCAGTGGCCTTGTTGGCCCTCACTGATCTTACTGTCTTGATAATAACTCCTCTAGGTGACTTCTCACTGTCTTCACATGACGATCATCAACTAGGGTGTTTCCCATTCTGGGAGACCCCTTTTTCTTAGTATTGTATACTCTTTGCAGCCCGTTCCACGTATTTGGGCACTACGGTGTAGTTCCCTTGTCGGTTGGTATACCGTTGGTGTATTATTCATCAACTGTGGTCCCGTAGACACTCGTCTCGGGTTTCACTAATCCACTTCTTGCCTGTTGCACGGTCGGTGCGTTGCAAGCTGGTTATCCTCGACTGCTCGGCATGTCGACCCAGGTTGCCGGAAATTCTATTCTCTTATACACAAGATTCTTCATTCTTCGCTATTAAATGCGGTTAACATTGTTCAGATGGCAACCGTCTCCGGATTCCCAGTTTTCGGGATCTACCGTATGACAGGTTCTCCGTACCCTTAAAGGTATTTAATAACAGCCAGATCGGGTATTCCCGAGTAAGAGTGGACTTCCATCTCTCTGGCGTTGTTTCCCAAGTTACAAAACAGGGATTGTGGAGGGCGGGAAGGATGTAGTAGGTTTCCAGTACACACTGGTAATACCTAACTAGCGTATCTCTCACGCTATCACTCAACCCTTAACCCAAAGTACTAAATCCTAACTCGGTACTTCCTAAGCTCGGTAATTCAGTCATCAGAGCGATACTTCGCTCTGATACCACTTTTTGTAACACCCCATCCAACAACAAATACATAACAACAATCTGCAGCGGAATACACACCTCATCAAATAACTTAACTCGTTGGTGTTACACGCCGTTAACCACCCACGTGGCTAACAAGGCTAATACACATACATTGTACCGGTCTGATGGGCTAAATTCCCGAGCGACTACACATTACTATCCCTTTCCATTAACAACAACAACAACATACACCTTTCAACTATACCGAGTATTTATAAACTGATGCCGACAACAATTTCGGTCTTACTACACCTACTGTATATATACACTTAAATGATTACCCATGTACAATGTCTACCCCGTCCTACTCTCGAACGGCTTCCAGCTCTCTGTACCTGAAATAGAAAAAAAGAGAAAGGGTGGCCCCCAGGGGCTCAACACCTTTGCTGGTATGGTAATCCCGCAGCCCACATGCTACCGGGCCACGCACAACTAATTGTCGTCTTAGCATGCGATTGATTATATTTAAATCATGCATGCAACTGTAAACACACAACACATAATCATTTCGCCTCAACGGGCTCAACAACGGATAATATATCCTTACTTGATAAGTCACTCATGGTATTCATTATCCCTAGAGTGTTCCTCCTCTAATGGAGCTACTTCCTTAATAGACGACACTACCCCTTAAGTCGGGTTATCCTTAAACGCCTCTTATCACAAACTGGGATTCATATCCATGATCCACATACTCCACATTTTACAACATATAACATACACTACATAACACACATAACAACACTTTGCACGTTTCAACGTGCATATCATAACATCGCAATAGATATTGCATCGCAACAAAAATACATAACATAACGGGAATGGTTCTCTTAGGAACCGACCCAAACATTGTTAATACACTGGTGAGCCTAGAGAATGTTGCTAGTCTCATGATAAGCTCGTTACATAACTCGTTACCATCTCGTTAAATGAACGGATAACTTAGCACAAGGTGTCTTGGATATAGTGATCCAAGCACACCGAACAAACATAACATAGTATGCCCCTGTGGCCCGACGTGAGTCAGTAATAGCCTTGGTTAAACTAAAGGGAAGGTTGGGAACCAAATTGGAAAACAACCATAACATACAGAGAGGATTGAACCTGCTATGACAACGCCCCCATACTCACACGCGTGGCCGGAGCAGACCGGACTCCTCACTTCCCCCGTTAGCACTTGTCAGAAGTTCATCATTGAACTTAGTTAAACAATCACAACATTGGGTTCAGTCTTGTTAGACACACACAAGGGAAAGAGAGTCATACTTTCACACACAAACATCACACACAAACATCACATAACTAACTCACGCATAGCCGTGGTTAGAACGTTCCTTAGGTCGGACGTTATCACCGGATACTGTTCTCTTACGTTTACCTAATAGTGGTGAACTAGCCCTTCAAGCGCATTTGAGGTTACCGGTATCGGCACGTAAACATACAACAACAATAACGACTGTAAACTCGTTTCATGATTTATCTTATAACGTGGCAAACACACAGAAAAACACATTGGCATACAAGCCGGTGTAATCCGGTAGGACACAGGTTGCAAGAAAACCATACCTGTCACCGGAGTCCACTTTACCACGTCCACTTATGTTCCTCGCAATTCTCGAACAACTGATAACATTACATATACTTTTATTAACATCGGGGTTGCATGATTATTTAATGTCTAATGCTTATAATTTTTCCCCGTTAGTTAGTTACATAACTTCACTTTTTAACTTGTTTTACTTTCACATTTTATTACAACTTTTCACCCACTTAATTGTCATTAAAACTCACCTAACATGTCCTTAACAACCTCATAACATCATTAACCATCAATCCCCATCATTACACATCATTTCCATACCTTAAACAATGTTTTTGGTCCATACAGCGCCTTGTCCGAACTTGTGTCCGGACTTCCCAAGTTCGGACACCGTTCGTGACTCTATGGGTGCAAACTGGTGAATGTCCGAACTTGCGTCCGGACTTCCCAAGTCGAAGTTCGCTGTTTCGAGGCCAAACCAGAAATAAATAGGTGTGTCCGAACTTCCCATGTTCGGACGGTAGTTCGGACGCTGTTCGAAGATCAGAATATTCACGCGCACACAGGCACGTCCGAACGTCCACATTCGGACGGTAGTTCGGACAGCCAAGAACTTCACTTTCCAAGTTTTGTTTCATCTATTCACTTCATCCATTGACTACCCAAGCTTCATACATGAACTTAGGCATATTCTAATACTAGAATATCACTTTGATTCACCTTAAAACATTGTCCAACTTGTTACTCAATCTTCTTATCAAATCTCTTAACACTTGTAACATTTCCTTTTGGTTTTCCAAGTGGTGTTTCACCTTAAATGACCACTACACTAAAATGCTTCCTCACCTTCATAACATCATCTCCCAAGCATCTCCTCTTACTAACCAAATCCTCTTTTCACAACTTCTTGAATTCCTTTCTCAAAACCTTACCTAAACATCATTCCTTCCTTATTCATCAACATTACCTAAACCTTAAACAACTTCTCCAAGACTTTATTACATCCTAAAACACTCATTGACTCCTAGAACTTCCAAGACAATACCAAAGTCCTTGTAGCACTTTAGAACACCTTAAAAACATGTTTTCTTCCTTAGTAAAACATTTATCCTTTCCTAACATATCCTAGTTCACCAAAGTTCATTTAAGCACTTACAACTCCTTATACATTATACAAATTTTGCCATGGTTTCTCTTAGCACACCATCATTCCAAACTCATAGTTTTCACCATTAGACATTCAAGAACACCTAAATCCATCACAAGAACACTATCACACACAAAATTCACCAATTTACACTCTCACAATATAGTGGCATAATTTAAAATTTTTGGCACTTAGGCCCTTAGATAAGACATGGCTCTTAGGCCCTTAAATTGCTTAAACCTTAAACACTGAATTTCCACAATATATATGCCTTTGACCTGTAAATACATACAACAAGACATATGTTCTTTTACTAGTCTCTTGAGAACACTTTACTAAGTCATTCACCATTTGCTCTTTAGGTGGTTTTAACAAGCATTATAAGCTCATTTCTCCTAAGGCATCAAACAACATTAGGTTAGTATATTTACCTCTTTTCCAAACAACTTCTTTCTTGTTTCCTTACAAAACCGGTAAAGTATTTGATTCTTTGTCAACTACTACACAATATACAAACATTGAAATGAGTATACAAGCTTTAAGCTTCATCTCATTGTAAACCCTAGGTTTACATTGTTTCAAAAACATTAATGTAGTTGTTTTACCTTGATCTTTGAAGAGAGTTTGAATATCTATGAAGAGAGGACTCCACCTAGTCCATGAAAGGTTGGAATGAAGCTAGAACAAAGTCACACAAAGAGCTCCATCAATGTACATTTTCGGTCAAGGCAAAAACATGAAGGAAACTTGATTTTTCTTTGAGATTCCTTACCTAGAAGCAAAGGAGATCAATAATATGTAGAAAGACAAGCTCAAGCTCCTTCAATGGTGGAACTCCATGGCACCGAAATGGGGCTCTTGAAGTTTTGAGAAGATAGAAATGAAGAGCTTGATGAGAGGAAGAGATTGGTGGTGTTTGTTTTTGATTTGGACAAGTGAGCTAGATTTTACAAGGGTCAAAGCTAGAGTTTTAATGGTGGTGGTGAATATTACCGTGAGAGAGCATCAAGAAGGAAGGAGATGGAGTTTGGAACCGTGTGAAATGGAGGAGGGAAATGAGAATGAAGATAGAATTTGCTTTAAGAAGATATTTGTTCTTAAAAAGTAAATAGTAACTAAACTAGTCACCTTATTTATTTAACATGTTAACAAGTGAGTGGTGAGTCACACACTTAAGAAACCGCCCCCCCCCCCCCTTTATTACATAAGGGTATTTTAGTCTTTATTTGTCAATTAATTACTTAAGATAACATATGTTACAAAATAGCTTATTAAAATCACTATTCATAAAAACAAGGCACATAGAAGTGAAATTTTTGATTTCCTATTGATGTAGCCATCCAAATGTGATACTATATAGTACACATATATATTTAAGAGTAATGATGGACATTTAGCCACTCAAAACTCATTTACAAGACAATTTTTCAAAAATGTGCTTTAAGACTCCTTAAAGCACTTTTTGTGTCTTAACTTGTTTTCAAGCTTGGTTTTCTTTGGTAATTGATTTAATATGTTCATTAACATATTTTTAAGATATAGGTATGACCATTAGGTCTTATACAAATTTATCCCAACCTTAGAGCACTCTTTAGCCCATATTGACCTTAAGGTATTTATTTATGTTTTGTTTGGTTCCAATGTCTACCAAGGTTTCCTAAGGACTTAATTAGCCTTATAAAATCATAACTAAATGTTACTAAGTCTTGGTAGGCTCCTTGGGTCCTAACCAAGTTCGCACAAGCTTAGAGCATGTTTTTGCTCAAACCGTGTCTTAGTGTTTTATTGTGTTTTACCATGGTTTAAATGGTTCATTGATGTCTCTAAGGCACTTTTTAGCCTTTATATACCATAGATTAGTATTTAAACATATATCAGGGTTTGGGGTATTTCAGAAATAGTTCCTTTCTGTTTCTGAATTGTCATTTTTCTTTGCTTCTTTTCAATAACTTGTGCATTAACTTTCGCATTTAATTCGACTTCAAATTGAGAATCTTTGATCACTAACAGATTGGAAATCTTTCAGGCTACACACCCATAATTTTTTAGCTGAAAACACCTTCGGGAACCACCAGATAACCCCTGTCCGTGGGTTGTCCGAGACCTCAGACCTATGGTCCGGGACCACGGACACCCACGGACGGCGGCGGGGATTTTAATTTTTCAATAAGCTTAGGTTTTTCTAAACAATGTCCGGGCCCACGGACAGCTTGTCCGTGGCCCTGGACTTTTCAAAATTTCATTTTCTGTTTAATTCCACTTTTATTTCCACATATTAACTAGAGTTCGTGGGTACAGACACTAGGTCCGTGGCCACGGACAGAAACAAAATTTGACCTAATTCTGCCTTTGAAACCCTAGTTAGGTTTTTTTAATTTCCACTTTTATTTTCTGTCAAAAAACGCTAAAAAACATAAAAAAAAACAGAAGCTCGCTCACTTAGGTTAAAACGACTTCGTAATAAGCCGTAAATAAACTAAGTAGAGGAAAAACAACTTCAAGGGGCAATGAAAGTAATTGAACCCTAAATAAGTCGAATATCAAGCCCTCGAACCCGAACTCTCCTTTCCTAATTTAATCTAGGTAAAAATTAGGTGGCGTCTCATAATAGGTTCCAGTGAGCTAGCTTAGGTATAATAATTAATGTTATATGACGTAGTTATTAATCTTAGGTTATAAGTGGACCTAAAACCCGACTAGTTCCTAATCAACTTAATCAACATAAGATAGGGTTTAAAATCGAGGCTCATAGAATGGTGACTCTGCTGGGGACAAATTCTTAATATTAACTTGTCTAATTTTAAGAAAGAGGGCTTAACTCGAAAAATTGTTTATTTATGGCTTTATTACTTTGTTTGTTTACTTTCGTGCACACTTTAATTTTCTGCACACTTGTATCTTATGAGAGCGAGGGTCCACGCAAACCAATTTCAGCCCGGGACCCGTTTGAGGGTCCCCTGTCAGGGACTCACACCTTTTAGGTGATGTGAGTAAGTGGGGGAAAGAGGAGGGTGTCGTCTAACCACACCCCCTTGATACCTGGGCCTTAGCCCCAAGCATTTTCCTGGCAGTGCCCTTACCTAGCCCATTGTGTGGTCAGTCAAAGACCCGACCATAGACGCACACCTTCAGGTGATGTGAAAAGAGTGGGGAAGCCCAAAGAGAATAACGTACAAGCCCTATTCCTTTGTGGTGACCTGGGCCCATGCCCCAAGCACCTCTCCAGATCTATCCGTACCCAGTTTGATTTAAACGTCTAGTGAGGACATGTTGAATTTGTGTGGGCCTTGTTTGCTTGTATGATCGGCCCACTACCCAGCCTAGAGATTGATAGGAACTTCTCCTACATCAACCTAGCCCAAACCGAATTGGAAGCTCTATTTGTTTGCGGCCTAGAGGCCTTATTTGGTTTAACATGTGAGTCTTTCGGGCTTTGGCCCAAAAGCCTAGACTTAGGTGATTTTTCTTCTGACCCAATATAAACTATCCAATTAGTTCTAGGCCCATAAAAAGAAATTCACCTGAACTTGAAATAACTCACAAGTCCTAAAAATAACCTTTTTTGGCTTAGAAACCATCTTCTCTGAGCACAAAGAAGGTTGGGACCATTTGTGATTTAGGGACCATTCCAGCTCATGTGCTTTACTTCAGGCCCAGACAAATTCTGGCCTAAGGGCTCATTCTAGTCTATGTAGACTTCTTATCAGGACCCTAACCCAAAACCCTAGATCTAGGTGTCACCTCTCAGGCCCAATCAAAGCCATCTGTTTAGATTTTAGTCCAAATTCCAGTTCATAGTCTGAAAGATACTTCAGCCCAAACCCCTCATTTTCTGGGTATACTAGCCCACTTGCTTTCAGCCTAAGCCTGTTTCGATCTACCTTGTGAAGCGTCATTCTCACCTAAGTATCTTTCAGCCCACTTCCTCTTGTTAGCAAATAATGGACATCTTGGAAACAGGCAAGCCTGAATCCAGATATGGCAGAAGGAGGAAATCCGATCAACACGGATGCCCAGTTGGCCGCTCTGCAACAAAGGTGCAAGGTCTTGGAGTCCATTGTCGAGGAATTGAGGAGTAAGCTTGCGGATGAAAATCTTAATTGTAGTTACATCGAGATTGACTCCGTTACGGCCCAAGATCCTCAAACACGTGTGGGGAAGGATGTTCTTGACAACCAACTAGCTGTAGAGGTTAAAAGGGGTTTTAAAAGGATTGAGCGCATAGATAAAGCCAACAAACTAGCTGGCTTCAATTATTTCCCCACGGCGTCATATCCCGAAGTTGATCTTCCCCCAAAGCTGAAGCTGCCCACACTCGCTTTGTACAAGGGTTCCTCGGATCCATAGATTCATTTGGCTATGTTCGACCGGGAAATGTCCATCTTAGGGCTCAACGACATGAAAAAAGCCAAAGTTTTCGCATGCTATCTAGACGAGACTCCTCAGCGTTGGTATCTCACTCAGAAGATGAATACTAAAACCTACGAGGAGGTTTGCGAGGCATTCCTAAGTAATTTCGAGTATGCTAAGAACCTCAAGGTCACCAGAATCGATCTTCCAGGAACTCGACAGAAAGACAGTGAGTCCATGTCTGACTTCATCAAGCGTTGGAGGAGAAAGGCTGCAGCCATGCCTACCAAAATGGACGAGCAAGAGCAAATCCACCTGATAATTGAGAACATGCGAAAACAACACAACCATGAGCTAAAATTTATGTACTTTCTGTGTTTGGACATGTTGATGGAACAAGTCGGTATTCTAGAGGAAAGCATTCATAAGGAAGGGTTAGAGCTCGAGTGCTCAAGAAACTCCGGCAGTGGCTCCAAATTCTCTAAGCCAGGACTAGAAAAGGCTTATCTTCAAACAGTAGCTTGCGCTCAAAGCAGTTTCCCAGAAGTGAATGTGGTTCAACGACCTAGAGCTCCGCATCAAAACTTTAGGACGGTACCCTTACCACGCCAAGACTCATCGCAAAGGGAATTCACCAACATTGGCCGAGCACCAAGTCAGGCATTTGAAGAGCTTCAGAAGAGAAACTTGCCACAGCCCTTGGCCCCTCGGCCAGGTACAACTCATTTGGGGAGGCATCTTAATCAATTCTGCCACTACCATCAGTTGTCTGGCCATTATGCTGACAATTGCAGAGCATTGAGACACAAGATTCAAGACCTCCTCGAGCAAGGAGTCCATTTTTTCTAAGTATACAGATCATTTTATCTATGTTTTCTTGCATCTTCAAATTTTCCTAGTAGCTTATTTTCTTAGTTAGTTTTCAGTCTCCTCATATTGTAATTTTTACGTTTCTTTCATAAATAAAATCATAGTTCCATTTTCACAATTCTTGTACAAAGCATTTTTCATTCATTGAAAAAAGAGAAAACAAAAATGTTTTTCAAGGAAAGGGATCACGGAGTAATCATTTCCCGACTACGGAGCAGAACGATTTATCTCTTGTTTCTAAAAATTTGAACATGCCTAACCAACCACCACAACTCACCCCATATTATCCAAACAACCCACAAAGAGGTTCAAGGTCCACATCTATCAAATTGTTGTCACAAACCCAAATCAATACTGGGGGCAATCTGAGTTGAAGTTCATCATCTTTCATCTTTCATTTAAATGTGTGAACGAGTTTCTGTAACGCCTCTATTTAACGTATTTACAGCGGAATTAAAATACTAAGGCGATTACAGACCATCGGGTTCCAAACACCCGGTACCAACCTCACTAATTACAACCATTACAATTATCTAAGTTACGGTCTGAACTCAAGAAAACAACGTAAACAAAATAACTCTCCACAATTCCTAATTCCCATCCCAATCTCATGCTCTTCGTGGCCACATGTATAAACAATTCCGTACCTGCAAGATGAATTCAAGCAGCCCACCCCGAGAGGGGTGAGTCAGTTCCCTGGAATGGAACTGGTACAATTCTCCAAACAGTATTTAAAACATAACTCTTCAAATAAACAGTAACTTGAAATCAAACTCTTGAAAGTAAAACAGGGAAAGGAGGCACTTCAAAACAATCAATCATAGAGAAGAGAGAACAAGGTAAGGATAGAGACAAATAACTTAAGAACCATATCAACCACTTATGAAGTCACACCATATAGTTAGTAAGCATCCATTATTGATGTTAGAACCAATTCTGGTTAGGAAGAGAAAGACTCAGGTAGTCACAAAGGACTAGGAATGATATGAATACCCATAACCCGTGGTAGACAGTTTATGTCTCCACCATTTCAGAAAGCTGATTCCCTTAGACAAAATATACTCAAGAGTGGAATAAACCAATTGGGAGAGATGGCCCCCACCGCTAAGTACATCCTTTTAGGTCAGGGGATATACAGCCCCTCACTGTTTACTACATCCCTTTTGGGACAGGGGATATACAGCCCCTCACTGTTACCATTGAAGACGCGCGCACGTCAAAACATCAAGACCCTGCTCATGGATGAAACGATATCCAAAGTCAAAAGAAGAATTACCAAGATTGTCCTTCTCCATATTCCCACTAGATCACTAACTACCCAGAGCAATACCAAAACACTCAGTCCTACAGAGTGCAGAAGCGTAAAGCCTAAGCAGTTAATGTCTAATGGAACAACCAAATAGAAGGAACCAATACCCATGTAAGTTTCACATTGAAGGCTCAGTTAGTCACACAAGCTGAGTTAGCCACACAACCATTTCCTTTTAGAAATCCATTTAGCTTAATTAGCGTTTGTCACAAACATCCCTTAAGTCTTGTCAGCAAAGCATAAGAGTACGAGAAATCATACCTGGGTAACGCTGTAGAAGTTCTAGTCAACTTGCGCAAACAATCAACAGTACTCTGAAGAATATTAAAGGTAGTCTATCATCAATCACTCGTAGCCTATGTTAAGCTTAAATAATCTCCTCACTCTTATTTCTAAGTCTCAATTGTCTTTTAAGCCCTCACTTAAATGTTATGTATAACCTTTGACTTGTCTTAGAATGTTGTATAACTCAAGGTTGTAAGACCAAGGAATGTATTTTATTAACACTTGTTAATTGTTCCACTCTTATCCACTTTACCCATACTTAACCATAATTCTCACATTAAAGACCTTTATAACACAAGTGCATTATATGTTATTCAATCAATCTTAGAATTTCAATAATAATCTTAAGCTCAATACTTTTATTCATAATTTAGAATAAACATTGTATTATGACCTATGATGGATTCATCTCAGAATACTATACTGTTATTTCACAATGTAGATTATGTATTTTATTAATATCCACCAGATAATCCATTATGATTAAGTCTTCCCCTTAACTTAATTAAGATCTACATCCTGTATATTGGAATCATAGTGTTGTAGATGCATTTTAGTATAACTTAATTGAGTTACTAAACTCATTTATCTTATCTTTAGTTCAGAAAGACTTTTTATTATAACCATCTAATAATCTTGTCATAAGATGTTAAATTACTTTTCATCTTGAAACAACTATATTACAGTTAACTTAGACTTATCAAACTCTCACATTTAATATTCACAAGGTATATTATATGCTTTATCATTAACTATATAACAAGGTGTCATAAGATAACCTTTTACTAATCCTTACTTACATTTAATTTCCTAAATTTTTTTACTCACATTCTCTCTAGAGATTATGTACAATCCTTTTATATTAAACTTCATTAAACTTAAGTCTTAAATACGCTTTAAATTATTTATAAAACCCAAAGTTTCAAAGGAATAACTTAATAAATTAATTCCCTTTATTATGTTTTAGGATAAGCATTATATCTTAACATAAGGTAAATTTATCTAAGAATTAAATCCCATTCATTCATAAGTGAAATTGCCAGCTATTTAATATCTATCTGAAAATTCTCATATTTTATATTCAAATAACATATCAATATTTCCCATTACCGTAAAGTATATCAATAAATATCTTATGTAACTCAGTTCCGTCTGATTAAAGGTTTAAAGTTTTAAATATCTAATTTATATTTACAAATCTTTTTACAAGTTCTAGCCATTAACTACAACACTTATTTATAAACTCACATTCTAAATATTGGTAGTTAATGTTATAAATGTATTTCATATGGCTTATCTAATGCCAAGAAACTTAAGGTTTATTATTTAGATAAATTTCCAAATCATAGTTTAATATAGTTTTATATCATAATCCTTTTTGATGATTTTATCTTAAAATATTAAGTTATTACTCAATACTATAAATATTAAGAAATGATTAAATCTAGACTTATTAATCCTCTTCACATTTAGATGTAAAAGTATCTCTTTTTTTGTTTTATTATTGTTTATATAATAAGAACATTTAAATGTAAAAGTATTTCATTAATTATATAATAAGATCTATTTACGTAACACTTTATGTAACCTAATTACAAATATTCCTAAGTCTCAACTTATTAATTACTTAACCCAATATAGATTTACATTCTGGTCATTGACAAATAATATTATTCATGTATTCTATTATGGTTTATATAAATCTTAGAAATTCAAAGGTAACTCTTTAAATAAATTTCATAATCATAATTTAATACCACCACATAAAATACTCTTTTAATAGTATTATGTATAGGTTTAGTTTAACTTATAAATTCCTTCATATTCTATTTCTATAAGGTACTTTATTTCTTTTATATATGTAGTTTATTTTATGTACATATATATTAGGATTTATTCAAGACATTCTTTGTGTAGTTTTATTGCATTTAATTATTTATATTAACTTTTACACATAGCTACATCCAATATATGGTTTATAAAATAAAGTATTTTCCTTAGTTTCAATTAAGTATATTAACTACCATATTATATAATTAATATAAATGTAAATTAATTTAGTTCCTTGATTTAACCTATGTTACTATTTTATTTCTTTTATATATATGTATATATATTTACTTCACTTAAAAGTGTATACCTAAAAATATTTATTAACATTCTGTATTAAATGTTAGTTTAGTCTTATTATATTTTCCCCAACCTATAAAGTTCATTAATCAACTATACTTTAATTTTTGGTTACATTAAAAACCATATATTATAAGTTATTCTTATGAAAAATTCATAAACACAATTTTAAAACCCATTTACCATTGTCCAAAAATTCCCAAATTAAATATATAGTAGCTTTAACATTTTAGACATATTATAAAATTTTTATTTCATAAAAATATCTTTTTTATTTAACCAGATATTTCCATAATACCCGTAACTTGCAAAAATCATAACTTACGTTTAAAAACTCAAAAACCATATTAATTTACATCAAAATAAACTAGATTTTATAAGGAATCTATGGTTAAAATTTAAGTCAAAATACATCCGGGAACGTATTTAAAAAATTCAACAAGTTAGGGTTTAATTCTGGAATTGATATAAAACTTTAACAATTTAAACTCCTCTGTTTTAATCTCAGCCGTCCGCTTCTTTAAACCACGATCGGACGGCTGCTGAAACTCAAGTTCTTCAGCAACCTTCAAACGACACCCGAGTACTAAATCGGTGATTCCTCTCAACTCACAGAACCAAATCGAGTGATTATTGTTCCATTAGATTCGAAATTTCCTTGCGGTTCTATTGATACCAATTTCGCCACCTATAATGCAGTATTCTACAAATTCGATTCTGAGTTCAAAAGTTAGGTTTTTTTTCTGACTTCGAATTCGAATTGACAAATTCTCCCAATGTAGAACGTAATTGGTTAAATTGATAGAGGGGAATGAACGGAACTGCAAAAACGAACATCATAGATGGTGGAATTTGGTCGGAATCATACCGGAGATGAGCCAACGAGGAGAATCAAATTCGTTTTTCTGGAAAAATGATTTTATGTGCTGACCAAGTGGGGAACTTTAGTCACTTATATCTTCCAAACGATAGAGAACTAGCTTGAGGTTCCTTTATAAGAATTGTAGAGGAATCAGAGATCTTTAAAACGAGCTATAGAACAAGAATTTTCACCCACGGATGAAGAAGATATGATAGGACGAAGTTTACCTGTTCAACTGAAATTTCCTGATTTCTGGGTTTCCAGAACTCGGGGAGGCAACTTTCGATGCCTTTATCTTTCACCCTATTGAGAATCAGCCTTTGGTGTAAAAAGGAAAGTTGGAGAGGAATTAGAGATCTTCAAAACAAGCTAAAGAACACGAATTTTGGCTGCGCAAGAAGAAGTTATGACGAGACGAAGTTACCTGATTAATCACGTTTTTTTTTTTGGAAATCTGGGTTGACAGTTTCAGGAAGGCTAATTCAGATCGAATTTGTCGTCGATGTAGAAGGAGTTAGGTTGTGTATGAGTTATGGTTGGAAAGAGGAATTGTAGGAGAAGAGAATGGAGAAGACGGCACTCAAACATTCTCAAAGATGAGTGAGATATCGGTGTTTAAAGTTAGGGCAAAAACGCTGATGGCAGTTAGGATTCTGGCCGATTTTCGTGCTAAGTACAGGTGACCCGTGTGAGCTTGACACGTGGCAGTTTTCAAAATTTTGGCTCTAAACTTCATTCTATCATAACTTTGGCTAGGATGATCCGTTTTTGACGTTCATTTTATCGATCTTCATGGTTTTCCATAACCTATTTATTGGTATAGGTTTCATGGGCTGGTTTGACCATTATCAAAAATTCAACCCTAGCAAGGCTTAATAAGCTTTATGGTTTCCATGATTTTATATTGACTTTTATGATTCAAATTAATGTTCCAAATATTTCTAAAATCCTTATAATATAATTGGAGTGTCTAGGAATTTTTCCAAGATTTATTGACTTATAAATCTTGTTATTAAATTCATAATACCTTATAATAAATTAATTTAAATTGTATTATTATTTAGAATTTAATATAAGAAGTCCCCTAAATAATTTTTAAATAATACCATACACTAATTTAGTGTTTAATAATATTATTTAGGGTTTTTATAAAAGAAATCCCCTAAATTAATTTAAATTAATTTAAGGGTATTTCAGTAGATCCCCCTTAAAAGAAACTTCGACCCGAAGTTTAGAATCAACTAACAGTTACTCACACTGCTTCAGTGTGCTGACCAACTTCCATACCAATTCTTTATTCCATACATTCCCATTTCCAAATTTCACGTGTTTTAATAAAAGAATCCCCTAAATTAATTTAGATTAATTTAGGGGTATGTTAGTAGACCCCCCTTAAAAGAAGCTTCGTCCTGAAGTTTAAAATTATCCACCAACTACTCACACCCTTTCAGGTGTGCGGGTAAACTAAGCACCAAGTTATATTACCAGCTTTAAAATGCATATCAAATAATCAAACAACTCAAGGATATTCATCCAATAACAATTCCAATCACAATTTCCATTCCAACATTCCCCCGTCCTTAAATAAGGATCCATTCCACTCAAGATCAACCATTAACCAAACCAAAATGTATCATAGTTAGCATCCAGGTGATGCAAGATGTAAATGTCATTAACCACCACTCAGGATACATTATCCAACAAGGTTGTTTCGAAAACCAATCACAACAATATGCATGGACCATACTAAACTTCCAAACATTTAGTTTGTGTTTTCTTTAATTACTTGATGTTTATTTCAAACACCACATTCCAGGAATTCAACACCTTATTATCAAGCTTGTTGAGACTTTAATTGTTATAACCTATAGTTTTGTTGCATTTTATTTCGTCACAAGTGGCCTTACACTGTTGTATTTTGGATTTAGGACATGGGCGTCCTTCCGATTAAAGATAAGGACGAAGGAGTCTTTTCCCTCTCTTATTTTATTTAAGGTGAGAATTAGCACTTCTACCTATTAATTCCCATAATCAGTATTTTCTTTTCCCCACTCTCTATTCACGATCTCATTTACCGTTTCCCGTTGCGAACTGTCAGACGCTCCTTTCTCCCTTCTCTCTCTTGTTCTTCATAGCATCCCTCCTCTCCTGCGTGTGCGCTTTGCTCGTGGTGCTGTGCTGTTGGTGGATTCGGCATTTTCTTCGTCTTCTTCATTGCGATTTGCTTCGTCTTCTTCAATGCGATCAGGTTAGCGAATTGTATGTGGTTAATACAATTCACTTTTGAGGTTTAGGTTTTGGGAATTTCCTCTTTCTAATTCTTGCTTCTGCAATCTGATTGTCAGAACCTTCAATCCTCTGCGTGTCTGGGTTCGTTTTCTTCCGGTTGGTCGCCTTGTTGTTGAATTCAGGTGAGAATTGCGTTGCAGTCTTTGGATTACAGTTTCAGTTTGAGCCATTTTGTGTTTCTGATTGAGGGCTCTCCCCTGCGTTGTTGCTGGAATTCAGTAGTAGCTGTTTGGAATTACGATTCCGGTCTGCGTTTGGGTATCTGCTTGGATTCGAGCTTTGCTGTTCAGATTGGATTCGTCTCTGCTATGATTGAGGTAGGTGGCTTATGGATTCGGCTTGTGTGTTCAGCCTTGGGGAGTTTCAATTCTGGTATTGATTGTGTCCTGTCTCTGCTCTGGGTTTGCGAATTCGTCTGTTTAAGTGTTGTTTAATAATGTACAAACCCCCAAGGTTGTTTTCTGCAAGCTTATGATGTTTTGACATTGTTTTGATGCCTCTGTCTGTGTGAATCGCCGCTGTTCTCTGAGTTTTTCGGCGCGTCTGAACTTCCGTCCGACCTTGGAAGTTCAGACATGCCCTTCTACGCTTTGTAATTTCTGAACTTTTAACCGTGTCCGAACTTCCGTCCGAGCTTCGATGTTCGGACGGGTGGCGAGACGAGTCCAACTTACAAGTCTCGAATGGTGTCCGAACTTGTAAGTCCGGACAGAAGTTCGGACACACCCTCCTCATTCTTCTGATTTTGCTTCGACATGTGTCCGAACTTTGTCATTCGGACACATGTTCGGACTTTGCGCGTACTGATTTCCGAAAAGCGTCCGACATCGGTCCGACCTTTGATGTTCGGACACCTCTGTCTCTGCTTATGTTTTAAGGCTCGACCTGTGTCCGAACATTGATATCCACACAAGTTCGGACGAGCTTCTGTTTTGACCATAACTTGCTCATTTGAGCTCCGTTTTGACTTCCGTTTGCGGGGTTGGATTCCCCTTCTGATTTCCAAGCTGCATATGTGCTTTCTGGTGCCTTTGGTGCACATATGCTTAATTTTTTTAAGCTTCTGTTTTGGGACCTAGTTATCTCTGTGTCTGAACCTTTGGATGACTGGTCTCGCTGTCTCGTAGCGCGCTATGTAGGATCCTTCTGTTCACGGGTGATGTTCCCCGTTCTGTTCACAGGTGTTTCATCTGTTCTGTTTACGAGTGAGGTTTCCTCGTTCTGTTCACGAGCTGGTTGCTCGTTCTGTCTGTATGCCGTGATCAACTAGTGTCCCGCTCTATTTTTCTGATTTCGTCTGCTTCTGACTCTGTTTGGTCCTTTATTGTGTGGACTTCTGCTTCTATTTTCTGACATGTTTATGGACTCCTTGCGACTCCTTCTGTTTTGTTAATATTCTTAAAATGTTTTGAGCATGCTGGTTGATGAAGTCGGTCATCTACTGGGCATAGTTGTTTGCTCATTCCCCTACTCTATCTAACATTGCAGATTGATCAGTGAAGGTCACTTTGCTCAGCTCTGGAGTTAAGTTCATTGTGTTATTCTGAATTCTTTTGAGACATTTGTATTTGACTTTGAGCCTTTGGGCCTCTTTAGATAGCTTCCGCTTTTGATATTCGTTTGGTGGGTTTTGTAATTACTTTTGGGATGCTATGACATCAGATTATACTTTATTCAAGTATTCGTTTTGGGCCTTGTTTGATTATCTGTTTAAGTTCATTTATTAGAGCCTTGCGTTATTATGTAATATATGCGGCGTGTAATACCCCTAACTCCTAAGCCAGTGTTTGGGGGTGTTACATTTAGTGGTATCAGAGCTCTAGGTTCTAATCTGCTGGGATTTTAGGTTAGCCAGTCAGTCAGAAATGTCAGTGCTAGTGTCTGAGTCTAACTGCTTGCTGTTGGACTTTCATAATGCCGCCAAGAAGGGCTCCAGGAAATGTTGCTGATGCTGTTCAGCAGTTTATGACGCAGCTCATGCAGACCATGGCTGCAGGGGGTGGACCAGCTGGAGGAGGACCAGCTGGCGGAGCAGGCCCAGTTGGGGCCGACGCTGGAGGCCGAAATGTGAAGGCGCTTCAGGAATTCATGTAGCTGAAGCCGCCGTCGTTTGATGGGGCAGGAGACCCCCAAGAGGCCAGCCATTGGCTGTCAGAGGTGGAGGATTTGCTGAGAGTTATGGGCTCTGAGGAGGAGCAGAAGGTCGACTTTGCCACCTTTCTTTTCAAGGCCGAGGCTAAGGAGTGGTGGAGGTCTGTGATGGGGAAGTTCCCACAGCCTTGGACGTGGGACCAGTTCACTGGGGAGTTCAACAAACAGTTCTACCCCGACGTGTATAAGGATCAGTGCATTCTGGAGTATAACCGGCTATGCTAGGGTCGGGACATGAGCGTTGAGGAGTATGTTCGTAAGTTTATTAGCATGTCGAAGTTTGCACCTGAGCCAGACGAGCATAGGAAGGCCAGGAAGTTTGAGAGCGGCTTGAAGCCGGATATTCGCTCTGCTGTGACGCCGCTGCGTCACAAGACCTTTAGGGACGTTGCTGATGTCGCCATGTTGGTAGAGGCTGATTTGAAGGGTCGCCAGTCTAGAGGGAAGGACCAGAAGAGGAAGCTGAGGTCCGACGAGAGTGACAGGAGGAGCAGTCTGCTTCTCAGAAGAAGCAGTCTACTGGAGACCGAGCTGGAGACCGCTCTAGAGACTGTTCACGAGATAGGGGTGGTTCGTCTTCGTCAGTGCCTGCCCCGAAGTGCCAGGTCTGTGGCAAGTTTCACACGAGGCCAGGACTGCTACAGGAAGTCCATAGCCTACTTCAAGTGTGGGTCCTTGGAGCATAGGATAGCTGACTGCCCTCGGGCTGAGAGGAGCAGGGGTAGCTCTGGAGGTGGAGCTGGAGGATCTGCATCTGGGTCTAGAGATCAAGACCGGGCTGAGCAGAAGAAGCCCCAGGGCCAGGCCAGAGTGTACGCGATGGCTGGAGAGAGAGACCGATCGACTGACAGAGTTGTCACAGGTATTCTCCAGCTGTCTTCTCGTTCTGTCTTCTATTTGTTTGACTCTAGAGCCACCCACTCTTTTATTTCTGCTGAGTTAGTGGGTGAGCTCGGTTTGCCTGTTGTGCCTCTGGGTGTTGAGTTATGTGTGCATAGTCCATTGGTTAGGGACTCTTCTATGCTTTTGAATTCTGTCTGTAAAGCTAGTCCTGTGTTAGTCAAGGATAGGATTCTGTGTGTTGACCTCATCCCGATGGAGATGACAAATTTTGATGTGATTCTGGGCATGGATTGGCTTACTGTGCACCATGCCCACATTGATTGTGCTGCTTCGAGAGTCACTTTTGAGGAGCCGGGTCAGCCCCGCCTGGTTGTAGCAGGGAATGGACTCCTGTGCTCGCCGCCAGTCATATCAGCTATGCAGGCGTTTCACTTTCTAAGGAAGGGATGCCACGGATATCTGTGTTACATCCCTGAGGTTTGCAAGGATGCGAAGTTGGAGGAGATTCCAGTGGTCAGAGACTTCCCAGATGTGTTCCAGGATGACGTACCTGGGCTTCCCCCTGTCAGAGAGGTGGAGTTCTTGATCGAGCTCGCACCTGAGACTCAGCCCATTTCTAAGGCCCCATACCGCATGGCGCCTGCTGAGCTCAAGGAGTTGAAGGTTCAGTTGCAGGAGTTGTTGGACAAGGGCTTCATTCGCCCTAGTGTGTCGCCTTGGGGAGCGCCAGTGTTATTTGTCAAGAAGGACGGTAGCATGCGCTTGTGCATTGACTACAGGGAGCTCAACAAGGTTACCATTAAGAATAGGTATCCTCTCCCGCGCATAGATGATTTGTTCGACAAGTTAGCAGGAGCTAAGGTGTTTTCGAAGATCGATCTGAGGTCCGGTTATCATCAGCTGAGGATTAAGGCAGACGACGTGCCTAAGTCCGCCTTCAGAACTTGTTATGGACATTACGAGTTCCTAGTGATGCCATTCGGTCTGAAAAATGCGCCTTCTGTGTTTATGGACATGATGAACCGGGTGTTCAAGCCCATTCTAGACCAGTTCGTCGTGGTGTTTATAGATGATATCTTGGTGTACTCCAAGAGTGCTGAGGAGCACGAGGAGCATTTGAGGACTGTTCTCTGGACTCTGAGAGAGAAGGAGCTGTATGCGAAGCTGAAGAAGTGCGAGTTTTGGTTGGATCAGGTGGTATTCTTGGGACACGTTGTGTCCAAGGATGGTATCTCCGTAGATCCGGAGAAGATTAGAGCTATTACTGAGTGGGCCAGGCCTACTAATGTTGGAGAGATTCGTAGCTTCCTTGGACTAGCGGGCTACTATCGTAAGTTTGTGGAGGGCTTCTCCAAGCTGGTGATTCCATTGACTCGTCTGCTGCAGAAGGATGTGAAGTTTGAGTGGAGCGAGGCCTGTGAGTAGTGCTTTCAGGAGCTGAAGAAGAGGTTGACGTCTGCGCTGATTCTGACCCTTCCAGAGGGTAATGACGGACTGGAGGTTTTCTGTGATGCATCCCATAAGGGACTTGGGTGTGTTCTGATGCAGCAGGGGAAGGTAGTAGCGTATGGCTCCCGTCAGCTTAAGCCATATGAGAAGAACTATCCGACCTACGACCTGGAGTTAGCTGCTGTGGTATTTGCGTTGAAGATTTGGAGGCACTACCTGTATGGAGCGGCGTGCAAGGTGTATACAGACCACAAGAGCCTCAAGTATCTGTTCACTCAGAAGGAGTTGAACTTGAGGCAGAGGAGGTGGCTGGAGTTGCTACACGATTATGATTTGGAGATCCTCTATCATCCTGGTAGGGCGAATGTGGTTGCTGATGCGCTCAGTAGGAGGGGTCCGTCTGGGGCCGTTTGTGCTTTGTCTGGGGTGCAGAGGTCTGCTCTCGAGTTGTGGCGTATGGGTATCTGGGTCGTCCGTCCAGAGAGATCTGGGATGTTAGCAGCGTTGCAGATTCAGCCTACCTTGATCGACCGGATCAAGGCCAGTCAGGAGCTCGACGTCGGTTTGTGTAAGATCAGAGAGAGTATCTCTTCCGGTCAGGAGTTTGAGTTCAGAGTTTCAGAGGATGGCTGCTTGAGGTTCAGAGACCATGTTTGTGTGCCGGCAGACGACGCTTTGAGACGTGAGATCATGCAAGAGGCTCATGGAGCCCCGTACTCGGTACACCCAGGAGGTGTGAAGATGTACCGGGACCTACGTGAGACATTCTGGTGGAACAACATGAAGAGGGACATTTCCGACTTTGTATCCAGATGTCGGACCTGTCAGCAGGTCAAAGCCGAGCATCAGAGACCAGCTGGTTTGCTTCAGCCTCTTCCCGTTCCGGAGTGGAAGTGGGAGAGCGTCGGTATGGACTTTGTTATGGGACTGCCTAAGACTCCGAGGGGATTTGATGTAGTTTAGGTGATAGTGGATAGACTCACGAAGAGTGCTCATTTCTTGCCTGTCAGGAACACTTTCAGTTTGCATCGCCTGGCGCAGTTGTATATGGATGAGATAGTGCGCCTTCATGGAGTTCCTACTTCTATTGTGTCTGACAGAGACCCGCGCTTCGTATCTAGATTCTGGCAGAATTTGCACCAGGCTATGGGGACGAAGTTGTCTTTCAGTTCAGCGTATCATCCTCAGTCAGATGGTCGGACAGAGAGGACGAATCAGGTCCTTGAGGACATGCTCAGAGCATGTGTACTTGACTTTGGAGGCAGCTGGGATCAGCACGTGGCGCTGATAGAGTTTGTGTATAATAACAGCTTCCAGACTAGTATTGGGATGGCCACGTTTGAGGCTTTGTATGGCAGGAGGTGCAGATCACCCATCTGTTGGGATGATCTGAAGGAGAGAGCAGTTGTTGGGCCGGACTTGGTTGAAGATGCTGTAGCTAAGATTCAGTCTATCAGAGAGCGCTTGCTTGTGGCTCAGAGTCATCAGAAGAGTTACGCCGATCAGAGGAGATGACCTCTAGAGTTTGAGGTGGGCGACCATGTGTATCTGAAGGTGTCTCCAGTTTGGGGAGTTGTTCGGTTTGGGAAGAGAGGCAAGCTTAGCCCTTGCTTTGTGGGTCCATTTGAGATCCTGGAGAGGATCGGACCGGTTTCCTACCGTCTAGCTTTGCCACCATCGCTGGCTGGTGTTCACAGTGTGTTCCATGTGTCTATGCTGAGGAAGTATGTTCCAGACCCGTCGCATGTGATTGACTTCAGTCCGCTTCAGTTGAGGGAGGACTTCACCTTTGAAGTAGTTCCTTCAAGGATTTAAGCCCGGGATGTTCGCAAACTCAGGAGTAAGACCATGCCCTTGGTGAAGGTGCAGTGGTCGGGTCAGTCCGAGGAAGAGGCGACCTGGGAGGTCGAAAGCGAAGTGTGTTCTAAGTTTCCCGCCCTCTTCGAGCAGTAGGTATGTTTTAATTTTGAGGACGAAATTCTTTTAAGGGGGAGGTGATGTTATAACCCATAGTTTTCGCTGCATTTTATTTCGTCATAAGTGGCCTTACACTGTTGTATTTTGGATTTAGGACATGGGCGTCCTTCCGATTAAAGATAAGGACGAAGGAGTCTTTTCCCTCTCTTATTTTATTTAAGGTGAGAATTAGCACTTCTACCTATTAATTCCCTTAATCAGTATTTTCTTTTCCCCACTCTCTATTCACGATCTCATTTCCTGTTTCCCGTTGCGAACTATCAGACGCTCCTTTCTCCTTTCTCTTTCTTGTTCTTCAGAGCATCCCTCCTCTCCTGCGTGTGCGCTTTGCTCGTGGTGCTGTGCCGTTGGTGGATTCAGCGTTTGCTTCGTCTTCTTCATTGCGATTAGGTTAGCGAATTGTATATGGTTAATACAATTCACTTTTAAGATTTAGGTTTTGGGAATTTCCTCTTTCTAATTCTTGCTTCTACAATCCGATTGTCAGAACCTTCAATCCTCTGCGTGTCCGGGTTCGTTCTCTTCCGGTTGGTCGCCTTGCTGTTTAATTCAGGTGAGAATTACGTTGCAGTCTTTGGATTACAGTTTCAGTTTGAGCGATTTTGTGTTTCTGATTGAGGGCACTCCCCGGCGTTGTTGCTGGAATTCAGTAGCTGTTTGGAATTACGATTCCGGTCTGTGTTTGGGTATCTGCTTGGATTCGAGCTCTGCTGTTCAGATTGGATTCGTCTCTGCTGTGATTGAGGTAGGTGGCTTATGGATTCGGCTTGTGTGTTCAGCCTTGGGGAGTTTCAATTCTGGTATTGATTGTGTTCTGTCTCTGCTCTGGGTTTGCGAATTCGTCTGTTTAAGTGTTGTTTAATAATGTACAAACCCCCAAGGTTGTTTTCTACAAACTTATAATGTTTTGACATTGTTTTGATGCCTCTGTCTGTGTGAATCGCCTCTGTTCTCTGAGTTTTTCGGCGCGTCCGAACTTCCGTCCGACCTTGGAAGTTCAGACATGCCCTTCTGCGCTTTGTAATTTCTGAACTTTTAACCGTGTCCGAGCTTCCGTCCGAGCTTCGATGTTCGGACGGGGAGCGAGGACGAGTCTGACTTACAAGTCTCGAATGATGTCCGAACTTGTAAGTCCGGACAGAAGTTCAGACACACCCTCCTCATTCTTCTGATTTTGCTTCGACATGTGTCCAAACTTTGTCATTCGGACACATGTTTGGACTTTACGCGTACTGATTTCCGAAAAGCGTCTGAACATCGGTCCGACCTTTGATGTTCGGACACCTCTGTCTCTACTTCTGTTTTAAGGCTCGACCTGTGTCCAAACATTGATGTCCGGACACAAATTCGGACGAGCTTCTGTTTTGACCATAACTTGCTCGTTTGAGCTCCGTTTTGACTTCCGTTTGCGGGGTTGGATTCCCCTTCTGATTTCCGAGCTGCCTATGTGCTTTCTGGTGCCTTTGGTGCACATATGCTTAATTGTTTTAAGCTTCTGTTTTGAGACCTAGTTATCTCTGTGTCTGAACCTTTGGATGGCTGGTCTCGCTGTCTCGTAGCGCGCTATGTAGGATCCTTCTGTTCACGGGTGATGTTCCCGTTCTGTTCACAGGTGTTTCATCTGTTCTGTTTACGAGTGAGGTTTCCTCGTTCTGTTCACGAGCTGGTTGCTCGTTCTGTCTGTATGCCGTGATCAACTAGTGTCCCGCTCTGTTTTCTAATTCCGTCTGCTTCTGACTCTGTTTGGTCTTTTATTGTGTGGACTTCTGCTTCTATTTTCTGACATGTTTATGGACTCCTTGCGACTCCTTCTGTTTTGTTAATATTCTTAAAATGTTTTGAGCATGCTGGTTGATGAAGTCGGTCATCTACTGGGCATAGTTGTTTGCTCATTCCCCTACTCTATCTAACATTGCAGATTGATCAGCGAAGGTCACTTTGCTAAGCTCTGGAGTTTAGTTCGTTGTGTTATTCTGAATTCTTTTGAGACATTTGTATTTGACTTTGAGCCTTTGGGACTTTAGATAGCTTCCGCTTTTGATATTCGTTTGGTGGGTTTTGTAATGACTTTTGGGATGTTGTGACATCATTTTGATTATACTTTATTCAAGTATTCGTTTTGGGCCTTGTTTGATTATCTGTTTAAGTTCATTTATTAGAGCCTTGCGTTATTATGTAATAATACGCGGCGTGTAATACCCCTAACTCCTAGGCCAGTGTTTGGGGGTGTTACATTAATTGCATTGTTGATTTATCCATGATCGTTGTGTATGTATGTATTTCTTGATTGTTATGTGTCTGCATTTGTCTACACGTGGTCTAACCATCATCCCAAAATTCAGTTGGTCACTCATGTTAAATATACTTTACGGGTTAATTGACTAGATAGTCACCATAGTATTCATTTCAATCATGGTCGTTTTATTGGACATAACCTTTTTGGTTTAGCACTAATCATTTAAAGTTTACTGTTTGTTACTCATAATTTTCTTTATTTAAGACATTACGTGAAGTTTGAATTTTACTTTTGGTTCATTATCTGATGCACAATATCACTCGTTGTTATTTTGGCTTGATTGTAATTAAATCTTTTAGTGTTCCTAACACATTTTGCTATCTCACTTTACCTCTCTATTGGCAAAAACAAAGTTTAGAATTCATCATTCATATAGTAGGTTAAGTTTTGAAAACGAAACATAGGTTATATTTATATTTTACTAAAATAACATTTTAGTTCACTCTTTATTCATTTAGGTATTGAATGTAATAAGTATCAAAATCTTAAATTATGTGATTTGGAAAGTATTAATTCATAAAAGAAAAATTCCATTATAATGTCATGTAATTATTCAAATGCTATCTCTAGAAGCATTTTATAACCTAAAGTCTCTTAGTTGTCATGGCTTGAAAATTCATGAACTTATTTAAAATAGTATCATACCGTATATAAAAAATTTCAATGCAATTAAATTTTTCATGAAACCTTGTACCGAATTTATAACCTAAGGTACGTAAATATGCCATTTATGTTATTTTAACATATCAATTATATTAATCAAGCTATAAAGCAGGTGTAGCATATTTGAGTAATTTAAAATAAATTCCATATCATATAATAATCGTAGATAGTCTTTTAAAATTATATTCAAAGGTTTATTAGCCAACCATACGTTAAAAATTCATATTACATACCTTTTAAATTAGTTTCATGAGATTCCTTTATAAATATATATATATTTTCTGTGACTTTTTCAGTTTAAATTGTTTTTTTATAATCAACCATAGTATTTTAGACGGCCATTAAGTATTTACTTCATAAAATTTACTTATTATATACTTATATAATTTCCCACGAGGTAGAGTTTTAGAAAGTTTTTATTAATTAAAGTGTAGCTCCAAAAGCTGATTTCTTTATCTTAAAATTGATTTTTCAAGGTAGGAACTCTATATATAAATTTTTAAGTCAAATGAGTTAGTCTAGTGAAAACTCACTCACTCTTGATAATTATTTTAAGGTTTGTTCTATGTAAGTATTCCTCTGATCATTAAATCTTAGTACTCTCTTAGATAATGGTGGCTTTCCTTAATCACTCTTAGTGTGACCTCTAAAATTTTATATAGGTATAACGTTAGACTTCCAAATAAAGATGAATTCCCAATCTTTAAGTAACTTCCTTTAATGGTTTGTATATTCAACAAGGGGTAGATGTTGTACCTTAGAGCACCCAAATTTAAATCCCCTTCCTCCATATATAGGTATTTTTTTACCAAAGATTTAACTCAATAAACCCCTTTACATGTATTAATTTTAATACTGGATCTCAAGATACAAATTTTGAATTGTTCATTGTGGCTAGTAATGAAATATGCGTAGCTCAAGATCTCATGATGGTAACGTCTTACCACCAATCCTCCTCAAGTTAAACACAATCCATCACTTGCGTAGAAGATTATTTACGGTTAGATGACAAGGCTTGTCTAGCCCCTAAACTTCCAGAAGTGGGTGTGCACCCCCACTACTTTCGGCCTAGGAGTTCGTCGCACCAGGCACTTCCCGTAGGGTGTTAGGTTTAGGTGTTTTCTTTCTAAAGTTAACATAGAGTTTTAGTGTGGTTTAAGGGTTCGGATGTATGCTACTAGTGTTTGTTAGCTTAATAATTTCTAGACTTAAGATTTATCCTAACATTACCTTTAGGCAACAATTTGTACCAAGTAGTTCTTGAGATTTATTTTCAAACTTTAAAGGTTTTGAAGTACTTAACTCATAATATCAATACTGACATAGTTATTCTAAGCTCTATTTGTATTCTATTTTCAACCAAAAGTATCTCAAGGAATTGTATTCTTAGCAATGTATTCTCCATAGGTATGCTTTTGAAAAGTAGCTTAATATATGATTTATCCCAACCAAAATCTTATCGTACTCAATATACGATGTTCCAAACCTTTATTTTTACTGTAGTTTAATGTTTGAACGGTATAGCAGCACACCACACTCAACAGACATTCATAAAAGAAAAGTGTGTAAAGGAATCATCCACAATTCCAAGAAGGGTTATGTAACACCCCTACCGTTAATACTGTCATTACCGTCCAATCTCCTCGTGCTTCCAGATTCACGCAGCGGATACTTACATACGGTGGGTGATACAATGCCGTTAGTCACCCACGTGACTAACCAAGCTACTACTACTACATACAGCATCGGTCTGATGGACCGGAATCCCGAGTACTACACATCTACAATACATACTCCATTACTAATTAAGTGCTACAATATTCCATTCAACACTTTGCTCCTTTACAATACCATTAAATACAAAGTACATAACCGAGTTTACTAAGTTCCTTACACTAATACAATACTTCTTCCAATTCCATTCATACTCATTCAGAGTCTACATCTACCCATTCCTCACATCTACACACTAGCAATGCACTAGGTGTACCTCCTTGGTACACTACTACTTCAAGGCTACAAACTCAATACTATTTTCTACAATCTGCATGTCACCGGTCTCTTAATGCGACCATGTCTGCTTCGGGTACCTGCATACTAAAAACGTTCCCCCTAGGGGGTCAGCTTTCGCTGCATATGATAACCGCATACCCCGCGTACTAGTGAGGGTACGCCGACCACTTGGTCGAATACATGCAATTCATTTTATTCATACATACATGCATACATGCTTTCGTACATAATATTACAATACTTTACAAGACATACATACATACACACAGTACCATACACACAAGGAAGACTATACAAGTCAACCAAATTCTTACTTACCTTCTTCCGGGCTACACATACACGATACATCCATGGTACTTACGCAATACATACACAATAAACCATACTTGTTAGCTTCATTGGTCCACCCGGGTTAATCGGGTAGAGATTACTCTTTTACTCGTTACACCATACTTACGTATACATACTCATACTTTACTTACTTACTTACTCAAGTCAAGTCGTCGGGACCTCCGGCCCGGGGACTACTCTGTCCCACCACCGGGATTTACTTGGTTCACCAATCCAGGATGCTACTCATTTAAGGGATTTGGGCCGTGGACCAGTTCAAGAACAAGGAATCGGATCCAACCTCTTGTGTCTCCTCATCCTCACGCGTGGCCGAAGCTATATCGGACTTCTACTCATTCCAATTTACTTAGTACTTTTGTTAGGAGTTAGGTGGTTAGGAATTAGTAGAAGTCATTCACTCAAGCCACATACACAAATACATTACTCAATACACATTCGTACGAAATACAACACAATACTTAAGTACAATACAAGATTCAAATACACTTCATCATCATTCATATATTTCAGGAATTATACAAACTATTGTTCAAGACAATATCGAGAACAACGTAAACAAGCACAAGTAAGTGCAATATAGTCCGATTCATGCGTTAATCTTATTAAGTGATCAAGTAAGCACACAAATCGGGGTAACCAGATTAGGATACAGGGCATGAAGAAATCATACCTTTCACCATTGATTTACTTATCGGGCGTTCCCTTGCTTCTTAGCCCATACTTGTTCCTCGAGTCCTAGTCTCGAACCAATGACTACATGTCAAATGGTTCAATTAATACTAAGCACAACAATACATTCATAGCAACTACTCCCGTACTTACCCCGTTATCCCATTACTTGGTTTAACTTAACGTTCTCATACTTTCAACTTTCTTAACTAATCCTCATACTTGTTTCCACTTATGTATTTACTTCCTTACCATTAGTGTTACCTTAATGGTGTATTACTTAGGTCCCATATATATGTACATATCCATACATATATACATACATATGGTTGTTACATTAACATTGTTTTTTTTTTGTAAGTTAGGGCCGACCGACCCATCGACCGACCCAAACCCTGGGTCGGTCCATCCCAGTAAGTTTCAGTCCCGTTGTCCAAGCTCCGACCGACCCACCGACCAACCCAACCTCTGGGTCGGTCGAAGTTAGAAACTTCGACAACTGGGAATTCAAGCCCGACCGACCCACGACCGACTCACGGCTCCTGGGTCGGTCCGTTCCAGAATGTTTACTTCTCGTTACTTAAGCCCCGACCGACCCACCGACCGATCCAGCCTCTGGGTCGGTCGGTAGCAGAATGTTGCTACAGACCCTGTTTTTCTTTTCTTTTCTTACCCATTTCTTCCTCAATCTTCCTACATGTTTTAGCACCCTTTAGGCTTCCTAATACATCAATTCATCTACCAATCCCATTCCTAAATCCTTCAATCAACTTACACAATTTCCTCACTTCTTTTCCAACAAATGTAACAGTTTTTGTTTTACTCATGCTACAGATTTTTAAACTCAACTCTACCATTCGATACTCCCTCTACCGATGCTGTCCTAGCACCCTAAATACATTTCCAAGCAAATTCAATATCTATACCCAAGTCCAACATCCATTTCACTACATCTTGCACACTAATTTTTCCTAGTTTCCATAATGCATTTGATACCCCTTTACTACAGATTTTACACCCTTTCATTCTCATACCACAACTACCATTCCATGGTTACTAAATACCTCTACTAAACCCAATACACACCTTGGTTCTCCCATTCACCAAGTCATCCCTACATGTACATTTTCTACCAAAATTTTGCCATAGTTCACCTACTTTTCTTACTTCTCCACGTACACATTTTCTCATCAAATTCATTCCTAAACTAGCCACACCCTTACAAGGGTCCTACCAGCAATGAAAGCAATATAAATCCATCTCAATACATCAATACTCCATCAATCATCAATAAAAATACTCATACACAATATACTTGGCTCTAAGGCCTACAATATTCTTACTAGTTCCTAAGTACTCAAAACTTCATAAACTTCAATACTAATACAATAGTTTAGGTTCTTTTATTTGTTTACCCATTCCCATTACTCTAACGCAATAGAATTTAACATTAGAAAGGAGCTCTTACCTTTGAGCTTATCTCTCCTTCATTTCTTTTCCCATTCCCTTCTTCCTCTCTTTTGCACCAAAATCGGCTACATGGGGAATGGAGTTGCCAAGCTCCATTCCCATCACCCAAAACACACAAAACATGTATAATTAACATACTAACCCTTAAATTAATGCTAGTTCATAGTAAGGTTTAGAACACTAATTTTTAGGGTTTACCTTTGGAGTGTTTTAGGAGAGGTTTATCCCTTGGTTCAAGAAGGTGAATCCACCACCATTGCAAGGTTGAGTTGATGCTCAAAAGAGAGAGAGAAAACAAGGCATTACAAAGGGTAAAATCGGTTATGAAAGGAGATGGTGAAAACATGAGTCTTTCATGTAGATTTTTACCTTAATGGAGAGAGGGGACTCCAAGCTACACATTGATGCAATTTTCTTCACCAATGGGGTATACCCACGAAAATAAACTTCCTCTTTTTTGGATTTTGAAAAGAGAGAAGTGTAGAGGAGGATGAGGGGAGTAAGAATATGTAATTATTTTTACATTTGGAGCTCACATGGAGGTAGAGCATGGAGAAGAAGAGAGAGCTTCCATTGTTGTAGTGGGGAGCTCAAAATCGCAGCAAGGAGGGAGGAGGAAGAGAGGGAGTCCGATGGGGAAGAAAGAAATGGGAGAGAGAGAAGAAAAGTGAGGAAAGAGAGTGTTCTTTTTACTTTTTGTATTCTTTTTCTTTCTTCTTTCTTTTCTTCTTTCTTTCTTTATTTATTTCTTGTGTGTGAGAGGGAAGGGGGATCGGCTGATACACAGCCCTTTGTGGGTTTTAAAAATTTTATTTACAATAGTGGACACACTAGTTTGGTTTATTTATGCTTTTACCCTACAGCTTCCCGTTTTTGACAGTTTTTACTATTTTCTCGTTTTATTGGTTTTATTGGCTCTAGACCTTCACTAATGCGTATTATTGACTATTTGGTTGACCAGAATTGTTACGAGTCTATTTGACCCGCTTAAAGACGTGTTTTCCCGGTTTCCTCGAAAAACGCGCTTTAAGGTTCGTTTGTGTTTATAATCCGTTTTAAGGATCCGTTTTCTTTGGGACTTGTTCCCTCACGATTACTTAGGTCTTATTAAGCCTTTAGAATCCTTATAATACGCTAACCGAGGTCTCATACCTCTTATGGTTATTTAACGCTTATTTAGCATTTTTCGCTTTTTAAGCGTTTCTTTATTTCTTTGGATTTATTTTTCCTTACCAAAATTACTTAAGCATTATGAGGCTCTTAAATACCTATTAGGATAATTTTAATCGCCATATTTAAGTTCGGGGTATTTCAATCTACCCCCCTTAAGAACTTTGTCCTCAAAGTTGTTCAAGGTTATAGGTTTACGATGCTTACTCATTCTTACATGTCTAATACCAAAGCCATACATTCCTCCTCCTTACAATTCCCAATTTCATTACTCAAGGTTCTACATTCCATACCATACCAATATACCATAATTACTCCAATCCGCATCACATCCAACCATCCGGTTTTACTCTACAGGGTTTATACATACATACAGTGCAAAGCTATCCCCAAAGCAATGCGATACACATTACAATCCCGCAGGCACTCAGATCCTCTCGACACAGAACTCCTCTATGTCCCGCTGCCCTTGGAATAACACAACATGCTACACTACCACCTTCTCTGATATAAGCTTCTAACCATATCTTCATTCTCAGTCTAAGGAAAATCATTCCCAACAGCTAATTAGAAATCCTTCTAAAGCATACAACTCCAAATTCCAATTATATTCATTACATCTATCCTATGCGTGATTCTTGTGACCACTTAAGGGGAGCTTCAAGAATCATTCGACCCTGATGTGATCAGCATCAGTGTTGAACTATCTTTCCACCCCAATTTGTGTTCGGTTTCCCTTGATCTGATCAGGATCAAGTTCGACTTCCTACATCAGTTTCAAACAAACAAATACTTTAATTTTTCATTTTCTATCTTTTTACCCCTTTCTAGTCGTGATACGAATTTATACATCTCCAAAGGATGGAAGTAAACTTCCAAATGCTTTACTCCGCGGTTCAATACCCAAATGCTCATTTCATCAGCCTTCACTACTTCCATCCATTACTCTCCATCATTTCAATTATTCTAACTAGGGATTACCGTACTTGTGAAATTTAGTTGTCCTCAATTCACTTCCAATAATTTACCTAGGTATACACTACACCTAGACTTCATTCATCTACTACTCTCATTCATTTCGTACTACTTCTTCAAAGGTTACAATACTTGTGGAGCTCCATCCACTACTCATTACTTTTCTTTTACTAATACTCTTACATGGTGTTACAAGGTAGGTATATCCATTGTAACACCCCGTCCCAAGCCAATCGTGGTTATCGCAATTCTTAACACTTAATCGAATTCGTCGCAGCGGAAATAACATACACCGGGACCTTGCCACGGTCTGATCGTTAGAATATACCGGCCTTATCGATTACAACACTTATCCAAAATAAACAACCGTCCAAACGCCACCAACCAAAATACCACCAACCAACCGAGTATAAGTAACTAAGTCATAATCACAAACTTACATCAGTTTCAATATAAACAGACGGGTGCACAAACGCAACCCGTACTCAAAATAAACAACCCATCCTAAGTCTAACCGTGTAACACCCCTATAATAATAAAACAACAGCGGAAAATAAACTAAAGGTGCTACAGACCATCGGGCTCCAAACACCCGGTACCAACCTCACCAATTACAACCTTTACAATTAACTAAGTTACGGTCTGAACTTCGAGAAAACTTAACAAAACATAACAATAAAACACATTCGCTCTCCACAAAACCTAGTCCCATCTCAAACGCTCATTCTCTTCGTGGCCACCTGTAAATCAATTCGTACCTGCAAGATGAAACCAAGCAGCCCACCCCAAAAGGGGCGGGTCAGTTCCCTGGAATGGAACTGGTACAATTCTCCAAAAACAAACTTATAAAACATAACTCTTCAAAATAAATAGTAACATGAAAACAAACTCTTAAAAGTAAAATAGAGATAAAGCACTTCAAAACAATCAAGTTTAAAGAGAAAGGAAACAAGACAAAGATAAAGAACTTCCAAACCAAGTCATCCACTTAAGTAGTCACACCACATAGTTAGTAAACATCCATTGTTGATGTTAGAACCAATTCCCGTTTGGAGTATAAAGACTCAGATAGTCACAAAGGACTAGGAATAATAAGATAGATCCAAGAACCAATAACTCAAGAGTGGAATAATTCAATTGGGAGAGATGGCCCCCACCGCCAGATATCAATGTCCCTATGGACGAGGGATATACAGCCCCCTGCTGTCAGATTTAAATGTCCTGATGGACGAGGGATATACAGCCCCCTGCTGTCAGATTTAAATGTCCTGATGGACGAGGGATATACAGCCCCCTGCTGTTAAATATCAATGCCCCTATGGGCGAGGGATATACAGCCCTGCTGTTAAATTTAATAATGTCCTGATGGACGAGGGATATACAGCCCCCTGCTGTTCAATATCAATGCCCCTATGGGCGAGGGATATACAGCCCCCTGCTATTACCATTAAAGACGCGCGCACGTCGAAAGAAAGATTTCCAAGATTGACCTTTTCCAAAAATCCCGCTAGATCACCAACTACCCAGAGCAATACCAAAACACTCAGTCCTACAGAGTGCAGAAGCGTAAACCCTAAGCAGCCAATGTCTAACGGGCAACCAAGTAGAAGAACCAATACCCAAGTGAGTTCCACATCCAAGGCTCAGTTAGTCACACAAGCTGAGTCAGTCACAACCATTTCTTATTTTTAGAAGTTCCTCTTAAAGTCAGTTAGCGTTTCCAAAACATTCCACAAGTCAACCAGCAAAAATATCGTAGTACGAGAAATCGTACAAAACATTCCATAAAGTCCAAAACACAACAAGCTGAGTACAAGAAATCGTACCTGGATAACGCTGTAGCAGCTCTAGACAACTTGCGTAAACAATCAACAGTACTCTGAAGAATATTAAAGGTAATCTATCATCAATAACTTATGCCCTAAGTCAAACTTAAATAGATTCCTCACCTTATCCACTTCTAATACTTAACCGTAGTTCTCACATTAATACCTTCATATCTTAAGTGTATTTATATTACTCAGTTAGTCTTAGAATCTCAATAATCACCCTTAAGCTTAATACCTTTATTCTTACTTTAGGACAGACATCGTATTATAACCTATGATGGATTTATCTTAGAATACTATACTATTATTCCATAAGGTAATGATTAGGTATCTTATCAATATTTACTAGATAATCCTTTATGATTAAGTCTTCCCCTTAACTGAATTAAGACCTACAACCTGTATATCGGAATCATAGTGTCGTAGCTGCATTTCGTTACAACTTCATTGATCTTAGAATTTAGAGACAACTACTAGACTCAATTATTTTATCTTTACTTTAGAATGACTTAATATTATAACCATTTAATTATCTTGTCTTAAGATGTTCAACTACTCTTCATCCTGAGACAACTATATTTTAATTAACTCAAACCCTTCCAACTCTTTTACTTAGTATCCACAAAGTATATTATTCGCTTAATTATCACCTATATAATAAGGTGTTTTAAGATAACCCTTTTTATGTATCCTTACTCACATTTTAATTTCCCAAGTATTTAATTTTTACACACATTCTCTCCATAGAGTATGTATAATCCTTTTGTACTAAATTTTAATAAACTTATGTCTTAAATACATTTTATATTACTTACAAGACCAAAGGTTTCCAAGGAATAACTTAATAAATTAATTTCCTTTATTGTATTTTGGGATAAACATTATATCTCGACATAAGGTAAAATTTATCTAAGAACTAAATTCTGATTCATAAGTGAAATTGTTAATTATGTAATAAGATAATATTCTGAAGATCCCCATACCTTGTATTCAAATGACACATTAATATTTCCCGTGTCAAAGGTAAATCCTTATAGCTCTTATGTAACTTAGTTCCTCTAAATAAAGGTTCAAAGGTTTATGTATCTATTTCTATTTATAAACCTTTCAGTAAATCTTTAACTATTATGTACAACACTTATTTATAAACTCACATCTTGAATATTAGTAATAAATGTATTCTATATGGCTAACTAATTCTAAGAAACTTAAGGATTATTATTTAGAGTAATTTCCTAATCATAGTTTAATATAGTTTTATACCATAATCCTTTTAATGATTTTATCTCAAAATATTAAGTTAAATCAATACTTAAATATAAGAAATGATTAAATCTAGACTTATTTATCCTCTTCACATTTAGATGTAAAAGTAACTCATTTACTTTATATTGTTTATATAATAAGAACATTAAATGTAAAAGTATTTCATTCATTTTATTATCAATTATATAATAAGATCTATCGCCTCTTCACATTTAGATGTAAAAGTAACTCATTTACTTTATTATTGTTTATATAATAAGAACATTTAAATGTAAAAGTATTTCATTCATTTTATTATCAATTATATAATAAGATCTATTTGTGTAACACTTTGTAAACTAATTACAAATATTCCTAAATTTCAACTTATTAATTTCTTAACCCAATTATAGATTACATTGTGGACATTGAAAATATATACATGTATTTAATACTGTTTATATAAATCTTAGAAATTCAAGGGTAACTAAAAACTCAATTCATAACCATAAATTAATACCACCTCATATAGTATTCTATTAGTATTATGTAGAGGTTTTATTTTAACTCATTAATTCCTTCATATTATATTTTCTATAAGGTATTTTATTTCTTTTATTTATTTATTTATCGTATATAATATCCTTCCTATTATATTTCTCAGAAGGAATGTTATTTCCTTTATCTATTTTTATTGTATCTATCTATCTATCGAGCGAGGAGCGAGCGAGCGAGCGATAGCGACGCGAGCGAGCGTATCGATCGATCGAACTATCTATCATCTATCTATCTATCTATCTATATATATATATATATATATATCTACATGTATTAAGATTTATCCAGAACATTCTTTAAGAAATTCTATTGTGTTTAGCTATATTTAATATCTTTTAGACATATCCACAACTGATTTATGGTTTATAAAATAAAGTATTTCCCTTAGTTTTAGTTAAACTATTAGCTTCCATATTATATATAATAAATAAAATGTAGTTTAGTTAAATTCCTTGATTTAATATAAGTTTCTATTTATTTCCTCTCATAAATATATATATATAAATATATGTAACAATTTTTACTTCCCTTAAAGTTAATACTCAAATATTTATAAACATACTGTATTAAATGTTAATTAGTCTTATTATATTTTCCCCAACCTATAAAGTTCATTAATCAACTATACTTTAATTTTTGAATACATTAAAAACTATATATTATAAGTTATTCTTATGAAAAACTCACAAACACAATTTTTAAAACCTTTTCCCGTAGCCCAAAAATTCCCAAACTTAATATACAGTAACTATAACATTTTAGACATATTATAAAATTTTTATTTCATAAAAATATCTTTTTAATTTAGCCAAATAATTCCAGAAAACCCGTAACTTGTAAAAATCATAACTTATGTTTAAAAACTCCAAAATCATAATAATTTACATAAAAATAAACTAGATTAAATAAGGAATCTGTGGTTAAAATTTCAAGGCAAAATACATTCGGGAAGATATTTAAATTAACCCAACAAGTTAAGACTATTTACTGGAATTATTAAAACCCTTATAAACTAAATTCTGGTATGTTTTAATCTCGGCCGTCCAATCCCTTAAACCGAGATCGAACGGCTCCTGTGCACCGAGTTCATCCGCGACCTCTGTTACCAAACCGAGTACTAATTCGACGATTTCTCTCAACTCACAGAACCAAATCGATTGATTTTTGTTCATTGGATCCGAAATTCAATTTCGGTTCTATTGGTACCGATTTCCCCAATTTTAATGCAGAGTTCGTCAAGATTCGAGTTTGATTCGTGAGCTAGGGTTCTTTCTAATTTCTGAGTTCGATTCGAACACGAATCCGACAAATTCCCTTAATATAGTACGTAATTGATTCAATTAAAACACGGGTTAGGTCGAAAACAACACTACCAACAACATTATCGGAGCAATTGATCGGAAACTCACCGGAATTGCCCGAATCGAAGCGATTCGAAATCGTTTTTCTGGAAAAACTCGAACTTCCGACCAGTTCGTGAAGCAAACTTCAAGGATCTATAAGTTATTGCACAGATCGAGTTAGGCTTTGTTTTTGGGCTCATTAGAAAGATGAAACTTAGATCTACACATTGATAACTAGAACTAATCCTAACTCGCATTATACCGAAAGAAAATTGACCCGAAAGTTACGAGTTTACCTCTCTGTTTCGGTACGATTTTATGTGCTGAAAAATCCGGAACTTTGAGCGGCTATAACTTCCAAACGGTTATGATTCAGGCTTGGGCATAAACATAAAAATTGTAGACGGATTAGAGATCTACACAACGAGCTAAAGAAATCAAAATTTGGTTGAGAAACGAAGGATTTATGGTTAGACGAATTTACCTGAATTCGAAGGGAATTGGAAATCTGGGTTACGACTGTGAAAGGTGCCAACTTGAGAACGATTTTCCCGTTGATGTAGAAGGATTTAGGGTATGTATGAGTTACGGTTGTAAAGATGATTCAAAGGAGAAGAGAATAAAGAAGACGGCTTTGAAAAATATTGAAAGATGAAGAAGATATAGCCGTCACAAGTTAGGTCAAGATCGGTTGTTTGCTGGAGAAAAACAAGGAGATAAAAATCTGCTAAGTGTTGGGACGCTCGAGAGGCTGACACGTGGCACTTTATGAAATTTTGGCTCTCAACTTCAAACTAGCATAACTTTGGCTAGGATGATCCGTTTTTGACGTTCTTTTTATCGATCTTCATGGTTTTTCATAACCTATTTATTGGTATAGGTTTCATGACCTGGTTTGACCATTCTCAAAAAGTCAACTCTAGCAAGGCTTAATAAGCTTTAAGGTTTCTAGAATTTTATATTGACTTTTATGTTTCAAAACAATGTTCCAACACTTCCTAAAATCTTTATAATATATTTAGAGTGTTTAATAATTTTCCCAAGATTTATTGACTTATAAATCTTATTATTAAATTCATAATACTATAATAATGTATAATAATTAGGGTTAAATAGGAGAAAACCCCTAAATAAATTTCACAATTCCATATACTAATTTAATATTCATAATCCCATATAATAATTTAATATTCCTCATTCCATATAATAATTTAATACTTAATAATATTATTAAAGGTTTAATAAAAGAAATCCACTAAATTAATTTAAATTAATTTAGGGGTATTTCAAACCGCTCCTACTCTCGTGGTGCGTCTTCATGGGCCTCTGACCTGCAAGTGTAAAAACAGCCCCAAAGGGGGTCAGCACGAATGCTGGTACTCCCTCTCATGGCCCCCAAGCTAACGGGGCTACGACGACTAATTGTCGATAGCATGGAAATTGATTAAGTACACAAGCATGATATGAAGTGCAATAAACAACGATCCACAGATGAACATACATAGTTCACACACATTGAACGACACAAGCGTTCTCTTATCAAGCGGGTTAGTAACCCCCTCCTTAGTCCTGACTTCCTTAACCTCAGTTCCTTATCTTACCTCAATCTTAACCTTAACTTAATCTCAGTATACAAACCGTTCCTAGAAGGGAATGGTTGTAGCTTAATCTCAAACCTAGGATTTAGGTGATCCTACCGCACCATCTTAGTGCCACCTACCTTGGACGGGAGTCCAGCGTAGCTGAGCCGGCAACCGGCCCTAGGCAACAAGTCCGAAGACAAGTCCTTAAGCGGAGGGCGGATCTGATTCAGATACCGTCCCCCTTTCCTTAGCATGCATGACCGGAGTCAGTCCCGGGTTTCCTCACTCAAGTTCCAGTTAGTAAAAATATTACCCACCATGTGTTAGTTAAACCTTATCGGGTATTAACCAACATTCACCAATACTTAACTCTTATTCTTAACTCAGTAAGTACTAAACTTAGTTAGTAACAATCTCAAGTCTCGTGGGTTAGTGTAAGGAAAACACATTCACAACGAGAACAAATATAACCGGTTGCATGCTTTATCTTGTCTTAGTCATAGCAATTAAACAGATAGCACACAAGCCGAGAGACACCTCGTTAGCAAGCAGGTCACAAGAAAGATTGTACCGTTCTCCGTCGATCGTCCCGGTTGTTTAATACTCCTCCGGTATCCAACTTTCAAGTCCTAAAATATCCATCCAACTTAGATGATTAAGTATCTATACATTGCTTAACTTATTTAACTTATTTAACCCTTAGTGGTCCCCAATTAACACTTCTTAAGTCTTATAACTTAACCTTGCAACTTAACCTTAAGCTTATAAACTTATACTTAACTTAACTTAATCCCCTTAGGTTCTTAGGTTTCTAATCATCAATGCCCTCTGAATGGTGTACCATTAATACCATTAAACATCCTTAGAATTTAAAGTTTTTTTTTACGTGTTATGGGTCGTCCGACCCACCGTCCGACCCAACCAACTGGGTCGGACCATTCCAGTAACTATCGGGTTTGAAAAGTTTCACTTGTCCGACCCACGTCCGACCCAACCAACTGGGTCGGACCATTCCAGAAATTTTCCCGTCTTTTAAAACTCTCCCAAGTCCCCTGGGTCGGACCATTCCAGAAACATTTACGGTGGCTTAACAGAGGTCCGTCCGACCCAGAACTGGGTCGGACCCTGGGTCGGACCACTACAGACTTTACTCTTAAGTTGTTCTTTCAATTCCAAATTTTTCCCCAAGCCTCCTAATGTGTTCTAACATCATTTAGACCCTTAAACCTACCTTAAATCATCCTCCATACTCATTAAAATAACCTCCAAAGATCATTCCAACCCTTTACTCAATTCTTACAACAACTACCAACACTTAACACTTATTTCTTTCCCACATTTTCAACATACCTTTCACCTAGAACTTTTACTAACCAAAGGTTCCCTCCTTAAGAACTTGACAACGCCATATACACCACTTGCATCCCTATTACATTTTCCAAGTCTTCCTTAAATTCTAAACTCTAGTTTCTACCTAAATCATCTCAAAGTTTTACACTCATTCACATCAAACTTACTAAAGTTTCCTAACTTCTTTTATGCATTTACTTAAGGCTCCTTCATAAGCTTATGCTTCCATCCATCAACACATTATTTCCTTCCTAGTTGTTTACCAACATTTACCTAAGTCCTAAATACCCAAGTACATTCTTTTGATTCCTAAATCCTTCTTAGTGATGCCTAAGTCATTATAAGTCATTTAAACACCTTAATCTCACCCTTTTTCATCAAGACAACCTCTAGAACTTCCTAGTACTTCTTTAGTCATGAAATCTCCTTAGAACATCTTAAACACTTAAGTTCTTCACTAAATTTTGCCATGGGTTCTCTAGTAATTGTTGCACCCAAACACTTGGCTTTTCACCATCAAACAACCAATATCACTCAAATTCTCATCACAACACCTTAACACACAATTTACGCCAAAACTACACCACATCATTACATAGTGTATAAACTTAAATGCTTGGCACTTAGGCCCTTAAATGACAATAATCTTAACCACTGAATTTCCACATATATTTGCCTTTAACCTGCGAATACACACAACAAGGCTCCCATTGAAATAAAATGCTTCTTGTAATTCACCTTGATATTCTTAAACTATCTCCTTTTTCTCATTTGCTCCTTAGTCAAAAGTTCACAAGTATAGTCATTGTTCTTTCTTCTAGGTTTTATAACCCCTTTTCCCAATGTAACCTCTACACTAAGCTCATCACATATCTAAATCCCATTCCCTTAAACAATAAAACACCTTAAGGTAAGTAATTTACCTTATTCTTTCACAAGCTCACAAACTTTCCTCCTTAGGTTTTTCCTTGCTCAATCTCGGTCACCACTTAAACTCTCCTTGCCAATGTTCTAACCAATATCCAATGACTCCAATGAGTACTAGATAATACATTAACCCTAAGGAACAAACCCTAGGTTAAAAATGTGCTTTAAGGTATTAAGGTGATTGTTTTATCTTGGTTTCTCAAGACAAGCTTGAATATGAAGCAAGAAGGACCTCCTCTATCCTTTGGAGAGTAGAAAACAAGCTAGAACAAGTCATTAAAATGAAGCCCCATGAGTATGTATTTTCGGTCATGAAGAAAAGTGATGGAAACCTAGATTTTCTTACACTTTCTTTACCTTAAGAGAATGGAGAAGCCAATGGAGTCTCCAAACTTGAGTTTCCTCCTCTAATGGTGGTTTGGCTTGGCACCAAATCAAAGCTCTTGAAGTTTTGAAAAGATAGAAAGAGAGAGCTTGAGCTAACTAAGAAGAATATGTAATTTGTTTTGGTTTTGAAGCTAAAATGAGTAAGTAGTGATCAAAGCTAGATGGAGCTAGCATGGAGGTTGAGTTTTACGTGAGAGAGAAGAAAGAGAGCAAGGAAAACCGGTGGAGAAAATGAAGAATGAAGAGATGAGGAGAGAGGTAAGTAAAGTAAGATATTTGTTTTCTTAAAGTAAATAGTAACTCCTTACTTTTCCCTCTTCTTTTCTAATATCATTTGGCTACTCATGGTGAGTCACACCCTTAGAAAAACCGGCCCCCTATTAATTAAGGCAAGTCATGGTCTTGTTTGACCAACTAACTAAGCTTAATTAACTAAAGACTAAATTAGTCACTATTCGGTTACTATTCACAAAACAAGGCACATTGCTGTGAAATTTTTGATTTCCCATTGATTTAGACTTCCTAATGTGATACTAATTAGTAAACATGTTAATTAAAGAGTAATGATGGACATTTAGCCACTCAAAACCCATTTACAAGACAATTTTTCAAAAATGTGCTTTAAGACTCCTTAAAGCACATTTTGTGTTTTAACTTGTTTTCAAGCTTGGTTTTCTTTGTTAATTGATTTAAAATGACCATTAGGATTACTAAGGTCTTAGAACAATATTTGGGTACTCACCCAAGTCTCTCCAAGCTTAGAGCATGTTTTTGCTTAAACTGCTCTTTTGGTGCTTCCTTATGTTTTCTTTGGTTAAAATGGTTTCTCAATGTTTCTAAGGCATTATTTTGCCTCCTTATATCTTAGTTTATCACTTAAACACCATATCTAAGTTTGGGGTATTTCATCCATCCTATGGTATTTGCATCTCTCATGCCTCACTACCACGATTTCGATATGAATGAATACTTATGTTTATTTAACATAGTACCAATCATCAAATCAATTCCCATTTGTGCTATACACATTATAGTTTATGTGTTTTATTTATAAAATTCACATTATGCGGTTTTCGCTCTACCCCCCTTAAAAGGGAATACGCCCACGTAATCTACCATATGTTATTATTATTAAACATTGGTTTACTCGATTTGGGCAATCTGAAGCGTTTAGCTTCACTACGGTATACTATACAATATGCTCTGGTCAAAGGGTCTTAACCATACCAATGGTTTAGTCTTTGCACCAAGGATTTCTATATGAGTTTATTTAACTCATCATTAATTTGGTTCTAGCCTATTAGGCTCCAAGGCATTAATAGCCCTTCTGTTATGCTTACTAGGTATATTATCTCCTAGCTAGGGCCCACTAGCTTCTGCTGCGTGACCCTGATAATCTTAGTACTTTATTGCTCTTTGGTTATTCCAAATGTGCTACTCATCGCCTCTTTATCCCTTCATTGTGGGAATAAGGTGTACTAACAGTGTGGTATTCTTTTACCGCTGTTTGAACTCAATGAGTTTAAGATTTATAACCAGCTCTCTGGCAATCTATTATGTATACTACTTGTACTCCCGTGATTATTCACTAAGCTCCTCCGACTTATTATCGGGCAAGGTTAAGTCACCACTTAACTGTAGTGCTTCCTCTGTTATCAATAGCTTCCGGATTACACCAGTTCTTCTGGTTCAGTACAAGTGTTCTTTACTTGTATGACCTTGCATTGATATGTGTCGGTCCTAGTGACTTTCTGAAGTCTCCTTTCACCTTTTTATTCCATCGGAATTCACATTTGTGAGTGTTAGTGTGTTTCACACTCTTCGTGCTTCTTTGGCCTTAGGCCGCACGGTTTGTTGCTAAGATTGCTTAACTAGCTTGTGCCACGTTCGTTGGTGAAAAGAAGGGTTACTACCATTTACATTTTCTATATCCCTCGCTATCCCACTAGATCATTAGCTGTACAAGTGCAATACCAAAACACTCAGTCATACAGAGTGCAGAGGCGTAAACGCTTGACAGTAAGTCACTTATGTGATAGGAAAGAATATTTCTGCCTGTCATCTCATACTTATACTCCGTGTCATTATCTGCTACTTCCTCGTAGCGGTCGCTTGTTGCGCCGCGTATTCTTACTCATTGTACAACATTGTTTTTACTGTTTCTGTTACTGTGGTAGTTCCTCTTTACTTATTGCCATTGTCATTGGCACCATTTCCTTATGGTGTGGTTACACTAGGAGGTTCCTAGTTCATGTATATGACGGTTGTCGTAGCATACCACAATACTATTCTCTTCCTATTGTGGGGATGTTTTATTTCCGTCTAGGTTTCATGTGTAGGTTAGCTTACCTCACATTCTATCCTCATTTATGATGCAATTTACCAAGTATCTTGGTTGACCAAGGATGAAATAATTCATCGGGTCATAAGCTCTCTTGAGCGTTGATCATTCGTGGTGTTCAATGTGTATTCACATTGATTGTTTTTGACAATTTCTGTCTCCCAGTGCTGAGCATTGGTTATAGGCTCTAGCTGTGAAGTTTTACCTTTGTATGTACATCACCGGAACATCCCCAGAACTTCAAGGGTTTTCTGGTCCCGTTCTCTTATTGGTAAATGAAGTTCTAGTTGAGAGGCTTGTTGCCACTCATAGGTCTCATGACAAGATTTACCAAGTTGGTGTTCACACAATGGTTGCTCATGTATGTGGTTGCATATGGGGTATACTTACTCCTTCGAGCTTCGATGCTCTCAAGCGATGTGCTTCTTCAGTCCATAGCCTCTTGTAGGCGTGGTGGTTTGGAAGTCTTACTTTCTTATTTGATTGCCTCTCGGCAATAACTATATGTGCAAGGTTGTTGTTGTTGTAGATGGAAGCCTTTTCTAAGGGTTCACATCTTCACCACATTGGTGATCCTTGGTTAACAAGAGGTGTCTTCCCTCGGGTTTCCCGTAGGGTCCTAGTGTGGACTAGGCCAATGTTAGCATTATCACGATTCTTATGTCTCTGTGCTATCATTTCTGTAGAAGGCATGAAGGGTAATTAAAACTTAGTCAACTGTATGCTAGACTAATGCTCTGGTGACAGTGACACTGTGGTAACCATTACTCCAAGGCGCTCATCATGTGGAGCTTTAATTGGGTTGTTCAGTTGACAGTCTGTTTGTCGTATGAAGCAATATCTTTTGCAAGTCTTGTTATCAAATGGTGTGGGTTATGCAACCGTTCAAGTTTACATAACGTAGTTGGTACATGGCTTCCAAGCCTAATTGCTGCAAGCTATGCTCTTTGCAAGCTGTTTGTACATATTTTCACTCCTTGTATACCCCATAGGTTGGAGGTATCGCTGGGCTCCATGGTAAGTCGTGACATCACGCTTCCGTTCATAGGAGGCCGTTTAGGCAATCTGGTGCTAATCAGTGCCTTTTAGTAATTTAGGGCATTTCCTGATAAGTGAAATCCCTTCGGTGTCCTAACCGAGTGTTCGTGCTAGCTTTCATGCTATTATCATGACGCTTGTTCGACTGTTGTTAATTTAGACACCCTTCAAGGACAGCTCCTGGGTGCTGTTAGTTATGCCGTTACATCCGGCTAATGTTTGTGATATGTTGTGTCTACCATACCGCCTTGTGGTATCGTAGTTTGAGTTATCCCTTTTAGGGTTATAACGTCTCCCGTTCTTGGGTAGACTGTTTATACCTTCTTCGAGTGCCTAAGACCAGGTTTAATATCCTCTCCAACGATGAATTATACTTCATGGTAATCTTGTGATTACTCTTGGGAACTCTGTCCCATTTGTTAAGCATCATTGCGTCCATATTAGGCATTTGTCTTACTATGTTTAGCCTGGGTATCCCTTCCAGCTGTCATGTATTTGAATGAAGTCTTTGAGACATATCCAATGTCTATACTTACTAGTCTGTGCTCCTTGCACTTCCTAATCCTCATTCCTTACCCTCAGATGGATTCTCTGAGTTCTTTTATACTTATTACCCAGCTGAGTTCCTTCTCCTTGATCACCTGAGGTGTCCCGCTGTTTCGCTTTAAAATTACTCATGGTCCATAGAACGGAGTTGACTACTTCCCGTGTGTCGTTCACTACATGTATACATACGTGGGGTACCATGTTGATACGTTACCACTTACCCAACTATATGTCAGGCCCGCAAGCTCCTTCGGAGTGCGGTTGTCCCACATCCCATATTCGGGTACACTCGTAGTGCTCGTCACACGCCAAGGTGAAGTATTCTATTGTCCACTCCTCTTGTATCATTCTATGCTACTCACCGTAATTATGTTGGTTTGGTTTTAAAATCCTAGGTTTAAAAGAAAGTTTGTGGTTTTGAAAGAAAACTTGGGTTTGAAAAATAACAGTTCGGTGTTAAAAGAGGTTCTTCATGGCATAGCCATGTTCGAAATCTTGACCAAGTCCAGCTTTCCGCTGACTGGTGTATCCTTTGTACAATGGTCAGGCCGTCAGGCCTTTCCAAGGTTCCATTCTTCCAGTTTTTAGGATGGGTGATCCTGTAGTTGTTCTATTACAGCCACAGTACATTACTATGTACTTGTGGTGTGTTAAGGTTCCTCTACATGTTTCTGTCCTTACTGCACTTGTCGTGGCAAGTGCGTGGTACTGGTGGTTTTTGGGTAAACCTATACCGGTCACGGCAGGGTTTCCACTCGTATTTGGTCTTGTCGACTCTTCCTTTGGAGTGTTGATTTATGTTTGAGAATACTCGACCCTTTAGGTAGCCTCTCAGTGATCTGGACATGGCTGTCGTAGATCTGGGTACCTTCCCAATCCTTGGAGATTCCCCTTTGATTTGGTTTTGTGTCATTCCTCGTTGCTCGTTCCCACACATTTATTGTGGTTATTGAGCCTTAGCTTGTTTAGGCACTACGCTTGTAGTCCTATCGGATTATATCCCGTGGATGTTCTTGTATCCATGTAAGCTATGTCAGCCAGGTATTGTAACCCTTTGGAGTTGTACTTTCGGAGTTAACCACTCCTGACTATTCTTAGTCAGCTGGTATATCATTGGTGGTATTATTTAGCTACCGCTGCCCGCAGACTTGTGTCTCGGGTTCCATTACTACTTTTTTTCCATTTCGTTGCACGGTTAGTGCTTCCTTCCTGCTGCTGGTTGGTTAGCTAGGTTTCGCGACTGCTAAGCACGTCGCTCCATGCTGTCATAAGTTGTAGCCTCCTCATGGTTGGAGCGCTCATCCTACCGCTATTAAGTGCGGGTATCGTTGTTCAACCGGGATCCATCCCTGGGACTTCCAATTCTTGGAATCTATCGTATGTCGGTTCTTGTTACTGTGTGATTGTTTCACATCTGCCAGATCGGGTTTCCCGAGTATGAGAGGACTTTCCTTCTCTCTGGCGTCCTTCCCAAGTTATACAATGGGGTTTGCGGTGGGCGGGACTGGTATTGTAGGTATCCGGTACTCACCGGTGGTTCCTAACCAGCATATCTCTAATACTAACACTCAGCCCTTAGCCCTAAACTTCCAATTCCTAACTCGGTATTTCCTAAGCTCGGTATTTCCAGTCATCAGAGCGACACTTCGCTCTGATACCACTTTTTGTAACACCCCTACCGTTAATACTGTCATTACCGTCCAATTCCTCGTGCTTCCAGATTCACACAGTGGATACATACTTACATACGGTGGGTGATACAATGTCGTTAGTCACCCACGTGACTAACCAAGCTACTACTACTACATACAGCATCGGTCTGATGGACCGGAATCCCGAGTACTACACATCTACAATGCATACTCCATTACTATTTAAGTGCTACAATATTCCATTCAACATTTTGCTCCTTTACAATACCATTAAATACAAAGTACATAACCGAGTTTACTAAGTTCCTTACACTAATACAATACTTCTTCCAATTCCAGTCATACTCATTCAGAGTCTACGTCTACCCATTCCTCACATCTACACACTAGCAATGCACTAGGTGTACCTCCTTGGTACACTACTACTTCAAGGCTACAAACTCAATACTATTTTCTACAATCTTCATGTCACCGGTCTCTTAATGCGACCATGTCTGCTTCGGGTACCTGCACACTAAAAACGTTCCCCCTAGGGGGTCAGCTTTCGCTGCATATGATAACCGCATACCCCGCGTACTAGTGAGGGTACGCCGACCACTTGGTCGAATACATGCAATTCATTTTATTCATACATACATGCATACATGCTTTCGTACATAATATTACAATACTTTACAAGACATACATACACACAATACCATACACACAAGGAAGACAATACAAGTCAACCAAATTCTTACTTACCTTCTTCCGGGCTACACATACACGATACATCGATGGTACTTACGCAATACATAAACAATAAACCATACTTGTTAGCTTCATTGGTCCCCCCGGGTTAATCGGGTGGAGATTACTCCTTTACTCGTTACACCATACTTACGCATACATACTCATACTTTACTTACTTACTTACTTACTCAAGTCAAGTCGTCGGGACCTCCGGCCCGGGGACTACTCTGTCCCACCACCGGGATTTACTTGGTTCACCAATCCAGGATGCTACCCATTTAAGGGATTTGGGCCGTGGACCAGTTCAAGAACCAGGAATCGGATCCAACCTCTTGTGTTTCCTCATCCTCACGCGTGGCCGAAGCTATATCGGACTTCTACTCATTCCAATTTACTTAGTACTTTTGTTAGGAGTTAGGTGGTTAGGAATTAGTAGAAGTCATTCACTCAAGCCACATACACAAATACATTGCTCAATACACATTCGTACGAAATACAACACAATACTTAAGTACAATACAAGATTCGAATACACTTCATCATCATTCATATATTTCATGAATTATACAAACTATTGTTCAAGACAATATCGAGAACAACGTAAACAAGCACAAGTAAGTGCAATATAGTCCGATTCATGTGTTTATCTTATTAAGTGATCAAGTAAGCACACAAATCGGGGTAACCAGATTAGGATACAGGGCATGAAGAAATCATACCTTTCACCGTTGATTTACTTATCGGGTGTTCCCTTGCTTCTTAGCCCATACTTGTTCCTCGAGTCCTAGTCTCGAACCAATGACTACATGCCAAATGGTTCAATTAATACTAAGCACTACAATACATTCATAGCAACTACTCCCGTACTTACCCCGTTATCCCATTACTTGGTTTAACTTAACGTTCTCATACTTTCAACTTTCTTAACTAATCCTCGTACTTGTTTCCACTTATGTATTTACTTCCTTACCATTAGTGTTACCTTAATGGTGTATTACTTAGGTCCCATATATATGTACATATCCATACATATATACATACATATGGTTGTTACATTAACATTGTTTTTTTTTTGTAAGTTAGGGCCGACCGACCCACTGACCGACCCAAACCCTGGGTCGGTCCATCCCAGTAAGTTTCAGTCCCGTTGTCCAAGCTCCGACCGACCCACCGACCAACCCAACCTCTGGGTCGGTCGAAGTCAGAAACTTCGACAACCGGGAATTCAAGCCCGACCGACCCACGACCGACTCACGGCTTCTGGGTCGGTCCGTTCCAGAATGTTTACTTCTTGTTACTTAAGCCCCGACCGACCCACCGACCGATCCAGCCTCTGGGTCGGTCGGTAGCAGAATGTTGCTACAGACCCTGTTTTTCTTTTCTTTTCTTACTCATTTCTTCCTCAATCTTCCTACATGTAATCCCACATGTTTTAGCACCCTTTAGGCTTCCTAATACATCAATTCATCTACCAATCCCATTCCTAAATCCTTCAATCAACTTACACAATTTCCTCACTTCTTTTCCAACAAATGTAACAGTTTTTGTTTTACTCATGCTACAAATTTTTAAACTCAACTCTACCATTCGATACTCCCTCTACCGATGCCTCTCCTAGCACCCTAAATACATTTCCAAGCAAATTCAATATCTATACCCAAGTCCAACATCCATTTCACTACATCTTGCACACTAATTTTTCCTAGTTTCCATAATGCATTTGATACCCCTTTGCTACAGATTTTACACCCTTTCATTCTCATACCACAACTACCATTCCATGGTTACTAAATACCTCTACTAAACCCAATACACACCTTGGTTCTCCCATTCACCAAGTCATCCCTACACGTACATTTTCTACCAAAATTTTGCCATAGTTCACCTACTTTTCTTACTTCTCCACGTACACATTTTCTCATCAATTTCATTCCTAAACTAGCCACACCCTTATAAGGGTCCTACCAGCAATGAAAGTAATATAAATCCATCTCAATACATCAATACTCCATCAATCATCAATACCAATACTCATACACAATATACTTGGCTCTAAGGCCTACAATTTACTTACTAGTTCCCAAGTACTCAAAACTTCATAAACTTCAATACTAATACAATAGTTTAGGTTCTTTTATTTTTTACCCATTCCCATTACTCTAACGCAATAGAATTTAACATTAGAAAGGAGCTCTTACCTTGAGCTTATCTCTCCTTCATTTCTTTTCCCATTCCCTTCTTCCTCTCTTTTGCACCAAAATCGGCTACATGGGGAATGGAGTTGCCAAGCTCCATTCCCATCACCCAAAACACACAAAACATGTATAACATAAACCCTTAAATTAATGCTAGTTCATAGTAAGGTTTAGAACACTAATTTTTAGGGTTTACCTTTGGAGTGTTTTAGGAGGGGTTTTAGCCCTTGGTTCAAGAAGGTGAATCCACCACCATTGCAAGGTTGAGTTGATGCTCAAAAGAGAGAGAGAAAACAAGGCATTACAAAGGGTAAAAATCGGTTATGAAAGGAGATGGTGAAAACCTGAGTTTTTCATGTAGATTTTTACCTTAATGGAGAGAGGGGACTCCAAGCTACACATTGATGCTATTTTCTTCACCAATGGGGTATACCCACTAAAATAAACTTCCTCATTTTTGGATTTTGAAAAGAAAGAAGTGTAGAGGAGGATGAGGGGAGTAAGAATATGTAATTATTTTTACATTTGGAGCTCACATGGAGGTAGAGCATGGAGAAGAAGAGAGAGAGCTTCCATTGTTGTAGTGGGGAGCTCAAAATCACAGCAAGGAGGGAGGAGGAAGAGAGGGAGTCCGATGGGGAAGAAAGAAATGGGAGAGAGAGAAGAAAAGTGAGGAAAGAGAGTGTTCTTTTTACTTTTTGTATTCTTTTTCTTTCTTCTTTCTTTTCTCCTTTCTTTCTTTATTTATTTCTTGTGTGTGAGAGGGAAGGGGGACCGGCTGATACACAGCCCTTTGTGGGTTTTAAAAATTTTATTTACAATAGTGGACACACTAGTTTGGTTCATTTATGCTTTTACCCCACAGCTTCCCGTTTTTGACAGTTTTTACCATTTTCTCGTTTTATTGGTTTTATTGGCTCTAGACCTTCACTAATGTGTATTATTGACTATTTGGTTGACCAGAATTGTTACGAGTCTATTTGACCCGCTTAGAGATGCGTTTTCCCGGTTTCCTCGAAAAACGCGCTTTAAGGTTCGTTTGTGTTTATAATCCATTTTAAGGATCCGTTTTCTTCGGGACTTGTTCCCTCATGATTACTTAGGTCTTATTAAGCCTTTAGAATCCTTATAATACGCTAACCGAGGTCTCATACCTCCTATGGTTATTTAACGCTTATTTAGCGTTTTTCGCTTTTTAAGCGCTTCTTTATTTCTTTGGATTTATTTTTCCTTACCAAAATTACTTAAGCATTATGAGGCTCTTAAATACCTATTAGGATAATTTTAATGGCCATATTTAAGTTCGGGGTATTTCAGGTTAGAAGTCGTGCCTTACTGGAGTCCTCACTTCCCAATTCTACCCCAATTCCCCAGTTTTAAGTGCACCTATATTCTATGTATTTCACTCGGCTTGTTTTCTCAAGTTCACAGCGTAACTACGCTCTGATACCACTTTTTGTAATGCCCATATTTAACGTATTTACAGCGGAATTAAAATACTAAGACGATTACAGACCATCGGGTTCCAAACACCCGGTACCAACCTCACTAATTACAACCATTACAATTATCTAAGTTACAGTCTGAATTCAAGAAAACAATGTAAACAAAATAACTCTCCATAATTCCTAATTCCCATCCCAATCACTCATGCTCTTCATGGCCACCTGTATAAACAATTTCGTACCTGCAAGATGAAACCAAGCAGCCCACCCCGAGAGGGGTGAGTCAGTTCCCTGGAATGGATCTGGTACAATTCTCCAAAACAGTATTTAAAACATAACTCTTCAAAATAAACAGTAACTTGAAATCAAACTCTTGAAAGTAAAACAGGGAAAGGAGGCACTTCAAAACAATCAATCATAGAGAAGAGAGAACAAGGTAAGGATAGAGACAAAGAACTTAAGAACCAAGTCAACCACTTATGAAGTCACACCATATAGTTAGTAAGCATCCATTATTCATGTTAGAACCAATTTTGGTTAGGAAGAGAAAGACTCAGGTAGTCACAAAGGACTAGGAATGTTATGAATACCCATAACCTGTGGTAGACAGTTTATGTCTCCACCATTTCAGAAAGCTGATTCCCTTAGACAAAATATACTCAAGAGTGGAATAAACCAATTGGGAGAGATGGCCCCCACCACCAAGTACGTCCTTTTAGGACAGGGGATATACAACCCCTCACTGTTTACTACGTCCCTTTTGGGACAGGGGATATACAGCCCCTCACTGTTACCATTGAAGACGCGCGCACGTCAAAACAACAAGACCCAGCTCATGGATGAAACAATATCCAAAGTAAAAAGAAGAATTACCAAGATTGTCCTTCTCCATATTCCCACTAGATCACTGACTACCCAGAGCAATACCAAAACACTCAGTCCTACAGAGTGCAGAAGCGTAAACCCTAAGCAGTTAATGTCTAATGGAACAACCAAATAGAAGGAACCAATACCCATGTAAGTTTCACATTCAAGGCTCAGTTAGTCACACAAGCTGAGTTAGTCACACAACCATTTCCTTTTAGAAATCCATTTAGCTTAATTAGTGTTTGTCACAAACATCCCTTAAGTCTTGTCAGCAAAGCATAAGAGTACGAGAAATCGTACCTGGGTAATGTTGTAGCAGTTCTAGTCAACTTGCGCAAACAATCAATAGTACTCTGAAGAATATTAAAGGTAGTCTATCATCAATCACTCGTAGCCTACGTTAAGCTTAAATAAACTTCTCACTCTTATTTCTAAGTCTCAATTGTCTTTTAAGCCCTCACTTAAATGTTATGTATAACCTTTGACTTGTCTTAGAATGTTGTATAACTCAAGGTTGTAAGACCAAGGAATGTATTTTATTAACACTTGTTTTGTTCCACTCTTATCCACTTTACCCATACTTAACCATAATTCTCACATTAAAGACCTTTATAACAAGTGCATTATATGTTATTCAATCAATCTTAGAATTTCAATAATAATCTTAAGCTCAATACTTTTTTCATAATTTAGAATAAACATTGTATTATGACCTATGATGGATTCATCTCAGAATACTATACTGTTATTTCACAATGTATTATGTATTTTATTAATATCCACCAGATAATCCATTATGATTAAGTCTTCCCTTTAACTTAATTAAGATCTACATCCTGTATATTGGAATTATAGTGTTGTAGATGCATTTTAGTATAATTTAATTGAGTTACTAAACTCATTTATCTTATCTTTAGTTCAAAATGACTTTTTATTACAACCATCTAATAATCTTGTCATAAGATGTTAAATTACTTTTCATCTTGAAACAACTATATTACAGTTAACTTAGACTTATCAAACTCTCACATTTAATATTCACAAGGTATATTATATGCTTTATCATTAACTATATAACAAGGTGTCATAAGATAACTTTTTACGAATCCTTACTTACATTTAATTTCCTAACTGTTTTATTTTTACACACATTCTCTCTAGAGATTATGTACAATCCTTTTATATTAAACTTCATTAAACTTAAGTCTTAAATACGCTTTAAATTATTTATAAAACCCAAAGTTTCAAAGGAATAACTTAATAAATTAATTCCCTTTATTATGTTTTAGGATAAGCATTATATCTTAACATAAGGCAAAATTTATCTAAGAATTAAATCCCCATTCATAAGTGAAATTGCCAGCTAGTTAATATCTATTCTAAAAATTCTCATATTTTATATTCAAATAACATATCAATATTTCCCATTACCGTAAAGTATATCAATATAATATCTTATGTAACTCAGTTCCGTCCGATTAAAGGTTTAAAGTTTTAAATATCTAATTTATATTTACAAACCTTTTTACAAGTTCTAGCCATTAACTACAACACTTATTTATAAACTCACATTCTAAATATTGGTAGTTAATGTTATAAATGTATTTCATATGGCTTATCTAATGCCAAGAAACTTAAGGATTATTATTTAGATAAATTTCCAAATCATAGTTTAATATAGTTTTATATCATAATCCTTTTAATGATTTTATCTTAAAATATTAAGTTATTACTCAATACTATAAATATTAAGAAATGATTAAATCTAGACTTATTAATCCTCTTCACATTTAGATGTAAAAGTATCTCATTTATTTTATTATTGTTTATATAATAAGAACATTTAAATGTAAAAGTATTTCATTAATTATATAATAAGATCTATTTATGTAACACTTTATGTAACCTAATTACAAATAATATTACATGTATTCTATTATGGTTTATATAAATCTTAGAAATTCAAAGGTTAACTCTTTAACTAAATTTCATAATCATAATTTAATACCACCACATAAAATACTCTTTTAATAGTATTATGTATAGGTTTAGTTTAACTTATAAATTCCTTCATATTCTATTTTCTATAAGGTACTTTATTTCTTTTATTTATGTAGTTTTTTTATGTATATATATATTAGGATTTATTCAAGACATTCTTTGTGTAGTTTTATTGCATTTAATTATTTATATTAACTTTTACACATAGCTACATCCAATATATGGTTAATAAAATAAAGTATCTTCCTTAGTTTCAATTAAGTATATTAACTACCATATTATATAATTAATATAAATGTAGATTAATTTAGTTCCTTCATTTAACCTAAGTTACTATTTTATTTCTTTTTTATATATATATGTATATATGTATATATATATTTACTTCACTTAAAAGTTTATACCTAAAAATATTTATTAACATTCTGTATTAAATGTTAGTTTAATCTTATTATATTTTCCCCAACCTATAAAGTTCATTAATCAACTATACTTTAATTTTTGGTTACATTAAAAACCATATATTATAAGTTATTCTTATGAAAAATTCATAAACACAATTTTAAAACCCATTTACCATTGTCCAAAAATTCCCAAATTAAATATATAGTAGCTATAACATTTTAGACATATTATAAAATTTTTATTTCATAAAAATATCTTTTTTATTTAACCAAATAATTCTATAATACCCGTAACTTGAAAAAATCATAACTTACGTTTAAAAACTCAAAAACCATATTAACTTACATCAAAATAAACTGGTTTTATAAGGAATCTATGGTTAAAATTTCAAGTCAAAATACATCCGGGAAGGTATTTAAATAAATTCAAAAAGTTAGGGTTTAATTCTGGAATTAATATAAAACTTTAACAATTTAAACTCCTCTGTTTTAATCTCAGTCGTTCTCTTCTTTAAACCACGATCGGACGGCTGCTGAAACTCAAGTTCTTTAGCAACCTTCAAACGACACCCGAGTACTAAATCGGTGATTCCTCTAAACTCACAGAACCAAATCGAGTGATTCTTGTTCCATTAGATTCGAAATTTCCTTGTGGTTCTATTGATACCAATTTCGCCACCTATAATGCAGTATTCTATAAATTCGATTCTGAGTTCGAAAGTTAAGTTTTTTTTCCGGCTTCGAATTCGAATTGACAAATTCTCCCGATGTAGAACGTAATTGGTTAAATTGATAGAGGGGAATGAACAGAAATGCGAAAACGAACATCATAGATGGTGGAATTTGGTCGGAATCATACCGGAGATGCGCCAACGAGGAGAATCAAATTCGTTTTTCTGGAAAACTATGATTTTATGTGCTGACCAAGTGGGGAACTTTAGTCACTTATATCTTCCAAACGATAGAGAACTAGCTTGAGGTTCCTTCATAAGAATTGTAGAGGAATCATAGAGCTTTAAAACGAGCTATAGAACAAGAATTTTATCCCACGGTTGAAGAAGATATGATAGGACGAAGTTTACCTGTTCAACTGAAATTTCCGGATTTCTGGATTTCCAGAACTCGGGGAGGCAACTTTCGATGCCTTTATCTTTCACCCTATTGAGAATCGGCCTTTGGTGTAAAAAGGAAAGTTGGAGAGGAATTATAGATCTTCAAAACAAGCTAAAGAACACGAATTTTGGCTGTGAAACGAAGAAGTTATGACGAGACGAAGTTACCTGATTAATCACGTTTTTTTTTGGAAATCTGGGTTGACAGCTTCAGGAAGGCTAATTCAGATCGAATTTGCCGTCGATGTAGAAGGATTTAGGTTGTGTATGAGTTATGGTTGGAAAGAGGAATTGTAGGAGAAGAGAATGGAGAAGAAGACACTAATCGATGTTTAAAGTTAGGGCAAAAATGCTGATGGCTGTTAGGATTCTGGCCGATTTTCGTGCTAAGTACAGGCGACCCGTGTGAGCTTGACACGTGGCAGTTTTCAAAATTTTGGCTCTAAACTTTATTTTATCATAACTTTGGCTAGGTAGATCCATTTTTGATGTTCTTTTTATCGATCTTCATGGTTTTCCATAACCTATTTATTGGTATAGGTTTCATGGGCTGGTTTGACCATTATCAAAAATTCAACCCTAGCAAGGCTTAATAAGCTTTATGGTTTCCATGATTTTATATTGACTTTTATGATTCAAATTAATGTTCCAAATATTTCTAAAATCTTTATAATATAATTGGAGTGTCTAGGAATTTTTCCAAGATTTATTGACTTATAAATCTTGTTATTAAATTCATAATACCTTATAATATATTAATTTAAATTGTATTATTATTTAGAATTTAATATAAGAAGTCCCCTATATAATTTTTAAATAATACCATACAGTAATTTAGTGTTTAATAATATTATTTAGGGTTTTTATAAAAGAAATCCCCTAAATTAATTTAAATTAATTTTGGGGTATTTCAGTTTCAGAGTGAAAATCTCGTGAGAGTGTCTTGAGTGGTAAAACCATGAGTGAACGAGCGTGTCATTTTTACACGACTCCGGTGAGACCACATTCAAAGGTGAGGTCAACGGTATAACTCCGACCGAAGGAGATAATTTTTAAATTTACTCTTAGACCTACGAAAAGTAACAAAGAGCGGATACACAACTATCAGGAATGACGAAGCACCTAGGTACAGCACCACATAGTCAAAAGCTTGTGAACCCTGACATTAAACCCTAGGCACCCCCGCTGAGCCTTTCATATATCCCTTTTTGATATTATGAATTCCATAAAGTAACCCAGCCAATGATGAATGTCTGACCTGGTGACCAAAGGGAGTGAGGAGTCAGACTCTCAGATAACGTTCTCATCAGTCCATAGAAGCAACGCCGCTATCAGCATGATGAAGTGATCCGTAAATGGTCCCAGAGTGACAAAGGATCTAAAGAGCTCACATCAAAACAATTCTCGAAGCCCAAAACCGGGAAACACAAGAACCCCGAAGGCAAAGTCAAGAAAGGATAAAACAAAAAGGCAAACCCGAAGTGCCTTGAAGATATCCAAATGACAAAAAAAAAAAGAAATGGTGTAAAAGACAACTTCAAAAGTCCAGGTCCAGAAGCTCGAAAACAACGTCAACATGAAGCAGCTAGACGACTTCAAGACAAGGAAGATGAATCTGAGAGAAGACACAAGTTGCAGCTTCGGTCACCCATTTAAGCTCCACATACCTCAAATATCCCTCCATGATCCCGTCTTCTTTCATCACACCCTATGGCCACGTTATAAGCTTTAAAGACTTCCGACTTGATAGTTATGTATCTAATCATGTGAAAGTAACAGATGGAATGCGTAAATCCACCAAATGTCAAATTCAATGGTCTAGCAGTTATGACCATGAGCGAGAAATGAGTGCAAACACCAAATATGTCGAGTGTAGGTTAGGAAGCACCGCATCAAAGCATAAGCCTTGACCCTGTGAGGATGAAATTTGTTCACGCAATTAATCAAAGAAAACACTGGGGGCAATCGATCGTTCCGATCGATTGCCATGAACTCTTGCTCAGATTGTCCTAAGGAAAAATACTGGGGGCAATTGTTGGTTCCAACAATTTCCATGTCAACACCAATTAAAACCTAAAGCTTGAGCACCACCATCCCACCACAGGCACACATAAGCCCTTACCACCACACACACACTCTCAAGTCCTCATTGGCCTTAACCTCCACAAAAACATCAGGTCCTCATAACCCTGACCACCATCCAAAATCACAGCCCAATCCCAGATCTATCACAAATCCTGAACACCAGCAAAAGCCTTTAGCACCACAACAAACACCACACACTTCCACCAACGGCATGTTTATTTTTTAAGAAACAAATTGCAGATATGAAATTTTTAGTCAGGAAATGATCATTTCACTTTCCTTTTTCAGTAGAGTTTTTCTCAAGCATTGCCATGTTTGGCACATTTTTCAACAGTTTCTTATTTTGGGCAAGCTTCCGACAAACACTTTAGTTGCATTTTACAACTTTTGCATAACACCTCAACATTGCCAAGTTTGACACCTTTTCCAACAGTTTCCTGTTTTGAACTAGTATCTTTCATATATTTTGATTGCATACATCTTATCATCATTGCCATGTTTGGCACTCCAGTAATCAGTTTTCATCATTTGCACGAGACCATTATCTTCCTAACTCATTTTTAGTTCGAGATCCAAAATCGGTGCGAGACCCTGCATTTTCGTCATTCAGTACGAGACCTAGCATCTTCATTCAGTGCGAGACCTAGAATCAGTGCGAGATCCAGCTTTTTCTTCATCCGTTTAGTACAACACTTCAGTGCAAGACCCATCATCTTCATCAGTGCGAGACCTATCATTTCCTTCAATGCGAGACCATGCATCTTCTTCAGTGCGAGACCCACCATCTTCATTAGTGCGAGACCCATCATTTCCTTCGGTGCGAGACCAGTACGAGACCTAGTATCATCTTCAGTGCGAGACAAGTACGAGATAGAGCGTGATCTAAGTTGACGGGACAGAGGCAATAAGTCCCCATCTTTATGTCAACTTCTTGGGAGAAACAACTAGTGGGCAGTGGCAATAAGTCCCCTTACTAATCTAGAAGTTATCCCAGCACCCCAGTTGGTGGGCAGAGGCAATAAGTCCCCATAGTATACCAACCAGGAGTATCAGAACGGGTTTTGGTCCCTAAAAGCATACGAGCATCATCAGCATATCATATCATCTTCTTTTGCATGACATCTACATTTGCATTATAGGTTCCCAACACCTTAGAATGTTCGGCATACTTTATTTCATTATAGGTAGTCAACGCCTTAGAATAGCTTGACATCATTTCATTCATTATAGGTAGTCAACGCCTTAGAATAACTTGACATCATTTCATTCATTATAGGTAGTCAACGCCTTAGAATAGCTTGACATCATTTCATTCATTATAGGTAGTCAACGCCTTAGAATAGCTTGACATCATATCATCCTTATAGGTAGTCGACGCCTTAGAATAGTCTGACATTACTTCATTTTTACTTTAAGGTGGTCAATGCCTTAGAATCGCTCGACATCCTTCCACTTTACTCATAGGTAGTCAGCGCTTTAGAACAGCTCGACACAACTTGTCGGATTTCAATTGCATGTGGGGTCTTTTAAGATGCAAAATTTCGAGGTATCACTCAAGCATCAACTAGCCTTTTCATTTCCATTACAAAGTCTAGTTGACGGGGGGCAATCTGTTATACCCAAAATTTCAACCCCCCAGAAGAGAGTCTCAACTAATAGGCTAGTTTGGTCAAGTAGCGAGGGTTCCCAGTTCGATTGGCGATTGCCATTTCTAGCACTAGCGACAGCTTAGTCATCTCTAGGGGCATTTTCGTAATTTTTCAAGGCTCCTAAGCCCCCTATAGGCTTTCTCTCTCCTTCAAAGAAGGGTCAAATCAATTCAAAATGCTTTGAAATTTTAACCCATGATAGAGGATGACATTTTGGGCGTAATGGCATTGGAATTTTGATTTTTCAAATTTCCAATAATATTCTAGTAATTTCTGATTGAATCTGACGAGAAATTGAATTTGAAAATATTCCAATATCCAAAAAATTCGATTGAACTTTAGAAATATCAGAAATACCATCCTTTACCCATGTTTAAAATTTCATAGTCAGATTCCTTTTGGATGCCCTTGAGCTAAAACGTCGGTAAATCTCAGTTTTTATCGGATTTTTCTATCTTTAAGGAAGCCTATATAAGGAGCCTTATCCCTTGATCAAATAAAAACTACAAGAACCGTAACACCTCAAGAAACTCAGCCGTCAAAACCTCCCCACGTTTTTACACATCCAAGCCCTGAAATTTCATCGAAATCTCACAAAATCAACAAAAAAACACCTTTTTCAACTCCCACAACATCATCCATCATCAAACCTTCACCAAAACAGCACCAAAACGTGAAGAATAGAACTAATAATCAATAGTCAGAAGCTGGTCAAGAACCCAAAACAGAACCGACTCAGGCGGAGCATCGAAAGACACCCGATGTGAAGAAACACCTCAAATCCGAAGGTAAAACAGGTTGGAACCCAGATTTTCTAACTCCCCACGGTTAATCTAACCTTATTAAAATTTGGGTTCGAAATAGTTCCTTTCTGTTTCTGAATTGTCGTTTTTCTTTGCTTCTGTTCACTAAATTGTGCATTAAGTTTCGTATTTAATTCGACTTCAAATTGAGAATCTTTGATCACTAACACATTGGAAATCTTTCAGGCTACACACCCATAATTTTTTAGCTGAAAACACCTTCGGGAACCACCAGAAAACCCCTGTCCGTGGGTTGTCCGAGACCTCGGACCTAATGTCTGGGACCACGGACGGGTTGTCCGTGGCCACAGACACCCACGGACGGCGGCGGGATTTTAATTCGACATTTATTTCCACATAGGTTAACTTGGGTCCGTGGGTACGGACACTAGGTCCGCGGCCACGGACGGAAAAACAAAATTTGACCTAATTCTGCCTCCGAAACCCTAGTTTAGGTTTTTTTTATTTCCACTTTTATTTTCTGTCAAAAAATGCTAACAAACATAAAAAAAAAACAGATGCTCGTGCACTTAGGTTAAAACGACTTCGTAATAAGCCGTAAATAAACTAAGTAGAGGAAAAATGACTTCAAGGAGTAATGAAAGTAATTGAACCCTAAATAAGTCGAATATCAAGCCCCCGAACCCGAACTCTCCTTTCCTAATTTAATATAGGTAAAAATTAGGTGGCAACTCATAATAGGTTCCAGCGAGCTAGCTTAGGTTTTAATAATTAATGTTATATGACATAGTTATTAATCTTAGGTTATAAGTGGACCTAAAAACCGACTAGATCCTAATCAACTTAATCAACATAGGATAGGGTTTAAAATTGAGGCTCACAGGTTGTTTTGGTGATAATGAATAAGTTAGGTGTTCTTGAGTACTAGTATGATCTAGGGATGCCTAGGAGGAACTAGGGGTTACAATGGTGAATTTAAGGCACCAAGACCATGGTAAGAGAAGCTAGGAATCTTATGCAAAGTTTGAAGGAAAATAAGATGTGTGTGTCTTGTGAGGATTTAAGCATGAGCTATAATAATAACCTTGAGGAAGTTTGAGAAGTTTGTGTAAAGGAAATGGGAATGAGTAATAAAGCCTTAGGAGTGGTCATAATGCTTATGGAGAAACACTTTGGATAGTTGAGGTTTTAGGAAAGTTTACATGTTAGGAGTGTAGGAAATTAAGTATAAGTGTAAGGAATTTATGTAAGAAATTGAGTGAATGATCATGGAATTAGGTATGAGTTGGTGGATGGATTATGAGGATTTTAAGGTGCTAAAATGGTGTTAAAACATGCTAGAATACTTATGGAAAGTTTAGGAAAAGATTGGATGAGAATTAAGGTTGAAAAGAGGTCAAAAATCATCCCGAACCACACCAAAAACTATCTAGAGACTTAGGCCGTGGATTGGTCCGGGTTTACATTCTCGGACACAAACCCGGACCAACCAGAAAAAGCCATAGAATGTTGGAAAATGGGGTTTTAAGGTTGGGACTTGTTTGGTAATGATATTATAAGATTGTTAGGACATAATTAATGACATATAATGGTCATTAGGGGCATAAACAAGCTTAAGAAATAATGAGAAGTAAGTGGCTTTTAAGGTTAAGGTTAAACTACAAAGACTTAGGGTTTATTAATCGGGAATCATGGGTGATTAGTTAAGCTATGTTAATTAAAAGTAATTAACCGCCCGATTGGACGAATGTTTAGGATTTGAGGGTTCGGACTCAGAAGAGGAATTAAACAACCGAACAACCGACGGTGTACGGTATGGTTTTCTTGTAACCTGCTTGCTAACGAGGTGTCCCTCGGCTTGGGTGCTATCTGTTTATTTGCTATAACTAAAACAAGATAAAGCATGCAACCGGACTATTTATCTTCTTGTGTGTTTGCATTGTACTAACACACTTGGCTTTGAGATTAGTTACTAACAATACTTAGTAACATTGGATGAGATAAGAAATTCATTCCCAAATTTGTTAGTTGGTTAATACCCGAGAAAGGTTTAACTAACACTTCGTCTTTATAACTTTCTACTAACTGGAACCTGGGGGGAGTGAGGAATCCGGGACTGACTCCGGTCATGCATGTTAAGGAAAGGGGGTCGGTATCTGAATCAGATCCGGCTTCCGCTTGAGGACTTGTCTTTGGACTTGTCGCCTAGGGTCGAATGTTGGCTCAGCTACCTTGAATTTCAGTCCAAGGTAGGAGGCAGATTAAGATGGTGCGGTAGGATTACCTAAATCCTAAATTTTAAGATAAGTCGTTTATTCAACCAATGGAGTTAATAGCTCATTGGCTAGGGTTACTTTTGACCCAACAAAAATAAACATTGAGATAAGATACAACCATTTCTATTTAAAGAACGGTTTGTATACTGAGATTGAGATAAGGATTAAGATTGTGGTAAGATAAGACTTGGACTGAGAATAAAAAAAATCATAACTTAAGGAGTTAAAAGATTGACTCACTTACTTTAGGAACGCTTTTAAGACATTCATTGTATTTGAACTATGATTGTTCATATGTGGTTTGATGTTTATTGCACTTGTTATTTATGTTGTGTATCTAATCACCCGTATGCTATCGACAATTAGTCGTCGTAGTCCCGTTAGCTTGGGGGCTATAAGAGAATCGTACCAACAAAGGTGCTGACCCCCTCGGGGGTAACTATTTAAATTTTATAGGTGAATGACAGAAGATGACCGTCCTGAGAGTACGATCGGGTAGAATTACTTCGGGTTGTTTTCCTTTTGTTATACGAGTTGTGCATGTACACTTGTTTAGTAAATAGTATGAGATGTTAGTATGATGTAATAGGATATGAAATACTTATACTGAGGATATGTATTGGTTGAGGTTAAGTATACATTAATGTTCGGTATATTTGGGTCCATCAGACCGTAGCTAGATCTTGGAGTATTTAGTATGCTTACTTAGTCACATGGGTGACTAACGGTGGTAACACCAACTGTTGTAAGAATTCCGCTGTAATGTTGATATATGTAAATGGAGCTTTACAAGTTATTGTCAGTTTATGAGTTGGGGTGCTACACTTCAACCCATTTCCATCAAACTAACATTTTACTGTTTTATTGCTTTTTCATTGACAACAACCAAGCTTGCCTCCGGCTAAACCCCGTTTACTATTTTTAGTTGCGTTTTACTAAAACACCATAGTTTGGGATTTAGAAACCAATTTCCTTGTGGATACGACACTTGTTATATTGCAACGAATTTGGGTGCACTTTCTTGTTTAGCTAGGTTTAATTACTTATGTTATTAATTTTCCCAACACACTTCATCTATGGTACCCTCGTTCCCCTACTTTTACTTTATCTGGTTTTAGTGATTCTGATTGGGTTGGTTCCCTACAAAATTGAAAGTGTACTTCATGTAATGCTCAATTCCTTGGTCTTTGTTTAGTTTCATGGTCTTCTAAAAAGTAAAACTCTGTTGCACTTTCCACAGCTAAAACAGAGTATGTCTCTGCTGCAACATGTTTCTCTCAACTTCTTTGGATGAAACAACAGTAGTAAGACTACCACAACACCCCAGATCAAATTCCAATCTTTTGTGATAATAAAAGCACCATTAAAATCTCCGAAAACCCAGTCCAACATTCAAGAACCAAACACATTGAAATTCACTTCCATTTCTTGAAGGATTGTGTTCACAGTCCACAAACATATTCACATCCATAATCATACCCGTAGTCACACCCATATTCATATTTCCTAAGTGTATGTTTAAGTAAATGTAAAACGACACTATCAAAGAAAATTACCAAGACCTTTTTAAGCTCCTTCATGGTATGTGATCCGCAAGCAGGGGTAAAGATACTGCCACCAGGTGTGTGCTCACTCCTTCTTTTTTGGGTTGATTTGACTTTTTGCTTTGTACTCGTTGGTCTGCCACTGTAACACCCCTCTCGTTAAACATGTAATAATCCCTCTCGTAGCACAATTAAAAACATCTCACATTGGAAGTTAAAACAATAATAATCCTCACACGAGTGTCACATGCCATTACTCGCCCATGCGAGTAAAGAAACAGAAACGAAATACAATAACTGAACAACGATAATAATAACAATCCGTAGTGATAATGAGATAAGTAAATATACATCATACTAAGTCCATAGTCATAACCGATGACAAGTGAGCGTCTAACCATTCCCGAATATATACAACAGGGTCATAGTACAAACCGAAATCTAACATAATACAATACGAAGTCTCAGCACAGTAAGCAAAAGCCCTAACTACCCGGGTTTGCACTTCGGCTTCCACGCCATCAATGTCCTGATATTAGGTTGATTGCATGTTTAACCAGTTTACAATTATAATAAGACTATAAAGACATGATCGAAATAACATATAACACAGACAGTACAGTCACTACAATTCACAAACAACACATTGTATAACATATTCATCGAGAGAAAGGCAATAAAACACATTGTTGTTTACAAGAACAAACTCGTATTCATTGAGTACAACCGACCTCCAAGGTCCACAACATATTACAAACTCATCGTATGTGGGTGTCAAGTTAGGACAACCCCGTAACTAATACATTGATGGACAGTCGTCCTGTGTGCACCATCGGTAGTGCATTCCGGCCAAAGATATAAGATCTTAGGTCTTCCTCTTTGCCTAATGAGGCATCATTTAATTGGTGGCAATAGCCGTGTACCAACAGCAGTACATTCTGGCCAACGATCTATATAGGCTCGTTTGGACTTAATTAGAGTAGAACCCGATCCGGGTAAACACTCTTGTGATCACAATGCGCAACCAGTAGCCGGAGACTACTAGATTTATAACTGTATAACAAGACTCCATTATGTGATTAAATATTAATCAATTACCTAAAGTATAATCTTAGTTTATGGAGTAATCATTCATTTCTTGGTTGCCCTAAGGGTCTTACGCATACCTAGAAGTAATCTAGGTTGTATTCATGTTCGAGATCCATGCTCTAGAGACTGACATAGTCGTGCCTCGTACTGAAGTATTTTACTTAGGTTAATATAGTAATAATACTAAACGTATTATATTAGGTAACCACCACTTCACTCTCTTACTCGTATATGTATGTTTATATAAGTCGATCTATAGTCGATGTAATATTAATCTAGAGGACGTTAGCGCATAATAATAACGAAGTGACATAAACAATCAGGTATACATTTCAATTCACAAATATACTACTAGAAAAAATAAATTTACCTACGGAAAATTACCCACGGGACCTAAACCGTAGGTAATAATCACGGTTTACCTACGAAATACCAACGGGATAGTGAAGGTACAATTTCCCAACAGAATACCTACGACTTACCCATGGAATAATATACCAACGGACTATTTCGTAGATAAATGGCGTGGGCAGATACGCGGGGAGACAGTGCCAAGTAGCGCGAAAAATACCCACGGGCACGTTCTGTAGGTAAAATGGCGGTAAAAAATGCCTACGGAATATTTCTGTAGGTAAATGTGAACTCAAGATTTACCCACGGACTTTTCCTGTAGGTAAATAATTTCAAAACGGCTTCGCTTTGTAACCAGTAGTCGGCTGCGTATGTAGGCCACTTTTACCCACGGAACTTTTCGTAGGCATTTTCCAACAAACATTTCCCGTGGGTATATTGTTTCAAAACGACTACGTTCATAACCGGTAATACGCTGCGCTTGTAGGCCACTTTTACCCACGGAACTTTCCGCAGGTAAATACCTACGGACTATTTCTGTAGGTAATTAAAGCAAAACGACACCATTTTACATCAACAGCTAACTGCGGTAAGAGTACTTTTACCCACGGAAAGGTTCTGTAGGTATTTACCCACGGACCTTTCCCGTAGGTAAATTGCTTCAAAACGACTGCGTTTTATAACCGGTAATAGGCTACGCATGTAGGCCACTTTTACCTATGGAATTGTCTGTAGGTATTTACCTACGGAATTTTCCCGTAGGTAAATTGTTTTAAAATGACTGCGTTTTATAACCAATAATAGGCTGCATACGTAGGCCACTTTTACCCATAGAATGTTTCATAGGTCCCACAGACTATTTCCGTAGGTAAATTATTTCAAAACGATTGTGTTCTGTAACCGGTAATAGGCAGCATACGTAGGCCACTTTTACCCACGAATTTTTCATAGGTATTTTCCCATGGACTATTTCCGTAGGTAAATTGTTTCAAAACGGCTGCGTTTTATAACCGGTAGTAGGCTGCGCATGTAGGCCACTTTTACCCACGGAATTTTCCGTAGGTATTTACCACGGACTGTTTCCATAGGTAATTAATGCAAAACGACACCATTTCATATCAGCAACTGTCTGCGCTTAGAGCACTTTTACCCACGGAAAGTCCCGTAGGTATTTACCCACCGACTTTTTCCGTAGGTAAATAATTCCAAAACGGCTGTGTTTTATATCTTGATACTATTTGTTTTCTTCTGCAAGTTTCTATACTCACTTCTGCGAATTCGATTCATACTCCCTTTGCTCCCATCTGCAAAATCAGTTTCTCCTTCCCCTTCCATGCTTCTTCCTTCCTCAAATTTGACTCCCTCAAAATCAGCTTCTCGCACACTGTGTGACCGCCATACTCCACTTCAAAATCATACTCCTCAAACTCACCCTTCAAACTAAATTACTGTTGGGATAAAACCTAACGGCAATTGTACCGGTCAATTCTAGCAAGTTTTAATAGAGAGTTTTCTCTAAGTATCGAACCAGAGGAGGCGATGTCTAGTTTTAATCTTTACTTAATGAAAAGAAATAAAAAGACTAATAACGAATAAAAACAGGAAATTGGAGGTTTTGATTTGATGAAAATAAAAGCTGTAAACAGATTGTAAAACAGTAAATAGCAAGAAAATAATTGTTTCGAAACTGATTTGGGAAGAAATTTCGGTTTACTACTTCTCCCTAAATCTGTAATTCCTTTCCCTAAGTGATTTCCAAAACAGTTCTGCATAACACCCTAGAATGATAGTAATTCACATCCGGTCTCCCGCTCAGCAAATTCTAATTAGTAAAGACCGAATTCTAACTCTCGTTACGAACCCACTGCTTACTAACCGCATTAAGAACAATCTAGATTAATGGTCAATAAGTAATTTAGGGGAATTACCGTCTCAATACTAACTGGTTCTTTTCCTGTATTCAATTGAAAGTTGTAGTCGTCACTTATAAGCTAACAAAATAATAATCTTTATAACTGGCTAGATTATAAATGATTAAGGAAATTCAGTAAGGAAAAGAACTTTATTCAATCGAATTGTAGAAAATCACAAAGGTACAGGAATAATCAATCTAGGGATACATAGCAAACCGGAATTTAAAAGAGACTACTCAGACGTATTCATAATAATAATGCTCAGACTGAATAGAGCAGACTTAGGGAAGGGAGAACAAGAAGAAACTCTAAGTTGAGTAGCCGTCGTGAGTTCTCTGTTCTTAGCCTTCAGTCTTGCCTTCGGTCTTCTCTCTTTGATAATCTCCAAGATCTTCCCAAAGCTCAACCTTTCTCTTTCTCCTTTCTCTTTTGTGTAAAAATTGTGTTCTGTGGTGTATTGAAGTATGCCCTTCAGGTCAGGTAAGCCTCTCCTTTTATAACTTCCCAATTCTATCTTTAACTAACTGTCTTCCGTAAAGAAAAAACTGTGTTTTATCAGTTTGGTCCGGGACTTTGTCCAAGTATAAGGTCCTGGACCAACCACTAAAATCCACCAAGAATTCATCTTCACGCGTAGTCCGGGACTTAGGATATGTATCAAGTCTCGGACCACCCTTTAAAAACCGCCAAGAGTCAAGCCTTGTTATGGTCCGGGACTTAGGGTGTGTATCAAGTCCCGGACCAGTCTTCAAATCTGGTCGAGAGTCAGGCCAATGGTTGGTCCGGGACTTAGGGTCTGTGCAAGGTCCCGGATCCAACCTAAAATGGAAGAATAATGCATGTCTTCACTCTGTTCAACTTGTTTGAGAGTCCAAAATACCACTACAATGATCGGGAACGCGTTTTCTTGAGATTTTCGCCTGAAATAACACATAAACCCATCATAGAAGACAATTGCAACTAGAAGCATAAAAATAACCATAAGGCGGGAATTTAATAATAGATAACAACGAATTAAGCATAAATAAACCCCATAGACATGGATAAATTCCTGACTTATTAACTTTCTCACACTTTACCTTTGCTTGCCCTCAAGCAAATACTGCAATAAGAATATACTGGATTTCAATAACAGGGAATCATCAGATTAGGAAAAGTGTACAAGGAAATCTAATATTGAACAACAACCAAAAGTCACAATGGTTAGTACTGCAAGTTTTCATAAATAGTGAAACGAGAATGTTGTTAAATGCTTGAGAAAATTTTCATAACTATCCAGTCCAGATTTCACCCAGGGCTTTACTTTTCTTTTACTTTCCACAATCCATTGGACGAAAAGGGGTAAGAAGTAATGTCATATTCCACATTATCTTTCATTGCCACGTACTCATAATCAAAGAAGAATTTGCAATAAACTTATTAAGATGAAAGTACTTTCCTTCTAATTTTCTGAATCAGCATTATTCTTTTTCATCCCCCAGACTTTTCTCCCCGTCCATGTAGCAGTGTTGGGCCTTCTATCCCAGATCAGATGACCTTAGGTAGATGAGTGATAAGGCACTCCAAGGGCTTAATAACCAGATGGGAGAGGCCTGTTCCGGTTCAGAATAGATTAGAGGAGTACCTTGCCTTTGTCCTTTCTTTCCTTTCATACCATAACTTTCCAAAGCCCCAAGTTAGTCCAATAAAAAAAGTCACAAAAACGGACTCACCTTTTATTGAAGGAAATAGATAAAACATTTAACAAAATTTGTACATACAAGCAGTATAACCAGAGTGTCTTTGACTGAAATCCAAATTCAACTTCAGAAAATATGCTACTTGTACGGTATTCTCAACTGACTCATCTTACCACAAATCAAAACTAAGTATGTCTCAATCGAAAAATTTTGTTAAGGGTTAGCAAAAGTTAGTGATAGAAAGATAGATAAAGAATAATAAGCAAATTGAGTTCCTCAATAAAACAAGTGTAACCCTCCCTTTCTCACACTTCAGAAATAAGCAATGCCCTCATTGCTTTCAAAATAAAAACCAAGTGTAACCCCCCTTTCTCACACTTGAAAATTAAGCAATGCCCTGATTGCTTTCAAAAGAAAAACAAAGTGCAAAAGGGAGAACAGAACTCCCCTGGTTAATTGGTGATAAGATCGGGCAAATGGAATTCTGGAAAGAATCGGGCAGAGTCTCCTTTGTAATGTGTGTGAAACTTATCAAAAAATTGGCAATCCGGGACGAATATCAGACAAAGCGCTACAATAGAATAATAGATCATTATCCATGCAGAGAAAGGTGCAGAATCATTAGAGTTATCAATTACAGCCCAAACAGAACGATAAAAATTCATAGAAAGATACTAAGAATCTAAAAAGACCTCAAAATATCAAAAATGAAATAATAAGAAAAGCTAAAAGAGCAATAAAAGATAGTGAGTCCGATAAAGAAGAGCATAAAACCAACAAATGAACCTACTGATGTGGTGTATATCACGGGTTGGCGCCAGGACTCCCAGCTGAGCATAGCGAGCGTCATAGTCCCGAGAATCGTGCCTCCTGGCGAGCTGCATACCATCAAACTGCCGCATCCCCTGCCTAGCCTCATACTCTGTCTGGCGGGTCTCTAAGCTGAATCCGGGCTCCATAATCATATAGGCTTGAACTCATCACATCCCGTCCAAGCGAGCATCCACCAGAGTCATATAGTTTTGCAAAACCATCAAAGTGGCGTGGCCATTCCCCTCCAATCAGTAAACTCACGGAGAAGCTCATCATAACCCGAGGCCGGACCAGCAGGCACCGGGACGTCCGGGGCCTCATCACCAGTGGCAGCAGCTTCAGTAGGTCTGGGTGCTCGTGCACCCGGTAGAGCGCGTCAACCTTCAATCTTCCCCACTTGTCCGTCGATCTTCCCCCACAAAAAAGCGTATCATAGTCATGTCGAGACTAGATCGAGGATATTAAGGTTGCTCATCAGGAATCCACCCCTGCAGCATCATCAAACAAAGTCTGCAAGAGATGCGAGAAGGGAAGCGAAGAACTGCTATCTGTGCCAACCACCCGAAGCATAGACTGAAATATAACCCCATGTAAAGCAATCGGGAACACTGCCTGTGCAAGCTCGTTATCCAGAATGTAGTGTAAAATATAGAAGTCTATAGGATTTAAGTCCACACACTCTCGAGGGCGGATATTATACATGATAATGCCCAAGATGAGACACTCAACCGGGGTGGGCAATTTATCTCTCCTGTGACCACCTGCTTATCCCGGTGGTTTCGTCTCTAACGGTTCTAAACATCAGTATCATTCACAATCAAATTTAAATAGTGCTCCTTATCCTGACGCTCACGTAGTAACTAATTTTCCCTTTCCGCCTATGTCGGGAACCGAACTTGAATAGGTAAATTCAAAGCACGCCTAACCTGGGTGGGATCTACTCTAATCTCCTTCCCCTTCACCCGTGATGAAATCTCACCACCATTATCAACCTCAGCCGCATTAGCATAAAATAACTTCAACAAACGTGGGTAATATGTGCCACCACAATTCAACAGCCATGACCAATCCCTTGCTCCAAACAACTGGTCCAATTGAAATTCAGCAATTAAAGTAGGACAGATTGACCTTTCTGCAATTATTTTTCGTTCTCGTGCATTGAACAAATCTGCAGCAGCCTCAGAGACAAAATCATCTCTCATAGTCTCTCGTACTCAAAGTGGAGCATCTTCCGAAGAGGAGGAAGCTCCGGTGGTGGCAGATCGACAAGCACGTTTTGGGGCCATGGGAAATTCTGATACGGGTGGAGTGAATGGAAAAATGGAAGTTGTAGACGGGTGGGTGTGGGTAGTAGAGGTGACGAAAGTGCGTACTGGTGGTGATGGGTTGACTGGGAATCGACGGGTGATGCGGAGCAGGTGGTGGTGTGTGGGCTAAAATGGAGATGAACGGAGATGGAGGGGTGGTGGTTGGCTGCTGGAGTTAGGTGTTGAGGGTGGTGGTGTACGGGAATCGATGGGAGTGGTGGGTGGTTGAAGATGACAGGGACGGATCGTGGGTGGTTGAAGACGATAGGGACGGCTGGAGTGTGGTAATGGTTATGGGTGGGCGACGGAAACTCGACGGAGATGGCGACCGGTGGAGTGGAGGTAGTGGCCGGCGAAGATGTGGTGGTGGTGTTGGGTAGAGACGGGCGACGAGAGTGGAGTATGGTGGTGGTCGATGGGCGACTGAAGTTTGGGACAACGACGCGGCTAGGTTTCTGAATTGGGAAATTTGGGAATTGAGGGAGGTAGAAGACAGGTATTATATTTTTCAGAGGAGAAGTTGGTCCGGGACTTAAGTCATGGGCAAGGTTCCGGACCATGTAAAAATTTGGTTCGAAGGTTGGGTGCTCCTCTAGTCCGGGACTTAGGGTGTGGATCAGGTCCCGGACCACCGTTTACGATTCTTCGGATTTTCTACCATTCGTGGGTCCAGGACTTAAGTCTTGTAACAGGTCCCGGACCACCCTATTTTTCTTGCCGATACTCTGAATTCGATTGGTCTGGGACTTAGGGTCAGCACAATGTCCCGGACCACCCCATTTTTCCTGCCAAAACTCTTCACTTCGATTGGTCCGGGACATAGGGTTAGCACAATGTCCCGGACCACCCTATTTATTCCACCGAAAGACTGCTTCCTTGAACTCTGTTTCTCACCCTTCATCAATCCTACAACTTAACAAAACCAAACATGGGAAAAGCAACTAAAAGAAGAATTAGAACAAGTAAAAGCATTAAACAAACTAAAAGAGGGAAAGAAAATGAAAGAAGATTAGGTTGCCTCCCAATTAGCTCCCCGTTTTTTCGGTCTTTGGCTAGACTGTACAACTGTATGATCTACATGGAGGATCGTGCACCGTAATCACCGAATGAACTTCAGCGATGTCACCACTTAGATAATGCTTTAGCTGGGACCCGTTGACTTTGAATGTCTCCCCTTCTGTATTGATTAAACCGATGGCTCCATAAGGCGAGACGCTTGTCACCGTGAACGGTCCAGATCAACGAGACTTTAACTTCCCTGGGAATAGTTTCAGGCGAGAGTTGAATAGAAGAACCTTATCCCCAACGTGAAACTCTCTCTTGACCAATAGCTTATCATGCCATCTCTTCATTTTATCTTTATAGATCTTGGCATTCTCATAAGTTTCCTCTCTAAATTCCTCCAGGTCACACAACTGCAATTTACGCTTCTCACCAGCCTTTTGTAGATCAAGACTTAACGCTTTGATTGCCCAAAAACCTTATGCTCCAGCTCTACAGGTAAGTCACATGCCTAGCCATAAACCAACTTGTACGGGGACATACCTAAAGGTGTTTTAAAAGCTGTGTGGTATGCCCACAAGGTGTCATCTAACTTGAGCATCCAATCTCACCTCGAGGATGTGACAGATTTCTGGAGAATCCACTTAAGTTCTTTGTTTGTAATCTCGGCTTGCCCGTTTGTTTGTGGATGATATGGTAGAGAAACATTATGTCGTACGCCATACTTCTGCAAAAGAGCGTCAAATTGTTGGTTGCAGAAGTGGGTACCTCCATCACTAATGATCGCTCGTGGGACACCAAAATGGGAAAAGATATTCCTCTTTAAAAACTTCAGCACCACTCTTGCATCATTGGTAGGTGCTGCTATTGCTTCAGCCCACTTTGTAACATAATCCACTACTACCAAGATGTAGAGGTTACCTTGAGATGATGGGAACGGTCCCATAAAATCAATGCCCCAAAGATTGAACGGTTCAACTTCCAAGATATAATTCAATGGCATCTAGTGACGTGGATAAATTCCCCTACCTTTGACATTGATAGATGTGAAAACAAACTGATAGCAATCGTTATTCAAGTTCTTCCAAAATAAACCAGCCTCCAAAACTTTCGCGGTTGTCCTAGCCGGACCGAAATGACCTCCTACTTCCCTAGAATGACAATGCGATAGGATATCTCTAGCTTCATCCTCAGAAACACACCTATGAATCATACCGTCTGCACAAACCTTGAACAGAAAAGGGTTGTCCTAAAGGTAATGCTTAACCGTGGAGAAGAACTTCTTCTTCTGCTGATATGTCAACTCTGGAGGAACGATGCCCTTAGCTAGGAAGTTCGCAATATTGCCATACCAAGGGTCCCTGGAGCGACCGACCATGTAGACATACTCATCATGGAAATATTCATTGATCGGTCTGCCATCATCTGGAACGTCCATACGGGATAAGTGATCAGCCACTCCGTTCTACGCTCCAGGTTTGTCTCTGATCTCAATGTCGAATTCCTGCAAAAGTAAAATCCATCTAATTAAATGAGGTTTAGCTTCAACCTTTTTAAAGAGATACCTGGGAGCGGAGTGGTCGGTGTGCACAATGACTCTGCTGCCGATGATGTAAGGTCGAAACTTGTCACATGCAAAGACAATTGCCAGCAGCTCCTTCTCTGTTGTTGCGTAATTCTTCTGCGCCTCATTCATAGTCTTACTAGCATAGTAGACTATCCTCAACACTTTGTCATGCGGCTGACATAAAGCTGCTCCCAAAGCGTAATCACTAGCATCACACATAATCTCGAAAGGTAGTGACCAGTCAGGAGCAACAATAATAGGTGCAGAAACTAATTTAGCCTTAAGCAAATCACAAAGAGGCTTAGAAATCTTAGAGAAATCCTTAACAAAACACCTATAAAAACCTGCATAACTGAGGAAACTCCAGACATCCTTTACCGATGATGGTGGTGGCAGCTGCTCTATTACTTCAACCTTAGCTCTATCGACCTCGATCCCCTTCTTGGAAATCTTATGTCCTAGCATGATGCCTTCCTGCACCATGAAGTGGCACTTCTCCTAATTAAGCACCAAGTTAGTTTCCCTGCATCTAGCTAAGATTAAATCCAAGTCTCTCAAACATGAATCAAAAGTCAATCCAAATACAGAAAAATCATCCATAAAGATCTCGATGCACTTTTCAATAAAATCAGCAAAGATAACAGTCATGCACCGCTGAAAAGTAGCTGATGTGTTACATAAACCAAAAGGCATGCATCGATAGGCATAAGTACCATATGGACATGTAAAAGTGGTTTTCTCCTGATCTTCCTTAGCAATTGGAATCTGAAAATAACCGGAGTAACCATCTAAGAAACAATAATAATTTTGTCCTGCAAGCCTTTCTAACATCTGGTCAATAAAGGGAAGAGGAAAGTGGTATTTCCTAGTGGTGGCATTCAATTTCCTATAGTCAATACAAACTCTATGCCCAGTAATAGTACGCTGAGGAACTAATTTACCTTTATCATTAGGTACCACAGTTAAACTTCCCTTTTAGGTACTACCTGTGTAGGACTTACCCATTCACTGTCAGAAATCGAGTAGATAATACCTGCATCAAGAGCTTAATAACCTCTTTCTTAACTACCTCCTTCATGTTTGGGTGCAGTCTTCGCTGGGGCTGTCTCAATGGCTTGTAATTATCCTCAAGATAAATGCGATGGGTGCAGAACGTGGGAGCAATACCTTTGATATCAGCAATGGACCATCCTAACGCCTCTTTGTTCCTCTTTAGAATCTGCAACAAAGCTTCCTCCTGTTCATCGGTTAAAGTATTAGAAATAATAACAGGCAAATCAGATGGAGGAAGTAAGAAAGCATATTTAAAGTGACTAGGAAGAGGTTTAAGTTCAAGAGAAGGTGGTGGTTCCACAAAAGGAGCTAGCGTCTTTGGAACTCGGTCCAGCTGTTCCTCCTCAATTCTGTGGTTCTTCCTATATGGCGTCCCAGCAGAGAGCTGAAATACTGTAGCAGAAACCTCAGAATGTAACACCCCATCTCAATCCAAATGTGGTCTCGCAACTTAACAACATATATATACATGTCACAGCGGAATTCAATACACTCCAGGACCTTGCCACGGTCTGACTGACAGAATATACCGAACATTAGTACATACAAATCTTAACCAATACATATCCTTCTTACAATCCCCTCACATCCTATACATCTTACTAACTCAAATGCCATACGAGTGTACATGCACAACTCGTAGGCCACACTTAACCCATAACGCTTGTACCCCATCTTACTCTCGTGACGGCCGCCTCCTGACGTTCACCTGTGTAGTAAAAACAGCCCCCAAAGAGGGTCAACACGAATGCTGGTACGATCCTCTCATGGCCCCCAAGCTAACGTGGCTACGACGACTAATTGTCGATAGCATGGAGGTTGATTAGATGCACAACAATAATAGAAAGTGCAGTAAACAACAATCCAAATATGAACAATCAAAGTTCAAACATAATGAACGACTTAAATGCGTTCCCTTAATCAGAGAGTTAATTATTTAACTCCTTAAGTTATGTTTCCTCTTAATCTTAGTCCATCCTTATCTTACCTCAATCTTGGTCTTATCTTAGTCTTAGAAACAACCATCCTTTAAAAAGGAATGGATGTAGCTTATCTTAGTCTTATAATACAAACCATCCTTCAAAAAGGAATGGTTGCAACTTATCTCAAACCTTATCTTAATCTTAGAATACAAACCACTCTTTAAATAGAAATGATTGTATCTTACCTCAATGTTTATTTTTGTCGGGTCAAAAGCAACCCTAGCCAATGAGCTATTAACTCCATTGGTTGAATAAACAACTTATCTTATAATTTAGGATTTAGGTGATCTTACCGCACCATCTTAATGCCTCCTACCTTAGACTGTATGTCCAATGTAGTTGAGCCAGCAACCGACCCTAGGCAACAAGTCCGAAGACAAGTCCTTAAACGGGAGTCGGATCTACTTTAGATACCGACCCCCTTTTTCCTTAGCATGCATGACCGGAGTCAGTCCGGGTTCCTCACCCCCCCTTAAGTTCTAGTTAGTAGAAGTCTCAAGACAATGTTTGTTGGTTAACCTCTTTCGGTCTATAACAAACTAATATTAGGGAGCGTTCCTTAGTCTCACTCAATTCCTTACTAAACATTGGTTAGTAAGTTCTCACCGTAAGTTGTGTTAGTTTTCAAGCATCACACAACAATACAATAAACATAATGTTCCGGTTGCATGCTTTATCTTGTTTAGTGAGCACACAAAAACAAATAGTACACAAGCCGAGGACACCTCATTAGCAAGCAGGTCACAAGAAGAATTGTACCGTTCACCGTGGGTCGTTCGGTTGCTTACTCTCTTCCGGAGTCCAAATACTCCAGCCCTAAAACATTCATTCAGTTTTAAGTTGTTAATCACTTAACTTAATTCAACTTAATTAACTTACTCAACCCATAATGTTTCCCCACCTAAGACCTCTTAAGTTTTACAACTTATTCTTACAACTTAACCTTAAACTTTTAAATGTATACTTAACTTAATCCCTTAGGTCTTTATACCTCTACTCATCAATGCCCTCTTATTGGGGTACCATTAATACCACTAAACTTCCTTAGGGTTTCTCTCTCGTTTTTTTTACAACTTAAGGGTCGACCGACCTTACCGACCGACCTTACCCAAGGTCGGTCCATTCCAGAACTTATTACCGGTTGAAAATTTTACCCCGACCGACCTTGCAAGTCCGGTCCCCAAGGTCGGTCCATTCCCGAGAGTTTTTCCCCGTGGGAAATTTAAGCCCGACCGAACTTGCCAAGTTCGGTCCCATGTTCGGTCGATTCCAGAGACTCAATTCGTACAACAAATACAAGCCCGACCGAACTTGTAAGTCCGGTCCCTAAGTTCAGTCGATTCCAGAGACTCTTTCCGGTAGTGCAAACTGAGCTCGACTGACCTTGCAGGTCCGGTCCCTAAGGTCGGTCGGCTTCAGAACCCTTTCTAAATTCCCATTTGACTCCAAACTTCTCCACAAGTTCCCCCATGTGTCCTAATACCATTTAGGCACTTAAACTCACCTTAGAACTTCCACCAAACTCTTCAAAACAACTTCAAAAGATCTTCTTAAACATTTACTAAATTCTTACAAACACTCCTAACACTTATCATTTATTTCCTTACATTTCTAACTTGTAACCTTACCAAAACTTCAACCAACCCAAGTGTTCCCTCCTTAATAGTTTGAGCACCTCATAGACATCATCTTTTCCATCTTCAGCTCATTTACCAAAGCTTCCTCAAGTCACCTTGCATATCCATGCACCAATTCCTCTCTTTTCCATTTATTACTCATCATTCCTAAACTCTTGGACATACCTAAACATTTCTTCCCATCCTCTTAGCACCTTAACCTTGTTCTTCTTTACCTTGACCTTCCTACACCCTCCTGAGACACCTACATCTCTTTTACTCAATCTACCCACCATTCTCATGATCTTACACTCTTATACATTCCTAGTCAATTTCCTCGACAATCGACAACATTCTCCTTCAACCTTCACTCCCTTCACCTAAGTCCACTCATTGACATTTAAACTAAAACCTTATTGTTCCACTACTAGCTTCATCACTACTTACACAAGCTTCCCAAAACTTTCATTGATATATTCCCTAGTTCATACCTAAATCACCTTAAAGCATTATACACCTTCTTCTCCAAATTTTTGCACAAGTCTTACCATTCCTCTTACCATGACTTTGGTGTGTTCAATACACCCACAAATCCTCTAATTCTTCCTAGATAACTCTAGGTCATTCTCATCCTCAAGAACTCCTTAGTTAACTCGTTTCACTCAAATTCCTTTTAATGATCCCAAGTGAATCCTAGGGCATCTTAACTCACCACTACCACTTAAACACTTTGTTTTCTACTCAAATTTCGCCATAGCTTCTCTAGTATATTATCATGCCCAAATGCATTGCTTTTCCTCATTTAACAACTCACACATATCTAGTCCCTTCTCATCTTGTTTTCTCACCCAAAACAACTCTTTCACAACAAACTCAATATATTGCAATAATCTTAAATTGCATAGCACTAAGGCTCTTAAATGACATGGCTCTTAGGCCCTTAAATAACTTAAACTTAAACACTGAATTTCCCACATATAAAAGCTTTCAACCTGCAAATACACCCATCAATCTCATAGTAGTTATAATGCTCTTAAAATCCATCTTAAACTTATATTACTAACTCATTCCCATTGGCTCCTTAGCCACAAGTTCATAAGCTTGTTTAAATTCTTTTTCCTAGGTTATATAACCCTTTACCTAATTCAAGCCCTAGGCTACATTGGTACTCATCTAAAACTCATTCCTTAAACCTTAAACCACCATTAGGTAAGCTATTTACCTTGTTTTCTCAAGCTTATCTGAACTTCCTCCTTAGACCTTTTTCCCTTGGGAATCTCGGCCACCATCTTAACTTCCCTTGCCAATGTTATAATCAATACACAATGACTCTCATGAGTGCTAAATAATACACTAACCTTAAGGAGTAAACCCTAGGTTGAAAATGTGTTTTAAGGTATTAAATTGAATGCTTTACCTTGGATTCTCAAAACAAGCTTGGATATGAATCAAGTAGGACCTCCTCTAGCCCTTGGAGAATAGAATCAAGCTAGAACAATGGGTAAAACAAGGCTCCATGGGAAGGTAATTTTCGGTCATGAAGAAGAAGTGATGGAAACATGGTTTTTTTATATTTTCCTTACCTTGAATGAATGGAGAACCAAATGGGCTCTTCAAACTTGATTTTCCTCCATCACTGGAGTTTTCCCTTGGCACCAAAATGGAGCTTTGAAGGATTTGAAAAGATAGAAAGGAGGGCCTTGACTTAACTAAGACAAATATGAAATTTGTTTTGGATTTGGAGCTTGGAGTTGCATTTGGCAAGTGAATTAAGGTGAGGAGCCATGGATGGAGCTCTCTCTCAGTTTGGAGCAGGAGAGGAGAAGGAGAAATCGTGGAAGGAAGGAGAAATGAAGAGAGAGAAGAAGAAAGGTGACTTAAATGAAGATATTTGTTATAAAGGTAAATAGTCTTTCTTTTACTTTCCCTCCCTTTTTCTTTTCTTAATTTGATGAAGTCTTTAATGACTCATCCCTTAGAAACCGGCCCCCTCATTAGATAAGGCTAACATGGTCTTTGTTGACCAACTAATTGACTTATTTGACTTAAGCTTAATTTGGCACTATTTGGCACTATTCACAAACTAGTGCACATATTTGTGAAATTTTTGATTTCCCATTGATTTAGACTTCCTAATGTGATACTAATTAGTACACATGTTGATTAAGATGTAATCATAGGCATTTAGCCACTCAAAACTCATTTCTAAGACAATTTCTCAAAAAGGTGCTTTAAGAAGTCTTAAGGCACATTTTGTGTTTAAGCTTGTTTTTGTGCTTGGTTTTCTTTGCTAATTGATTTAAAATGTCCATTAGCATATTACTAAAGTCTTATAATGATATTTGGGTGCTCACCCAAGTCTCTCCAAGCTTAGAGCATGTTTTTGCCCAAATTGTCTACCAATCTCTCTAAGGCATATTTTAGTCTTACTACGTCATATATTGATGTTAACTTAACATACTTAGGTTTAGGGTATTTCAATCTACCCCCCTTAAAAGAACTTTGTCCCCAAAGTTCCCATGCATCTTATCTTATTAGAATACATATCTTAACTCATTCCATAGATCATATAGATCATGCTTATGTATACTTAAACTCATTGAATCATTAGATCCACCATATGCTTATACTTAAATATCACACAACATGCTTAAGCATGTATAGCACTCAAAATTCTCTTTGTTTCTTTTGATGATTAAAACAATCACATAATTTTCCAATGTATTCTCCCATGTCACCGGTCCGTAGACAATGGCTCGTTCGTCCTTGTAACACCCCAACCGTTAATCTCGTCATTACCTCTTAAACCGTTACTAAATACTCCTACTCACGCAGCGGAACTCTAATTACAACGAGGGGTGAAACAACGCCGTTAGCCACCCATGTGGCTAACCAGGCCTTTCTTACTTACCGTAACGGTCTGATGAACTGGAACAACCGAGTACTTCATACAACACAATACTCAATTCCTTTATTTACTATACCGAGTCTACAATATACGGATGCCGATAACATACTCGGACTTACACCTCTTCCAAATGCATTAGTAATTACTATCTAACTACCCATGCTTCATAGCAGTCCCCGTCCTACTCTCTCGAACGGTGGTCAGCTTCAAGTACCTGCACACTAAAAACGTTCCCCCTAGGGGGTCAGCTTACGCTGAATATGAAATTCGCATATACCGCGTGCTAACCGCGGTACGCCGACTACTTTGGGTCGGATATACATGGAGTTCATTTTTATCAAACAACATGCATCATGGCAATACAATATATATGTATATTACACAAGGAATCTACATCCAATCAGGGAGCACAATCCCTAACTAACATAACAAGGTTGTTAGTTGTATATGTTTACTCTTAGGCCATGAGGGTTATACCTCACTATGCCTTGTTTACTTATTCAGTACCTCTCCCGCTCTCTCGGGTTACTTATTCAATTACACGCCCATTCTCTTGGGCTACTCGTACTATACTCACCCACACTCTCGGGTTACTTATTCTCATTAGCCCACCCACACTCTTGGGTTATTCATACTCAAGCTCTTGTAGATTCTCGAGACTCTACAGGTCTCCTACGTCACGCTTGTTACTCTTAATACATGCTCAAGCCAAAACTCACGGCTCTCGAGCATAGTCTTACTTCCCCGGTTTCGACCCTACTCTGGGTCTAGCATGGTGGGAAGGCTCAACTAGCTCCTGGAACTTTCTCTTAGTTCCCATCTCTTTTTACATAGGTCCGACTACTCTCGGACTACTCACTTTCCCATACACTCCTCTCTCGGAGTTATAATAATTTTGTGTATATTAGTCTAGAAGCATCACTCTTGATGTTTCTAATGACTTTGGGAACTTTACTTAAATTCGGGTAATCTTAGGTTTAAGGGTTACCCTCACAATCATATACTTATACATTCGGATATTTTCTTATACCGGGTAAGATCCTCATATAGGAGGTCGACCATGTCTCAAGGGAGTTACATAGTCCCTTAGGTCTCTTTTACCTTTCTTATAAGTTCACATTATTGGACTAACTTCAATCCTCTCGATGGAGGTCATTTATCTCTCCACTCATATTTATTTCGTGGATTGTTTCAATAAGGTTCTCTAACCGTTATCGGGTATTTACTCAACCCGTACATCTCCTCACATTTTAGGGAGTTCATATGTTTGTGTTATCGTTATACTTTAATCGATAGCTTGTGTGTGTTTGCATATTACCATTGTTCATGAGACTACCCGATCTACGGGTTTCTAGTCAATCACTACTCTCTATGAGTCGGTCTATGCACTATGTTAGACCACACCGGCGTACAAGTATGTTAGTTCATACAACATACAATAAGGCATCCATAATCAAACAAGGGATTATTTTCATGCTTTAATCTTGATTAAGCCGGCACACAAACACACAAATCAGAGTAACTCGGTTAGCATACGGGGCATGAGAAAATCATACCTTTCACCAGGATTTTACTTTTACCGTGTCATCTCACCTTGCTCGGGTCACGCACGATTCTCTGATAATGTTTCAAACATTATTATTAAAACTAAGCTCATACGGTACATAATAAAATGCTATTCCCGTATTTACCCCGTTATCCCGTTTACTCGGTTTTACTCTTGTTAATTTGAGTTCTCCCTTCTCAATCACTTCTAACACTTTCTTACACTTCCTAGGGCCTTTACATGACACCAAACAAGGCCTTAACACCTTATAACATCATTAACCTTCAAACCCCCATCATTTACAACCTTTAAAACACTCACGGCATGATTCTGGGGGTGGTCCGGGACTTGGTCCTCATCCTAAGTCCCGGACCAATTCATTAACTAACTCTCGGGTGAAAAACAATACCTGGTCCGGGACCTTGTCCTGGAGTATAGTCCCGGACCAAAGCAGGGTGTGTACTCTCGGCATAAAAACAGGGGGTGGTCCGGGACTTTGTCCATGGACTAGGTCCCGGACCCTGCTAAAACCTGCAACATACATTATTTTTCAACTCCAATTCAATGCTTAATCCACCCCTAATCATTCCCTAATCTTTCCACAAGATTCCTACATGATTAATCACCTTAAAACATGCTCTAAAACTCTTCAAATCATAGGTTCAAACCTTACCCAAATTATTGCTCACATTCACACATTTTTCATTCTCATTTTACACTAATGCACACTTGTGCATTTCTAACTTCTCCTCAACCCTTTGCATTAGGCTCTCTTTCATTTTGACCATTCCACATCTTCCAAGGTAATGCACAACTCATACCAAGTTCCAAGGCTCACTCTTTAAGCCTTAAATCTCCTTTGTTTTTCTATAAACTCCTAAGGCACCTAACCACTCTTTTGCTACAGATTTTAGCATCAATTTCCTCCCCTTGAACAAGCCTTCCTACAGTGGTTAACTAACCCAATACAATCTCCATACATACCTAGCCATTCCTAGGTTATTCTCCACACAAATCATCACTTAAACCACTTAGATTACCACATAAATTTTGCCATAACTTGGCTACTTCTCTAACATTGCCCAAAACTCATACCACCATTTAAATCATCCTAAAACTAGCCAAACCACAAGGGTTCTATCAGCACTCAATATTTCCTCATTAATCAAGCAAAACTCATTAAGCACCATAAAGCATAACTCATCATATACATAGCTCCCAAAACAAGCATTAACTCACAAGGGCTTTCTCACTTGCATTATTTCTAAGCAAGCACATTATCACCACAACTCAAGTGGGGTTCATTCATTTTATTAACCCTTCCCAAATCCTAATACATATAGGATACCACTAAGATGGGTTTCTTACCTTAAATTTTTCTTAAGTTTCCTTTTTAACTTCTCTTCTCCTCTTCTCTTCATTCCAAATCGGCCAAGGCAATTCAATTGCCCATTCCTCTAGCCACATTCAAATTGGAAAGTAAGCACTAAGGAACTCTCTTAGGCTCATCAAATAATCTAGAATTCACGAAGATGCTTAAAGCACCAAATTAGGTTTACCTTTGGAAATCCTTGAATGGTTTTCAACTCTTGAACCTTATGAGGGACTCCCACCACCATTTAAAGCTTGGAGAATATCTCAAACAAGGAAGAAAAGCTAGTCATTACAAGAGCCAAAATCGGCCAAGGTGGGAAAATGGAGAAAACATGACTTTTTCATGGATATTTTTACCTTGTTAGGAAGAGGAAGCTTCAAGCTTCAAGATTATGTGCTTTTCTCCTCAAATGGGCAACACCCATGAAAATGAAACTCAACCTTTTTGAGTTTTGAAAAGAGGGAAGTGTAGGGTTTGATGAGAGGAGTTCAAATATACAATTATTTTTCAATTCGGAGCAAGGATGAAGCTAGGGCAAGGAGAAGAAGGTGGAGAAGCCATGTTTGGAGCTTCCAAGCGCGTTCCAGTACAGAGGAAGGGAGGAGGATCGTGAAGAAAGAAGAAGGCAGGAGGGAAAAGAAAGAAGAAGTGAGGGAGGAAAGAGACTAATGTGAGTACTTTATCCCTTTTTGCTTTTTACTATTCTTTTTCTTTTCTTTTCTTTTCCTTTCTTTCTTTGTGTGTGAGAGGCTAGCTAGCCAATTAAAAATCGGCCCCACCTGTAGGTGTGAGCTGGAGCGTTTTTCAGTTTCTGACAGAAAACGCTCGTTATTTTACCCGGTTTAGCACTATTCACTAACCGGGCCCGTTTTCCGGATTTTTCTCGTTTCTTTATTTTTAATGGTTATTAAGCTTCCATTAATACTTATTTATAGTTATTTAATCAACTATAATTTTTACGGGTCCGTTTGACCACTTAAAGTCACGTTTTCGGGTTTTCTCGAAAAACGTGCTTTTAAACTCCGTTAGCGTTTTAATCCGTTATTTGGATCCGTTTTCTTCGGGAATCATTCCCGTATACTTATTAGGCCTAACTAAGCCTTAGGAATCCATCTCGGACCCTCTCGAGATCATATATCTCATATACTCATTTAACGCGCATTTTAGCGTTTTTCGCTTTTCAAGCGTTTTCTCTTTTCTTTTGGTTTTATTTTCTTTACCAATACACTTTAGGCACCATTAGGCCTTTAATAATCATATTAGAGTAATTTAATCACCATTTTTGGATCCGGGGTATTAAAGTCCTCATCACCATGGGCCAGAATACAAAACAACTCTGCTCTCCCCATGTCACCGGTCCGAAGACAAAGGCTCGTGCGTCCTCGACTTCATGGGCGAGACACAGTAAAAAGGTAATCCTTTTTACGAGGTCATGTGAGGAATAATTCCTCTAATTAAAATACAATCAACTCCAATTTCATTTTATCCTAATGCCTCTATCCTTAAGGTGATTTAATTGTGACCACTGGCAGGGAGTTTCAGGAATCATCCAACCCTGATGTGATCAGCATCAGTGTAGAACTATCCTTCCACCCCAATTTGTGTTCGGTTTCCCTTGATCCCTAGAAAATCAAGTTCCACCTCCCACGTCATTTTCAAACATCCAAATAATTCACTCATGTCCAATTTTCTATCTTTTTAGCTCTTCTAATCGTAATCAATACATCTCCAAAGTGTGGACTCAGTCCATCGAACATTCCCAATTCATCTCTTAGTAATTACCTCAAGACTTAAATTCCTACTAAGTTCTATAACCGTCTCATACCAATTCTCACCATCTTATACCTCATAGGATTACAATTTTCTTCCTCATACTCATATCAAATAATATCTCATAGTGTAATCTTATTCTTATCTCCACATACTTTCATATCGACTCATATCTCATATATTCCTTATTCCTTAAGTCTCCTTAATTCTCTTCCTTAATTCTCTTAACTTGTACTCACACCGGAGTTAACAAGATAGGTACTTAATATGTATGGTATTCACATCTTCTGTGCGCAATAACCATATTTTATCTCAAAATGTTTATGTAAAACATATTCTCAAATTCTTTTGTGCTACGCACACCGTAGTTTATGTAACATACACTAAGCGGTTTTCGCTCTACCCCCCTTAAAATGGATTACGCCCACGTAATCAACATTATATCATCCTTGAACATAAGTTCAAGATGTTTAATTCTTACCAAGCATTCTAGCTCCATGTCATCTACCTCACTTATAATTGGATCAGAGGGTCATAACTATGTTAATGGCTTAGTCTCTGTATCAAGGATTCTTAACGGTACTTATACCATTTTCTTAACTTAGTTTGGTCTAATCTCAAAAGTAGTGGTCTGCTAGCTTCAGCTGCGCGACTCTGATAATCTTAGGCTCAACTACCTTTCTAATCGTTCATAGTATTGTATATCCTTCCGCCTCCTTATAGTTTAGGAATATTGGTCTCTCAGTGGACACGTGTTATCTTTTTATATACACGGCCTTAATGAGTTGTAACTCGTCTATCCATTTTCCTTGAAGATCTTATGTTCATACTCTTAGTGTTTTCTCGAATGTCTAAATTGTTCTCTCCAACTGACCTTTGGTCTGAGGATGACCCTTAATCTGAAACTACTGTTTAGTGCTTATTGCGCTTTACAGCCTTATCCTTAACACTTTAAGACATGTCCAATGTCTGTGCTTAACAATCTGTGCTCTTTGCACTTCATAGTCCTTAATTATTTGTTCTCTGATTCCTTTGTGTTGTTGGTTCAACTGAATTCTTCTCTTTGACTGTTTGTGGTAGTAGCTGCTCTTGTCTGATCTTGCGTTGTTGTCCGTGGTACGGAGTCGACTACTTCCCGTGCTCCTTACACCACTCGTCTACATGCAAGGGGTACCTTACTGGTACATTACTACTTACCCGACTAACTCATAAATGAGCGTGTCAGGCCTGCAAGCCCATGTGGGGTGCAGTCGTCCCACGTCTCGTTTTAGTAAACTCATAGTGTCCGTTACACGTTTAGCTATTGCTAACTATGAAGTATTCTGTTGTCGATCTCCTCTTCATCGTTCCATAATAACACTTATTGTTCTTCTTGAATTTAATCAAGGGAAATCCATTTACTGCGTTCTTGGGTATTGTATGCTCTAGTTGTTTCTGTATTCCGTATTGACTCAGTCTCTTAGCGACTGAGGTCTCTTCCCATAGAGCCTTTTATCTTCTTTCTCATTTTTGTTCTACTAGGAATGCACTTCCAGTTCCTTAAGGAGTGGGTAGTGTGCTTCCTGTGAAATCTTATCTAACCAGGTCCAGACTACTGGCATCAATGCATAGTTCGTCTACCATCTTATTCCCTTATTTATACTGGTCTTAACTCATAAATATAATTGCCTCAGTGTCAATATTTGACGGCTCATACATAACGGTCGCTTTACCGCGCACCATGACTTAATCCACTCATATAAATATTGTACTCACGACATCTGCTACCGTGGTAGTTTGCCTTATTTTACTGCCCATTGATGGTGCAGTTACTCAATTGTTTCCGTTAATATCTTATCGTATACTCAATCCCTTCTTGGTGCAACCACACTAGGGTTCTCTAATTTCGGTGTATGGCGGTTGCCGTACTGTGTTGTAAAATGGTTATCTCTTAATACGAAGGTGTTCTGCTCTAATCTCAGGTTCGTAAGTAGGCTAATTTCTCTCGCATTCTTTCATCCTTATGATGGTGTTTACCATGTAATTTAACCGGTTACTTAAGAAGTCATCCGTTGAATCACAAGCTCTTCTGAGCATAGGTCACTTGACGTGCCATTCTATGCACTCACCATGTTTATCTCTAACGATTACTGATTCTTAAATCCTGGGTGTTGGATATGAGGTCTGTCTCTGCAGCCTTCCTTATCACTCAAGTGTATCTGGTATGTTCTAAGGTAATCTCAAGGTTTACAGTTTCCATTCTCTAACAAACGTATTATTTCTCTAATAAGTGAAAGCCCTTTTGAGGGGTTTATTCCCACTCTTGGCCTCACAACAAGGAGAGGTATCCCCACCCTAATAGGCATGGTTCGTTCTCCGCCTCTGCCAATGTACTGTCTCATTATTCTCATTGGTGCCTTTTCCTGGCAATATTTTCCACAATCTAAGTTATAGGTTTGGTAACCGTTCATATCTACGAATTGTAGTTCCTTCGTGGCTTAAATAAGCTCTCTTACAACTTACTGCGCCTCGGGTTCTGATGTGGTTAACATCCTTGGCTCGTAGGCTCTTAGTGCTTAATGCCTCAGTCCATTACTTGTACTCTTATTCATCTGTAGGTCATCCTTATAGATTTTTGTTTCTTTGAACACTATCCACCGTTAGGTTACACACTAAATGTAGTATCGGGTTTCATGGTAAGTCGCTGCATCCTGCTTCCTGCTATGGAAGTTTATTCAGGTGATCTGAGGTCACTTAGTGTCCTCGAAAATACTGTCATTTTACTAGACTTATGTCTTTTAGCAATCAAGGCTAGGTTCGTACTAGGCGTTTGCCTTACGGTGTCCAAGTCGGACATTGTCCCGTCATCTTATATTCCCACCTCAACGCTTCGTTCAACTTCCGTTTACTACGCCACCCGTTGATGATTGTTCACAGTTGGGTGTTAATGAGTTAGGCAAACAGTATTAGCTGTCATTCTTCAGTTTGTCAGGCTCGACCATGCCCGCTCTGTGGGGGTGGTCCTCTTAGTGCTTAATCCTTAGTAGATTACTGCTTAAGTTTATTCCTTCTGTCCCTGTTTCCGGGGCTCACCAACATCTTCGCTGTAAAATGTTTGTTATTGGTATTCTTAACGGTCACTCTGGGAGTCTTATCCCGTTTTTGTTGGAAGTCGTTGCGTTAACAGTCTCAATCGTATCTTATAATACATCCCTTGTATATTATTGCTTATATAGTGTTTTGCTCGGATTATTGAGCGATCTCTCAGGTTCCTCTCCCTGAGGTTCTGGATTGATGTTCTTACTGTACTGTCGGCTGATGTTGTAGTGGTTGTACTGTCGTTAAGATTTATATCGCTTAGTATTTCATCCAAGCCCAGCTCCCTGCTGACGAGTGTGTCGGCTCATCTTATTACGATCAGGTCGTCAGGCCTTTCCAGGGTCTCGTTTTCCCGTTCCTATGGATTTACAGTCCGGTATTAAAATGTACTACAACTGTAGCGTTCTACTACCTCGCCATGATGGCTTTCTGTGTAGCTTAACTGTGGTAGCACTTGTTGTGGCAAGTGCGCCATGCAAGATGGGTTACCGGTGCTGTGTGCGTCGGTAGTGGTACTTCCACCTGATCTTTTATATCTTTGATAGTCCTCGGGAATCCTTCGATGTTCTTTAGTTTGGATAACTGATCCTTTAGCAGTTTCCTTGTCATTTGATAGTGCAATCACTTATCAGGGCATTCCTCTTTCTGAGGGAACCCCTTGTTATTTATTCCTGTCTTAGTCCTCGCTCTTGTCTCCACACATTTTGTTGTGGTTACTGAGTAATGATTCTCCTTTAGGCACTATGTCGTAGTCCTATTCCGGTATACTATTGTATGCGTCTTTATTGTCGTCTGCGCTATGTCGGCCAGGGTTAGTAATAACCTTTCTCATTGAATGGGGTTTGGTGTTCCCTTTTCTAACTGGTCCTTCCAGTATTCTTAACTTTCATGCTTGGTATTATCCCTCTGTTATGCTCAATCGGACCACTGTTCGGTACTCACGTCGCTTACCTTTCCTTATCCATTGCACTCGTAGTGCTTTCTTATCATTGGTATGCGGGTTATTTCGACTGCGTAGCATGTCAACCCATGTTGCCGGTAATTACCGTTCCTTCATTGATAGAATTCCATAGGTAGCGCCTGTTTCTCTGTTGCGCTCCATTAAAACCTCCAAGTTCTCCGTAACTGTTGTGCAACAAGATATTTCTCGTATTGCTTACTGTTAATTAACTGCCAGATCGGGTTTCCCCGAGTAAGAGAAGGCTTTCTTCTCTCTGGCGTTTGTTCCACATATTCAGGGTTAGGGATGTGGAGGGCGGGTCTAGGTACTATGGATATCCGGTAAATACCGGGAAGTCCTAACTAACGCACCTCTCACTCTATCACTCAACCCTTAACCCATAACTCAAACTCAACTTCTGTATTCTCCTAAGTTCGGTAATTCTTGTCTTCAGAGCGTAACTATGCTCTGATACCACTTTTTGTAACACCCCATCTCAATCCAAATGTGGTCTCGCAACTTAACAACATATATATACATGTCACAGCGGAATTCAATACACTCCAGGACCTTGCCACGGTCTGACTGACAAAATATACCGAACATTAGTACATACAAATCTTAACCAATACATATCCTTCTTACAATCCCCTCACATCCTATACATCTTACTAACTCAAATGCCATACGAGTGTACATGCACAACTCGTAGGCCACACTTAACCCGTAACGCTTGTACCCCATCTTACTCTCGTGACGGCCGCCTCCTGACGTTCACCTGTGTAGTAAAAACAGCCCCCAAAGGGGGTCAGCACGAATGCTGGTACGATCCTCTCATGGCCCCCAAGCTAACGTGGCTACGACGACTAATTGTCGATAGCATGGAGGTTGATTAGATGCACAATAATAATAGAAAGTGCAGTAAACATCAATCCAAATATGAACAATCAAAGTTCAAACATAATGAATGACTTAAATGTGTTTCCTTAATCAGAGAGTTAATTATTTACTCCTTAAGTTATGTTTCCTCTTAATCTTAGTCCATCCTTATCTTACCTCAATCTTGGTCTTATCTTAGTCTTAGAAACAACCATCCTTTAAAAAGGAATGGATGTAGCTTATCTTAGTCTTATAATACAAACCATCCTTCAAAAAGGAATGGTTGTAACTTATCTCAAACCTCATCTTAATCTTAGAATACAAACCACTCTTTAAATAGAAATGATTGTATCTTACCTCAATGTTTATTTTTGTCGGGTCAAAAGCAACCCTAGCCAATGAGCTATTAACTCCATTGGTTGAATAAACAACTTATCTTATAATTTAGGATTTAGGTGATCCTACCGCACCATCTTAATGCCTCCTACCTTGGACTGTATGTCCAATGTAGCTGAGCCGGCAACTGACCCTAGGCAACAAGTCCGAAGACATGTCCTTAAACGGGAGTCGGATCTGCTTTAGATACCGACCCCCTTTTTCCTTAGCATGCATGACCGGAGTCAGTCCCTGGTTCCTCACTCCCCCCTTAAGTTCCAGTTAGTAGAAGTCTCAAGTCAATGTTTGTTGGTTAACCTCTTTCGGTCTATAACAAACTAATATTAGGGAGCGTTCCTTAGTCTCACTCAATTCCTTACTAAACGTTGGTTAGTAAGTTCTCACCGTAAGTTGTGTTAGTTTTCAAGCATCACACAACAATACAATAAACATAATGTTCCGGTTGCATGCTTTATCTTGTTTAGTGAGCACACAAAAACAAATAGCACACAAGCCGAGGGACACCTCGTTAGCAAGCAGGTCACAAGAAGAAATGTACCGTTCACCGTGGGTCGTTCGGTTGCTTACTCTCTTCCGGAGTCCAAATACTCCAGCCCTAAAACATTCATTCAGTTTTAAGTTGTTAATCACTTAACTTAATTCAACTTAATTAACTTACTCAACCCATAATGTTTCCCCACCTAAGACCTCTTAAGTTTTTCAACTTATTCTTACAACTTAACCTTAAACTTTTAAATTTATACTTAACTTAATCCCTTAGGTCTTTATACCTCTACTCATCAATACCCTCTTATTGGGGTACCATTAATACCACTAAACTTCCTTAGGGTTTCTCTCTCTTTTTTTTTACAACTTAAGGGTTGACCGACCTTACCGACCGACCTTACCCAAGGTCGGTCCATTCCAGAACTTATTACAGGTTGAAAATTTTACCCTGACCGACCTTGCAAGTCCGGTCCCCAAGGTCGGTCCATTCTCAAGAGTTTTTCCCTGTGGGAAATTTAAGCCCGACCGAACTTGCCAAGTTCGGTCCCATGTTCGGTCGATTCTAGAGACTCAATTCGTACAACAAATACAAGCCCGACCGAACTTGTAAGTCCGGTCCCTAAGTTCGCTCGATTCCAGAGACACTTTCCGGTAGTGTAAACTGAGCTCGACCGACCTTGCAGGTCCGGTCCCTAAGGTCGGTCGGCTCCAGAACCTTGTTTCTAAATTCCCATTTGACTCCAAACTTCTCCACAAGTTCCCCCATGTGTCCTAATACCATTTAGGCATTTAAACTCACCTTAGAACTTCCACCAAACTCTTCAAAACAACTTCAAAAGATCTTCTTAAACATTTACTAAATTCTTACAAACACTCCTATCACAAATCACTTATTTCCTTACATTTCTAACTTGTAACCTTACCAAAACTTCAACCAACCCAAGTGTTCCCTCCTTAATAGTTTGAGCACCTCATAGACATCATCTTTTCCATCTTCAGCTCATTTACCAAAGCTTCCTCAAGTCACCTTGCATATCCATGCACCAATTCCTCTCTTTTCCAATTATTACTCATCATTCCTAAACTCTTGGACATACCTAAACATTTCTTCCCATCCTCTTAGCACCTTAACCTTGTTCTTCTTTACCTTGACCTTCCCACACCCTCCTGAGACACCTACATCTCTTTTACTCAATCTACCCACCATTCTCATGATCTTACACTCTTATACATTCCTAGTCAATTTCCTCGACAATCGACAACATTCTCCTTCAACCTTCACTCCCTTCACCTAAGTCCACTCATTGACATTTAAACTAAAACCTTATTGTTCCACTACTAGCTTCATCACTACTTACACAAGCTTCCCAAAACTTTCATTGATATATTCCCTAGTTCATACCTAAATCACCTTAAAGCATTATACACCTTCTTCTCCAAATTTTAGCACAAGTCTTACCATTCCTCTTACCATGACTTTGGTGTGTTCAATACACCCACAAATCCTCTAATTCTTCCTAGACAACTCTAGGTCATTCTCATCCTCAAGAACTCCTTAGTTAACTCGTTTCACTCAAATTCCTTTTAATGATCCCAAGTGAATCCTAGGGCATCTTAACTCACCACTACCACTTAAACACTTTGTTTTCTACTCAAATTTCGCCATAGCTTCTCTAGTATATTATCATGCCCAAATGCATTGTTTTTCCTCATTTAACAACTCACACACATCTAGTCCTTTCTCATCTTGTTTTCTCACCCAAAACAACTCTTTCACAACAAACTCAATATATTGCAATAATCTTAAATTGCATAGCACTAAGGCTCTTAAATGACATTGCTCTTAGGCCCTTAAATAACTTAAACTTAAACACTGAATTTCCCACATATAAAAGCTTTCAACCTGCAAATACACCCATCAATCTCATAGTAGTTATAATGCTCTTAAAATCCATCTTAAACTTATATTACTAACTCATTCCCATTGGCTCCTTAGCCACAAGTTCATAAGCTTGTTTAAATTCTTTTTCCTAGGTTATATAACCCTTTACCTAATTCAAGCCCTAGGCTACATTGGTACTCATCTAAAACTCATTCCTTAAACCTCAGATAAATAGCTTTGGTTAAGCTATCCCGGTCTTAATATAGAACCGTACACATTATACACATATCCCCCTAGTCTGTCGTGAGTCAGATAAATAGCCTTGGTTAAGCTCGAGGGTGGTTGTAATCCAAGAAGGGAAGACAACCATAACATAACAGAGTGGGAGTTAATTCACACATATACATCAACTCCCAAACAACACGCGTGACTGGAACGACCAGATTCCTCACCCCCCATAATATATACGTATTAGTTAGAAGTTCCTTTATGGAACTTATTACATACATACACCTTTTGGTGTTACAAGTTTGGTTAATCACACACAAGGGATGTATCATCCCATTTGACAAGCATGGACAACAACATTTGTTAAACAACGATACATTAAGCAAAGGCAACACACAACACACATAACCACAATATAGAACTAAGGCACGGATAGCCGTAGTTAGTACGTTCCCCTGGGTTGGGACGTTTAATCCGAATACCGGTCTCTCATGTGATCCTAGAGTCGGTTAGCTACGGTTTAACACATAAATAAGGTTAAACGGTATCGGAATTATTTACGCCACATTAATGAATTACTGTAAACTCATTTCATGCTTTATCTTGCAAGGTGACAAACATACAGAAAAACAAGTTGGCATACAAGCCGGTGTAACCCGGTAGGACACAGGTTGCAAGAAAACCATACCTTACACCATGGGTTACTCTATCGTGTCCCCGAGGATTTACTCCAACGTGTCACCTCACGCTCCCCGAGTAGTTTCCGAACAACTGGTATTATTTCAAATGTTTCCATTAACATTAAAATCTTAAGGTATGTAACTTCCATTACTTCCGTACTTAACCCCGTTGTCCCGTTATCCTTAACTTATTTATGTGATTTTAAGTTCACAACTTACACATTAACTCTCACACTTGTTCATACTTCCAATGGCCTTTAAAACTCGCCAAACAAGGCCTAATCAACATCTAAAACCATTACCATTCACTTCCCCCACCATAACAACCCTTAAAAACACTTTCTGGACACTTTTTAACATGGTCCGGGTTTGTGTCCGGGGTTACAAACCCGGACCAACCCTGGAAAACGCTTTCTAGACATTTTTCTATGTGGTCTGGGTTTGTGTCCGGGTTTACAAACCCGGACACCCCCCTGGGATGGTCTTCTGCCGTGTTTTTGCTATGGTCCGGGTTTGCGTACCGATTTGCAAACCCGGACCACCTCTGGAACTGTCAAAATTTACAGTTTTTGATCAGTTTTCCACCCCTAATTCACCTCTAATCATTCCCTAATCATTCCACATGTTTCCCACATGTTTAAACACCTTAACACATGCTCTAAACCTCTTCAAAACATAGGTCCGTTCCTTACTCAAATTTCTTGCTCCCATTCTCAATTTTTCCATTCTCTGTTACACCTATGCACACTTGTGCTACAGATTTTCACCTCTTGACAATTTGCATTTGTTCTCACTCCATTTGACCATTCCAAATCCTCTAAGACATTGCACTTCTCTGACCAAGATTCATGCCTCATTCTTAAAGCCTTAAATCCTCATTGTTTCCAAAACTCCTAAGGCACTTAAACAACTTCTCTTGCTACAGATTTTTGCAAAAATCTTCTATACTTAAACAAGCATTCCCAAGGTGGTTTACTAACTCAATTCAATCTCCATTCATACCTAGCTAACCCTAGGTTATACTTCACTCAAAACATCACTAAAATCTCTTAGATATCTATCGGAATTTCGCCATAGTCCGGCTACTTTTCTAACATTGCCCAAAACTCATACCACCATTTAAACAACCTAAAACTAGCCAAACCCTCAAGGGTTCTATCAGCACCCAACAATTTCCTTATTACTCAAGCAAAATCTCATTAAGCACCATAATGCATAATTCATCAAATGCATAGCTCTCACATCAAGCATTAACTCAGTATACTCCCAACTATCACCAAGTACATATTTAACACAATTTTTGGGTTCATTTAATTACTTCCCATCCCAAAATTTCAAAAGCATTAAGTTAGGCTCCAAGGTAGATTTATTTACCTTATCTTCACAAGCCTTTCCTTGTAATTCCTTTCTCCTCTCTTGTTCTTTATTTCTCTTCTTGGTCTACCAAATGAGGCAAGCTACAGCCATGCTCAAATGACACACAACCACCACCAAGTCAATTTCTACTCTTGATGTCAAAACCCTAGAATTTTAAGGAGGGTTCTTAAGGTTTTTAAGAAGGCATTACCTTGCACTTCTCAATGGAGTTCTTGGGCAACAAAGCTAGAAATTCCAGCCCTTAATGAAGATCAACAATCGGCTGGACAAGGAAGAAAGGGGAGCTCACGTTGGAAATTTTCAAAGAAATGTAAGAGAGGCTAGAATGATGAGCTCTTGAGCTTATTTTTTACCTTGGAGTAATAAGAAGAAGATGGAGGTCCAAATATCTTCCTCAAGCTTCAAAATGGCGTACAGCCATGGTGATGAAGGTGGTGTTTTTCAGCTTTTAAAGGGTGGAACTTGTTCCTTGTGAAGAGGGGAATCCAACGGTAGTAATTTTGTGGAGTTTGGAGTTGATTTGAGTGTTCAACTAGAAGAGAGAAGAGAGGTGCTGTGTGAGGATGAAGAAATCGCCATTGGAGCTTCAGAGAGGAGAAAGGAATCGGCTTGGGGTAGAAAACGTGGTGAATCAGACAAGAGAGGAGGTGAGAGAGTATAAAGCCTCTTTACTAGCTAGTTAATTAAGTGTGTGTGTTATATGTTCCAATTAAAAACCGGCCCACACAGATTTAATAACCCGGGTCTTCGACTTTTTACAAAAGATGCCCGTTAATTTACCCGGTTTAGCACTATTCACTAACCGGGCCCTTTTTTCGGATTTTTCTCATTTCTTTAATTTTAATAGCTCTTAGGCTTCCATTAATGTTTAATTGTAGTTATAATCAACCATAATTTTTACGAGGTCGCTTAACTGTTTAAAGTCATGTTTGGGGTTTCCTCGAAAAATGCGCTTTGAGACTCCGTTAGCGTTTTAACGCATTATTTGGATCCGTTTTCTTCCAGAATTTTTCCCACATGTTCTTAGTGTGTAGTTAGGGTATAAAAATATATTTATAACCCTAGTGAAGGTTATATGTTATAACCCAAGATTTGGTTATATTTTATTTCGTCACAAGTGGTCTTGCATTATTGTATTCTGAATTTAGGACACGGAAGTCCTTATTAAAGAAGCCGGGACAAGGAGGTCTTTTCCCCCATCCGTTTTATTTCTGGTGAGATTAATCTCTCAATATTTCCCTTCCTATTAGTTTTTTATTTCCCTCATTAATTACCCTCTCTTCAAAACACGTTCTCACGATCATTCACGCTCCTCTCTCATTGTCTTCTCTTCTCTCTCTCTCTCTCTCTCTCTCTCTCTCTCTCTCTCAAAGCCGCTTCTTCTCCCATTCACTCAAGACTCCTTTGATTCTGCTGTCAAGATTCAACTGTGGGTTGGTCTGTCGTCGCGAATTGCTGGGCTATACGAGGTAGAGTTGTCAGATTACTTTGTTCGTTAATCCCTCGGTTTCTGAGTTCTTCTCATTCTAATTTCCTTCCCAATCTGATTGTGATTCAGCGTTGGCTTCTGTTCCGTTCATTCTCTTCTGCGATTGGCTCCGTCTGTGTGTTCGACGTTGGATTCAGGTGAGGGTTTCGTTACAGTTGGACTGCAGTTTCAGTTTTTGGGTTAGGTTTGCGTTTCTGAATTGGCATTGTTCTGCGTTGTAGTTATTCAGAATCCTGGAATTGCATTTGGTCTGACTTGCTGTGTCGGGTGGTCGATTGCTCTGTTCGGATTTGAGATTCTCTGCTGTTCAGACCGGGTTTCGTCTCTGCTGTTAATTCGAGGTAGGTGGCTTTCGGATTCGATCCGTGTGTTCAGCCTTGGGGAGTTTGGGTTCCGCAAATTAACTCACTGATTTGGTCTTGTGTTTGTGTGTGGTTTATGTCTGTTTAATGCCTTTCAATGGATTAAACCCCCAAGGTTGTTTTGTAAATGTGAGTTGATTTGGATTGGTTTTGTACCTCTGATTGTGTAAAAATCGCCTCTGTTCTCTGCATTTTTCGGCGTGTCCGAACTTCTGTCCGACCGTTGAAGTTCGGACATGCCCTTCTGCGCTTTTACTTTCTGAAGTTTTCGCTGTGTCCGAACTTCCGTCCGAGCTTTGAAGTTCGGACACAGCCTTCTGCATTCTTCTGATTTTGCTTCGACTTGTGTCCGAACATCGGATGTCCGGACACAAGTTCGGACTCTCCACGTTCTGTTTTCGAAGAAGACCGTCCGAACATCCGTCCGAACTTGGATGTTCGGACACCTCTGTCTCTTCTTCTGTTTTAAGGTTCGACTTGTGTCCGAACTTCTATGTCCGGACACAAGTTCGGACATCTGCTTGATTTCGCCTTCTGAGTCTCGACTTGTGTCCGAACATTGAGTCCGGACACAAGTTCGGACAGGGTACTGTTTTGACCATAACTTGCTCGTTTGAGCTCCGTTTTGACTTCCGTTTGCGGGGTTGGATTCCCCTTCTGATTTCCAAGCCATCTATGTGCTTTCTGGTGCCTTTGGTGCACATATGCTTATCTGTATTTAAGCTTCTGTTTTGGGACCTAGTTATCTCTGTGTCTGAGCCTTTGGATGGCTGGTTTCGCTGTCTCGTAGCGCGCTATGTAGGATCCTTCTGTTCACGGGTGATGTTCCCCGTTCTGTTCACGGGTGTTTACACCTGTTCTGTTTACGAGTGAGGTTTCCTCGTTCTGTTCACGAGCTGGTTGCTCGTTCTGTCTGTATGCTGTGATCGCTAGTGTCCCACTCTGTTTTTTGTTTCCGTCTGCTTCTGCTCTGTTTAGTCCCTTAAGGAATGGACTTCAGTTTCTGGTTTCTGACATGTTTATGGATTCTTGACTCCTTCTGATTTGTCAATATTCTGTAAATGTTTTGAGCATGCTGGTTGATGAAGTTGGTCATCTACTGGGCATAGTTTTGTGCTCATTCCCCTACTTCTAACGCTTTTGCAGATTGATTAGCGAGGATCGTCTCCCCTCAGCTTCTGGAGTTTAGTTGCTTCGTTATTTAGTTTCTTTTATTGAATTTGGGCCTTTGGGCATATTTTGTTAGCTTCCGCTTTTGACATCTGTTTGGTGGGTTCTGTAATGACTTTTGGGGATGTTTTTCATCTCGTTTTATACTTTATTAAGTTTCGTTTGGGCCTTATTTGACTATCTGTTTAAGTTCGTTTATTAGAGCCTTGCGTTATTATGTAATAATACGCGGCGTGTAATACCCCTAACTCCTAGGCCAGTGTTTGGGGGTGTTACATTTAGTGGTATCAGAGCTCTGGGTTCTAATCTGCTGGGATTTTAAGTTAGCCAGTCAGTCAGAAATGTCAGTGTTAGTGTCTGAGTTTAACTGCTTGCTGTTGGACTTTCAGAATGCCGCCAAGAAGAGCTAATAACCCTCCAGGGAATGTGGCTGATGCTGTTCAGCAGTTTATGACGCAGCTCATGCAGACCATGGCTGCAGGAGGTGGACCAGCTGGAGGAGGACCAGCTGGCGGAGCAGGCCCAGCTGGGGCAGATGCTGGAGGGAGGAACGTGAAGGCGCTTCAGGAGTTCATGAAGCTGAAGCCGCCGTCGTTTGATGGGGCAGGAGATCCCCAGGAGGCCAGCCACTGGCTGTCAGAGGTGGAGGATTTGCTGCGGGTGATGGGCTCTGAGGAGGAGCAGAAGGTCGACTTCGCCACCTTTCTGTTCAAGGCCGAAGCCGGAGTGGTGGAGGTCAGTGATGGGGAAGTTCCCACAGCCATGGACGTGGGAGCAGTTCATTGGGGAGTTCAACAAGCAGTTCTACCCCGACGTCTACAAGGATCAGCGCATCCTGGAGTATAACCGACTACGCCAGGGTCGGGATATGAGTGTGGAGGAGTACGTCCGGAAGTTTATCAGCCTATCTAAGTTTGCACCTGAGCCTGACGAGCATAGGAAGGCCAGGAAGTTTGAGAGTGGCTTGAGGCCAGACATCCGTTCTGCTGTGACGCCGCTGCGTCACAAGACCTTCAGGGACGTAGCTGATGTCGCCCTGTTGGTAGAGGCTGACTTGAGAGGTCGTCAGTCTGGAGGGAAGGACCAGAAGAGGAAGCAGAGGTCCGATGACAGTGATAGGAGGGATCAGCCTGCTTCTCAGAAGAAGCAGTCCACTGGAGACCGAGCTGGAGACCGCTCTGGGGACCGGTCGCGAGACAGAGGTGGTTCGTCTTCATCAGCTCCCGCTCCGAAGTGGGTCTGCGGCAAGTTTCATAGAGGCCAGGACTGCTACAGGAAGTCTGGAGCCTGCTTCAAGTGTGGGTCCTTGGAGCATAGGATTGCTGATTGCCCTCAGGCTGAGAGGAGCAGAGGTAGTTCTGGAGGTAGAGCCGTTGAGTCTGCTTCAGGGTCCAGAGATCGAGACCGGGCTGAGCAGAAGAAGCCCCAGGGCCAGGCCAGAGTGTACGCGATGGCTGGAGAGAGAGACCGATCGACTGACAGAGTTGTCACAGGTATTCTCCAGCTGTCATCTCGTTCTGTTTTCTGTTTGTTTGACTCTGGAGCCACCCACTCTTTATTTCTGCTGAGTTAGTGGGTGAGCTCGGTTTGCCTGTGGTGCCTCTGGGTGTTGAGTTGTGTGTGCATAGTCCATTGGTTAGGGACTCTTCTATGTTGTTGAATTCTGTCTGTAAAGCTAGTCCTGTGTTAGTCAAGAATAGGATTATGTGTGCTGACCTCATCCCGATGGAGATGACTTCTTTTGATGTGATCTGGGCATGGATTGGCTTGCTGCGCACCATGCCCACATGATTGTGCTGCTTCGAGAGTCACTTTTGAGGAGCCGGGCCAGCCCCGTTGATTATAGCAGGGAATGGACTCCCGTGCTCGCCGCCAGTCATATCAGCGCAGGCGTTCCGCTTTCTGAGGAAAGGATGCCAGGGTATCTGTGCTACATCCCTGAGGTTCGCAAGGATGCGAAGTTGGAGGAGATTCCAGTAGTCAGAGACTTCCCAGATGTGTTCCAGGATGACGTACCTGGGCTTCCCCCTGTTAGAGAGGTGGAGTTCTCGATCGAGCTCGCACCTGAGACTCAGCCGATTTCGAAGGCCCCATACCGGATGGCGCCTGCTGAGCTTAAGGAGTTGAAGGTCCAGTTGCAGGAGCTGCTGGATAAGGGCTTCATTCGCCCGAGTGTGTGCCTTGGGGAGCACCAGTGTTTTGTAAAGAAGAAGGACGGTAGCATGCGGTTGTGCATTGACTACAGGGAGCTCAACAAGGTTACCATTAAGAATAGGTATCCTCTCCCGCGCATAGATGACTTGTTCGACCAGTTAGCAGGAGCTAAGGTGTTTTCGAAGATCGATCTGAGGTCGGGTTATCATCAGTTGAGGATTAAGGCAGACGACGTGCCTAAGTCCGCCTTCAAGACTCGTTATGGACACTACGAGTTCCTTGTGATGCCATTCGGTCTGACGAATGCGCCTTCTGTATTTATGGACATGATGAACCGGGTGTTCAAGCCGTTTTTGGACCAGTTCGTGGTAGTCTTTATTGATGACATCTTGGTGTATTCCAAGAGTGCTGAGGAGCACGAGGAGCATTTGAGGACCGTTCTCCAGACTCTGAGGGAGAACGAGTTGTATGCGAAGCTGAAGAAGTGTGAGTTCTGGTTGGACCAGGTGGTGTTCTTGGGACATGTTGTCTCCAAGGATGGTATCTCCGTGGATCCGGAGAAGATTAGGGCTATTACTGAGTGGGCCAGGCCTACTAATGTTGGAGATATTTATAGCTTCCTTGGATTGGCGGGCTATTACCGCAAGTTTGTGGAGGGCTTCTCCAAGTTGGTGATTCCATTGACTCGTCTGCTTCAGAAAGGATTGAAGTTCGAGTGGAGCGATGCCTGTGAGCAGTGTTTCCTGGAGCTGAAGAAGAGGTTGACTACTGCGCCGATCTTGACTCTTCCGGAGGGGACCGAGGGCCTGGAGGTTTTCTGTGATGCGTCCCATAGGGGACTTGGGTGTGTTCTGATGCAGCAGGGGAAGGTGGTTGCATATGGCTCTCGTCAGCTTAAGCCATATGAGAAGAACTATCCGACCCACGACCTGGAGTTAGCTGCTGTGTGGTGTTTGCTCTGAAGATTTGGAGGCACTATCTGTATGGAGCAGCGTGCAAGGTTTATACGGACCATAAGAGCCTCAAGTATCTGTTCACTCAGAAGGAGTTGAACTTGAGGCAGAGGAGGTGGCTGGAGTTACTGCATGATTACGACTTAGAGATCCTCTACCATCCGGGTAGGGCGAATGTAGTTGCTGATGCGCTCAGTAGGAGGGGTCCGTCTGGGACCGTTTGTGCTTTATCTGGTGTGGAGAGGTCTGCTCAGGAGTTGCAGCGCATGGGTATCTGGGTCGTCCGTCCAGAGATCGGGATGTTAGCAGCATTACAGATTCAGCCTACCTTGATCGACAGGATCAAGGCCAGTCAGGAGCTTGATATCAGTCTGGGTAAGATCAGAGATGAGATAGCTGCGGGTCAGGAGTCTGAGTTCAGGGTTTCAGAGGATGGTTGTCTGAGGTTCCGAGACCGTGTCTGTGTGCCTGCAGATGACTCTTGAGACGTGAGATCATGCAGGAGGCTCATGGAGCTCCTTACTCGGTGCACCCAGGAGGTGTGAAGATGTACCGGGACTTACGTGAGACATTTGGTGGAGCAACATGAAGAGAGACATCTCCGACTTTGTATCCAGATGTAGGACCTGTCAGCAGGTCAAGGAGAGCATCAGAGACCGGCTGGTTTGCTTCAGCCTCTTCCCGTTCCGGAGTGGAAGTGGGAGAGCGTCGGTATGGACTTTGTCATGGGACTGCCTAAGACTCCGAGGGGTTTTGATGCAGTTTGGGTCATTGTGGACCGGCTCACGAAGAGCGCTCACTTCCTACCTGTCAGGAAGACCTTCAGTTTGCACCGTTTGGCTCAGTTATATGTGGATGAGATTGTGCGTCTACATGGGGTTCCTGCTTCGATTGTGTCTGACAGAGATCCGAGGTTTGTGTCCAGATTCTGGCAGAGTTTGCATCAGGCTATGGGGACGAAGTTGTCTTTCAGTTCAGCTTACCATCCTCAGTCAGACGGTCAGACAGAGAGGACGAATCAGGTCCTTGAGGACATGCTCAGAGCATGTGTGTTGGACTTTGGGGGCAGTTGGGATCAGCATGTGCATTGATTGAGTTCGCCTATAATAACAGCTTTCAGACCAGTATCGGGATGGCTCCGTTTGAGGCCTTGTATGGCAGGAGGTGCAGATCACCCATCTGTTGGGATGATCTGAAGGAGAGAGCTGTGATCGGTCCAGACTTGGTTCAGGATGCTGTGGGCAAGATTCAGTCGATTAGAGAGCGCTTGCTTGTGGCTCAGAGTCGTCAGAAGAGCTACGCCGATCAGAGGAGACGACCTCTAGAGTTTGAGGTGGGCGACCATGTGTTTGAAGGTTTCCCCAGTTGAGGTCGTTCGTTTTGGGAAGAGAGGCAAGCTTAGCCCTCGTTTTGTGGGTCCTTTTGAGATCCTAGAGAGGATCGGACCGGTTGCCTATCGTTTGGCTCTGCCTCCATCTTTAGCAGCAGTGCACAGTGTTTTCCACGTTTCCATGCTGAGGAAGTATATTCCGGACCCATCTCATGTGATCGACTTCAGTCCGCTTCAGTTGAGGGAGGACTTCACGTTTGAGGCAGTTCCTTCGAGGATTCTAGCCCGAGATGTTCGTAAGCTCAGGAGTAAGACCATGCCCTTGGTGAAGGTGCAGTGGTCGGGTCAGTCAGAGGAGGAGGCGACCTGGGAGGTCGAAAGTGAAGTGCGCTCTAAGTTTCCCGCCCTTTTCGAGCAGTAGGTATGTTTTAATTTCGAGGACGAAATTCTTTTAAGGGGGAGGTGATGTTATAACCCAAGATTTGGTTATATTATATTTAAGTTACTATGGTTCGTTAAGTTGGTTCATTCTGAATTTAGGACATGGAAGTCCTTAATAAAGAAGTTGGGGACGAGGAAGTCTTTTTCCCCATCCGTTTTAGTTTCTGGTGAGTTAACTTCATATTTTCCCTAACCTATTTATTCCATATTCTCTTAATTACTCTCTCTTCAAAGCACGTTCTCACGATCATTCACGCTCCTCTCTTCCTTGCTCTCTCTCTCTTCTCTCTCAAAGCCGTTCCTTCTCTCGATCAGTCAAGCCTCATTATTCTGCTGTCAAGGTTCCACTGCAGATTGCTAGTCCTTGCGAATTGCTGGTTTCTTCGAGGTAGGGTGGTCAGATTGCTTTCTCTTTGATTCTTCGGTTCTATGGTTCTGAGGATTTTCGCTTTCTAATTCCCCTCTGCAATCTGATTGTGATTCAGCGTTGGCTTCTGTTCCGTTCATTCTCTTCTGCGATTGGCTCCGTCTGTGTGTTCGACGTTGGATTCAGGTGAGGGTTTCGTTACAGTTTGGACTGCAGTTTCGGTTTTTGGGTTAGGTTTGCGTTTCTGAATTGGCATTGTTCTGCGTTGTAGTTATTCAGAATCCTGGAATTGCATTTGGTCTGACTTGCTGTGTCGGCATGGTTGATTGCTCTGTTCGGATTTGAGATTCTCTGCTGTTCAGACCGGGTTTCGTCTCTGCTGTTAATTCGAGGTAGGTGGCTTTCGGATTCGATCCGTGTGTTCAGCCTTGGGGAGTTCAGATTCTGCAAATTGATTCAATGGTTTCCTTGTGGTTGTGTGTGATTTGTGTCTGTTTTAATGCCATTCCAATGGATTAAACCCCCAAGGTTGTTTTGTAAATGTGTGTGTTGATTCAGATTGGTTTCTGTGTCTCTGTTCGTGTTAAATTCGCCTCTGTTTTCTGAAATTTTCGGCATGTCCGAACTTCTGTCCGACCGTTGAAGTTCGGACATGCCCTTCTGCGCTTTTATTCTCTGAAGTTTTCGCTGTGTCCGAGCTTTGAAGTTCGGACACAGCCTTCTGTTTTCTCTGATTTTGGCTTCGACTTGTGTCCGAACATCTGATGTCCGGACACAAGTTCGGACTCTACACGTTCTGATTTCCGAAGAATGTCCGAACATCCGTCCGAACTTGGATGTTCGGACACCTCTGACTCTTCTTCTGTTTTAAGGTTCGACTTGTGTCCGAACTTTGATGTCCGGACACAAGTTCGGACATCTGTCTGATTTCGCCTTCTGAGTCTCGACTTGTGTCCGAACATTGATGTCCGGACACAAGTTCGGACAGGGTACTGTTTTGACCTTAACTTGCTCGTTTGAGCTCCGTTTTGACTTCCGTTTGCGGGGTTGGATTCCCCTTCTGATTTCCAAGCCATCTATGTGCTTTCTGGTGCCTTTGGTGCACATATGCTTATCTGTATTTAAGCTTCTTTTTGGGACCTAGTTATCTCTGTGTCTGAGCCTTTGGATGGCTGGTTTCGCTGTCTCGTAGCGCGCTATGTAGGATCCTTCTGTTCACGGGTGATGTCACCCGTTCTGTTCATGGGTGTTTACACCTGTTCTGTTTACGAGTGAGGTTTCCTCGTTCTGTTCACGAGCTGGTTGCTCGTTCTGTCTGTATGTTGTGATCGCTAGTGTCCCACTCTGTTTTCTGTTTCCGTCTGCTTCTGCTCTGTTTAGTCCCTTAAGGAATGGACTTCAGTTTCTGGTTTCTGACATGTTTATGGATTCTTTGACTCCTTCTGATTTGTCAATATTCTGTAAATGTTTTGAGCATGCTGGTTGATGAAGTTGGTCATCTACTGGGCATAGTTGTGTGCTCATTCCCCTACTTCTAACGCTTTTGCAGATTGATTAGCGAGGATCGTCTCCCCTCAGCTTCTGGAGTTTAGTTGCTTCGTTATTTAGTTTCTTTTGAGACCTTTGTATTGAATTTGGGCCTTTGGGCATATTTTGTTAGCTTCCGCTTTTGACATCTGTTTGGTGGGTTCTGTAATGACTTTTGGGGATGTTTTAACATCTCTTGTTTTATACTTTATTTAAGTTTTCCGTTTGGGCCTTATTTGACAGTCTGTTTAAGTTCGTTTATTAGAGCCTTGCGTTATTATGTAATAATACGCGGCGTGTAATACCCCTAACTCCTAGGCCAGTGTTTGGGGGTGTTACAATATACCTCCTAAAATAATTAAATACGCATCTTCACGTTTTGTGACTTTTACGTATTTTCTTTTTTTTTCTTTTTGGTTTTATTTCCTCACCAATGATCTTAAGGACTTAATTAGCCTTAGAAAATCATAATTACATAATTAATTAACTTATTAATGTTTGGGGTATTTCAGCATCCCGTGGAGTAACGTGTCGGCATTCCCATGCGGAGATATGGTCGCTTGGTTAGCAAGTGGTCATTAGTTGCTCATGGAATATTACAGAAAAAACAAATGTTTAGAAAGTAAATTATAATTAAAGCAAGTGAAACAGGGAGTATGTAGTCGTAAAACATGAGCTTTTAAAATGCTCTCAAAGTGTTGTAATAGGGTTTAACTGGGTAATAAAGAATAAGGGCCAGGTTTTAGCAGACATCAGGTATGAATTAGGAAAACAAAAGTAATAGAATAGATTTTTAGCACTCGCTCCAGAAGAATAATCTTGACAGTTGAATTAAGCTTTTGTATTGATGTTATAGATGTAGCAACATCATATTTTAGAAAAGAAGTAATAACAGAAACTTATTTCTATAGAGACTAGGTATAATTTCATCATAGCTCAGATCTGTTTTGGAATATCCAGACGAAATTAATCCTTAGGTAGGTCAATTGCGTATCTGATAATATTTTAAGCATTACGTAAAAACTGTTGTGTAAACGTGAAATACCCCTAAATTAATTTAAATTAATTTAGGGGATTTCTTTTATTAAAAATTAAATTATTATATGTAATAATGAATATTAAATTATTATATGGAGTTGTGAAATTTATTTAGGGGTTTTCTCCTATTTAACCCTAATTATTATACATTATTAGATAGTATTATGAATTTAATAATAAGATTTATAAGTCAATAAATCTTGGGAAAATTTCTAAACACTTCAAATATATTATAAAGATTTTAGGAAGTGTTGAAACATTGTTTTGAAACATAAAAGTCAATATAAAATTCTAGAAACCTTAAAGCTTATTAAGCCTTGTTAGAGTTGACTTTTTGAGAATGGTCAAACCAGGTCATGAAACCTATACCAATAAATAGGTTATGGAAAACCATGAAGATCGATAAAAAGAACGTCAAAAACGGATCATCTAGCCAAAGTTATGCTAGATTGAAGTTTTGAGTCAAAAATTTGAAGGATGCCACGTGTCACTCTGTCACGGGTCGCCAACACTTAGCCAATTTATCCCTTGAATTTCGGTAACAGAATTCATGATTTTGCCCTAACTTTAGACGGCTATAACTTTTGCATCTGTCAATATTTTTCCATGCCGTCTTCACCATTCCTTCTCCTACAATTCCTCTTTCCAACCATTACTCATACAAACCCTAAATCCTTATGAGTCAACCGGAAAATCGAGCCCAAGTAGCCACCTTGCGAAACTGTTTCCAGAATTCCAGATTTCCCTTCGTTTTCAGGTAACTTGCGTCGATCATAACTTCTTCGTTAATCAACCAAAATTCGATTTCTTTAGCTCGTTGTAAAGACCTCTAATCCCTCTACAATTTTCGTGTTTATGCCCAAGTCTGATTCGTAACCAGTTGGGAGATATAGAGGTCTAAAGTTTCGTTTTCAACAGCACATAAAATAACACCGAAACAGAGAGGTAAACTCGTGTTTGTAACTTCATATCTTTCTGTATGGGCGAGTTAGGTTTAGTTCTTGCTACCAATACGTAGATCTACATTTCTTCTTTCCAATGAGCCCTTACTCATTATCTATCTCGTTTTGTACTGCTAGTTATAGATCCTCAAAGTTGGCATCCCGAACTGTCTAAAGTTCGAGTTTTTCCAGTTTTTCCGAATCGGAATTCACCCAATTCGCACAATCCGGTGAGTCTCCGATCAAATTGCTCCGGTATTGTTGTTCTTAGTCATGATTTCGACCTAATCCATGTGCCAATTTAGTCAATTTCGTGTTAGGTTAGGAGAATTTGGATGAATTGCACTCGATTTTTATTCTTTACCGAGATAAACCCTAGTTTTCGAATCGAATTCGAATCTTGATGAACTCTGCATTATAATTGGGGAAATTGATACCAATAGAACCGAAATTTGATTACGAATCCATAGAAACAAGAATCACTCGATTTCGTTCTGTAGATTGGGAGAAAATCGCGAATTAGTACTCGACGTCCATAGTTGAATCGCTGAAGAACTCGTCGTTCAGGGTCCGTCGGATCTTAGTTAAGAGATTTGGACGGCTGAGATTAAAACGTTTCAGATTAAGTTTTAATAAATTTCAGTAAATAGTCTTAACTTGTTGAGTTAATTTAAATATCTTCCCGAATGTATTTTGACTTGAAATTTTAACCATAGATTCCTTATTGTATCTAGTTTATTTTGATGTAAATTATTATGGTTTTGGAGTTTTTAAACATAAGTTATGATTTTTACAAGTTACGGGTTTTCTGGAATTATTTGGCTAAATTAAAAAGATATTTTTATGAAATAAAAATTTTATAATATGTCTAAAATGTTATAGTTACTGTATATTAAATTTGGGAATTTTTGGCCAATGGTAAAAGGTTTTAAAAATTGTGTTTGTGAGTTTTTCATAAGAATAACCTATAATATAAGGTTTTTAATGTAACCAAAAATTAAAGTATGGTTTGTTAATTAACTTTTAAGCTGGGGAAAATAAAGGGAACTAAATTAACATTTTTATAACAGTAAGTTTATAAATGTTTTTTGTATTAGCTTTTAAGAGAAATGAAATTATTTACATATATGTATATATACTTACTTAAGTAGGAACTTACATAAATTAAGGAATTTAATTATCCTACATTTTATTTACTATATGGGAGTTAATATTTTAATTAAACTAAGGAATAAATAATATTTATTTTTCCGCATTTATAAAAAGGGAATTAAGTAGTAACTTAGAGTAAGACAAGGAATTAATTTAATTAACACTTATCATAATTAAATATTTTAAGAGCTAGAATCCTAAGATATAGTAAAAGAAATACTTTACGAAATATACTTGGAATACAGTTTAAGGTTGTTTTAATAAGATAGTTTAAATATGATAAATTACATAGGGAATGTCTTAGTTAATTCCAATACGGGTATACTTATACATATGTAATAAATAAGGGAAACACTTTATTTAATAAACCATAGGTCGGTTGTAGTTATGCCTAAAAGTTATTAAACATAATTAATACAATAAACTACATAAATAATGTTTTGAACAAATCCTAGTATATATAGATATATACACATTTAACATAAATAAAATTAGATACCTTATAGGAAATATAATACGAAGGAATTAATAAGTTAAACTAAACCTCTACATAATATTAATAGAAGGATATTATATGAGGTGATATTAAATTATAGTTATGTATTAGGCTTAAGAGTTACATATGAATTTCCAAGGTTATATATAACCATATTAAAATACATGTATAGTATTATTTGTCAATGACCAGGATGTAAATCTTAAATTGGGATTAAGTAATTAATAAGTTAAAACTTAGGAAAAATTGTGATTTCATAAAATGTTGTGCAAATAGATCTTATTCTATAATTAATGATAAACAAATGTAATACGTTTACATCTATATGTTCTTATTATATAAACCATAATAAAATAAGTAAAATACTTTTACATCTGAACGTGAGGTGGATTAGTAAGTCTATATTTAATCATTTCTTAACACCTATGGTAGTGAGATATAACTTGATGTTTTAAGATAGAATCATTAAAAGGATTATGATATATTCTATATTAAACGATGATTTGAATTTATCTAAATAATTATCCTTAAGTTTCTTAGAATTAGATAAGCCATATAAAATACATTTATTACCAATATTCAAGATGTGAGTTTACATTTAGGTGAGGTATTTAGTAGTGAGAATTTATAGGAAGGTTTATAATAGGAATTTTATACTTAAAACCTTTGAACCTTCTATTAGGTAAAACTGAGTTACATAAGATATTATATTGATATACTTTACGGTAACGGGAAATAATGATATGTTATTTTGAATATAAAATATGGGAATTTTCATAATGGATTATCTTATTTCATAATTAACAATTTCACTTAGGAATCGGAGTTTAACTCTTAGATAAATTCTACCTTATGTTAAGAGGTAATGTTATCCTAAGACATGATAAAGGGAATTGATTTATTAAGTTGTCCCCTTTGAAACTTTAGGTTTGTAAACAATTTAAAACGTATTTAAGACTTAAGTTTATTGAAGTTTAGTACAAAAGAATTATACATAGCCTATAGAGTGAATGGGTGTAAAAATAAAATATTTAGGAGATTAAAGGTAAGTAGGGATACATAAAAGGTTATATTTAAACACCTTATTATATAGGTAATAATTAGGCAAATAATGTACCTTGTGAATACTAAATGTAAGAGTTCGTTAGGTCTAAGCTAACTATAATATAGTTGTTTCAAGATGAATTAGTAACTCAATTAGGTTATAATATAATGCGTCTACAACACTATGGATCCAATATACAAGATGTAGATCTTAATTAAGTTAAGGGGGAAAACTTAATCACAATGGATTATCTAGTAGATATTGATAAAATACATACTCTTTATATTGTGAAATAATAGTATAGTGTTATGGGATGAATCCATCATAGGTCATAATACAATGTTTATTCTAAATTAAGAATAAAGGTATTTAGCTTAAGATTACTATTGGAATTCTTAGATTTAATTATATAATGTAAACACATTTGTGTTATATAGGTCTCAAAAGTCTTGAATGTGAGGATTGTGGTTAAGTATGAATAAAGTGGATAGGAGTGGACAATTAGCAAATGTTAATCGAATACATTCCTTGATCTTACCACCTTGGGCTATACAACGTTCTCAGATAACTCAAAGTTTATACATAACATTTAAGTGAGGGCTTAAAGGATAATTGAGACTTTGAAATAAGAGTAAGGAGTTTATTAAAGCGTAACATAGGCTACAAGTGATTGATGATAGACTACCTTTAATATTCTTCAGAGTACTGTTGATTGTTTGCGCAAGTTGATTAGAACTGCTACAGCGCTACTCAGGTACGATTTCTCGTACTCAGCTTGTTGTGTTTTGGACTCTATGGAATGTTTTGTATGATTTATTGTACTCCGATATTTCTGCTGATTGACTTGTGGGATGTTTTGGAAAACGCTAACTGACTTAAAGAGGAATTCAAAAAAATGGTTGTGTGACTAACTCAGCCTGTGTGACTAACTGAGCCTTGGATGTGAAATGCAAGTGGGTTGGTTCCTTCTATTTGGTTGCCCGTTAGACATTGGCTGCTTAGGGTTTACGCTTCTGCACTCTGTAGGACTGAGTGTTTTGGTATTGCTCTGGGTAGTTGGTGATCTAGCGGGATTTTTGGAAAAGGTCAATCTTGGAAATCTTTCTTTCGACGTGCGCGCGTCTTCAATGGTAACAGTGAGGGGCTGTATATCCCCTGTCCCAAAAAGGGACGTGATAGACAGTGAGGGGCTGTATATCCCCTGTCCCCAAAGGGGACGTGATAAACAGTGAGGGGCTGTATATCCCCTGTCCTAAAAGGACGTGATTGGCGGTGGGGGCCATCTCTCCCAGTTGAATTATTCCACTCTTGAGTATATTTTGTCTATGGGAATCATCTTCTGAAATGGTGGAGACATAAACTGTCTACCACGGGTTATGGATATTAATGTCACTCCTGGTCCTTTGTGACTACTTAAGTCTTTCTCTTCTTAGCCAGAATTGGTTCTAACATCAACAATGGATGCTTACTAACTATGTGGTGTGACTACTTAAGTGGATGATTTGGTTTGGAAGTTCTCTATCTCTATCTTTGTCTTGTTTTCTCTTCTCTTTAACTTGATTGTTTTGAAGTGCTTTATCTCTGTTTTACTTTTAAGAGTTTGTTTTCATGTTACTGTTTATTTTGAAGAGTTATGTTTTATAAGTTTCTTTTTGGAGAATTGTACCAGTTCCATTCCAGGGAACTGACCCGCCCCTCTCGGGGTGGGCTGCTTGGTTTCATCTTGCAGGTACGAATTGATTTACAGGTGGCCACGAAGAGAATGAGCGTTTGGGATGGGACTAGGTTTTGTGGAGAGTTAATTTGTTTAATTTCTATTATGTTTGTGTTAAGTTTTTCTCGAGTTCAGACTGTGCTTTTGTAGATTGTAAGTTGTAATTGGTGAGGTTTGGTGTCGGGTGTTTGGAACCCGATGGTCTGTAATCGCCTTAGAGTTTTATTTCCGTTGTATTTATGGTTAATAGGGGCGTTACAAAACGGGATGCTATTACCTAGCCCAAAAACTGATTTTAATTGTTCCACCGTTTCTGATTGATTCATGAGCAGACAATGTATTTTAAATAGTTGAGAATTCAGGCCAAAATGTTACTCAAGATGCATCGTTTATAGAGAAAGAAGATGCTAACTGAATTAAAAACAGAAGCAATTTAAAGTTGCATATATTTTATAAAACTTAAATAGATGAGGAGGAGCAAGCAACAGTTTGACTGACTAAGCTTCCTTAGATTTAAAATTGCAATAGTAGCAATCACCTGCAGCAAAGCATGGGTGAAATGGCAGGAGTACAGAGTAACGAAACAATATGTCATGTATGTAAGGAAGTGAGCTGCTGTAATTTGGTGATTCTAGCTTGTGATTGCAGCATAAAAGTCATTACAAGAGAGATTATAACATACCAGAAGTAATTAAAAAACTACTCCTAGTTTGTGTTCACAACCGAATCTCACAAAATTAAATTGGACAGATCAGATTCCATCAAGGTTTTGTCTTATAAACAGAAGCATACACTGATTAAAAGTTCTCATTTGGTTTGGGCAAAAATACAGGCTTTTAACCATGGACCATGCCATAATTGGTATTTCCATTTAGTTAAAACAGAAGTAAAATAAGAGTATATTTTGGATCTGCACAGTTTATCTACCGCAGTGAAGTTGGTAACGAATGAAATAAAAGTACTTCTGAACACACAAAAAGCAGCAACAGTGGAGAATAAATGTTCTTTTATCAGAAACAAGTTGTTCATACTTGTAACCAGAATAGCGCTTTAGCAAAGCTGGTGTCAAAAAACCAGTTTGAGCAAAATTCAGGGCTTTCTTTTACCAAAATCACACTTTCAGCTGAGAAAACTCCTTTGAGTAGGAAGTCCTAGCTTAATACAGACTTTTTAATCGCAGAATGGTTTTGACTGGATGCAATAGTACAAATCACGTGTGAGCGTTTTGCCCATACATAATTTTTAAATAGTAGCAAAAACAGATGAGATAAAATGGCATATAATTTCTATATGGAAATCTGTTAAAACAGCTAGAGCAACAAAATAGAACAAAAACTGGTCAAAAACAAATGGCAACTGAGTTTTTGTAAACTGAAAAATTATATGAAATTCATCATTTTTGAGAAGTGAAAACAGATACAGTAAAAACTTGTAATCTGTCGTGTCTTCAACCCAAAACATAAGTGATTAAGGTTAGATATCGTATCTTTAAATCAAAGACTAAGATTAAACATCAGCTTAAAAGCTTAACATGAAACAATGAATGAAAATTATGTATCAAAACCTCCAATTTTAACCCCAAATTGCTTTTGATCTTACCGTGATAAAACAGAAGCTGGCTAAAAGCATACCTGTAGCAGAAGTTGATCATGGAATGTTTGATAAACAACAATAATACTTGGTTGTATTGATCATCTCAAGAACAGAGCCAGAAATAATAGTTTTGAGCAGAAACTTAGGCCTTATTCGAATGAAACGTTCATAAGCGTCCTATTTATAACTTCAAACTTATCACTGTCCCTAAGGTGAAAATTAGAATCAGGAATGTCAACACAAGTGTTTCAGCATTACAAAATGGTTGGAAATTTTAAAAGTATGCACAGATAATAGCAATAGTTCGAATTCTTGAAATTAGAAAAGTATTTTAATAAAAGCTGAAATCAGTTCACCCATATTACAGGTTTTAAATCTGCCCTTATAAAAGCATAGAAGCAAAAAACTGAAGTTGCCTGTCAGAAAACTGAATCAGCAGTCATACGCCTAATTTGGATTTTAACTTCAACTTTTTGTCAAAACATTAGGAGCATTCTAGGGGAGAAAAAACAGTAGCTAAATCGGGTAGAATCTTGGAGAGTAGTTAGCAGAAACAAAATAGAGTCTAGATATTCCTTAGAAGTAACAGGGAGTGCGAACCTTTCTTTCCTTCTTATTTCAAACAGGAAAGTTGCGCCTCTATTTTCAAAAACATGTCAAATGATCCAATTAAAATCAATCCTGATTATAAAAGCGATTAGTCAAGATATTTAGCTAAACAAATCATAAAAACAAAGGGCAAAATTGTTTTTAGAAGAAGATCATCATAGTAGTAGCAAGGCAGAAAGGGAAGATTGAGTTGGAATCATTCTGAAAATTCAGAAACAGCATACTAGGAGTAAAATTAAGCAGGAAACTTCGGCCTCAGATGAAGCACACTCACATAGATAATCAGAAATACAAGGGAACCTATATACCTTTTAGCTGTCAGTAGTAAGTAGATGACAACAAATACGCCCAGACATAAATCATATTAGTGGTAAAATAAAGGATAAAATATTTGTTTAAGTTTCCCCAAACCACCAACGTGACTGATGCTAAAGGGAAAATTGTAGCGATAAAAGGAATTACAAAAGAAGGAAATAATAAAAGAAATACAAAATAAACCTACAACTCTACTACGGGTAGCAAATAATTCCCGGTCGGAGTATAGTGTAAATATATTACGACCGAAAGTATCGAACCCAAGGGACTTATAGAAAACTAGTCCTAATACCGGTAATACCTATTCTAAAACAAGAAGGAAAGTAAATATTGATTCTAAACTAACAACTAAATAAATTAACTAACTTTGATTCGGGATAATACTCAATGCAAGAACTCATATGACCAATGATCAAGGGTGGCAAGTCTCAAAAAGGATTTATTTCTCGCAAAATGAATATGCTGGGTGACATGCCGGACCTCGGATACCCAGCATATTCAAGGCCTTTGAAAGTGCCGGACAACTTCCATCCGGCACTCCATCCGGCATCGTTCATTTCGTAAATACCACTTCCACAATCGGATCTGAATAAAGGAACTCAATATCCGTACTTGCATCGTGCATAGCTAATGCCGCGAATACAAACAGAATAATGGGGAAATAAGAGATTAATCCTAAACCTTAGGTCTTGATGCCCACTTTTCAGAACAACAAACTTTAAGATCACCAAAATCCTAATCTATCCTATTCTTGCTTCTGTAAGCCTTAAGTAGAACTTAGAGATAAGAGAATAAGTAGCTAACTCATTATACTTGTAAGAAGACTAGAACTCGGGTTAAGAAACTTGAAAATTCCATAAATGATCATAAGAGTTTTACAAGGAAGCCTTCCCTAACCAAAAACCTAACAAAGAATACTACATCACCATCCACACAACTACAAGAAGAAAATACAAAGGGGAGAAGGAAATGATCATAGACTCAACCCGTCAAGATCTTCTTCTTCTTGTGTGGATGGATCCGTAGACTTCTTTGGACACCAACAATGGAGTGAGGCGGAAATGGCGTGATGAATGGAGTGTATAGGGGTGTTGAAGTGTAACATTTGATGCAGCCCTCCGGCCTATTTATAGGCAACAAAACTCCTTGTGCCGGGTGGCATGCCGGGTAGAAGTCGTCCAGCACCACGTGTTAAATATGCGTAACCGTTAACGGTCAAAACTGTCAGGCGAAACGTTGCTTATACCGGACAGGATATGTCCTGTCAATTGTAAATAACTACCATCGCTTGGTCAAACGTGGTGACTTTTCACATATGTGCCGGATAGGATTTACCCGGCAACATACCCGGCAGGGTTCCTTTTCTGCTCCAGACCTATGCCGTGTAGGAGACACCCGGCTTCATGTCCGGCATCACCTGTATTCTTTCCTAGGAATTCTTTCCTTGCATAGAAAACTCAAAAAACATAAGTCTGTACAAATAATATACTTAAACACATAATATAACATAAATAACATATATTTAACCTTATTTAGATAAATATAATCCTAAATCTAGTGCTTAAAATACGATAAGTCTGCGGCTTATCAACTGAGCAAGACATTTGATTTTGGCTATTATAAAGCTTTTGGAGTTGTTCCAAGTTTCATTTCAGAGTAACCAGCCTTTACAAAGTAGCACAGAATGAGTGAAAATGCGAACTTAGTCAGAGGCGACGCTTATATACTGAAGACTTTTGTTAAGAAACTAATAGTGTAATTAATAGTGCTGATTTTAGTTAAAAGCTTATTAAAATGAAGACTTTTCTTTAGGATGATTTTCATGATCTGTTATAGTATTTAAAGCTCTGAACCACAGGTGAAATCATTCATGACAGCTCTATAAGGCACATTTCTCAATCAGCTTTGCGTAAAAACGTTTGTTAAGAAACTATACAGGATATGAGGTTCAATCCTAATTTTGATAATATCAAGCTTCTATCAGATAAAAAGCTATAGTTGCTTTAGAGGCTACAACAGATGTAAGAAATTGTTAATACACATCCTCTGATCAGTTTTAAGTGAAAATATTTGTTGAATTTAAACAGAATAAGTGTGTTAGTGTATTTTTCAGATAGGGAGCATTCAAAGAGGTATTTCATAAGAAAAAGACAGCAGCAAGCATATGAGTAGTGACAGCAACTTTTGCTATAGCGGTAGTAGCAAGGTGGTAGAAGCAAGGTGCAGTATAGCAGTGGCAATAACAAAATGAGTAGAAACACAAGTTTTAGGGCTGCTTTAGATTGTTATAACCTTAAATTAACTTTTTTATGCAACAGCAAGGATGGATGGATAAGAAAGATGAGATCATAATCAAAATTAATGATCAGGAAACGTTTTCAAGCATTCACAATCTCAAATTCGATCGTCTTTGATAAAATAAAAATCAGAGGGATAGCAATACAAATGCAATGGTATATTTTTTATCTTCTGAGATTCGAGAGGTGTTTAGACCTTTAACTCACATCTTATAACACAGAGAGAGGTGACAGATACGTTCAACAAATCACAAATATGAGTTAACCTTTTAGAATCAATGGACTTATCTTTAGTGATTATCTTCGAATGTCGCTCCCTTGTAGTAATCAGGGTCTGAGCCGCGCGCCTGGATTGAAAGGAAGATGGACAGCGGTGCTGGGGGGATGGTGGCTGGTCGTGACTTGTGACACCGCCCGGTCGTTAAATGAACGGCCGCACGGTCATGAATTAAAGATCGACCGGTCGTTTGAAGGTTACACCGCCCGGACAAGAGAACGTCTGAGATATTGCACTTTGGTTTGTCGATTATGATTCTAATCACACTGGAATGTTGATTGCACCTCTCTGAATTGCCTCTTTATTCCCCCTTTTCGTACAGAACTCCGTAGTCGCTTGGCATTTGTTTGGACTTGCTTCTTGGAAGGGGGAGAAACTGAAGAAGAAAGGGGATTCAAATTGTCTGGAGCTCGCACAGGATTTGTCGGTCATTCGAAGGCCATCGCCTGGTTACAAAAGATCATCACCCAGTCATCGCCCGGTCATCGGAAGGTCAACGCCTTGTGCCTGGTCGCAGCAAGCTCCCGGTCACCATAAACTTCCAGGCGTGATGAGATCTTGCGCCCGGTCGTTGCAAGCTCCCGGTCACCACAAACTCTCGGTCGTGATGAGATCTCGCACCCGGTCGTTGCAAGCTCCCGGTCGTGATGAGATCTTGCGCCCGGTCATTGCAAGCTCCCGGTCACCACAAACTCCCGGTCGTGATGTGTAACACCCCATCCGCTAATCTCGCCATTACCTCTTAAACTATCACAATTTACCATTTACCACGCAGCGGAACTCTAAGTACAACGGAGGGTGATACAATGCCGTTAGCCACCCACGTGGCTAACCAGGCCTAACTCAAATACAGTAACGGTCTGATGGACCGGAATAACCGAGTAATCAATACAATTCTCAAATCTGTTATTTACTATACCGAGTCTACAACATACGGATGCCGATAACACTTTCGGTCTTACACCTCATTCAAATACAAATACAATTTAAAGTCTAACTACCCATGCTTAACCACCGTCCCCGTCCTACACTCGAACGGTATCGTCTTCGGTGTACCTGAAAATAAAAATGGTGCCCCAAGGGGCTCAGCATATTGCTGCATATGAAATTCGCATACCCCGTGTAACGACCCCAAAACCGGCCTAGGAGTTAGGGCCGTTACACGCCGCGAGTCTACTACCTAACGTCGCAAGGCTCTAAACAAAACGAATCCCAGAACCGAATAACAAACTTGAATAAATACCAAAAGAGTTTACAAGATCCAAAAGCTTATAAGTCAAATACAAAGAGAGAGGCCCGAAGGCTACACAAAGTACTAAAGCGTCCAAAGCGCAAGCAAATAAGGTCTAAAGACACATAAAGATAACGAAGCTCCAGAAGGGAACGAGAAGAGAAGATCCCACGAGCTCAATCTGCAACAAAGTAAAGGGGTGAACTAAACAGCCCAACAAGCAGAAGACTTCCTCAAGGAAGCCCACTCAAAACAGAAGCAGATGAATACTTATAAACAGAGAGGATAGCGGAGTCAATGTAAAAAGACTGAATGAAACCACAAAACAGAGGCAGAGCAGAATGTCACATCAAATCATAGCCAGACTTTCAGAAACAGATGCAGAAGAGTGGGACACTAGTAACAAGCTAACACAACAGAAGGACTCACATAAGGTCCTATGGATCCGAAGATCCCACAACAGAAGCCGTAGAGACAGCTAACAGACCCGTCGGTCAAATAACGTTCTAAGGGAGACCCTAAGGAGTGTAAACAGAAGGAATTCCTGCGCAGCATGCTACGGGACAGCCCGACCCGACTATCCAAGGCTCAGAAGCAAAGTAACTAGGTCCCAAAACCAAAAGCTCACAAAACAGATCTCAAGTGCATAACAATGCATATAAACAGCATAAGAAGCTTGTACACAGATAGGGGAATCCAACCCCGCAAACGGAACTCAAAACGGAGCTAAAACGAAAGAGTTATGCTCAAAACAGTGGCATGTCCGAACTTGCGTCCGACCTTGCAAGTTCGGACAGAGGCCGAGAATCAGAGGTCGCGGAGATACAAATGTCCGAACTTACGTCCGAACGTCGAATTTCGGACGTAAGTCGAGAGTTAAAAGCCGGAACCATCTTCGTGTCCGAACTTGCGTCCGACCTTGCAAGTTCGGACACACGTCGAAACTTTTACGAAAATCCATCCTCGCGTCAGGTCCGAACTTTGAAGTTCGGACCGATGTTCGGACACTTCAAAACCTTCAAAAACAAAACGCGCCCGATGCACTGTCCGAACTTACAAGTTCGGACAAACGTTCGGACAGCGCGAAACTGGCGAAATCCAGAGCGATCAGACGAGCAGAAATCAGCCAAAAATCACCAAAACTCACACAAAACTCACAGAACGGTAAATCAGTACCCTCGGGGGCTTAGCCAAACGATTAACAACGCAAAACCAATGAGAAAACACACAAGCAACACACGAAATCGGATACGAAACAGATATTAAAATCAATCCCCGAGGGTGAGCAAACTACCCCGATTCCATCCCCCACTTACTTGAATTCGAAGCGAAGATGCTGTCCGACGTTACCCGCAACTCAACGAACAAAACACAGCGGAGGAGACGCACAATGCATCACTGAATTCGCAGAGAAGAGACCCAAAATCAGAAAACTGCCCTCTCTCAAAACAGGAGCGGAAACCATCGGAATCGAAAGGAAAACCAAACCTGATTGCAGAAGAGAAGAACCCGAACAGATGCAGCAGAAGAAATCGACCGGAACCAGCAACAATTCACACCAGAGGACCAAGTTCTCACTAAGGAAGAAGAAGAGGGAAAGAGCGTAGAAACTGTCGAGATGAAGAACGCACGATTTGAAAATTGATCGTGGATTGAGAATGAGAAATAAAATGACTTATTTACCTTAATAAGTCTCACCAAAATAAAAGAGGGGAAACGACCTCCTTGCCCCCGTCTTTTAATTTAAAGACTCCGGTGTCCCATCAGCTAAACACAGCACCACACAAACATAAGTAATGACATAAACCGGAATGTCATGAAATCTGAAAACGTAAAATACGGAGTATTACATCACTCCCCCCTTAAAAGGAATTTCGTCCTCGAAATTCAACATACCTCGCTGCTCGAAAAGGGAAGGGAACTTGGCACGCAGCTCTTCCTCGAGCTCCCACGTCGCCTCACGCTCGGACTGATCAGACCACTGCACCTTAACCATAGGCAATGTCTTGCTACGAAGCCGACGAACATCCCGAGCTAAAATACGAACCGGAACTGCCTCATAAGTGAAATCATCTCTGAGTCGAAGCTGACCATAGTCAATCACATGCGAAGGATCATGTAGATACTTCCTGAGCATCGACACATGGAATACGTCATGCACTCCTGCTAGAGCTGGTGGCAATGCCAATCTGTAAGCCACCGGCCCAACCTTCCCAAGCACCTCAAAAGGTCCTACGAACCGAGGACTCAGCTTGCCTCGCTTCCCAAAACGAACCACACCCCGAACTGGAGAGATCTTTAGATACACGTGGTCTCCCACCTGAAACTCAAGCGGACGGCGCCTCTGATCTGCATAACTCTTCTGCCGGCTCTGGGCAACCAACAAACGCTCCCTGATAGTCCACAGCTCCCTGCACCAACTCAAGACCTACAATCGCCCTCTCCCGCAGGTCATCCCAACAAATAGGAGATCTACAGCGCCTACCATACAATGCCTCATACGGAGCCATCCCAATGCTCGATTGGAAACTATTATTGTAGGCGAACTCAATCAATGTCACATGCTGATCCCAGCTGCCCCCGAAGTCGAGCACACAAGCCCTCAACATGTCTTCCAAAATCTGATTCGTCCTCTCCGTCTGCCCATCGGTCTGAGGATGATAAGCCGAACTGAAAGCCAAATTCGTCCTTAACGCCTTATGCAGGCTCCGCCAGAAGCGAGATACAAATCTCGGATCTCTGTCCGAAACGATCGTCGCCGGCACTTCGTCAACCGGTCCACAATCACCCATAGCGCATCGTACCCAGAAGATGTCCTAGGCAACCCCACAATAAAATCCATGCCAACACTCTCCCATTTCCACTCAGGAACGGGAAGAGGCTGCAGAAGACCCGCAGGTCGCTGATGCTCAGCCTTCACCTGCTGACAGGTTTAGCAACGAGCTACAAAATCAGAGATCTCCCTCTTCATATTCGCCCACCAAAAGGATTCCCGGAGATCTCGGTACATCTTCACCCCTCCTGGGTGCACAGAATAAGGAGCTCCATGAGCCTCCTGCATAATCTCCCGCCTAAGGTCGCCTCCACTAGGCACACAAACTCTGCCCCTGAAGCGTAGACAATCATCGCTGGACACAGAAAACTCTGACTCCTGCTCATCTGCCAACTTCTCCTGATCTTACACAACTCAGCATCAGCCTTCTGACCCTCTCTGATCCGCTCAATCAAAGTAGACTGGACCTGAATCGAAGCAATCATCCCAGCACGGTGACCGAACAACCCAAATGCCCAACGCTGAAGCTCAAAAGCAGACCTCTGAACCCCTGACAACGAACAAGCAAGACCAGGAGCACCCCTACGGCTCAAGGCATCGCCACCACATTCGCTCTACCCGGATGGTAGAGGATCTCCAGATCGTAGTCATGTAACAGCTCCAACCAGCGCCGCTGTCTCAAATTCAATTCCTTCTGCGTGAACAGATATTTGAGACTCTTGTGATCCGTGTAGACCTTACACGTCACCCCATACAAATAGTGCCGCCAGATCTTCAAGGCGAAGACCACAGCAGCTAGCTCCAAGTCATGGGTAGGATAATTCTTCTCATACGGCTTCAACTGTCGTGACCCATACGCTACCACCTTTCCCTGCTGCATCAGAACACACCCAACCCTCTGTGGGAAGCGTCACAGAACACCTCAAAGCCCTCTGTCCCAGAAGGCAACGTCAAAATCGGAGCCGAAGTCAACCTCTTCTTCAACTCCTGGAAGCTCTCCTGGCACGCCTCACTCCAATCAAACTTGACATCCTTCCTAAGAAGACGAGTCAAGGGGATACGATCTTAGAAAAGCCCTCCACGAACTTCCTATAATACCCAGCCAATCCCAGAAAACTGCGCACCTCAGACACACTAGTGGGCTTCGCCCACTCCATAACCGCCTTAATCTTCTCTGGGTCCACTGATATGCCATCCTTCGAAACCACGTGGCCAAGAAACACCACTCTATCCAACCAAAACTCACACTTCTTCAATTTAGCATACACTCCTTCTCCTTCAACGTCTGTAGAACCATCCTCAGATGCTCCTCATGCTCCTCAGCACTCTTGGAGTACACCAAGATGTCGTCAATAAACACAACTACAAAAGAATCCAAGAAAGGTTTGAAGACTCTGTTCATCATATCCATGAAGAACGACGGGGCATTGGTCAAACCAAAAGGCATGACCAAGAACTCATAATGCCCATACCGGGTCCTAAATGCAGACTTAGACACATCCTCGGCCTTAATCTTCAGCTGATGATATCCAGAACGCAAGTCGATCTTCGAGAAGACTGTCGCCCCTGCTAACTGGTCAAAGAGATCATCAATGCGGGGAAGAGGATACCGATTCTTGATGGTAACCTTATTCAATTCCCTGTAGTCAATGCACAATCTGAAGGAGCCATCTTCTTCACGAACAACACAGGTGCTCCCCATGGAGACACACTAGGGCGAATGAAGCCCTTATCCAGAAGATCCTGCAGCTGCACCTTCAGCTCCTTAAGCTCTGCCGGACTCATGCGATAGGGAGCCTTAGAGATAGGCTGAGTCCCTGGCGCTAACTCAATAGAAAACTCCACCTCACGATCAGGTGGTAGTCCTGGCACATCGTCCTGGAACACCTCAGGAAACTCACACAATGGGTATATCCTCCACCGGGATCCCTCCTTAACCTCAGGTACAAAGCAGAGAAAACCCTGGCAGCCCTTCCTCAAGGAACGGACTGCCTGCATAGCAGACACCAACACAGGAGCACAAGGAATGGAATTCCCCACAAAGCAAAACGGGTCTCACCCGGTCTATCAAACACAACTCTCCTAGCTGCACAATCTATATGGGCATGGTGCTCTGCTAGCCAGTCCATGCCCAAAATCACATCGAAGCAAGACATACGCATAGGGATCAAATCAGCAGACAAGTTCCTATCCATAATCACTACCGGAACCGACTTACACACAGAATCAAGTACACAAGCAGGTACGCCACTCAGCGGGCTAGAAATACACAAATCCACATCACAGGCACAGCAGACAACCCGAGACTACCCACTAAATCAGCAGACACAAAGGAGTGGGTAGCTCCTGAATCAAACAAGCAGAAAACTGGCTGAGAAGAGATCTGAAGAATACCTGACACTACTCGGCCTGAGTCACGGTCTCGCTCACCAGCTAGAGCGTACACACGAGCCTGGGTCTGGGGCTTCTTCTGATCAGTCTTCTGCCCGGACCCTGAACCAGCTCCTCGGCTCAGAACCGCCACTGCTACCTCCACCTCTAGCCTGTGGACACTGGGCAATGCGATGTCCAACGAGCCACACTTGAAGCACGCCCCGGACTTCCTGTAGCACTCCCGCCCAGGATGGAAACGGTCACACTCCGCACACTTCTCCACAGCAGGGATGCTGATGAAGAAGAACCCCGGTCTCCTCTATACTTCTTCTTCTGAGAAGAAGTCTGCTCACGCCTCTCGGGCTCCTCCACGACCCTTCCTCTTCTGGTCCTTGCCCTTATCGGGCCTCTGGTCCCTCTTCTCATACCGCTGCCTAGCCTGCAGCTCAGACTCCACCACCAACGCCACATCGGCCACATCCCTGAAGGTCTTGTGGCGAAAAGGTGCCACAGCAGCTCGAATGTCACCCCTCAACCCAGCCTCAAACTTCCTAGCCTTCCGGTTATCATCTGGCTCAGGCACAAACTTCGAAAGGGAAATAAACTTCCTCACATAGTCATCCACAGACATCTCCTTCGTCTGGCGAAGCCTCCCATACTCTACAATCTTCTGATCCCTAAAGACATCGGGATAGAACTGCTGATTGAAGCAGCCCCTGAACTGCTCCCATGTCCATGGGTGGGGGTACTTCCCTTCGACCGACTTCCACCACTCCTTCGCCTCCGACTGAAACATGAAGGTAGCGAATCCGACTTTCTGATCCTCCTCACATCCCATGACCCGCAGAAGGTCCTCAATGGCAGTGATCCAGTGGCTCGCCTCCTGTGGGTCGCCACTAGCATCAAAGAAGGTGGCTTCAGCTTCAGAAACTCCTGAAGCGCCTTCACATTGTTGCCCCCCGCGTTACCGGCTCCTGCCGCCTGACCAGCAGTGGCCCCGACAGTCTGCAGCACCTGGGTCACCACCTGCTGCACAATCTCTGCAATGTCCCCCTGGGGAGCATCGCCTGCAGCTGTACCACGTCCTGAACGTCGGGGAGGCATACTGAAGATACAACATCAAAATTTATCAGAAACCATCAAGCATCAAACAGCAGACCTTTCAACACCCACACATGCAGACAAACCCCACAGACACCAAAGAACGAGCAATCTGGCTCTGATTCCACTAAATGTAACGACCCCAAAACCGGCCTAGGAGTTAGGGCCGTTACACGCCGCGAGTCTACTACCTAACGTCGCAAGGCTCTAAGCAAACGAATCCCAAACCGAATAAAAACTTGATAAATACCAAAGAGTTTACAAGATCCAAAGCTTATAAGTCAAATACAAAGAGAGAGGCCCGAAGGCTACACAAAGTACTAAAGCGTCCAAAGCGCAAGCAAAAGTCTAAAGACACATAAAATAACGAAGCTCCAGAAGGGGACGAGAGAGAAGATCCCACGAGCTCAATCTGCAACAAAGTAAAGGGGTGAGCTAAACAGCCCAGCAAGCAGAAGACTTCCTCAAGGAAGCCCACTCAAAACAGAAGCAGAAGAATACTTATAAACAGAGAGGATAGCGGAGTCAATAAAAAGACTGAATGAAACCACAAAACAGAGGCAGAGCAGAATCACTTCAAATCATAGTCGGACTTCAGAAACAGACAGAAGAGTGGGACACTAGTAACAAGCTAACACAACAGAAGGACTCACATAAGGTCCTATGGATCCGAGATCCCACAACAGAAGCCGTAGAGACAGCTAACAGACCCGTCGGTCAAATAACGTCCTAAGGGAGACCCTAAGGAGTATAAACAGAAGGAATTCCTGCGCAGCATGCTACGGGACAGCCCGACCCGACTATCCAAGGCTCAGAAGCAAAGTAACTAGGTCCCAAAACCAAAAGCTCACAAAACAGATCTTAAGTGCATAACAATGCATATAAACAGCATAAGAAGCTTGTACACAGATAGGGGAATCCAACCCCGCAAACGGAACTCAAAACGGAGCTAAAACGAAAGAGTTATGCTCAAAACAGTGGCATGTCCGAACTTGCGTCCGACCTTGCAAGTTCGGACAGAGGCCGAGAGTCAGAGGTCGCGGAGATACAAATGTCCGAACTTACGTCCGAACGTCGAAGTTCGGACGTAAGTCGAGAGTTAAAAGCCAGAACCATCTTCGTGTCCGAACTTGCGTCCGACCTTGCAAGTTCGGACACACGTCGAAACTTTTACGAAAATCCATCCTCGCGTCAGGTCCGAACTTTGAAGTTCGGACCGATGTTCGGACACTTCAAAACCTTCAAAAACAAAACGCGCCCGATGCACTGTCCGAACTTACAAGTTCGGACAGACGTTCGGACAGCGCGAAACTGACGAAATCCAGAGCGATCAGACGAGCAGAAATCAGCCAAAAATCACCAAACTCACACAAAACTCACAGAATGGTAAATCAGTACCCTCGGGGGCTTAGCCAAACGATTAACAACGCAAAACCAATGAGAAAACACACAAGCAACACACGAAATCGGATACGAAACAGATATTAAAATCAATCCCCGAGGGTGAGCAAACTACCCCGATTCCATCCCCCACTTACTTGAATTCGAAGCGAAGATGCTGTCCGACGTTACCCGCAACTCAACGAACAAAACACAGCGGAGGAGACGCACAATGCACCACTGAATTCGCAGAGAAGAGACCCAAAATCAGAAAAACTGCCCTCTCTCAAAACAGGAGGAAACCATCGGAATCGAAAGGAAAACCAAACCTGATTGCAGAAGAGAAGAACCCGAACAGATGCAGCAGAGAAATCGACCGGAACCAGCAACAATTCACACCAGAGGACCAAGTTCTCACCAAGGAAGAAGAAGAGGGAAAGAGCGTAGAAACTGTCGAGATGAAGAACGCACGATTTGAAAATTGATCGTGGATTGAGAATGAGAAATAAAATGACTTATTTACCTTAATAAGTCTCACCAAAATAAAAGAGGGGAAACGACCTCCTTGCCCCCGTCTTTTAATTTAAAGACTCCGGTGTCCCATCAGCTAAACACAGCACCACACAAACATAAGTAATGACATAAACCGGAATGTCATGAAATCTGAAAACGTAAAATACGGAGTATTACACCCCGCGTGCTAACGGGGGTACGCCGACTACTTTTGTCGAGAGCATGGGATTCATTTTAATACAATCATCATGCAAATAGTAACACATTACATATGTACACTATACAAGAATTCATCATTCAATTATGGAATGTAATCCTTAACTAACATAACAAGGTTGCTAGTTGCAATAATCTACTCTTAGGCCTCGAGGGTTTCTACCTCACTAGGTCTTAGTTACTTATTCGATATCTCACCCACTCTCTCGGGTTACTTATTTCGTGGATTATTCATTTCGGTTCTCTAACCGTTAACGGGAGTTTACTAAACCCGTACAACTCCCTCACATACTAGTGAGTTCATAAGTTTGCGTTATCGTTATTCTTTAATCGATAGTTTGTGTGTTTGCATGTTTTCGTTATTTTACGAAACGACCCAATCTATGAGTCTCTAAACAAATGTTACTCAACTATGAGTCGGTCTATACGCGAAGTTAGACCACACCGGCACTCAAGTATGTTAGTTCATACATTATACATCAAGACATACATATCAAATGCAATAAATCATTTTCATGCTTTTATCTTGATTAGGCTGGCACACAAGCACACAAATCAACGTAGCCAAGGTAGCATACAGGGCATGAGAAACATACCTTACACCTTGGTTTCACTTTTACCGTGTCACCTCACATTGCTCGGTTCTCACTTGGTCCACTGGTAACATTACAAATGCTCTTATTGAAATACCCCAAACCTTGATATGTTGTTAAACATTTAAACTATGGTATATAAAGGCTAAAAAGTGCCTTAGAAACGTCAGTGCACAACTTAAACCATAGTAAAACACAATAAAGCACTAAGACACAGCTTGAGCAAAAACATGCTCTAAGCTTGGAGTGAACTTGGTTGGGACCCAAAGATCCTACCAAGACTTAATAATATTCAATTATGATTTAATAAGGCTAATTAAGTCCTTATGAAATTTTGGTAGACAGTTAAACCAAATAAAACACAAGAATATACCTTAAAGTCAATATGAACAAAAATGTGCTCTAAGCTTGGGATAAATTTGTATAAGACCTAAAGGTCATATTTATACCTTATAAATATTTTAATGAACATATTAAATCAATTACTAAAGAAAACCAAGCTTGAAAACAAGTTAAAACACAAAATGTGCTTTAAGGAGTCTTAAAGCACATTTTTGGAAAATTGTTTTGTAAATGAGTTTTGAGTGGCTAAATGTCCATCATTACTATTTAATTAACATGTGTACTATATAGTATCACATTTGGAAGTCTATATCAATGGGAAATCAAAAATTTCACATCTATATGCCTTGTTTTAGTTAATAGTAACTTTTATAAGCTAGTTTGTAACATATGTTATTATAAGTAAGTTAATTGGTCAACAAAGACCAAAACACCCCTAGGTAACTATTGGGGGCCGGTTTTTGTTATGGTGAGTCACCAACATGTAAAAGAAATCAATTAAGGAAAGGAAGGAAAAGTAAGTAAAGGAAGAAAGTTACTTTATAACATAAATATCTTCCAAAAGCAAACTTACCTTCTCATTCTCTTCTTCCTTCTCATTTCACACGGTTCTTCCTCCCTTCATGCTCTCTTCTACGGTTTGCAATAGTACCACACCAAACTCCATCTTTGATCTCTTGTAACTCCTAGCTCCATGGTCCAAATTCAATTTCAAGACCACCATTCTTCTAGTTGGAGCAAGCTCTACACTTCTATCTTTTCAAATCTTCAAAACCCTCATTTCGGTGCCAAGGAGATTCACCATTGATGGAGCTTGAGCTCACCTTTTCACATATTATTGTTCTCCTTTGCTTCAAGGTAAGGAAACTCAAAGAAAAATGATGTTTCCTTCATTTTTGTATGTGTCCGAAAATTCACCTCACAATGGTGCTTTTTCTTGCTCTCTTCATAGCTTAATTCAAACTTCAAAGGACTAGGAGGAGTCCTATCTTGCTACTTAACCAAGCTCTCTTCCGAATTCCAAAGGTAATCATCAAATTTTGGTGTTTTAAGACACATATGTAAACCTAGGGTTTAACTATGAGTTGGAGTATTAAACTTAATGCTCATTACCCTTATATGTGTATTGATTAGAAGATTGACAAGTGATAAAAGCCCTTGCCGATTTTCTATCAAGGAAGAACAAAGAAAAACAAGTGGGAAGTCTTGAAAGAAAAGAGGTAAATGTGTTAACCTAATGTGGTTTAAATGCCTAGGAAAATGAGCTTGATTTGCTTAATAAAATACCTAAGGAGCCAATGGCAAATGAGCTAGTAAAATGCTCTCAAGGAGTTTATAAAAGGCATATGTATTGTTGAGTGTATTTGCAGGTCAAAGGCAAATACAATGTGGGAAATTCAGTGTTTATGATTTATGCATCTTAAGGGCCTAAGAGCCATGTTATTTAAGGGCCTAAGTGCCAAGCAATTAAGTTTATGCACTATATTGTGATGTAGTGTAAATTTGGTGAAGTTATGTGTGTGAGAATACTCTCGATGGATTTTAGGTGTTCTTGAATGAAATAAGGTAAAAACCTAAGAGTTTGGATGTGAGTATATACAAGAGAAGCTATGGCAAAATTTGGAGAATGTGTAGGAAGTTCTAAGTGTTTTAAATAAGTTTTGGTGAACTAGGAAGTGTTAAAGGTGAACAAGTGTTTTACTAGAGAAGAAAGCATGTATTGAGGTGATTTAGAGTGATTCAAGGATTTAGGTATTATCTTGGAAGTACTAGGAATTCAATGTGGGTTTTTGAGGAGTGTATTAAAGTCTTAGAGAAGTTTGTTTAAGGTTTAGGTAATGTTGATATCCAAGGAATAAATGATGTTTAGGTAAAATGTGGACAAGGAGATTTGGTAGTAAGAAAAGATGTTGAGAGATGATGCTAAGGTGTAGAGGAAACATCTTGGCATAGTGGTCATTATAGGTGAAATACCACTTAGAAAACCAAATGAAAGATGTACAAGTATTAAGAGATTTTGTAAGGAGTTTGTGGAATGATAAAGATAGTTTTGGTGGGTGATTTAAGGAATTTAGTACATGGCTAAAGATGTGTTTGAAGTGCCCAAATGAGGTTAGGACATATTAGGATATATGAGGTTAAGTTTGGAGTTAAATGGGCAATGGAAAATAAGGGTCTGGAGCAGACCGACCTTGCGACCGAACTTGCCAAGGTCGGTCGAGCCCAGTTTACCCTGCGAGAATTGGTTTCTGGAATGGACCGACCTTGGGGACCGGACTTGCAAGGTCGGTCGGGCTTGTATTTTGTGTACGAATTAAGTTTCTGGAATCGACCGAACATGGGACCGGACTTGGCAAGTTCGGTCGGGCCTGAATTTTCAAAGGGAAGAAACTCTCGGGAATGGACCGAACATGCGACCGAACTTACAAGGTCGGCCGGAGTAGAAATTTTGACGGTAAAGTGTTCTGGAATGGACCGACCTTGTGCAAGGTCGGTCGGTAAGGTTGGTCGGACCAAAAACATTGTTTAAGGTTATAGGATGATGGGGATTATTAAGTAATGATGTTGTAAGATTGTTGAGGACGTGTTAAGTGAGTTATAATGACAATATAGTGGGGGAAAAGTTGTATTAAAATGTGATAGTAAAACAAGTTAAAATGTGAAGTTATATAACTAAATTAACGGGGATAAGTTATAAGCATTAGACTTTAAACAATCATGTTACCCCGATGTTAATAAAAGTACATGTAATGTTATCAGTTGTCCGAGAATTGCTCGAGGAACATAAGTGGACATGATAAAGTGGACTCCGGTGACAGGTATGGTTTTCTTGCAACCTGTGTCCTACCGGATTACACCGGCTTGTATGCCAATGTGTTTTTCTGTGTGTTTGCCACGTTGTAAGATAAAACATGTAATGAGTTTACAGTAATTCATTTATGTGGCGTGTTCAACTCCGATACCATTTAACCTCAGAAGTGTTAACCTTAGTTAACTGAGTCTAGGATCACATGAGAGTTCGGTATTCGGAGCAAACGACCCGAACTATGGGACGTTCTAACCACGGCTATGCGTGTGTTAATTGTGTGATATGTGTGTGTGAAGGTAGGGATCTCCCTTGTATGTTTAACCCAGTTGTAATACTCTTTGGTGTGAAGATGTGATAGACTCCATAGTGGGGATCTAACTAATATCTAAAAGTAAGTATGTACTAACAGTGGTGAGGAATCCGGTTTGGCCGGTCGCGCGTTGTTTGGGAGTGGGTATCCTTCTTAGCCTTACCCTTCTCTCTGTTATGGTTGTTTCCCTCACGGGTTATGATCTCCCATTAACTTATTCCAAAGCTTAGCTATTCTGACTTATGATCGGTTTAGGGGGAACATGTGTTTGTGTGGTGTGTTCGGGCCACCAAACCCGAACCATCTTAACTTAAGTTACTCGTCCGACTATTAGGACAGTAATGAGTGTTGTTGTTGTTGTATAACAAGCTTATCATGAGGGTGACATCATTCTCTAGGCTCACCAGTGAATTAACAATGTTTGGGTCGGTTCCTAAGAGGACCGTTCCCGTTATGTTATGTGATGTTATGGTAATGCAATTTCTATTGCGATACTATTGTGTGCACGTCGAAACGTGAAAAGTGTTGTTATGTTTTGTTATGTGATGCAGGGCATATGTTGTAAAATGTGGAGTATGTGGATCATGGATATGAATCCCAGTTTGTGATAAGAGGCGTTTAAGGATAACCCGATTAATGGGTAGTTGTCGTCTATTAAGGAAGTAGCTCCATTAGAGGAGAAACACTCTAGGGGTAACGAATACCATGAGCGACTTATCAAATAAGGATGTACTATCCGTTTGTTGTGCCCATTGAGGCGAGATGTTGTGTGTTGTGTGTTTACAGTTGCATGCATGATTTAAATATAATCAACCGCATGCTAAGACGACAATTAGTTGTGCGTGGCCCGGTAGCATGTGGGCTGCGGGATTACCATACCAGCAAAGGTGCTGAGCCCCTTGGGGGCCACCCTTTCTCTTCTTTTCCTATTTCAGGTACAGAGAGCTGGAAGCCGTTCGAGAGTAGGACGGGGTAGTCGTTGTACATGGGTAATCATTTAAATTGTATATGTACTGTAGGTGTAGTAAGACCGAGATTGTTATCGGCATTAGTTTGTGAATACTCGGTATAGTTGGAAGGTATGTGTATGTTTGTTGTTAATGGAAGGGGATAATAATGTGTAGTCGCTCGGGAATCTAGTCCATCAGACCGGTACAATGTTTATGTAATAGCCTTGTTAGCCACGTGGGTGGTTAACGGCGTGTAACACCAACGAGTTAAGTAATGTGGAGTAGTATATTTTCCGCTGCAGAACGTTGTTATGTGTTTGTTATTGGATGGGGTGTTACAAAAAGTGGTATCAGAGCGATACTTCGCTCTGATGACTGAATTACCGAGCTTAGGAAGTACCGAGTTAGGATTTTAGTACTTTGGGTTAAGGGTTGAGTGATAGCGTGAGAGATACGCCAGTTTGGAATTACCAGCGTGTACTGGAAACCTACTATATCCTTCCCGCCCTCCACAATCCCTGTTATATAACTTGGGAAACAACACCAGAGAGATGGAAGTCCACTCTTACTCGGGAATACCTGATCTGGCTGTTATTAAATACCTTTAGAGTACGGGAGAACCTGTCATACGGTAGATCCCGAAAACTGGGAATCCCGGAGACAGTTTCCATCTGACAATGTTGACCGCATTAAATAGCGAAGAATGAAGAATTTTGTGTATAAGAGAATAGAATTTCCGGCAACCTGGGTCGACATGCTGAGCAGTCGAGAACAACCAGCTTGCAACGCACCAACCGTGCAACAGGCAAGAAGTGGAATAATGAACCCCGAGACAAGTGTCTACGGAACCACAGTTGTTAAATAATACACCAACAGTATACCGACCGACAAGGGAACTACAACGTAGTGCCCAAACAAGAGACAAGTCTCAGTAACCACGACAAATACGTGGAACGGGCTACGAAGAGGAAACAATACAAAAGAAAAAGGGGGTCTCCCAGAGTGGGAAACACCCTAGTTGATGATTATCATGTGAAGACAGTGAGAAGTTACCCAGAGGAGTTATTATCAAGACAGTAAGATCAGTGAGGGCCAACAAGGCCACTGATGACAGTGCGGGTAAAAACAATACCACAGCCGGTATGTGTTAAAGCGATAGCCAGTTAGCATGGCGCACTTGCCATAGCAAGTGCTGCTATAACAGGGCTGTTCGGGAAATTTATAACCACTACAAAGTACTTGGTAAAGTACCATAAAGTTAAATGTGATCGTCATAACAGTGAAAGGGCCTGTTAGCCTAACCTCTGTAATTGTAAGTACACCAGTCAGCAAGAAGCTAGACTTGGTTAAGGTAAGAAGATGTTGTGAGACCATGAAAAATTTCTTTCAAACTCAGATTTATTTCAAACTCTTTTCCTTCAAAACCAGATTTTCTTTCAAACCAACACTTCTTTCTAACCTTCTTTCAACAATGGATAAACTTTCCCTCGATTAAATTCGGGAAGCACGGAATGAATATTGTCATGGGACAATATATGGGAGTTGACAACAGAATACTTCACCTAGGCGTGTGACGGACACTACGAGTGTACCAACTGTAATGTGGGACGACCGCACTCCGATAGGAGCTTGTGGGCCTGACAGACCTACTTATGGGTTAGTTGGGTAAGTAGCAATGTATCAGTATGGTACCCCACATATGTATACGAGTAGAGTCCAGAACACGGGAAGTAGTCGACTCCATACTACGGTCAGCAGTATAAGTCAAACAAGAACTAAGGATTACCATGAATGGTTGAAGTTAAGGAACTCAGTTAAGTTAACGAGACTAAAAGAACTATTGAATTCCTTTCAAGGAGATGTTTAAGAGTCAGGAGGTGCGAAGTGCACTAACTGTAATGTAAAGACATCACACATGTCTTAAGAATTCCGAGGGGTAAACATGATAGCTGGAACGGAGACCCAGCCTGTGCATGGCAAGGCAGATGCCTAATGTGGACACATTAATGTGCAATGAACGGGATGAAACTCCCAGAATGAGTACCTACACTACCAGGAAATGTTGATCTTCACAGAAAAGGATAATAAGCCAGTTAAGAACGCAAACGGCTGGCTAAATGAATGTACCAATAGTGTGAACTAGATGTAAAGGCATAACTTAGCAACACCCAGGAGCCATCCTTGAAGGGTGTTGCATCAACGATAATTGAACAAGATAACGTGACAAGAGACAGAAACACAGGGCTGAAACTAACACCCAGTTAGATATAAGTTGTCAGGAGACGGACTGACAATCCTAAGGGGCGTCCCATGAAAGGAAACGGAATGCAACGACCTTGTCATGGAGCTCAATATAATATCCAAACCATATAATGTTGTACAGAGAAGTACATGTGTGTGGACAGCCTACAATGAGCCCAGCTCAAGGCAAATAAGGCTTATAAGCTATAAGCAAGATATGTTATATAAATTCGATTGATTGTAGAAGTTTATGTTGTATAAGTGAATAGAGTGGTAAACGAACCACTGCATTAAGAGTGGGGATACCTCTCGATATTGTGAGACCGCAGGAGCGGTAGTTATGTGTACCAAGCTCAAGAAATATGTTGTGGACAATATTATTACGATTTGAGAGCAGTTAGTTTAGTAGTATGTGTGTATAAAGTGAAACACCAAGCTGAATAATATCGGCTTGTGACTGAATGATCAATGCTCAAGGAGCATTTGGTAGTCATCCAAATGAATGACGAACCATAATGTGAATGATATAAGTATAGGTGTGGAAGTTAATGTGACAGTAAATACCATGTAAGTTATTGTTATGCAATGAGTAAGAGCACGGTTCGCAGCCGGCGACCGTTGTATCAATGTTATTGAGTAATAATGTGGCAGATAAAACCAGTTATGAGTTAAACTCAGTGGAGATGCAAGGTAAGTGATGTTAAACAGACTGGGCAATAAGCCAGTGGTAGGTACTATGTGATGAGGAACTCAGTGTGAATTCCATGGCGAGTCGCATAAGGGATTTACTGTCAAGAGTTTACGCCTCTGCACTCTGTATGACTGAGTGTTTTGGTATTGCACTTGCGCAGTAATGATCGAGTGGGATAGCTAGGAATTGGAAACATGTTTATTGTGGAGGAATAATGTTATAATGGCCGATGCATAGGAAATGCAAGGCCGCACCAATAAAAGAGTACTTGTACAAAACCAAATGTGGAGGCATGATTAACAGTAAATGACTGCAGTAGCGCTAACTGCCAAATATCGGTATGGTATATACCCCAAATGTTGTAAATAGCTGAGAGAGAACTACACACTAGGTAGTAGCTCAATCTCAACCGACAGTAAGTCGGAAGGGAACAAGTCAATCATTGTGAAATACATAGTTGTATACACAGTAAATTGTTATGGAAGTGGATAGAAAGTTTATAACTCACCGAATTCGCTAACGGTAAGAGATACCACGCGTCGGTTGAGAAACCATTGTTACCAAGATGAAGGTGACAATTGGGGATGTACAATACAGTAAGAATAACAAATGGGGCAATTAAGCCCTACAGTTATTAGAGTTTCGCAGCAGAAACTAGTGAGCCAGTGATTCAAGTGTTGAATGTACATGGTGAACATGAGTGAATGGCTAATTGTTAACGCCTAGAAGCCTAACAGGCCAGAATCGAAACCAACTAAGAGTTTAAACAAACTCCAATGAGAATTCTTAGTTGAGGAACTAAACCTCCAATATGGTTAAGATCCTCTAATCAGAATCCATTGTGTAATAGACCGCGTGGAAGTTAAAACACTTCACGACGGCAGAACATTTTAAGCCAATGTTTAGTGATTGATTACATGGGTGTAATCCCTTTTAAGGGGGGTAGAGCGCAAAACCACTTAGTGTGTATTACCGTACAAGTGTACGTGATTTATGTTGTGCATAGCACAAAATAATTTGTTTTGATGATTGGTGTGTGTGTTATGTAAACATACGCATTCATTCACGGTTTAATTGTGGTAATTGCGCACAGAAGATGCGAATACCATTGTGATAAGTGTGTTTATTTGTTAACAGTGGTGTGTGATAATACAAGTGTGGGGAGTAGAGAAACTCCCGGGGAACAAAACCCCAACAGTGTATAATGTGAAACGGTTGTGGTTGTATTTTGATAAAATATAGGTGTTATATATATTATATAGTGATTCATGAAAGGGCATGATACCGACATAGAACCTAGTGAGAATAAGATTCCCTAGGTAACAACATTAAAGTGAATGGAAATAACTGATAGATGAAGTTCTATCCCTTGGAGATGTATGATCATGATTAGAATGATTAAAAAGATAGAAAATTGGAAATGAGTGATTTATTTGATGCTTGAAAATGAAGTGGGAGGTGGAACTTGATTTGCATGCGATCAAGAGAAGCCGAACACAAATTGGAGTGGAAGGATAGTTCAACATTGATGCTGATCACATCAGGGTTGGATGATTCTTGAAGCTCCCTATAAGTGGTCACAATTAACCACGCTAAGAAAAGAAGTAAAGACCATAAGTTGGACTTGGAGTTGTGTGGTTTTCAAAAAGGATTTTCAATTGGTATTTATAAAACGTCGATAGATACTTTACATAATTAAAGTTTTCTTACTTAACCTCACAAAAAAAATTTCAAATTTAAGTGATTGTTTTGATCTCCCAAAGGCACAGGGACGGAAGGTGTCCATCGCGACCGGGTTCTGCGGGATCACAGTGTATATCAAAGATAATTTTGATTGTTATACATGCTATGACATGTTGTGTGGTATGTGTAATAATATTATTTGACTGAGTTCCTAAAGTGTATGCTATTAAGACATATGAGTCTAAATGTTGTTGTTACATAGGACCTATGTGTCTAAAGGCTGTTATGTTATCAAGACCTAGTGTCTAAATGTTGTTATGTTCCCAAGACCAGAGAGTCTAAGGGTTGTTATGTATGTGTAAATGTTGTTAAGATACCCGGACCATTGAGTCGAGGTATCATGTGAGTATGTTATGTTTGTATGGATGTGTATGTGTACCCGGAACGTTAAGTCGAGGTCGTGATGTAAAGATGTTTGGTTATGGAAGTTATTCCAAGTGACTCCTGTGTTCTAATCTAATGTTGTGGGGAAGTGTGAACTTCGAGGACGAAGTTCTTTTAAGGGGGGTAGATGAAATACCCCAAAACCTTGATATGTTGTTAAACATTTAAACTATGGTATATAAAGGCTAAAAAGTGCCTTAGAAACATCAGTGTACAACTTAAACCATAGTAAAACACAATAAAGCACTAAGACACAGCTTGAGCAAAAACATGCTCTAAGCTTGGAGTGAACTTGGTTGGGACCCAAAGAGCCTACCAAGACTTAATAATATTCATTATGATTAATAAGGCTAATTAAGTCCTTAGGAAATTTTGGTAGACAGTTAAACCAAATAAAACACAAGAATATACCTTAAAGTCAATATGAACAAAAATGTGCTCTAAGCTTGGGATAAATTTGTATAAGACCTAAAGGTCATATTTATACCTTATAAATATGTTAATGAACATATTAAATCAATTACTAAAGAAAACCAAGCTTGAAAACAAGTTAAAACACAAAATGTGCTTTAAGGAGTTTTAAAGCACATTTTTGGAAAATTGTTTTGTAAATGAGTTTTGAGTGGCTAAATGTCCATCATTACTCTTTAATTAACATGTGTACTATATAGTATCACATTTGGAAGTCTATATCAATGGGAAATCAAAAATTTCACATCTATGTGCCTTGTTTTAGTGAATAGTAACTTTTATAAGCTAGTTTGTAACATATGTTATTATAAGTAAGTTAATTGGTCAACAAAGACCAAAACACCCCTAGGTAACTATTGGGGGCCGGTTTTTGTTATTGTGAGTCACCAACATGTAAAAGAAATCAATTAAGGAAAGGAAGGAAAGTAAGTAAAGGAAGAAGTTACTTTATAACATAAATATCTTCCAAAAGCAAACTTACCTTCTCATTCTCTTCTTCCTTCTCATTTCACACGGTTTTCCTCCCTTCATGCTCTCTTCTACGGTTTGCAATAGTACCACACCAAACCATCTTTGATCTCTTGTAACTCCTAGCTCCATGGTCCAAATTCAATTTCAAGACCACCATTCTTCTAGTTGGAGCAAGCTCTAACTTCTATCTTTTCAAATCTTCAAAACCCTCATTTCGGTGCCAAGGAGATTCACCATTGATGGAGCTTGAGCTCACCTTTTCACATATTATTGTTCTCCTTTGCTTCAAGGTAAGGAAACTCAAAGAAAAATGATGTTTCCTTCATTTTGTATGTGTCCGAAAATTCACCTCACAATGGTGCTTTTTCTTGCTCTCTTCATAGCTTAATTCAAACTTCAAAGGACTAGGAGGAGTCCTATCTTGCTACTTAACCAAGCTCTCTTCCGAATTCCAAAGGTAATCATCAAATATTGGTGTTTTAAGACACATATGTAAACCTAGTGTTTAACCAAATGAAAGATGTACAAGTATTAAGAGATTTTGTAAGGAGTTTGTGGAATGATAAAGATAGTTTTGGTGGGTGATTTAAGGAATTTAGTACATGGCTAAAGATGTGTTTGAAGTGCCCAAATGAGGTTAGGACATATTAGGATATATGAGGTTAAGTTTGGAGTTAAATGGGCAATGGAAAATAAGGGTCTGGAGCAGACCGACCTTGCGACCGAACTTGCCAAGGTCGGTCGAGCCAAGTTTACCCTGCGAGAATTGGTTTCTGGAATGGACCGACCTTGGGGACCGGACTTGCAAGGTCGGTCGGGCTTGTATTTTGTGTACGAATTAAGTTTCTAGAATCGACCGAACATGGGACCGGACTTGGCAAGTTCGGTCGGGCCTGAATTTTCAAAGGGAAGAAACTCTCGGGAATGGACCGAACATGCGACCGAACTTACAAGGTCGGCCGGAGTAGAAATTTTGACGGTAAAGTGTTCTGGAATGGACCGACCTTGTGCAAGGTCGGTCGGTAAGGTCGGTCGGACCAAAAACATTGTTTAAGGTTATAGGATGAGGGGATTATTAAGTAATGATGTTGTAAGATTGTTGAGGACATGTTAAGTGAGTTATAATGACAATATAGTGGGGGAAAAGTTGTATTAAAATGTGAAAGTAAAACAAGTTAAAATGTGAAGTTATATAACTAAATTAACGGGGATAAGTTATAAGCATTAGTCTTTAAACAATCATGTTACCCCGATGTTAATAAAAGTACATGTAATGTTATCAGTTGTCCGAGAATTGCTCGAGGAACATAAGTGGACATGATAAAGTGGACTCCAGTGACAGGTATGGTTTCTTGCAACCTGTGTCCTACCGGATTACACCGGCTTGTATGCCAATGTGTTTTTCTGTGTGTTTGCCACGTTGTAAGATAAAACATGTAATGAGTTTACAGTAATTCATTTATGTGGCGTGTTCAACTCCGATACCATTTAACCTCAGAAGTGTTAACCTTAGTTAACTGAGTCTAGGATCACATGAGAGTTCGGTATTCGGAGCAAACGACCCGAACTATGGGACGTTCTAACCACGGCTATGCGTGTGTTAATTGTGTGATATGTGTGTGTGAAGGTAGGGATCTCCCTTGTATGTTTAACCCAGTTGTAATACTCTTTGGTGTGAAGATGTGATAGACTCCATAGTGGGGTTCTAACTAATATCTAAAAGTAAGTATGTACTAACAGTGGTGAGGAATCCGGTTTGGCCGGTCGCGTTGTTTGGGAGTGGGTATCCTTCTTAGCCTTACCCTTCTCTCTGTTATGGTTGTTTCCCTCACGGGTTATGATCTCCCATTAGCTTATTCCAAAGCTTAGCTATTCTGACTTATGATCGGTTTAGGGGGAACATGTGTTTGTGTGTGTGTTCAGGCCACCAAACCCGAACCATCTTAACTTAAGTTACTCGTCCGACTATTAGGACGGTAATGAGTGTTGTTGTTGTTGTTAACGAGCTTATCATGAGGGTGACATCATTCTCTAGGCTCACCAGTGAATTAACAATGTTTGGGTCGGTTCCTAAGAGGACCGTTCCCGTTATGTTATGTGATGTTATTGTAATGCAATTTCTATTGCGATACTATTGTGTGCACGTCGAAACGTGAAAAGTGTTGTTATGTTTTGTTATGTGATGCAGGGCATATGTTGTAAAATGTGGAGTATGTGGATCATGGATATGAATCCCAGTTTGTGATAAGAGGCGTTTAAGGATAACCCGATTAATGGTAGTTGTCGTCTATTAAGGAAGTAGCTCCATTAGAGGAGAAACACTCTAGGGGTAACGAATACCATGAGCGACTTATCAAATAGGATGTACTATCCGTTTGTTGTGCCTATTGAGGCGAGATGTTGTGTGTTTGTGTGTTTATGAAATACCCCAAACCTTGGTATGTTGTGTAAATGTTAAACTATGGTATTTAAAGGCTAAAAAGTACCTTAGAAACATCAATGAACCATTTAAACCATGGTAAAAACACAATAAACACTAAGACACGGTTTGAGCAAAAACATGCTCTAAACTTGTGTGAACTTGGTTAGGACCCAAGAGCCTACCAAGATTTGATAATATTAAATTATGATTTTATAAGGCTAATTAAGTCCTTAGGAAACCTGGTAGACAATGAAACCGGACAAAACATAAATAAATACCTTAAGGTCAATATGGGCTAAAATGTGCTCTAAGCTTGGGATAAATTTGTATAAGACCTAATGGTCATACCTATATCTTATAAATATGTTAATTTACATATTAAATCAATTACCAAAGAAAACCAAGCTTGAAAACAAGTTAAGACACAAAAAGTGCTTTAAGGAGTCTTAAAGCACATTTTTGAAAAATTGTCTTGTAAATGAGTTTTGAGTGGCTAAATGTCCATCATTACTCTTAAATATATATGTGTACTATATAGTATCACATTTGGAAGTCTATATCAATAGGAAATCAAAAATTTCACTTCTATGTGCCTTGTTTTATGAATAGTAACTTTAATAAGCTAGTTTATAACATATGTTGTTATCAGTATTTAAATGAGTCATCAAAGACTATTATACCCCTAGGTAAAGATGGGGGCCGGTTTTTCATGTGTGACTCACCACATTTGAACAAATAAGTAAGTTAAGTAATGACAAAGCAAAAGTTCTATTTGCTTTTAGCTTAAATATCTCCAAAAGCAAGTTTTATCTTCATTCTCTCATTTCCCTTCACTTCCAACGTCTCCAACCTCCCTCCATGCTCTCTCTCGGTGGTGCTACAGCACATATACCATCTTCAAGCTTTGACCACTTGTATCTTCTAGCTCCCTTGGCCAAATCAAATTCCAAGACCATATTTGTCTTAGTTAGGTCAAGCTCTACACTTCTCTCTTTTTAAATCTTCAAGAACTCAATTTTGGTGCCATGGAGATTCACCATTGAAGGAGCTTGAGCTCATCTTTTCACATATTCTTGTTCTCCTTTGCTTCAAGGTAAGGAAACTCAAAGAAAAATCAAGTTCCCTCCATGTTTTGTTGTTGTCCGAAAATTCACCATTAATGGTGCTCTTATATTGCCTTGTTCTAGCTCCATTTGAATCTTTCATGGACTAGGTGGAGTCCCCTCTTCATAGATATTCCAACTCTCTTCAAAGATCAAGGTAAAACAACTACATTAATGCTTTTGAAACAATGTAAACCTAGGGTTTACAATGAGATGAAGCTTAAAGCTTGTATATTCATTTCAATGCTTGTATATTGTGTAGTAGTTGACAAGGAATCAAATACCTTACCGGTTTTGTAAGGAAACAAGAAAGAAGTTTGGGTGGAAAAGAGGTAAATATGCTATCTCAATGTGGTTTAATGCCTTAGTAGAAATGAGCTTATAATGCTTGCTAAAACTACCTAAAGAGCTAATGGTACATGACTTAGGAAAATGTTCTCAAGGAGACTAGTAAAGGACATATGTCTTGTTGTGTGTATTTACAGGTCAAAGGCTTATATTGTGGAGATTCAGTGTTTAAGGTTTATGCAATTTAAGGGCCTAAGAGCCATGTTATTTAAGGGCCTAAGTGCCAAGCAATTAAGTTTATGCACTATATTGTGATGTAGTGTAAACTTGGTGAAGTTATGTGTGTGAGAAAGTTCTTGATGGATTTTAGGTGTTCTTGTGTGATTAATGGAGAAAACAATGTGTTTTGGTCTAGTAATGTTCTAGGAGAACCATGTCAAAATTTAGGAAAATGTATAAGAAGTTCAAAGTGTTTTAAAGGAATTTTGGTGAACTAGGAAGTGTTCTAGAGTGTAATAAGGACTTAGGCATGATCTTGAGGTTTAGGTATGTACCAAAGTCATTTTGGACTTAGGTAAAGACTTAGGCAAACTTTGGTAAATTGAGGAGAAAGTGTAAGCTTGGAAAAAGGAATTGTAAGAATGACATAAGGAGTTTTGATTTGTAAGAAAGGATGTTTGGATGATGATGTTTGTGTGGAAGATATGTTTTGGTATAATGGTTAGAATAGGCATGAAACATCACTTAGGAACCTAGGGAGTAGATACTATAAGGGTTGGAGGCTTTGGAGGAGTTTGGCTAAGTGTTTAAAGGCTTGGAAATTGAGCATTTTGCCTTGTCCGAACTTCCGTCCGGACATGGAAGTTCGGACAGGCTCTGTTGGGTAAGAATCTTGCACACTCAAACTGTCTGTGTCCGAACTTGGAAGTCCGGACACATGTTCGGACGCATGGATTTCCGCATTTAGAGATTCTCGACTCACGTCCGAACTTGGAGGTTCGGACACAAGTTCGGACGGGCCACTGTATGGACCAAAAACTTTGTTTAAGGTATGGAAATGGTGTGTAATGATGGGGATTGATGGTTAATGATGTTATGAGGTTGTTAAGGACATGTTAGTGAGTTTTAATGACAATTAAGTGGGTGAAAAGTTGTAATAAAATGTGAAAGTAAAACAAGTTAAAAAGTGAAGTTATGTAACTAAACTAACGGGGAAAAATTATAAGCATTAGACATTAAATAATCATGCAACCCCGATGTTAATAAAAGTATATGTAATGTTATCAGTTGTTCGAGAATTGCTCGAGGAACATAAGTGGACGTGGTAAAGTGGACTCCGGTGACAGGTATGGTTTTCTTGCAACCTGTGTCCTACCGATTACACACCGGCTTGTATGCCAATGTGTTTTTCTGAGTGTTTGCCACCTTGTAAGATTAAAACATGTAATGAGTTAAAGTAATTCATTTATGTGGCGCGTCTGGTCTCCGATACCGTTTAACCTCAAATAAGTGTTAAACCTTAGCTAACTAGAACTAGGAGCACATGAGAGCTCGGTATTCGGAGTTAACGACCCAAACCTTGGGAACGTTCTAACCACGGCTATGTGTGAGTTAGTTGGATATTGTTGTTGTATGCAAGTGTGTGAACCTCCCTTGTGTGCTTAACTCGGTTATGATACCGTATGGTTGTGGATGTGGTAGGCTCCATAATGGATCTCTAACTACTTATTTATAAGTATTTATGTACTAATGGGGGGTGAGGAGTCCGGTTGTTCCGGCCACGCGTGTGAGGACGGGAGTCGATGTCATATCCGGTTGGACTCTCTTGGTGTATGTATAGGTTGTATTCCAATTTGGTTTCAATCTTCCCTTAGCTTATCCAAAGCTAGTTTACTGACTCACGTCGGGCCACAGGGGCATACAAATGTTATTTCGGTGTGCTTGGGATTACTATATCCGACACGCCTTGGGTTTAAGTTAACCGTTCGATATAACTGGACGGTAACGAGGTTGGTAACGAGCTTAGCATGAGATTGGCAATAATCTCTAGGCTCACTATATATACTAACTATGGTGGAAGGTTCCTTGTGTGAACCGATCTTATGGTGTTTTGTGTTGTTATTGTGCTAGGCAATTTCCCTTGCTATGCTATGATATGTATACGTTAGATGTTTAAAATGAATGCGATGTTATCATTTGTACGTAGAAATGAGAAAAGTGTTGTTATGCTTGTCATGTGAGGAATGTGATATGTTGTAAGATATGGAGTGTGTGGATCATGGAAATGAATCCCAGTTTGTGACAAGAGGCGTTTAAGGATAACCCAATTTAAGGGTAAGTGTCGTCTATTAAGGAAGTAGCTCCATTAGAGGAGGAACACTCTAAGGATAATGAATACCATGAGTGACTTATCAAGTAAGGATGTATTATCCGTTTGAGCCCATTGAGGTGAAATGTTTTGTGTTGTGTGTTTATAGTTGCATGCATGATTTAAATATAATCAACCGCATGCTAAGATGACAAATAGTTGTGCGTGGCCCGGTAGCATGTGGGCTGCGGGATTACCATACCAGCAAAGGTGCTGAGCCCGGGGCCACCCTTTCTCTTCTTTTCCTATTTCAGGTACAGAGAGCTGGAAGCCGTTCGAGAGTAGGATGGGGTAGACATTGCACATGGTAATCATTTAAGTGTATATATACAGTAGGTGTAGTAAGTCCGAAATTGTTGTCGGCGTCAGTTTATAAATACTCGGTACAGTGGAAAGGTGTATGTTGTTATTGTTGTTAATGGAAAGGGATAGTAATGTGTAGTCGCTCGAAAATCTAGTCCATCAGACCGGTACATTGTACATGTATTAGCCTTGTTAGCCACGTGGGTGGTTAACGGCGTGTAACACCAACGAGTTAAGTAATGTGATGAGGTTAGTTTTTCCGCTGCAGTTTATTGTAAGTGTGCTAATGTTGGATGGGGTGTTACAAAAAGTGGTATCAGAGCGAAGTATCGCTCTGATGACTGAATGACCGAGCTTAGGAAGTACCGAGTTAGGATTTTAGTGCTTTGGGTTAAGGGTTGAGTGATAGCGTGAGAGATACGCTAGTTAGGAACTACCAGTGACTACTGGAAACCTACTATATCCTTCCCGCCCTCCACAATCCCTGTTTTATAACCTGGGAAACAACGCCAGAGAGATGGAAGTCCACTCTTACTCGGGAATACCCGATCTGGCTGTTATTACATACCTCTAAAGGTACGGAGAACCTGTCATACTGTAGATCTCGAAGACTGGGAATCCCGGAGACGGTCTCCATCTGAACAATGCTAACCGCATTTCATAACAAAGAATGAAGAATCTTGTGTATGGAAGAATAGAATTTCCGGCAACCTGGGTCGACATGCCGAGCAGTCGAGGATAACCAGTTTGCAACGCACCAACCGTGCAACAGGCAAGAAGTGGATTAATAAAACCCGAGACGAGTGTCTACGGGACCACAGTTGATAATAATACACCAACGGTATGCCAACCGACAAGGGAACTACAACAGTAGTGCCCAAATACGTGGAACGGGCTACAAAGAGAATACAATACTAAGAAAAAGGGGTCTCCTAGAAGGGGAAACACCCTAGTTGATGATCGTCATGCGAAGACAGTGAGAAGTCACCTAGAAGAGTTATTATCAAGGCAGCAAGATCAGTGAGGGCCAACAAGGCCACTGATGACAGTATGGGTAAAAAATACCACAACCGGTATGTGTTAAACCGATAGCCAGTTAGCATGGCGCACTTGCCATAGCAAGTGCTGCTATAACAGGGCTGTTCGGGAAACTTATAACCACTACAAAGTACTTGGAAAAGTACCATAAAGTTAAATGTGATCGTCATAACAGTGGAAGGGCCTGCTAGCCTAACCTCTGTAATTGTAAGTACACCAGTCAGCAAGAAGCTAGACTTGGCTAAGGTAAGAAGATGTTGTGAAACCATGAAAAATTTTCTTTCAACCCAGATTTATCTAAACTCTTTCTTTCAAAACCAAAATTTTCTTTCAAACCAACACTTCTTTCCAACCTTCTTCTAAACCAAACCAGTAAAACCAAGGGCAGTTGATAAAGGTACAACAGTGGATAAACTTTCCCTCGATTAAGTTCGGGAAGCAAGAAATGAATATTGTCACGGGACAATATAAGGGAGTTGACAACATAATACTTCACCTAGGCGTGTGACGGACACTACGAGTGTACCAACTGAATTGTGGGACGACCGCACTCCGATAGGAGCTTGTGGGCCTGACAGACCTACTTGTGGGTTGGTTGGGTAAGTAGCAATGTATCAGCATGGTACCCCACGTATGTATACGAGTAGAGTCCGAAACACGGGAAGTAGTCGACTCCGTACTACGGTCAGCAGTATAAATCAAACAAGAGCTAAGGATTACCATGAATGGTTGAAGTTAAGGAACTCAGTTAAGTTAACGAGACTAAAAGGATTAGTGAATTCCTTTCAAGGAAATGTTTAAGAGTCAGGAGGTGCACTCACTAACTGTAATGTAAAGACATCGTATATGTCTTAAGGATCCTCAGGGATAAACATGATAGCTGGAACGGAGACCCAGCCTATGCATGGCAAGGCAGATGCCTGATGTGGACACATTAGCGTGCAATGAACGGGATGAAACTCCCAGAATGAGTACCTACACTACCAGGAAGTTGATCTTCACAGAAGGAGATAATAAGCCAGTTAAGAACGCAAGCATCGTGGCTAACGGAATGTACCAATAAGTGCAAGCCAAATGTAATGGCATATTTAAACAACACCCAGGAGCAATCCTTGAGGGGTATTTGGATTAAACATTGTTGGATGAAGCAATATAATTGAAACGTAAGAGTTGAAACAAATACTCGGAGTAAACGCTGAAGATAACCTACTTAACAGTAAGACCCTAAGTTGCCAAAGGGACAACTTGGAAGGAATCGTGACGGTAAGGCTTATAAGCCACAACAACTTGTGTTATGTAAATGTGATCGGTTGCAGAAGTATATGTTACACAAGGAAATAGAGCGGAGAACGAACCACTGCATTAAGTGGGGATACCTCTCGATATTGTGAAACCGTAGGAGTGGTAGCTAGGTGAACCAAGTTCAAGAGATATGTCAGGGATTAACCATATTGTTGTTACCCAAGAGTGATTTGAATGAGACTAATACGAAAGGAAATGTTGGTACCAGTTGAGTAGGAAGGAAGAGAGATAAGTGGATAGCAACCATCATAGGTGTGTGATGCTAAATGAGTAGCGAACAACGCTCAAGGAACATAAAGGCTCGAGTAATGGTGTATTCAAGAAGTCAGCCAAACAAGTGGCCAAATCCAGTGGAATGGCGGAAGCTAGTATAATAGCGGATGCAATGTAAGTTGATGTTGTAAAAGGAAAGAGGATACGGTGTGCAATAAGCGACCGTTGTATAATTATTGTTAAGTGATGGTAGGACAAATAAGTGGAGTTATGAGTTAAACCCAGTAGAGAGACAACGGTAAGTGATAGCAAAAGAACCGAGCAGTAAGCCGGTGGCAAGTATTGTGTGATAAGAATTTCAGTGAAACACAGTGGAAATTCCTAATTGCTATCGCATAAGAGATTTACTGTCAGGAGTTTACGCCTCTGCACTCTGTATGACTGAGCGTTTTGGTATTGCACTTGCGCAGTAATGATCAAGTGGGATAGCTAGGATTTGGGAAATGTTAATTGTGGTGGATGTAGAAAGTAACCTATAATACTATAATGATCAATGCATAGGAAATGCAAGGTCATATCAATGGAAGAGTACTTGTACGAAACCAATGTGGAGGTATAATTAAGAATAAGTGATAACAGTGGCACTAAATACCAAATGTCGGTATAAAATATACCCCAGGTGTGGGAAATAACCGAGAGAGCACTACACATCAAGTAGTAGATCAATCTCAACCGACAGTAAGTCGGTAGAAGCAAGTCAATCATTGTGAATTACATAGTAGTTTACGCAGTAAGCTATTGGAGAAGTGGATGGAAAGTTTTGGAACTCACCGAATTCGCTCAGGGTAAGAGATACCATGCGTCGGTTGAGAAACCATTATTACCAAGATAAGGGTAATACATTGGAGATGTGCAATACAGTAACAGTAACGAATGGGGCAAACTAGCCCTATAATTACCAGAGTTGCGCAACAGAGGCCAGTGAGCCCATGCGTCAGATACCGGATATACATTGTGAATATGAATAAATGGTTAGTTTTAATGCCTAGAGGCCTCACAGGCCAGGACCGAAACCGGTTATGAGTTAGAACTCCAATGCGAATTCTTGGTTTAGGGACTAAACCGCCAATATGGTTAAGACCCTCTAATCGGAATGCATTGTATAATAGACCGCGTGGAAGTTAAAATACTTCACGACGGCAGAACATTTTAAACCAATGTTCAGTGATTAATTACGTGGGCGTAATCCCTTTTAAGGGGGGTAGAGCGCAAAGCCGCTTAGTGTGTTTTACCATACAAGTATACGTGAACTATGTTGTGCATAGCACAAATGATTTGTTATGATGGTTGGCGCGTGTGTTATATACACATACGCATTCATTCGTGGTTAAATTGTGGTAATTGCGCACAGAAGATGCGAATACCATTGTGGGAAGTGTGTTATTTTGTTAACAGTGGTGTGTGAGAGTACAAGTGGAAGGGAGTAGAGAAACTCCCGGGGAACTAAAACCCCGACGGTGCATAAATGTAAACCATGTATTGTATTTTGATAAAAAAATATGTATATATATACAATGTTGTGATTTATGAAGGGGTATGAGACCGACATAGAACCTAGTGAGAATTAAATTCCCTAGGTAACTTGAGTTAAGTTGGATTTTGGTGATGATTGGTAGACGGAGTTCTATCCCTTGGAGATGTAATGATTATGACTAGAAGGATTTAAAGATAGAAAATGGGATATGCTTGAATTAGTTGTTGGTTGAAAATGAAGTGGGAGGTGAAACTTGATTATCATGAGATCAAGGGAAGCCGAACACAAATTGGGATGGAAAGATAGTTCAACACTGATGCTGATCACATCAGGGTTGGATGACTCTTGAAGCTCCCTGTAAGTGGTCACAAATAACCATGTTAAGAAAGATACAAAGAGCATAAATTGGACTTGGAGTTGTGTGCGTTTTCAAAAAGGATTTTCAAATGGTATTTCCAAACAGCCGATTCATATTTTGAATAAAGGATTCTCTTATACTTGACCTAGTAAAGAATATTTTGTAATGCTTGCTCACGAGCTGAGGACGTATGAGCCTTTGTCTTCGGACCGGTGACATGAGAAGTATATTTTAAAAATGTATGTGATGGTTTTGACCTCCCAAAGAAACGGGGACCAGAAGGTGTCCATCGCGACCGGGATCTGCGGGATCACAGTGTATATGTACTCAACATGGGACTTGAGCCCATGGAGAGATGGAAAAGGTATTTTTTTTGTTATACATGCTAAGACATGTTGTGTGGTATGGGTAAGAAATATTATTTTAGACCTTGAGTCCTAATGTGGTAGTTTCGAAAGTGTTATGTTATTCAGACCTATGAGTCTAACTGTTGTATTGTTACCCAGACCTGAGAGTCTGAGGGTTGTTATGTAAGTGTAATGTTATTAAGGTACCCGGACCGTGAGTCCGAGGTTATCATGTAAGTATGTTACGATATGGTTATGTACAATGTGGATATGTGCCCGGACCGTTAAGTCCGAGTTGGATGTAAAGAGTGTTTGGTAATGGAAGTTTATTTGGAAGTAATTCCCGTATTCTAATCCAATGATGCGTAAAAAGGTGAACTTCGAGGACGAAGTTCTTTTAAGGGGGGTAGATTGAAATACCCCAAACCTTGGTATGTTGTGTAAATGTTAAACTATGGTATTTAAAGGCTAAAAAGTACCTTAGAAACATCAATGAACCATTTAAACCATGGTAAAACACAATAAAACACTAAGACACGGTTTGAGCAAAAACATGCTCTAAACTTGTGTGAACTTGGTTAGGACCCAAAGAGCCTACCAAGATTTGATAATATTAAATTATGATTTTATAAGGCTAATTAAGTCCTTAGGAAACCTTGGTAGACAATGAAACCAGACAAAACATAAATAAATACCTTAAGGTCAATATGGGCTAAAATGTGCTCTAAGCTTGGGATAAATTTGTATAAGACCTAATGGTCATACCTATATCTTATAAATATGTTAATGAACATATTAAATCATTTACCAAAGAAAACCAAGCTTGAAAACAAGTTAAGACACAAAAAGTGCTTTAAGGAGTCTTAAAGCACATTTTTGAAAAATTGTCTTGTAAATGAGTTTTGAGTGGCTAAATGTCCATCATTACTCTTAAATATATATGTGTACTATATAGTATCACATTTGGAAGTCTATATCAATAGGAAATCAAAAATTTCACTTCTATGTGCCTTGTTTTATGAATAGTAACTTTAATAAGCTAGTTTATAACATATGTTGTTATAAGTATTTAAATGAGTCATCAAAGACTATTATACCCCTAGGTAAAGATGGGGCCGGTTTTTCATGTGTGACTCACCACATTTGAACAAATAAGTAAGTTAAGTAATGACAAAGCAAAAGTACTATTTGCTTTTAGCTTAAATATCTCCAAAAGCAAGTTTTATCTTCATTCTCTCATTTCCCTTCACTTCCAACGTCTCCAACCTCCCTCCATGCTCTCTCTCGGTGGTGCTACAGCACATATACCATCTTCAAGCTTTGACCACTTGTATCTTCTAGCTCCCTTGGCCAAATCAAATTCCAAGACCATATTTGTCTTAGTTAGGTCAAGCTCTACACTTCTCTCTTTTTAAATCTTCAAGAACTCAATTTTGGTGCCATGGAGATTCACCATTGAAGGAGCTTGAGCTCATCTTTTCACATATTCTTGTTCTCCTTTGCTTCAAGGTAAGGAAACTCAAAGAAAAATCAAGTTCCCTCCATGTTTTGTTGTTGTCCGAAAATTCACCATTAATGGTGCTCTTATATTGCCTTGTTCTAGCTCCATTTGAATCTTTCATGGACTAGGTGGAGTCCCCTCTTCATAGATATTCCAACTCTCTTCAAAGATCAAGGTAAAACAACTACATTAATGTTTTTGAAACAATGTAAACCTAGGGTTTACAATGAGATGAAGCTTAAAGCTTGTATATTCATTTATTGTGTAGTAGTTGACAAGGAATCAAATACCTTACCGTTTTGTAAGGAAACAAGAAAGAAGTTTGGGTGGAAAAGAGGTAAATATGCTATCTCAATGTGGTTTAATGCCTTAGTAGAAATGAGCTTATAATGCTTGCTAAAACTACCTAAAGAGCTAATGGTACATGACTTAGGAAAATGTTCTCAAGGAGACTAGTAAAGGACATATGTCTTGTTGTGTGTATTTACAGGTCAAAGGCTTATATATTGTGGAGATTCATTGTTTAAGTTTTTTTATGCAATTTAAGGGCCTAAGAGCCATGTTATTTAAGGGCCTAAGTGCCAAGCAATTAAGTTTATGCACTATATTGTGATGTAGTGTAAACTTGGTGAAGTTATGTGTGTGAGAAAGTTCTTGATGGATTTTAGGTGTTCTTGTGTGATTAATGGAGAAAACAATGTGTTTTGGTCTAGTAATGTTCTAGGAGAACCCATGTCAAAATTTAGGAAAATGTATAAGAAGTTCAAAGTGTTTTAAAGGAATTTTGGTGAACTAGGAAGTGTTCTAGAGTGTAATAAGGACTTAGGCATGATCTTGAGGTTTAGGTATGTACCAAAGTCATTTTGGACTTAGTAAAGACTTAGGCAAACTTTGGTAAATTGAGGAGAAAGTGTAAGCTTGGAAAAAGGAATTGTAAGAATGACATAAGGAGTTTTGATTTGTAAGAAAGGATGTTTGGATGATGATGTTTGTGTGGAAGATATGTCTTGGTATAATGGTTAGAATAGGCATAAACATCACTTAGGAACCTAGGGAGTAGATACTATAAGGGTTTGGAGGCTTTTGAGGGTTGAGCATTTTTGCCTTGTCCGAACTTCCGTCCGGACATGGAAGTTCGGACAGGCTCTGTTGGGTAAGAATCTTGCACACTCGAACTGTGTCCGAACTTGGGAAGTCCGGACACATGTTCGGACGCATGGATTTCCGCATTTAGAGATTCTCGACTCACGTCCGAACTTGGAGGTTCGGACACAAGTTCGGACGGGCCACTGTATGGACCAAAAACTTTGTTTAAGGTATGGAAATGGTGTGTAATGATGGGGATTGATGGTTAATGATGTTATGAGGTTGTTAAGGACATGTTAGGTGAGTTTTAATGACAATTAAGTGGGTGAAAAGTTGTAATAAAATGTGAAAGTAAAACAAGTTAAAAAGTGAAGTTATGTAACTAAACTAACGGGGAAAAATTATAAGCATTAGACATTAAATAATCATGCAACCCCGATGTTAATAAAAGTATATGTAATGTTATCAGTTGTTCGAGAATTGCTCGAGGAACATAAGTGGACGTGGTAAAGTGGACTCCGGTGACAGGTATGGTTTTCTTGCAACCTGTGTCCTACCGGATTACACCGGCTTGTATGCCAATGTGTTTTTCTGAGTGTTTGCCACCTTGTAAGATTAAAACATGTAATGAGTTTAAAGTAATTCATTTATGTGGCGCGTCTGGTCTCCGATACCGTTTAACCTCAATTAAGTGTTAAACCTTAGCTAACTAGAACTAGGAGCACATGAGAGCTCGGTATTCGGAGTTAACGACCCAAACCTTGGGAACGTTCTAACCACGGCTATGTGTGAGTTAGTTGGATATTGTTGTTGTTGCTTTTGTGCTTAACTCGGTTATGATACCGTATGGTTGTGGATGTGGTAGGCTCCATAATGGATCTCTAACTACTTATTTATAAGTATTTATGTACTAATGGGGGGTGAGGAGTCCGGTTTGTTCCGGCCACGCGTGTGAGGACGGGAGTCGATGTCATATCCGGTTCGACTCTCTTGGTGTATGTATAGGTTGTATTCCAATTTGGTTTCAATCTTCCCTTAGCTTATCCAAAGCTAGTTTACTGACTCACGTCGGGCCACAGGGGCATACAAATGTTATTTCGGTGTGCTTGGGATTACTATATCCGACACGCCTTGGGTTTAAGTTAACCGTTCGATATAACTGGACGGTAACGAGGTTGGTAACGAGCTTAGCATGAGATTGGCAATAATCTCTAGGCTCACTATATATACTAACTATGGTGGAAGGTTCCTTGTGTGAACCGATCTTATGGTGTTTTGTGTTGTTATTGTGCTAGGCAATTTCCCTTGCTATGCTATGATATGTATACGTTAGATGTTTAAAATGAATGCGATGTTATCATGTGTACGTAGAAATGAGAAAAGTGTTGTTATGCTTGTCATGTGAGGAATGATATGTTGTAAGATATGGAGTGTGTGGATCATGGAAATGAATCCCAGTTTGTGACAAGAGGCGTTTAAGGATAACCCAATTTAAGGGTAAGTGTCGTCTATTAAGGAAGTAGCTCCATTAGAGGAGGAACACTCTAAGGATAATGAATACCATGAGTGACTTATCAAGTAAGGATGTATTATCCGTTTGTTGAGCCCATTGAGGCGAAATGTTTTGTGTTGTGTGTTTATAGTTGCATGCATGATTTAAATATAATCAACCGCATGCTAAGATGACAAATAGTTGTGGGCCCGGTAGCATGTGGGTTGCGGGATTACCATACCAGCAAAGGTGCTGAGCCCCTTGGGGGCCACCCTTTCTCTTCTTTTCCTATTTCAGGTACAGAGAGCTGGAAGCCGTTCGAGAGTAGGACGGGGTAGACATTGCACATGGGTAATCATTTAAGTGTATATATACAGTAGGTGTAGTAAGTCCGAAATTGTTGTCGGCGTCAGTTTATAAATACTCGGTACAGTGGAAAGGTGTATGTTGTTAATGGAAAGGGATAGTAATGTGTAGTCGCTCGGAATCTAGTCCATCAGACCGGTACATTGTACATGTATTAGCCTTGTTAGCCACGTGGGTGGTTAACGGCGTGTAACACCAACGAGTTAAGTAATGTGATGAGGTTAGTTTTTCCGCTGCAGTTTATTGTAAGTGTGCTAATGTTGGATGGGGTGTTACAGTTTACAGTTGCATGCATGATTTAAATATAATCAACCGCATGCTAAGACGACAATTAGTTGTGTGTGGCCCGGTAGCATGTGGGCTGCGGGATTACCATACCAGCAAAGGTGCTGAGCCCCTTGGGGGCCACCCTTTCTCTTCTTTTCCTATTTCAGGTACAGAGAGCTGGAAGTCGTTCGAGAGTAGGACGGGGTAGTCGTTGTACATGGGTAATCATTTAAATTGTATATGTACTGTAGGTGTAGTAAGACCGAGATTGTTATCGGCATTAGTTTGTGAATACTCGGTACAGTTGAAGGTATGTGTATGTTTGTTGTTAATGGAAGGGGATAATAATGTGTAGTCGCTCGGGAATCTAGTCCATCAGACCGGTACAATGTTTATGTAATAGCCTTGTTAGCCACGTGGGTGGTTAACGGCGTGTAACACCAACGAGTTAAGTAATGTGGAGTAGTATATTTTCCGCTGCAGAACGTTGTTATGTGTTTGTTATTGGATGGGGTGTTACACTTATTAACACGAAGGCATTACGGTACGTAAATAATTACTACTCCCGTGCTTACCCCGTTATCCCGTTATCTCAATTTTACTCTTGTTAATTTGAGTTCATACTTCACACTCACTTCTAGCACTTGTTTACACTTCTTAGGGCCTTTACATGTCACCAAACAAGGCCTTAATCATCATCTAACATCATTAACATTCAAACCCTCATCATTAGAAACCTTTAAAACACTCACGGGGCATTTCTGGGGGTAGTCCGGGACTTGGTCCCTACCTTAAGTCCCGGACCAATACAAGATGCAACTTTCGGCTGAAAAATTGACATGGTCCGGGACCTTGTCCTGGAGTATTGTCTCGGACCAGGTGTGCAGATCAATTCTCGGCCATAATTTAGGGGTGGTCCAGGACTTTGTCCAAGGACCAAGTCTCGGACCCTGCTAAAACTTGCTACAAACTCAATTTTTTAACCCTTAATCCATACCTAATCATCCCCTAATCTTTCCACAAGTTTTCTACAAGTTTAAACACCTTAAAACATGCTCTAAACCTCTTCAAATCATAGGTTTAATCCTTACTCAAATCTTGCTCAAATTCACAAATTTTCCATTCTCATTTTTGCATCTTGCACACTTGTGCCTTTCCTAACTTCTCTTGGCACTTTTCATTTTGTTATCACTCCATTTGACCATTCCAAATCCTCCAAGACAATGCACTTCTCATACCAAGGTTCATGCCTCAATCTTAAAACCTTAAATCCTCATTCTTTTCTAAAACTCCTGTAACGCCCCTATTTAACATATTTATAGTGGAAATAAAATACTAAAGGTGTAACAGACCATCGGGTTCCAAACACCCGGCACCAAACCTCACCAATTACAACTTAAAAGATTACAACAGTCATGGTCTGAAGCTCAAGAAAACTTAATATAAACATAACAGTAATAAAATGTGTTAACTCTCCACAAACCTAATCCCATCCCAATCACTCGTTCTCTTCGTGGCCACCTGTATAATAATTCGTACCTGCAAGATAAAACCAAGCAGCCCACCCCGAGAGGGGTGAGTCAGTTCCCAGGAATGGAACTGGTACAATTCTCCAAAACAAAACCTTTAAACATATCTCTTAAATAAGCAATAACTTGAAGTCAAACAGCTTAAAACAAAACAGAGGAATAAAGCAATTAAAAATCACCAAGTCAAATATACCAGGATAAGGTTAGAGGTAAATAACAGAAAGGTAAAGTTAGTCAACCAAAAGTCACACCATGAGTTAGCGAACATCCATTGCTTATGTTAGAACCAGTTCCAGTCAGGAGTAGAAATCTTGAATAGTCACAAGGACTAGGAATGAAAGAAGAGATCCAAGAACCAACAACTCAAGAGTGGAATAACACCAATTGGCAGAGATGGCCCCCACCGCCAGATAATAATGTCCATATGGACGAGGGATATACAGCCCCCTGCTGTCAGATTTAAATGTCCTGGTGGACGAGGGATATACAGCCCCCTGCTGTCAAATATAAATGTCCTTGTGGACGAGGGATATACAGCCCCCTGTTGTTACCAATGAAGACGCGCGCACGTCACGACAAAAGACTCAGCTCATGGATGAAACAATATCCAGAGTCAAAGGAAGAATTACCAAGATTGTCCTTTTCCATATTTCCACTAGATCACTAACTACACCAGAGCAATACCAAAACACTCAATCCTACAGAGTGCAGAAGCGTAAACCCTGGGCAGTTAATGTCTAATGAAACAACCAAACAGAAGGAACCCATAACCACGAAAGTTTCACATTCAAGGCTCAGTTAGTCACATCAAGCTGAGTTAGCCACACAACAGTTTTCTTTTGAAATTCCTTTAAACTCAGTTAGCGTTTTTCGAAAACGTCTCATAAGTCAGTCAGTAAGAGTATCGAAGTACGAGAAATCATACCTGGTATGTGAAGAACAATAATTAACTCGAATGAGTGATCCCCCAATAGTAACCTAATTAAGGTGTTCCAAGTGTCGATTAGTTAAGGAACTTATAAACCAAACAACCTTCTATTCTTACTGATTTATAGTTCCAGGTTTACCATTATCTCTCACAAGGATTTGGGCTAGGTTTTGTTAACTAAATCCTTTGTTAGGACCATTTCGTTTAATTTGGAATGATTTAGGATTTATCCCTGAGAGCGGCCCAAACTCTCTTTGAATTGTTTAAGTAGGCTTTTGGAGTTCATAGACTTGGGCTCAATAGGTTAGCCCAAGACCGTGTTACGCTTACATTGTGTAATTAAATCCTTAAGTTATCGTTGACTATTTTATTACACAATGATTAAAATCCTAAAGTTTAATGTACATATTCTTCTTATTATATCTCCCACAAGGGATGTTATTTCCTTCATCTATTTTAATGTATATATATATATCTTTATGTATTAAAATTATCCAGAACATTTTTAAGGAATTTTTATTGTATTTAATTATGTTTAATAACTTTTAGGCATATCCACAACCGATATATGGTTTATAAAATAAAGTATTTTCCTTTATTTACTTAATATATATATATATATATATATATATATATCATGTACCTGTATTAGAATTTATTTAAGTCCTCCCTTATGTAGCTTATTGTATTAAATTATCTTTACTAATTTCAACATTTATTTGCATTCCACGTATATTTTATAAAGTATTTCTTTTGCTACATCTTAGAATATTAGCTTCTATAGTATTTAGTTAATATAAGTGTTGATTTATTTAGCTCCTTGTTTTAACCTAAGTTACTATTTTATTCCCTTTTATATATGTGTAAATACATATATTTTTCCTTAGTTTTAATTAAGAATGTTAACTTCCATATTATATAATAATTAAAGGTCGATTAGTTTAGTTCCTTGGTTTAACATCAGTTTCTATTTTTATTTCACTCAATAAGTTATATATATATATATAATTATATATATGTAAATAAATAATTTTTTTACTTCACTTAAAGGTTAATTCCCAAGATATTTATAAACATACTGTTACTAAATGTTAGTTTAATCTTTTCATTATTTCCCAACCTAACAAGTTTATTAATAAACTATACTTTAATTTTGTTACATTAAAAACCAATATTATAAGTTATTCTTATGAAAAATTCATAAACACAATTTTTAAACCCATTTACCATTGTCCAAAAATTCCCAAATTAAATATATAGTAGCTATAACATTTTAGACATATTATAAAATTTTATTTCATAAAAATATCTTTTTTATTTAACCAAATACTTCCATAATACCCGTAACTTGAAAAAAAACATAACTTACGTTTAAAAACTCCAAAACCATATTAATTTACATCAAAATAAACTAGATTTTATAAGGAATCTATGGTTAAAATTTCAAGTCAAAATACATCCGGGAAGGTATTTAAATAAATTCAGCAAGTTAGGGTTTAATTCTAGAATATTATAAAACTTAAATTTCTCTGTTTAATCTCGGTCGTCCGTCTCTTTAAGTCACGATCGGACGACTGCTGAAACTCGAGTTCTTCAGCGAACTCCCAATACACCGCGACAGAGATTTGATGATTTCTCTCAACTCACAGAACCAAATCGACTGATTCTTGTTTCTTTGGATTCGAAATTCAATTGCGGTCACAATGGTACCAATTTCGCTAGCTATAATGCAAGTATTATAGATTTCGATTCTGGGTAATTCGAATAGGGTTCATATGGTTACGAATTGAATTTCACCAAATTCTCTCAATGTAATGCGTTATATGTTAAATTGGGGATAGAGGGGTATGACCGATAATGCAATAACAAAGGATAATAACGGAGGAATTGAATGGAAAACTCACCGGAATTGCGTGAACGAGAGGAATCGGGTTCGGTTTCTGGGAAAAAAGTTCGAACTTTGAGCTGTTCGAGTAGCTAACTTCGTGGATCTATAGAATAAGTTCTAGATCGAATTAGAATACGTGTGGGGCTTAATCGAAAGAGGAATTATAGATCTACAAATTGATAGCAAGAACCTAATCTAACTTGCATTATAGAGCGAGAAATTCAACCCGAAAGTTACGAGTTTATTACCTGCGGTTTCTGTATGATTTTATGTACGTGACAAGGCAGTAACTTTAGACGCCTCATTCTTCCAAATGGTTGGGATTTAGCCTTAGTTGTAAACATAAGAATTGTAGTCGGGTTAGAGATCTACACAACGAGCTAAAGAAATCAAATTTTGGATGAGATACGAAGAAGTTATGATCGAACGAAAGTGCCTTACCGATAACGTTTTTCTGAGAATCTGGGTTACAGCTTTGCAAGGAGGCAACTTTGGATCAACTTTCCGGTGGATGTAGGAAGGGTTAGGTTATGTGTGAGCTATGGTTGTAAAGAGGAGATTAAGGAGAAGAGAATGAAGAAGACGGCACTGGAAAATTCGAAAGGACGAGTGAGATATCGGTGTTTAAAGTTAGGGAAAAAACACTGATGGAGGTTAGAATACTCAGCGAATTTTATGCTAAGTACCGGCGAGCTGTGTGAGCTTGACACGTGGCAGTTCTCAAATTTTGACTCTAAACTTCATTCTATCATAACTTTGGCTAGGATGATCCGTTTTTGACGTTCTTTTTATCAATCTTCTTGGTTTTCCATAACCTTTTTATTGGTATAGGTTTCATGGGCTGGTTTGACCATTCTCAAAAGTCAACCCTAGCAAGGCTTAATAAGCTTTATGGTTTCCATGATTTATATTGACTTTTATGATTCAAATTAATGTTCCAACTCTTTCTAAAATCTTTATAATATACTTGGAGTGTTTAGAAATTTTCCAAGATTTATTGACTTATAAATCTTATTATTAAATTCATAATACTATGTAATAATATATAGTAATCTAATATTATTAGTATTTTTAGGGTTAAATAGAAGAAATCCCCTAATTTAATTCTTATATGTCCATATAATAATTTATTATTCATAATTCTATACCATAATTTACTAATTAATAGTATTATTTATGGTTTAATAAAAGAAATCCCCTAAATTAATTTAAATTAATTAGGGGTATTTCAGTATATCCCCCTTAAAAGAAACTTCGCCTCGAAGTTTAAAAATCAACTTGAGACGATAACAATTCTGACGAATTTCCATACCAATCCAAATCCTTAATTTCCTTCCATTCTATTTCAATATTCCACTCGACATTACTCAGAATCAAACTGAATCAAAATATACCAAGATATATTAAATCAAAAGTCACATACTACTGTGCCATAACGTAAAACACGTACATACATACACCCTCACTCTACTAATAATGTAGCAGGGCATAATCCGGATGAGGTAACGAAGGAGGAGTATGCTAGTATATCCCCCTTAAAAGAGCTAAGGTACGCCCTCGTACCGCTACTAACGTGAGCTACAGAGGGATAGGAAAACATCATGCGAATAGATGTGGGTACTTCACTCTCATAGAGTCCTTAGTCTCCCAAGTAGCTTCCTCAACCCCATGATGCTCCCAAAGAACTTTCACCAGTTTGACTGATCTGCCTCTCGTTTCTCGGACCTTCGTGTCCAAGATCCGAATAGGAGTCTCCTCATACCTCAGTGTAGGCTCAATCTCCAATCTCTCTCGCTGCAGTACGTGTGAAGAGTCAGGCATATACTTCTTCAACTGAGATACATGAAACACGTCGTGTAGCTTCCCAACTCTGCTAGTAGCTCTAGTCTGTAAGCAGCTGGGCCCACTCGCTCCGTAATCCTGTACGGACCGACATACTGAGGGCTTAGTTTCCCTCTCATCCCAAATCTGAATATCCCTCTCATCGGAGACACCCGTAAGAAAACCATGTCACCCAACTGAAACTCAAGCTCTCTGGTGCACTGATCCCCATAGGATTTCTGTCTAGACTGCGCTGCCCTCATGTGCTGCTGAATAACTCTGACGTCATCCTGCAGTGTCTGAACGTACTCGGGCCCAATCAAGACTGCCTCGATAGGGTCACTCCATGATAAGGGAGTCCGGCACGGCCTGCCATACAGAGCCTGGAACGGTGTCATGCCGATAGATGAGTGGTAAAAGTTATTATAAGAGAACTCCACCAGGTGTAGACGCTCTACCCAACTCCCCTGATAGTCCAGAGCGACTGCTCGCAGCATATCCTCCATCGTCTGAATCGTCCTCTCAGTTTGCCCATCAGTCTGAGGGTGAAAAGTTGTGCTAAGGCGTAGCTGAGTACCAAACGCCTCCTGCACCTGACGCCAAAATCTACTGAGGAAACGTGTGTCACGATCGGAGATTGATCGTCTTCGATACCCCATGGTACCGGATGTGCTCTGTGGTGAACACCTCAGCCAGCTTGGGCACCTTCCATGTGTCCTTGATAGGTATAAACCTGGCTGTCTTGGTCAACCTATCGACTATCACCCAAATAGAATTCAGTCCGCCTCTAGCTGGAGGGAGACCGACCACAAAGTCCATGCTGATGTCGTCAAATTTCCAACACGGTACTGGTAATGACTGAATCTGGCCTCCTGGTCGGCGATGCTCAAACTTCACCTTCTGACAGGTGAGGCATCGGGAGACGAAATCTGCTACATCCCTCTTCATCCCGCTCCACCAGAATAACTGCTTCAAATCCTTGTACATCTTGGTGGCTCCAGGGTGTATTGATAATGTAGAGGAATGAGCTTCAGAGAGAATCCTGGTCTGAAGTGCTGTCGCATCCTGAGGAACGCAGAGTCTGCCTCTGACTCGAAGGTGTCCCTCACTGTCTAGCTCGTACTCATACTTCAGACCATCAGTCAAACCGTCTGCTAACTTCTGCCTGACGCCCTGTAAGTATACATCACTGTCCTGGGCTGCGTATATCTCCTCAGCTATCGTGGCCATCTCTATCAAGGCTAGGAGTGAGTATGCTCTCCTACTCAGAGCGTCTGCCACGACATTCCCTTTACCTTCAGTGTACTGAAGGTCGATGTCATAATCAGCCAGTAGCTCGACCCATCGTCGTTGTCTCAGGTTCAGTACTTCTGGGTCCAGATGTACTTCAGACTCTTATGGTCTGTCATAATCCGGACTGTGGCTCCATACAAGTAATGTCGCCAGATCTTCAAGGTGAAGACTATGGCGAGGAGCTCAAGGTCGGTGTGTGGGGTAATTTTCTTCGTGCTTCTTCAGCTGTCGGGAAGCATACGCTACCACTCTGCCATTCTGCATCAGTACCCCACCAATCCCTCTGCCTGAAGCATCACAATACACCTCGTATCCTTGGTTCCCTTCAGGGATCACTAATACTGGAGTTGTGGTCAGGGCGTCCTTCAGCGCCTGAAAGGAGACCTCACAAGCCTCTATCCATACAAACGGGCTGTCCTTCTTCATCAGAGAGGTCAAGGGCTTGGCTAGCCTGGAGAAGTCCTTCACAAAGCGTCTATAGTAGCCAGCTAACCAAGGAAGCTCCTAATCTCTGTCACAGTGCGAGGTCTATGCAGCTCTTCACTGCCTCAATCTTAGCTGGGTCTACTGAAACTCCCTCAGCTGAGATCACATGTCCTAGAAATGACACCTTGTCCAGCCAGAATTCACACTTGCTGAACTTGGCATATAGTTTCTTCTCTCTCAGAGTCTCCAAGGTTGTCCTCAAATGCTGCTCGTGTTCCTCCCGACTCTTGGAGAAGATCAAGATGTCGTCTATGAACACGACCACTGACTTATCTAACTGGGCTTTGAAGACTCTCTGCATCAGATCCATGAATCTCGCTGGTGCATTGGTCAGTCCGAACGGCATCACGATGAACTCGTAGTGGCTGTATCTGGTCCGGAAGGTGTCTTCTCTATATCTGACTCAGCTACAGCTATCTGATGATATCCGGAACGCAGGTCAATCTTGGAGAACACCTTAGCTCCCCTCAGCTGGTCGAACAAGTCATCGATCCTAGGCAGTGGGTACTTGTTCTTGATCGTGACATTGTTCAGCTCCCTATAGTCGATGCAGAGTCTCATGCTCTGTCCTTCTTCTTGACGAAAAGCACTAGAGCACCCAAGGTGAGACACTGGATCTGATGAAACCCTTATCTAGTAGCTCCTGCAGCTGCTTCTTCAACTCAACCATCTCTGCAGGGCTCATCCGGTAGGGAGCCTTAGCAATCGGTCCCGTGCCAGGTATGAGGTCGATGTTGAATTCAACCTCTCTCATGCGGTGGTAGTCCAGGTAGCTCCTCTGGAAAAATGTCGGGGTACTCCGACACAATGGGAACATCGCTCTGGAACTTCGGATCGTCCTCAGATCCTCAGAGGCAAACAGTAGAGTAGGCGGTAGCGCCCTTGGACACCTCCTTCATCAGGGATAAAGCTGATACAACCTTCACAGTCGGCTGCTTAGGCTGCATTCGGTATGACACTGTGATCCCTGTAGCTGACTTCAGGAGGAGACGGTGCTCTGCACAGTGTAGTCTGCCTCGGTACCGCTGTAGAGTGTCCATGCCCACAATTAGGTCGAATCCCATGCCAGGGAAGACAATGGCATCAAGAAGGAAGTCTGCTCCCTTGATGTGTATACTCAAATCCTTGCATTGCTATGCATTTGATCAGCTCTCTGGATGGCAGCAGGACTGAGCAGTCACGGATATCTCTGTAGGGACATTGATCTTAGCATGGTACGCTTGTGATATGAAGGAATGGGAGGCTCCAGAATCGAACAGGACTGTGGCCTCCACTCCATTAACTAGGAACGTGCCTGAAATTATAGGATAGATTTTAAGATTCTGGGTAAATGTTCCAAGGTAATTACCCAGGGCTAATGCTTATACCTGTGATGACCATTCCATTGCTCTTTGCTTGAGCCTGGTTCAACACATTCAACCTGATCCCTGAGTTTCCAACCCCTACAATGAAGCAATAAAAATTCTTAGAATTTCCATTCTTATTGAAAGCTTCATGAGCAACTTAAAATTTACAATGCTGAAATTGTAAAGTACAAGGCTAGGTCTGTCTAAAGGTTAGGTTTAGACGGCCCGGTTTCATGTGGGTCTGGTTAATGATGGGTGTGGGGGCTTGTGTTGGGCTTGATGCTCTTCACCCCATGGTAGATGAGTCTAGCTGCCCCACCAAAAACAGTACATCACCCGACTTCAGGAGAATCTTGGTAGCAAGGTCCATCCTCCTTTGATCACCAAATAGGAACTCCGCGTCGTCTCCAAGCGATATGGACACCACTGGAACTCCTCTGGTGATGGACTCTGGCGATTCGTCCTTGTCTTGGTGCATCCCCAGCTTACCCTCCTTTCCATAGAAGTTGATGATGCACACGTCGGAGGTTAGGTCTGGGACGGGCTCATCCTTCAATTCTTGTGCTGCCTTAACTGCAGCTCTAATGATGGTCTGCAGTTCCTCCGGGATTGGTGGTACCTCCACCTCTTCATAGCACTTGGTGGTGTGGTTCCACTTCTTACCTAGGCACATGATCTTCACCTTCATGGTTGAACCATTCTTGAAGGTAGGGGTGTAAAAATTTCCTTCCCTCACACCTAATTCCCTGATCTTGAGGATCAATGCTACTGGACTGCTGGGGTCAGGTACTCTCGTAATAAGATCATCCGGGATCTCAAGACCTCACACTTCTCTGGTGGGTGTGGTTTGGCTTCAAAGGGGATGTTGGGTGTGGAAAATGGCAAAATAGGAAAGCAAATATCGAAAGCTGAACAACAATTGCCATTAAATAAATAAGTCAAGGTTCACAACTGGTAATGAAAGGTTCGAACAAAACAAAATAAAGGGTTTATAGTTCATCCCTTTTTACATTGACAAAGAAAAACTAGCCATGGAATGTAAAGAAAGTAAAAGTCTAAGCCTCTTCGTGAGGGAAGTAGTCTCACCAGGTGAACTCGGGTCATCACTTGCTGCCTCGACGCGGTCCACCAGGTTAAGGATCGGTGCCTTGCCCGGCCACTGGGGGTTAGTTCTGTCCCCGGCCTCTGTGGATGGCTCTGGCAGGGCGGCTGGTAGATGGTCCAGCACCTCCTGTGCCACCTCGACGACCTCTCCAGTAGCAGTAGCAGCTGGGGCTCGGCAGTGGTCCCTGGTGGCGGGCTTGTAGTTCCAAGAATCCGGGTTCTTGTGGGCATTCGAATCCCCTATGCCCCTTCTTACCACAGTAGTTGCATTCCACCAGATTTCCTTTACAATCCTTGCCCGGGTGGTCCTTCTTGCAGTCTGCAAGTATCTCTTACCGTCCAGTTCCTGTTTTAGTTCAGTGTTAGTAACGTAATAGCTCAATGTAACACAACATAAGTTCTAATTTATCTCACCCTAGGTGGCTGGGAGCGGAGTGGCTCAGCATCAGTATATGAGGGGACCATGGCCTTCTCGTTCCTCCCCTTGTAGAACTTTCCCTTCCTCTCGTAGTTCTGGGAAAAGTTCCTCCATTTCTCTTCCTCCATCCCCCTTCCTCTTGCCTAGCACAGAGTCCTGGTAGGCAATGGTGGTCTCGTAGTCATCGCTAGCTCCTGTGGTGACATATGTGTTAGTGGGGAAATATGCGTACCAGAAATTCTAAATCATGTTCCATACCTGTAGGGTCATCCTCTGGTGGAACCGATCATAGTCATGATCCTGAAGTTCAAGCCGGTGTGGAATTGTCCACCAGATACTCGAGCGTAAGCTCCCTCTCCAATAACAGCGAGCAGCTCCACAAATTTATTATAGTACTCGCAACAGAGGAAGTTCCTTGCTTCAGCTGCCGAACTCGCTCCTCATCCTCTTCTGTAGGTAGGATGGATAGAACTTGGCTCTCAGGGCCACCAAGAAGGCTGGGAAGCCGAAGTCCCCTGGGCAGTCAGCTCAGCTCTGGCGGTCTCCACCATCGATGCGCGGGTCCCTGGAGGAAGTAGGCCGCTATGTCCACCTGGCAACCCGCTTGAACGTGCAGAGAGGTGAAGGCCTTCTGCATCTCGTCGATGTATCTCTCTAAGGTCTTCGGTTCTGGCTGGCCTTGTAGACTGGAGGGCGTAGATCGTTGACCGCCTTCAGCCAGTTGAACTCCCGGGGACCGTTAGGTGGTGGCGGTGGGGCTGTGGGATCTGGCCTGCTGCTGAGCTAATGCAGCCGTCACAATCTGCGCTATGACCTCTGGGTAACAGCTCAATCCATAGCCCCTGAGGGTGGCCGCTCCTCTCCATAGCCTCGGGACCGCTCCTCTTCCTCCTTTCGACAGAAGGACATCTAGCTGGTATTGAGGTTTTTTGTTACTCAGAAGGTGTATATTATTGAGTCAAAATACGTAAGTAGTAAAGTAAAGTATGGGGTAAGGTCACTCGCCTTTCTGAATTCTCACTTCCCAATTCTACCCAGTTCCCAGTTTTAAGTGCACCTATAATCTAAGTATTTCACTCGCTTGTTTTCTCGGGTTCAGAGCGTAACTACGCTCTGATACCAATTTCTGTAACGCCCCTATTTAACATATTTATAGCGGAAATAAAATACTAAAGGCGTAACAGACCATCGGGTCCAAACACCCGGCACCAAACCTCACCAATTACAACTTTAAAAGATTACAACAAGTCACGGTCTGAACCTCAAGAAAACTTAATATAAACATAACAGTAATAAAATGCGTTTAACTCTCCACAAAACCCATCCCAATCACTCGTTCCTTCGTGGCCACCTGTATAATAATTCGTACCTGCAAGATAAAACCAAGCAGCCCACCCCGAGAGGGGTGAGTCAGTTCCCTGGAATGGAACTGGTACGATTCTCCAAAACAAAACCTTTAAACATATCTTTAAATAAGCAATAACTTGAAGTCAACAGCTTAAAACAAAACAGAGGAATAAAGCAATTAAAAATCACCAAGTCAAATATACCAGGATAAGGTTAGAGGTAAAAAACAGAAAGGTAAGTTAGTCACCAAAAGTCACACCATGAGTTAGCGAACATCCATGCTTATGTTAGAACCACAGTTCAGTCAATGAGTAGAAAATCTCGAATAGTCACAAGGACTAGGAATGAAAGAAGAGATCCAAGAACCAACAACTCAAGTAGTGGAATAACACAATGGGAGAGATGGCCCCCACCGCCAGATAATAATGTCCATATGGACGAGGGATATACACCCCCTGCTGTCAGATTTAAATGTCCTGGTGGACGAGGGATATACAGCCCCCTGCTGTCAAATATAAATGTCCTTGTGGACGAGGGATATACAGCCCCCTGCTGTTACCAATGAAGACGTGTGCACGTCACAACAAAAGACTCAGCTCATGGATGAAACAATATCCAGAGTCAAAGGAAGAATTACCAAGATTGTCCTTTTCCATATTTCCACTAGATCACTAACTACACCAGAGCAATACCAAAACACTCAGTCCTACAGAGTGCAGAAGCGTAAACCCTAATTTAAACAACCAAACAGAAGGAACCCATAACCACGAAAGTTTCACATTCAAGGCCAGTTAGTCACATCAAGCTGAGTTAGCACACACAACAGTTTCCTTTTGAAATTCCTTTAAACTCAGTTAGCGTTTTTCGAAAACGTCTCATAAGTCAGTCAGGCAAGAGTATCGAAGTACGAGAAATCGTACCTGGTATGTGAAGAACATTAATTAACTCGAATGAGTGATCCCCCAATAGTAACCTATAATTAAGGTGTTCCAAGTGTCGATTAGTTAAGGAACTTATAAACCAAACAACCTTCTATTCTTACTGATTTATAGTTCCAGGTTTACCATTATTCTCTCACAAGGATTTGGGCTAGGTTTTGTTAACTAAATCCTTTGTTAGGCCCATTTCGTTTAATTTGGCTAGGATTTATCCCTGAGAGCGGCCCAAACTCTCTTTGAATTGTTTAAGTAGGTTTTTGGAGTTCATAGACTTGGGCTCAATAGGTTAGCCCAAGACCGTGTTACGCTTACATTGTGTAATTAAATCCTTAAGTTATCGTTGACTATTTTATTACACAATGATTAAAATCCTAAAGTTTAATGTACATATTCTTCTTATATCTCCCACAGGGATGTTATTTCCTTCATCTATTTTAATGTATATATATATATATATATATCTTTATGTATTAAAATTTATCCAAACATTTTTAGGAATTTTTCTTGTATTTAATTATGTTTAATAACTTTTAGGCATATCCACAACCGATATATGGTTTATAAAATAAAGTATTTTCCTTTATTTATTTAATATATATATATATATATGCATGTACCTGTATTAGAATTTATTTAAGTCCTCCCTTATGTAGCTTATTGTATTTAAATTATCTTTATTAATTTCAACATTTATCTGCATTCCATGTATGTTTTATAAAGTATTTCTTTTGCTACATCTTAGAATATTAGCTTCTATAGTATTTAGTTAATATAAGTGTTGATTTATTTAGCTCCTTGTTTTAACCTAAGTTACTATTTTATTCCCTTTTATATGTGTAAATACATATATTTTTCCTTAGTTTTAATTAAGAATGTTAACTTCCATATTATATAATAATAAAGGTAGATTAGTTTAGTTCCTTGGTTTAACATCAGTTTCTATTTTTATATATATATATAATTATATATATGTAAATAATTTTTTTACTTCACTTAAAGGTTAATTCCCAAGAATTTATAAACATGCTGTTACTAAATGTTAGTTTAATCTTTCATTATTTCCCAACCTACAAGTTTATTAATAAACTATACTTTAATTTTTGTTATATTAAAAACCATATATTATAAGTTATTCTTATGAAAAATTCATAAACACAATTTTTAAACCCATTTACCATTGTCCAAAAATTCCCAAATTAAATATATAGTAGCTATAACATTTTAGACATATTATAAAATTTTTATTTCATAAAAATATCTTTTTTATTTAACCAAATAATTCCATAATACCCGTAACTTGAAAAAAATCATAACTTCCGTTTAAAAACTCCAAAACCATATTAATTTACATCAAAATTAACTAGATTTTATAAGGAATCTATGGTTAAAATTTCAAGTCAAATACATCCGGGAAGGTATCAGAGCTGACTCGAGACCGTGCCGGGATGAGCTACCCGACACCTACCGAGGAGGTCCATGGGACTTGGATGTTAGGCTTGCAATGAGGACGTCACGTTCTTTGAGTGGGGGAGTATGTAATACCCCCATCCCACATCGGGATATGAGTTGTAATGTGAGTGGTTTATAAGGATACATATGTGTGACTACAACAACAGGCCTTCCACTTTTCAGCCCAAGTGAGGAGTGAGGGCCTAAAGTGGCTAGTTTTCAAGCCCGGATGGCTTGGGAGCTAGGTTGTTGGACAATTGCTCATATAGGGTGTTACAACTCCCAAGGCACTTAAGCCACCCCTTTTACTACAGATTTTTGCACATTTCCCTACTACCTTTCACTCATATTCTAGGGTGATCATTGACCCAATTCAAGCACTAAAAAACCTAGCTAAACCTAGGTTATTCTTCACTCAAAACATCACTTAAACAACTTAGATTTCTACCGGAATTTCGCCATAACCGGATACTTTTCTAACATTGTCCAAAGCTTATAACATCACTTATTTCAACCTAAAACTAACCAAACCCATCATGGGTTCTACCAGCACACATATACATCCGAAACTCATCAAATGCTCTAAATACAACATAATGCATATATCATAAAATGCATGGCTCTTAGGCCCTTAAATCAAGCATTAATTCACACTTCTCTCAACTGCCACCAAGTACATACTTAATACAATTTTGATTTCATTGAATTACTTCACATCCCATAATTCTAAAAGCATTAAGGTAGGCTTCAAGGTAGATTATTTACCTTTTATTCTCAAGCCTTCTCTCCTTTCATCCCATAATTACATAACATCAGACACAAGGTCCAAATAACATAACATCATTCAGACACAACGGTCTGTAACATAACAACATAACATAGACGATGTATTTAAATACACGTCGTACACACATAACCGAAACGGCTCTACCCCCCTTAAAATAGGGGTACGCCCCGTACCCTATACATACAAATACTAAGAAGTAAACAATGACGGGTACTTCGCCTTCATCTTATCTTCCAGCTCCCAAGTGGCCTCCTCAACGTCCTGGTTAGACCAGAGAACCTTCACCAGTCTCACAGACTTATGGCGAGTGTCTCGAGTCTTAGTGTCCAGAATCCGTACGGGAGTCTCCACTGATCGTATGGTCGGCTCTAAGGTTAGCCTTTCAGGCTGAAGCACATGAGACGGATGAGACATATATTTCTTCAATTGGGACACATGAAATACATCATGTACCTTGCCCAGCTTGGTGGGTAAATCGAGTCTGTAAGCTTCCGGGCCGATCCGCTTCGTCACAACATAAGGCCCCACATATTTTGGGCTCAACTTGCCTTTCTGGCCAAAACGAAATTCTCCCTTCATGGGGGATACCCTAAGAAATACCTGATCGCCCACGGCGAACTCCAGGTCACGTCTGCGCACATCAGCGTATGATTTCTGCCTATCCTGAGCTGCCTTCATGTTAGCCCGGATTTGGCGTACTTCTGCTTGAACTTGTTCCAGATACTCTGGTCCTATAATGACCGTCTCACTCGACTCATCCCAGCATAATGGCGTGCGGCATGGTCTACCGTACAAAGCCTGGAAGGGAGACATCTTGATCGAAGCATGGTAACTGTTGTTGTAACTAAACTCGATCAGATGTAACTTATCAATCCAGCTGGTCTGAAAGTCAAGTGCACATGCACGTAACATATCCTCAAGTGTCTGGATGGTGCGCTCACTCTGACCATCAGTCTGTGGGTGGAACGCTTTACTTAGCTTCAGCTCGATACCAAGCGCTTCCCGTGTGGATTTCCAATACCTAGAGAGGAATCTGGTATCCCTGTCAGACACAATTGTTTTCGGTACCCCATGATGTCTTACAATCTCTCTGTCGAAGAGCTCTGCTAGTTTTGCCACTTTCCAGGTGTCCTTCATCGGTATGAATCGAGCCACCTTGGTCAGTCGGTCAACAACAACCCAAATCATATTCAGACCTCCCCTTGTAGGCGGAAGCCCTACTACGAAGTCCATTGAAATGTCATGGAACTTCCACTCAGGCACTGGCATTGGCTGTACCATACCACCAGGCCGTCGGTGCTCAAACTTGACCTTCTGGCAAGTGAGACACCTCAATACATAATCATTCACATCCTTTTTCATTCCAGTCCACCAAAATAACGTTTCATACCCTTATACATTTTTGAAGCTCCGGGGTGAATCGAAGTCGTAGAACAGTGGGATTCACTCAGTATGCGCTCCTTCAGCTCAGCACTACTCCTCGGAATACACAGTCGGCCATTGAGCCTAATCAGGTCATCATCATGGAGTCGGAAGTCGTACTTCTGACCCTTGAATGTGCCATCAATAAGCTTCTGCCTGATCTCCAACATATACTGATCCGTCATCTGAGCACTCCGCACCTCTTCAACCAAGCCAGTATGAGAGACTAGCGAATGGAGAGAGTGTGCTCGGCGACTCAATGCGTCAGCTACCACATTTGCCTTACCCTCTTTGTACTGTAAATTGATGTCATAGTCGTTTAAGAACTCGACCCACCTTCTTTGTCTCATGTTCAACTCCTTCTGAGTGAACAAGTATTTTTAAACTTTTGTGGTCAGAATAAATTGTCACACTTGCCCCATACAAATAATGTCGCCATATCTTCAAGGCGAAGACAATGGCACCCAGCTCTAAATCGTGGGTAGGGTAGTTCTCTTCATGCTTCTTCAGCTGCCGGAGGCGTACGTAAGCTACGACCTTCCCGTGTTGCATCAACACACAACCCATACCTCTGCCTGATGCGTCGCAATAGACCTCAAAACCATCTGGACCGTCTGGTATAGTCAGGACTGGTGCAGATGTCAGAGCATCCTTGAGACTCTGGAAAGAACTCTCATAGTCGACTGTCCACTCGAATGGTGCATCCTTCTTCATCAAGGAAGTCATCGGCTTCGAGACACTGGAGAAGTCCTTCACAAACCTCCTATAATAACCTGCCAGGCCGAGGAAGCTCCTGATATCGGTAACTGTCTTCGGCCTAGGCCAGGTGCGCACTGCATCAATCTTTGCCGGATCAACAGCGATCCCGGCCTCAGAAATCACATGACCAAGAAAGGATACTTGGTTCAACCAAAACTCACACTTTGAAAACTTAGCATATAACTGATTCTTTCTCAATGTTTGTAACACATTTCTCAGGTGGCTTTCATGCTCACCTCTCGATTTCGAGTACACAAGGATATCATCGATGAAGACTACCACTGACTTGTCCAACTGATCTTGGAACAATCGGTTCATTAAGTCCATGAACTTTGCTGGTGCATTGGATAATCCAAACGGCATAACCGTAAACTCGTAATGTCCATACCTTGTTCTGAATGCTGTCTTCTCAATATCACTGTCACGGATGGCATTTGATGGTATCCAGATCGTAGATCTATCTTGGAGAATATTGATGCTCCTCTCAACTGATCAAATAAGTCATCGATGCGCGGTAAAGGGTAACGGTTCTTCACCGTAACTGCATTCAGCTCCCGATAGTCAATACACAGGCGGAGACTACCGTCCTTCTTCTTCATGAAGAGAACCGGCGCTCCCCATGGTGAAACGCTAGGGCGAATAATCCCTTGTCGAGTAGGTCTCTCAGCTGCTCCTTGAGCTCAGTCATCTCTGCTGGAGCCATACGATAGGGCGCCTTCGCAATTGGTCCGGTGCCCGGAACCAAATCAATTTCAAACTCAACTTCCCGTGCTGGCGGCATGCCCGGCAGTTCCTTAGGAAATACATCAGGGAACTCCGACACTACCAGCACATCTGGGCTAAACTCTGGGTCTCTCTCTATGTCCTGGACATAGCAGAGGTATACATCATTCCTTCGTCGTAGTTCACGATACATAGCCATGGCGGTGATGATCTGAGTCGAAGGCTCCCTGGGCCTCTGGCGGTAAGATATTGTAACCCCAGACGGACTCCGAAGAAGCAGTCGATGCTCGGCACACAGGATTCTGCCCTTGTACCACTTCAACCAGTTCATCCCGACAATCACATCAAAACCAAGTCCGTCGAACTCTATCAAGTCAATCGGAAACTTTCATCACGAATTCGTACAACAACATCTCGGTGGTAGCGGGTACACCTGATCCGCTCTTTCGACGGGAGAGTGACTAGTAAGTCTGGCATCTCATCACCGTCTAACCCCAGCCTCTTCGCAAAAGATAGCGAAATAAATGTGTGTGAGGCTCCAGAGTCGAACAAGATCGAAGCGTCCACGCCATTAACTGGAAAGGTACCGGTGAGGATTGTGCCGCTCTTGTCGGCTTCTGTCTCATTGCAGACACTCAGTATACCTCCCGTTCCGAGAGCACAGCCTAATTCATTGGCAAACTAATAAGTATTGGGTAATAACACGGTTGATATACTTCAACAACTCCACTTTATTCATTAACACACTCTTCTTACATCATACGTTGGTTTACACTGTTGACATAACTAACACATATATAACATCCTTAACATACACTGGCTTAACACATTACATAATTATACAAGGCTTTAAAACTGTCTGAAGGTCAGATTCAAACATCCGGGTTTCATGTGTGTGGCATTGATCACTGCCGACGGTGCGGTATTCAGTTTGATCTTCCTGATGCCATGGTATAGCATCCTGGACTGCCCACCCATGATTAGTACATCTCCAGATTTCAACACTAACTTCTTTGCGAGATCAGCACGCTTCTGCTCGCCATATATAAACACTGCGGTATCACCAATGGACCAAGACACCACGGGTACTCCCTTACTTAGAGACTCGGGTGACTCGTCCTTATCTTGGTGTAAACCCAACCATCCACCTTTCTGGTAGAAGTTCACAATACATAAATCCGCTTTAACACTTGGAATTGATTCCGTTTCAACTTGCTGAGCAATTCCCACGGCGTGGTTAACGACCGCAAGGAACTCCTCAGGTATTCTTGGTACAATTGCTCCATGTTCAGCTCGCACTTCTTGATATGTCTTGGTGTAAGGGTTCCAGTCCTTACCCATGCACATCATCTTCAATCTCATTCTCGATCCACTTGGGTATTCGGGTGTGTAGAAACCTCCAGGTTTTGCTCCAAGTCCATTGCATCGTCTGATGATATGGATTTGTGCTTCTGGTGTCAGGTATCCATTTAAGAGTATCATACCTGGCTGGATGACCTGACATTGCTCCATTGGAAAGTCGGTGATGCTGATGGTGGTTTCTTCAGGGTTTGGTGTGGGTGGGATTGGATAACATATATTGAAGGCTCCTTTAAGTTTAGAATTATCTAATTAGGTGACTTTCACATTATACTTTAATTCTTTACTCACATGGTAGTACACTTGGACTCACTAACACACATGCATGAAATGCGGTATGCAATCACTTATTTCACTCAACAGTTTAGGCGGTATCTGGTCTAGTAGAGGGCCCTGGCACCTCAGACCGGTCCACCACATGCAGGGTGGCCTTGCTAGGTCCCGACCCCTTCCCCTTCTGGGAATCAGTGCTCCTCTGATCTGTGGGTGGCTGGTTAGCCGTCTTCGGGCCATCGATAGTCGTTGTGGCCTTACCCTTCCACTGCCCCTTGGGCTTGTTAACTCTGCTGTTGGGGTTCCGGTAACACTCATAGTCACGGTGACCCCTTCTCGCAGTAGCGACACTGCACGTCATTTCCTTTGCAGTCCTTACCGGGGTGGTCTCCGTTACACCACTTACAGTAGTAGTGGCGCTCCGGTCCAGAACCCGTGCTAGCTGCTATCACAGTACACAATCAATACTTACTTCATAGCTTAACAACATACGCTTCAACTGGACACACATTATTAAACAATTACCCTTAGGCGGGTAAGAGCGTAGGGGTTTCGCCGTATGCATATGAGAGCTTCAGTGGCTCCTCAGCTGTGGTGGTTTGGGCTTGGCCCTTGTCACCCTGGTGCTGACTCTTCTGGGGCTGGGGATAAGGCTTCTTCTTCTTCTTTCCTCCCTCGTACCCCTGCGGACTCTGGCCCTCGCTCGTGGCCTTGCGCTTGTGCGCATTCTCCTCGTCCCTCAGACGGACGGTAATCTCAACCTTAGCAGCGGCATGATAGCACTCCTGAATTTAGGATGTCAGTCATGCCCCGCAAAACATACTCACAAACTCACATTAATACTCACTTATGGATTACACTTATTACATCACACTTCATTCAAATTACCTGCAAGGTAGTATACTCAGCTGGCCCCATCCCGTAGCGAAGACGGTGGCTGAGACCGTTGTAGAAACGGTTTACCAGCACCCGGTTCGAGTATCCCAGGTCCGGTAACAGGTGGATAAGGCCGGTGAAAGCGGTGTAGTAATCATCGACCGACATCTTATCCCCTTGCCTCAGACCAGCTCCAGCGCTTAGCCTCTTGAACATGCACAGGGTAATACTTGGCTCGCAGCAGAGCCGTGTACTACCTCCAACCAAACTGAGGATCCGCCATCCGGTCCTCTCTCACAAGCTTCCACCAACTTTGTGCCGATCCCTTCAGGTAGTAAGCGGCAAGACGGAGATGTACGCCTCCAGCAGGCACATCCAAGGTCTCGTAGGCGGTCTCCAACTCGGAGATGTACGCCTCCAGCTTGTGTGGGTTGGTCTCCCCATGAAACGACGGGGGTCTCAAGTCTACCAATGCCTTGACCCAGTTGGTCTCTCGTAGCGGTGGCAGTGGTGGGTTGTACTTCGGGCAGTTGCCCCTGCTGAATTACAGCTACTAGTTGTGGGACCATCTAGGCTACGGCGGCCACTACAGCATCGGCCATGACTTGTGCCGCAGGGTTCTCCCCTGGTTCCCAGTATCACCAATGCCGCGCCCGCGGCCTCGACCTCGTGGTCTACCTGACATCTGAATTCACACGAACATGTATTAGCATTGTGCTTACACACTTATCGGTTCTAATGGTTGTAACGTTTCCCGACAATAAGGTATCTCCACACTTAGTTAGTGGTTAACCTTTCCATAACTGCTCACTTAGGTAACTGTGGTTAGGTTTCCTAACTCGGTATATTCCTAAGCTCGGTATTCTAGTCATCAGAGCGATACTTCGCTCTGATACCACTTTTTGTAACACCCCTACTACGCACTTAACAATAACTGAATTCGCAGCGGAAAAAATAACTAAACGATTGGTGGTGCTACAGCGCCGTCAACCACCCACGTGGTTAACAAGGCAGGATAAATACAAGTGTACCGGTCTGATGATCAGACTCCCGAGCATTAGGTACTAACATCAACCATATATACATAACCAATACCAAGTATTTAATACAAACTGTCACTGACAACTGTACATATAACTCCACTGTCATTTGTAACACGAACAGTACTAAATATAATGCCACGGGAGCACAGGCGCATCCCGGGCTCAACATCCAAAATAACCAAAAGTACATCTGCAGCCTAGAATCTACAGCCATTCCGCTTCCTCAATCCTCATCCTGCAGTAATGAAATACCCCGTAATTAAAAACAGTGATTAATTAGGCTAATAAATAATTAGAGGCTTAATTAAGTATAAATAATCATAAGGGAACAAATCCCGAAGAAAACGGACCTTTAAAACGGTTTAAAAACATTACCGAACCTTAAAGCACGTTTTTCGAGGTAACCGGGAAACGTGTCTTTAAGCGGGTCAAATAGACTCGTAACAGTTTTGGTCAACTAAATAATCATTAATAATTACTAGTGAAGCTTTAGAACCATAAAATCAAGAAAACGAGAAATTAGTAAAAGTCAAAAACGGGAAGTTGTGGGGTAGAAGTATAAATAACCAAGAGTTATATGTCCACTTTTAAAATAAAAAGTGAAGTTGTGTGTGTGTGTATGCCAGCCGATGGGCTCCCCCTCTCACTCTCACACACTCTATTAATTCCCCTTATTTACAACAAACAAAACTAATAAATAAAACTAACTTACTTTATCACTTCCCCTCACTCACAAACTCTCTCTCCTCCCCTCATTCTCTTCTCTCACGCGATTTCCTCCCTCACTCCCTCTGATTTTCTTCCTTTCTTCTCCAAACCGAGCAGCCATGGAAGAATGAGGAAAACAACACAAATAGCCACTTCTCTCCTCTTGTAACCTCCCTTAAACTCTTCCAAAAATTATAAAAATACCACCATTGTAATCCTCTCACCAAGAGCTACACTTCCATCTTTCCAAAATTCAAAAACAAGCACTTTCAATTTTATGGGTATACCCCATTTGGAGTTTCAACACCACCATTAGAAGGCCCTCCTTCTCCTTGTTCTTCTAAGGTAAAAATATTTCGAAAACTCCATCCTTTTCTAGCCTTTAAGGGCAAAACGAAATTTGAAGCTTAACTCTTGCTTGCTCTTTTATACCCAGCCGATTTTGGCATTTTGGTGGTGTGAGAAGTCTTGCTCTTGAGCTATCCCAAACAGCTCTTGTGCTCTTGGAAGGTAATAAATTTTCTAAACCCTAAAACCTAGATTAGAACTTGATTAATGGTTAGGGTTAGTTTTAGTATTAAATGGTGTATATGAATGGTTGTAGTGTTAGAGGATTGAGATTACGAAACCGGTAGAGAAAGAAGGAAGAAGGAAGAAGAGAAAAAAACACAAGGTAAGGAATGCTCACCTTTGTGTAGACTTGCATATGAATGTAACAGATTTTTATAAGTTGAATTTAGTAATGAAAATGGTATTGTGTAGTAGAACAATGTACATGAGAATATAAGTATTTTGAAGCCTTAAAAAGACATTTTAAAACTGTCAAACAGATTGGGATTGAGTTAGTTATGTGCAGGAAATTTTGTAGTGTTTTAGTGTTGTTTTAGTATTGATATTTGTATATGAGAGCTTGTATATGGTTGATGTTTATAAACAGGTGAGAATGAATGAAATGTGTTTAAAACAATGTGGTGAGAGTGTAAAAATATAGGGGAGGTTATGCCAAAATTTATCTAGAATTAGAACACTTAGTGAATTATAAACTAGGTGAATGATGTAAGTTGTAACAGATTTTGAGATAGGTAGATAGATGGAAGATGGGGAGAGATAGTTAATGTAGTTGTAATGTATTAGAGGTGTTAGAAATGACATTAGAAGAGGGAGTTGTAGATGGAGAGTGTTAGTGTAAAAATCTGTAGCAAAACACAACTAGGAAACAACTAGTGAAAGTGTGAGTTGAAACTTAGAAAATTAGGTGAGTGAATGAGTATAAAGTTGTGTAATAATTAGGAATGAATTAGTATGGTTTAGGGTGTTTAAATTGCACAAAAACATGTTAGGATGTATGTAGGAAGATTGGGGAAACAATGGGTGGAATTGGGAAAGAAAATAAAAACTGTAACAAGGTTCTGGAACCGTCCGACCCAGACGGTGAGTCGGACGTGGGTCGGACGGGGCTTAAGAAACGCGAACCAACCTTTCTGGAATGGTCCGACCCAGAGCGGTGAGTCGGACGTGGGTCGGACATGGCTTAAAAACCTTCTGTAATGGTCCGACCCAGAGCCGTGAGTCGGACGTGGGTCGGACATGGCTTAAATAACAATCGAAAACCTTCTGTAATGGTCCGACCCAGGGCCGTGGATCGGACGTGGGTCGGACAGGCAAAAAAATATAGCGGTCGAAGTTTCTGACTTTCGTCCGACCCAGACGGTGAGTCGGACGTGGGTCGGACGGAGCTTAGACTCGAGATCCAAAACCTTCTGGAATGGTCCGACCCAGAGGGTATGGGTCGGACGGAATAGTGCTGGGTCGGACAGGGTAATTTTCTGGGAACGAATCTTACTGGAATGGTCCGACCCAGGGCTTGGGTCGGACGGTGGTCGGACGCCCCATCCTGACAAAAAAAAATTATTTTAATCTAAATAATAATTGTATATATATATATATATATATCTGTATACCCATACATATATGTATATGTGCATGAATGTAAGCATGCAAACCTTAAGTAAGAAGATAAAACTTAAGTAAAGGAAATGAGTAAGTAATGTGTAAGTGTAAGAAGTATAAGGACCTAGTAAGTATGAGTTAAGTAATGATAGTTAGATTAATCATTTAATTGTATGTATATAATAGGATTTGATTTGTGACACCGGAAGCACGTTTGGAAACACGTACGACGGTGAACGGTATGGATTCCTCATGCCCCGTATGCTATCTTGGTTACTCTGATTTGTGTGTTGTGTGCTAATTGATCACCAAATAAGATAAATGCACGAATCGGAGTTAATTGCATACTTGTGAATATGTAGTGTTGTATGATGTTGTATATCTTCCTTAATTCTTAGTTTGTATAATTCATGAAATGTATGTATGATAATGAATGTGTGTATGTATGTTGTATTGTACCGTGACCGTTATTTATTGTGTTTGGACTTCTAACTTATTCCTAACAAGCTAACCATCCTAACTTAAAATGGTAATTAAATTGGAATGAGTAGAAGTCCAATATAGTTTCAGCCACGCGTGAGGATGCGGAGTCACGAGAGGTGGCTCCAATTCCTGACTCTTAAACTGGTCCGCGGCCCAAATCCCTTAAGTGGGTAGCATCCCGGATTGGTGAGTCAAGTAAATCCCGGAGGTGGGACGGTGTAGTCCCCAGGGCCGGAGGTCCCGACGACTTAACTTGAGTATAAGTAAGTAAGTAAGAATGAGTAAGTAAAGTAAATGAAGGTAAGTAATTGTATGTAAGAAAAAGTAAGTAATGAGTAAAAGAGTAAAGCATTCCGATTACCCGGATGCATAATTTGGCTAACCTTGTGAAGGTAAGTAAGTTGTGTGCTACTACATTGTTGCCTTGAATTTGTAATGAATTGTATGAGCATGTAATTTGTATGAAAAGCATGTATGTATGAAATAAATAAATGGCATGTTTAGTGGACGTCAAATAGTCGGCGTGCCCTAGCTAGCACGCGGTATATGCGGAGTCCATATGCAGCGTTTGCTGAGCCCCTTGGGGCACCATTTTTACTACACGCAGTACCCGTGAAGGATGAAGACTAGGAGAGTTGAAGTTTAATTTTCCTGTCTTCTTTTGATTTGTAAACCCTGAATTTATGATGGGTGTACTGATAGTACATGGCTACAGTTTTTGAATAAGAGCCGGTGTACCATGGGGTACACCTTTTTGGGATTTGATAGGATGGGAATTGGTATAGATGAGTAGTGGTAAACTCATTCTTTTGGAGCTTAGATCTGATGTAATCGAATATACTTTAATACTCGGTGATCCATTGATGTAAGCATTTGGTGTATGGTATTTGGCAATTAATTTAGTAGCTCGGTACGTTATGTTCATCAGACCGTGACTGTAAGTATTAGTAGCCTAGCTAGCCGTATGGGCGGTTAGCGGCATTGTTTCACCCGCCGTAGTAAGTATGTAATAATTCCGCTGCGAACTCGTAGGATTAATAGGACGATTAGACGGTAAGCATAGGATTAGCGGTTGGGGTGTTACAAAAAGTGGTATCAGAGCGTAGTTACGCTCTGATGTCATTGTACCGAGCATAGGGGATTACCGAGTTAGGATTTCAACCGTCTTAAGACGGATACTTAGAAACCTAACTAGGAACTACCGTTGTCAACAACGGATACCCTTAACGTTCTTATGAACGATACCCGCTTAAATTCCAAGACCTTGAGTCATATCTTGCAAAGCCTAACGTAACTGTTAAATATTCAGATGTCAGGCAGAGGTCCAGGTCGCCCCAGAGGAGGGGGCAATGACGGACCCGGCGCGCAGACGATAGCTGAGATCGTCGCCGCCACGGTAGCGCAGATGCTACCACAAGTAATCCAAGCGGTACAACAATCCCAACAAAACCAACAAACACAAGCGGGGCCAATCCCTCCCCGCCACCCAGAAAGCAAACTGGGTAAAAGCTGTAGCGGAGCTCCGCCCTCCCTGCTTTAGGGGCGAGAGTGATCCGGCTAAGCTCGAGGCCTACATCTCCGAGATGGAGACGGCTTTCGAAACACTCGAAGCTCCTGCTGGAGTTCGAGTCAGAGTTGCTGCGTACTACTTAAAGGATGCTGCAATGGATTGGTGGAAGTGGTCAAGCATGAGCACGTCAGCGACCCCACATTCGATTGGGATTCTTTCGCCTCACTCCTCCGTTCCAAATACTACCCGGAGCATGTAAAAACAAAGAAAAGGCTAGAGCTAGACGCCTTAAAATGACAGACAAGATGACTGTCGATGAGTACTACCGCACCTTCACCTCCATTCTTCGTCTTCTCCCGATCTAGGGTACACCGGCCAGGTGTTGGTCGATCGCTTCTATGGCGGTCTGAACCATCGCCTCGGTACGGTATGGGCTATACCAGGTTTACCTCCTTCAGGTAAATATCGGTTAACCCTCAGTATCATTGCAATTCCTTAAATTCCTTGAATTTTTTGAATCTTTCCCTTATCCTTTCCTTAAATGAGAATCCCGGCTAATACCTGAAATTTCAGGGTGTTATCACGCGGCTTCTCGCGTTGAGATCACTTGCCAGCTAAGGGATGATGAGACCGCGCTGAAGCGCAAAGCTAACAACAAAAACACCAGCACTGAGGAGCAGAACCAGGGGAAGAGCTGGAAAAAGAAGAAAGGGAATTTCTTTCAGCAATCCCACAAAAAAATCCCAGGGTGAGAGCAGTGCCCATGCTGAGCAGGGCAAACCAGCTGAGCTTCTTCAGCTTGGTTATTCTGCACCGGTGGCAGCAAAGCCACTGAGATCACACACCACTAGGGTAAATTCCTAATCCAATTTGTATTCGTATAAGTATCATATCTAGTATATCCACGCACACATGTGCTAACCCTCTAACCTCAGGTTCTAGCTCCGGTGCCGCCAAAACCTTCTCGACGGCCGCACCTATGTGTGCAGAAAGTGCAACCAGGACCATCCTGGTAAAGACTGCTTTGGGAGAGACATCAAATGCTATAACTGTCAGAAGCTGGGACACACAGCTAATAGATGCCCAGAGAGCACCAAGCCGAAGGGAAACTTTCAGAGCTACAAGCAGAGAGAGGGCAAGGAGGTGGCATCTGGCGATGCACCGGCCCAGCAGGCACCTCAGGGACAGGGATCCCGGGGCCCTCAGAGGGGCGCACCTCAGAGGCAGCCTGTTCTCCATGTTATTGACCGTGATGGGCCGGTTCGAAATCCGGCCAAGGTAATCATCTAAACCTTTAATCCTTGAAATAGCATGCCTAGTAGTAGAGTAATTGTATGAGTGAATGCATGAGTAAATAAATGAAGTGTATATTGAGCATGAAATGGAGTAGTGAAACTAGTACTCACCGTAGATGAAATTTGTAACCATAGGAAACTTTAGTATCTGTTACCCGATACCGGTAACCTCGAATCAAGAAGAGATAGACATCACCAACCACGACTACACCAACAAACAGTGTCAGGTCATCCGCCCAGGTATGATCTTATTAAAGGGATACCTGACACCCGAAGCGCAAATCTCAATCATTCGACGATGCAACGAGCTAGGAACGGGTCAAGGTGGATTTTACACACCCGAATTCCCCGGTGGAGCGAAGATGAAGCTGAAGATGATGTGCTTGGGAAAGGACTGGAATCCTTATACCAAGACATACCAGGAGACACGAACACAAGACGGAGCGACGCCACCGACGATACCACCAGAGTTTCAGACACTCGTCACTCAAGCAGTAGAACTTGCACAACAATGTGAACACGAACCGATCCCCGCACTTGAAGCGGATCTCTGTATCGTCAACTTCTACGAGAAAGAAGGACGACTTGGGTTACACCAAGACAAGGACGAGACAGCGGAATCTCTTGAACAAGGAGTGCCCGTAGTGTCTTGGTCCATTGGTGATGACGCCGTATTCCTGTATAGCGAGCAGAAGCGTGTGGACCTCGCACAGAAACTGGTATTGAGATCAGGAGATGTCCTAATCATGGGTGGAAACTCTAGGTTGCTGTATCACGGGATCAACAAGATCAAGTTGAATATGGCACCGCCGGCAATAATCAATGCCACACACATGAAAACAGGACGCCTGAACCTTACCTTTAGAAAGTATTAAATTCCTAGCATCATGTAACCTATTAGTAACGTGTATTAGAGACACGACATGTATGATGGTTGGTTTATCAATAAAGAGCAGTGTGATTAATTCCACTTGTGTCCACCATCAATACTTATCCAATTGTGAATCCAATAGTTGTGGACTCGGTACCGAAGGTAACCTGAGCATCCTCACCGAAGCACAAGCCGGCAAGAGCGGCACCATTCTAACGGGAACCTTCCCAGTAAATGGCATTGATGCCAATGTGTTATTCGACTCCGGCGCCTCTCACACTTTCGTATCACCATCCTTTGTGAAGAGGTTGAAGCTAGATGCGGATGAGCTACCGAACTTCATGGTTACTCTCCCATCGAAGGAGCGAGTAAAGTGCACCAAGTACTATCAGTCAGCCACAATCCAAATCAAAGGCGAGTCGTTTCCCATTTCCTTCATCGAATTCAATGGATTGGGATTCGACGTAATCATTGGGATGAATTGGTTGGAGCGGCACAAGGGTAGAATCCTCTGCGCCGAGCACCGTTTGCTGCTCAAGAGTCCTTCTGGGGTTACAGTATCTTACCGCCAGAGACCGAGAGAGCCTTCGACCACCCTTATATCTGCCATGGCCATGTACCGGGAGCTCAGAAAGGGCCAAGAGAGGTGTATTTGTTATGTACAAGACCTGGAGCGAGATCTAGAGTTCAGTGATGAAGTACCCATTGTATCCGAGTGTCCCGATGTATTCCCTAAGGAGCTACCCGGCATGCCACCACCGAGAGCAGTGGAATTCGAAATTGACCTATTGCCAGGTACCGGTCCCATTGCCAGGGCACCGTACCGCATGGCACCTGCAGAAATGACCGAATTGAAAGAACAGTTGAGAGATCTTCTAGACAAAGGGTTTATACGCCCGAGCGTATCACCCTGGGGAGCACCGGTCCTCTTCGTGAAGAAGAAGGACGGTAGCCTCCGACTATGCATTGACTACCGCGAGCTGAATGCGGTCACAGTCAAAAATAAATACCCACTACCACGTATCGATGACCTATTCGACCAGTTGAAAGGAGCCTCAGTCTTCTCCAAGATCGACCTCCGTTCAGGGTATCATCAGATTGCAATCAAGGAACAAGACATTGAGAAACAGCATTCCGTACCAGATATGGCCACTACGAATTCACAGTGATGCCATTCGGTCTGTCAAACGCACCGGCAAAATTCATGGACTCATGAATCGACTATTCAGTGAGCAGTTGGACACTTCGGTTGTGGTCTTCATCGACGACATCCTTGTATACTCCAAATCAGCAGAGGAACATGAAATTCACTTGAGGAAAGTGCTAGAGACACTGCGCGAGAACCAGCTTTATGCGAAGTTCTCCAAATGCGAGTTTTGGCTTGATCAGGTATCATTTTGGACATGTCATCTCGAGCGCAGGTATCTCGGTTGACCCTTCTAAGGTAGAAGCTGTACGATCATGGCCTAGACCCAAGACTGTTACCGACATTAGGAGCTTTCTTGGTCTAGCCGGTTACTACCAGAGATTTGTAAGGGACTTCTCAAAAGTCGCCAAGCCCATGACTACATTGATGAAGAAAGATGCACCGTTTGTATGGACAGATGAGTGCGAGCTATCATTTCAGAAACTGAAAGACTCATTGACCTCAGCGCCCGTCCTTACTCTTCCAGAGGGCACAGAGGGATTTGAGGGTATACTGTGATGCATCAGGCAAAGGAATGGGATGCGTACTCATGCAGCATGGCAAGGTGTTGCTTATGCCTCCCGCCAGCTGAAGAAAACATGAGGAGGAATTACCCTACTCACGACTTAGAGTTAGGAGCCATTGTCTTCGCCTTGAAGATATGGTGACACTATCTCTATGGGGTAAGCATCACCATCTACTCTGACCATAAGAGCTTACAGTATGTATTCACTCAGAAAGAACTCAACTTGAGACAGAGAAGGTGGATGGAGTTTCTCTCAGACTACGACATCAACCTGCAGTATAAGGAAGGGAAGGCAAACATCGTAGCCGACGCCCTGAGCCGTCGAGCACACTCGCTCCATTCGCTACTCGCTTCTTCTAGCTTGGTTGACGAGGTGCGAGACGCTCAGTTGAGCGACCCTTACCTAACCGAAATCAGACACAAGATCGAGAATGGTACATTCGAAAAGAAAAAGTATGATTTTAAGCTACACGAAGATGGTTTGATTCGGTTGAATGGCAGGCTATGCGTCCCCCGAAGCAATGCTGAGCTAAGGGATCGCATCCTGCGAGAGTCACATAGTTCTACATTATCAGTCCATCCGGGAGCCTCAAAGATGTACAAAGACATGAAGAGGTACTTCTGGTGGTCTGGAATGAAGTCAGATGTGACAGAATTCGTACTGAGATGCTTGACATGCCAGAAGGTAAAATTTGAACACCGTAGACCGGGCGAATGGTACAATCGATGCCAGTTCCGGAGTGGAAATTCATGATATCTCCATGGATTTGTTGTAGGACTCCCACCTGCTAGGGGAGGACTCAACATGATCTGGGTTGTAGTAGATCGCCTTACCAAGGTTGCAAAATTCATACCGATGAAGGACACCTGGAAGGTAGTAAAGCTAGCTGAGCTTTTTGATAAGGAGATTATCAGACACCACGGAGTCCCTAAGACTATAGTATCTGACCGCGACACCAGATTTCTTTCGAGATACTGGAGAGCTACAAGGGAAGCGCTGGGTACAGAATTGAAGTTGAGTACCGCCTTCCATCCTCAGACTGACGGTCAGACAGAAAGGACCATCCAGACACTGGAGGACATGCTTCGGGCATGTGCCTTGGACTTTCAGGGGAGTTGGTTAGATAAGCTTCATCTTATCGAGTTCTCGTATAATAATAGTTATCATGCCTCGATTAAGATGTCGCCTTTCCAAGCTCTATACGGTAGACCTTGCCGTACACCCTTGTGTTGGGATGAGTCAAGTGAAGCGGTCATAATAGGACCGGAGTATCTTGAGCAAGTGCAAGCTGAAGTGCAGCAGATTAGAGCTAACATGAAGGCAGCCCAAGATAGATAGAAATCCTATGCGGATGTGAGACGACGCGACCTTGAGTTGCCGTGGGCGACCAAGTGTTCTTGCGAGTTTCACCTATGAAGGGTGTCTTCAGATTTGGTCAGAAGGGCAAGCTAAGCCCAAAGTTTGTAGGGCCGTACACTATCACCGAAAGAGTTGGATCCGTAGCCTACAGGTTATCACTACCTGAGGACTTGGGGCGTGTCCATGATGTATTTCATGTGTCACAACTCAAAAAGTATATTGCTGATCCTTCTCATGTGTTGGAGCCCGAGCACTTATCCATTGAGCCAAACATGAGATATGTCGAAACCCCAGTGAGAATCCTTGATAGGAAGACCAGAGACACTCGCCATAAGTCTATACGAATGGTGAAGGTCCTATGGTCAAACCATGATGTCGAAGAAGCGACATGGGAGTTGGAAGATGCCATGAAGGCTAAATACCGCAGTTATCATAGACTAGAGAGTCTAGTATTTAGTATACGGGTACGGGTCGTACCCCTTTTAAGGGGGGTAGAGCCCTTTTGCTTTTGCATTGCTTCGGGGTAAGCATTGCATTTTGTATGGCACATGTAGTATGTGTAATGTGTAATGAATGATGTGTATGTGCAATGTATGGTGTATTGGTGTAATGTGTATTGTGGATGGTAATGGTGTATTGTGTATTGCGGTATGGTATGAATGGAAATGATGTATTGTGTATGTGAATTGTGTATATGTTGAAATGTGTATGTGCAATGTGATGAAGTAAAATGAAGTAAACACCTCATAGGTGTAGTAAGACACATTATGACTATTGGTGTGCATAATGAGTAGATTTGCAAAAACCATTAACCTTGAGCAACTTTGAGGGCAAAGTTTCTTAAGGGGGTAGATTGAAATACCCCGTAATTAAAAACAGTGATTAATTAGGCTAATAAATAATTTATAGGCTTAATTAAGTAAAATAATCATAAGGGAACAAATCCCGAAGAAAACGGACCTTTAAAACGGTTTAAAACATTACCGAACCTTAAAGCACGTTTTTCGAGGTAACCGGGAAAACGTGTCTTTAAGCGGGTCAAATAGACTCGTAACAGTTTTGGTCAACTAAATAATCATAATAATTACTAGTGAAGCTTTAGAACCAATAAAATCAAGAAAACGAGAAATTAGTAAAAACTGTCAAAAACGGGAAAGTTGTGGGGTAGAAGTATAAATAACCAAGAGTTATATGTCCACTTTTAAAATAAAAAGTGAAGTGTGGTGTGTGTGTATGCCAGCCGATGGGCTCCCCCTCTCACTCTCACACACTCTATTAATTCCCCTTATTTACAACAAACAAAACTAATAATAAAACTAACTTACTTTATCACTTCCTCCCTCACTCACAAACTCTCTCTCCTCCCCTCATTCTCTTCTCTCACTCGATTTCCTCCCTCACTCCCTCTGATTTCTTCCTTTCTTCTCCAAACCGAGCAGCCATGGAAGAATGAGGAAAACAACACAAATAGCCACTTCTCTCCTCTTGTAACCTCCCTTAAACTCTTCCAAAAATTATAAAAATACCACCATTGTAATCCTCTCACCAAGAGCTACACTTCCATCTTTCCAAAATTCAAAAACAAGCACTTTCAATTTTATGGGTATACCCCCATTTGGAGTTTCAACACCACCATTAGAAGGCCCTCCTTCTCCTGTTCTTCTAAGGTAAAAATATTCGAAAACTCCATCCTTTCTAGCCTTTAAGGGCAAAACGAAATTTGAAGCTTAACTTGCTTGCTCTTTTATACCCAGCCGATTTTGGCATTTTGGTGGTGTGAGAAGTCTTGCTCTTGAGCTATCCCAAACAGCTCTTGTGCTCTTGGAAGGTAATAAATTTTCTAAACCCAAACCTAGATTAGAACTTGATTAATGGTTAGGGTTAGTTTTAGTATTAAATGGTGTATATGAATGGTTGTAGTGTTAGAGGATTGAGATTACGAAACCGGTAGAGAAAGAAGGAAGAAGGAAGAAGAGAAAGAAAAACTAGAAGAAAAACAAGGTAAGGAATGCTCACCTTTGTGTAGACTTGCATATGAATGTAACAGATTTTTATAAGTTGAATTTAGTAATGAAAATGGTATTGTGTAGTAGAACAATGTACATGAGAATATAAGTATTTTGAAGCCTTAAAATACATTTTAAAACTGTCAAAACAGATTGGGATTGAGTTAGTATGTGCAGGAAATTTTGTAGTGTTTTTAGTGTGGTTTTAGTATTGATATTTGTATATGAGAGCTTGTATATGGTTGATGTTTATAAACAGGTGAGATGAATGAAAATGTGTTTAAAACAATGTGGTGAGAGTGTAAAAATATAGGGGAGGTTATGCCAAAATTTATCTAGAATTAGAACACTTAGTGAATTATAAACTAGGTGAATGATGTAAGTTGTAACAGATTTGAGATAGGAGATAGATGGAAGATGGGGAGAGATAGTTAATGTAGTTGTAATGTATTAGAGGTGTTAGAAATGACATTAGAAGAGGGAGTTGTAGATGGAGAGTGTTAGTGTAAAAATCTGTAGCAAAACACAACTAGGAAACAACTAGTGAAAGTGTGAGTTGAAACTTAGAAAATTAGGTGAGTGAATGAGTATAAAGTTGTGTAATGAATTAGGAAATGAATTAGTATGGTTTAGGGTGTTTAAATTGCACAAAAACATGTTAGGATGTATGTAGGAAGATTGGGGAAACAATGGGTGGAATTGGGAAAGAAAATAAAAAACTGTAACAAGGTTCTGGCACCGTCCGACCCAGACGGTGAGTCGGACGTGGGTTGGGACGGGGCTTAAGAAACGCGAAACCAACCTTTCTGGAATGGTCCGACCCAGAGCGGTGAGTCGGACGTGGGGCGGACATGGCTTAAAAACCTTTCTGTAATGGTCCGACCCAGAGCCGTGAGTCGGACGTGGGTCGGACATGGCCTAAATAACAATCGAAAACCTTCTGTAATGGTCCGACCCAGTGGCTGTGGGGTCGGACAGGCAAAAAAATATAGCGGTCGAAGTTTCTGACTTCGTCCGACCCAGACGGTTGAGTCGGACGTGGGTCGGACGGAGCTTAGACTCGAGATCCAAAACCTTCTGGAATGGTCCGACCCAGAGGGTATGGGTGGACGGAATAGTGCTGGGTCGGACAGGGTAATTTTCTGGGAACGAATCTTACTGGAATGGTCCGACCCAGGGCTTGGGTCGGACGGTGGGTCGGACGGCCCAATCCTGACAAAAAAAAACTTATTTTAATCTAAATAATAATATATTATATATATATATATCTATCTGATACCCATACATATATGTATATGTGCATGAATGTAAGCATGCAAACCTTAAGTAAGAAGATAAAAACTTAAGTAAAGGAAAATGAGTAAGTAATGTGTATGTGTAGAAGTATAAGGACCTAGTAAGTATGAGTTAAGTAATGATAGTTAGATTAATCATTTAATTGTATGTATATAATAGGATTTGATTTGTGACACCGGAAGCACGTTTGGAAACACGTACGACGGTGAACGGTATGGATTCCTCATGCCCCGTATGCTATCTTGGTTACTCTGATTTGTGTGTTGTGTGCTAATTGATCACCAAATAAGATAAATGCACGAATCGGAGTTAATATGCATACTTGTGAATATGTAGTGTTGTATGATGTTGTATATCTTCCTTAATCTTAGTTTGTATAATTCATGAAATGTATGTATGATAATGAATGTGTGTATGTATGTGTATTGTACCGTGACCGTTATTTATTGTGTTTGGACTTCTAACTTATTCCTAACAAGCTAACCATCCTAACTTAAAATGGTAATTAAATTGGAATGAGTAGAAGTCCGATATAGTTTCGGCCACGCGTGAGGATGCGGAGTCACGAGAGGTTGGCTCCAATTCCTGACTCTTAAATGGTCCGCGGCCCAAATCCCTTAAGTGGGTAGCATCCGGATTGGTGAGTCAAGTAAATCCCGGAGGTGGGACGGTGTAGTCCCTAGGGCCGGAGGTCCCGACGACTTAACTTGAGTATAAGTAAGTAAGTAAGAATGAGTAAGTAAAGTAAATGAAGGTAAGTAATTGTATGTAAGGAAAAAGTAAGTAATGAGTAAAAGAGTAAAGCATTCCGATTAACCCGGATGCATAATTTGGCTAACCTTGTGAAGGTAAGTAAGTTGTGTGCTACTACATTGTTGCCTTGAATTATGTAATGAATTGTATGAGCATGTTAATTGTATGAAAAGCATGTATGTATGAAATAAATAAATGGCATGTTTAGTGGACGTCAAATAGTCGGCGTGCCCTAGCTAGCACGCGGTATATGCGGAGTCCATATGCAGCGTTTGCTGAGCCCCTTGGGGCACCATTTTACTACACGCAGGTACCCGTGAAGGATGAAGACTAGGAGAGTTGAAGTTTATTTCCTGTCTTCCTTTGATTTGTAAACACTGAATTTATGATGGGGTGTACTGAGTAGTACATGGCTACAGTTTTTGAATAGCGGTGTACCATGGGGTACACCTTTTGGGATTTGATAAGGATGGGAATGGTATAGATGAGTAGTTGGTAAACTCATTTTTGGAGCTTAGATCTGATGTAATCGAATATACTTAATACTCGGTGATCCATTGATGTAAGCATTTGGTGTATGGTATTTGGCAATTAATTTAGTAGCTCGGTACGTTATGTTCATCAGACCGTGACTGTAAGTAGATTAGTAGCCTAGCTAGCCGTATGGGCGGTTAGCGCATTGTTTCACCCGCCGTAGTAAGTATGTAATAATTCCGCTGCGAACTCGTAGGATTAATAGGACGAATTAGACGGTAAGCATAGGATTAGCGGTTGGGGTGTTACAAGTAAAAATATGGAGCCCCCGGGGGGTCAGCAACTCTTGGTGGTAGGTTAACGCGCAGCCCATCGGCTACCGGGATACGCGCAACTAATTGTCATGATAACATGGCATTCTTTTTAACATATAACATATACATATGGCATAGCAACATTATTGCATAGCACAACATCACATACACAGTGGATTCACTTTCCACAATAACAAACAAGAAGGTTAACAACACAAAGAAAGCCTAGAGAATGGTTCACTCTCATGTTAAGCTCGTTACACACACTCATTACCGTTCTGTTATTCGAGAGTAACTAAGTCACAGAGGTTCGGATATAGTGACCCGAACACACCACACAAACACTATGTTCCACTAAACCGATCATAAGTCAGAATAGGTAAGCTTTGGAGGAAGCTAGCGGGAGATCGAACGCCAAATGAAGGAGAACAATCTTAACAACATAAGAGTCGAATCTGATTCAGATATCTACTCTTAAACTTACATGCATGACCGGACAACCGGATTCCTCACTTCCCAGATAGCACTTGTTAGAAGTTCAACAGTGGAACTTAACAAACAATTCACAACAAGTGGTAAGTCATGTTAGACGCACACAAGGGAAATGAGTCACATCATAACATCACAATAATATGAACAACTGTAAACTCATTACATGATTAAGTCTTATAACGTCATAACACACACAGAAAAACAAACAACACACAAGCCGGTGTAAACCGGTAGGCAACAGACTGCAAGAAAACCATACCTTGGTCCTTGCTTCGACTGGTTTCCACCTTTGAAGAATCCTATACACATTTAGTAACGTCGGTTAATTAATGTACTAATCCATTGTTAACTTTTACTTCACTTAACTAGTTATTTTGTATTCACACTTTGTTATAACTTCTCACCTTTTAAATTGTCATTATTACACTCCTAACATGTCTTAAATAACCTCATATCATCATTACTAACTAATCATGTAACACCCCGAATAAATATCCAATAGTACAAAACCAAGCTCCTAGTCATAATACATGATAACTACGCAGCGGATTCTCGATGCCATCCGGGTGCTACAGATGCCAACCACCCACGTGGTTGACAGACCACATCACCATACTGAGTTACGGTCTGCATGACTGGAAACAGCTCTCGCCAAACTCATATACAATATAAGATACAATTTCAAATATCGAGTGTCTACAACAATTGCCAAATTATGAACTGAAAATACATCTCGGGTACATTAAACATATAGCCACATCTTCAAACGTTATGCCCTGATGGACTACCCCCATGGTAGCCATCCCGCCTACGCTCCGTTATCGTCCGGCATAATACCTGTAAAAATTTGGTTTGGGAAGGACTCAGCAAACTACGCTGAGTATGAACGTGTGAAGCCCGTATGTTGCCGGGCCACACGACTACTTGGTCGAATATTATTAAGTCAATTTACATGCTATAAGAAAGCAGTAAAACACACCACAGTACGTCATGGTATCATACACACTTAAAGGTAGTAACGCATTAGCAACAACAACCAAGCACAACATGCTGACAACATAGCACATTCAACACGCATCCAAGCACAACGAACTGCTAGAATAACAACAACAATTCATGTAAGTAATAAAACGTGTGCATAGGTATGTTATACCCATGATCCTCACTATGGGATCATTCGAGCGTTGTGTGTTTTCATTTATTTTCTCTTGTTCCCATAACATGTGTTTTCTTTCTCTTTTCATGCACCCGGTCAGGGGATATGGTTAGATCCCGTGACCGTATCATGTAGGTGTCAATCTTTCCTGGTTCTTTAAGGTTTGTTTGTGAATTCTCTTGTCACCCCAAGTTGAAGAACGTCTTCTCCATAGCCAATCCTCCATTCCCGGCGTCGTGCGTCGAGGAAGCGGGGTCATCTCTAGACTTTAGGATGTGTTCCACCAATAGGTGTTTTACTTTTCATTATCATTATAAGTTCGACACCATAGTGGTGTCATTAGAAGTCCTCGATAGTTTAAGAGGAGTTTTCTTCTTGTATAGTTGTTTCGTTTTGTTTGCGTAGTTCGTCGCGTTTCATTTCAAGTTCATAAACGAGAAGGGACTAAACTACTGTGTGCGCGCAATTAATATGCAACAATGATATAGCAATCATATAAGCAAGATACGCAAGCAATCCAATTTCATGCTTTAATCTTATGGTCATTTTCACACAAAGCACACAGCAAACAAGCCGTGTAACACGGCAACATACGAACCACACATGTCCATACCTTATTTGAAGCACAAGTCGTCTTACACTCGAAGTCCCGGTCGGGGTTCACTACGGCCCTAACGTTAATTAAAAACAAAGGGGTCAGTTTATTATTTTATGTGACGACACTTTATATCGTATGTTATTCCTTAGGTAAGTGTTACACGCTTAGTTTAGATTGACTCTTAGAATCCTTCATGCATTAATCCTAGACTTAACTTACTCCTAGGATATTTCATATCTTTATTTACATACTAACCAAGCCCTTTTTCCTTAGGTAATGTTTTGGGGCGTTTTTAAAGTAATTATGTAACAAGTTTGTATAACATAGATATAACTTGTCTAGTGTGTATTCCTTCCTTAGATAAATAGGTGAGCAATATTTTAACCCTTGTATAATGATAATATAGATCATAGAATATTCCTAAACCTATTTATACAGAAACCCAAGGGTTCAAAATCTGAAACGCAAGTCCTTTGTAATACCTTAACTGACTTCATCTTTAGTGTAGTAATTGATGTACAACCTTCTCCACATGTTTCACTAACTTACTTATATTGATTAGCTATTATTTGTGTTCATTATTAAACTGAAACACCTCTTATAATACCCTTATAATCTAGTTATACAGAAACTATAACCTCACTGAAACTGAACACAAACTACCCATTTTTTTTCCTCGGTTATTGTTGTTAGTTTAGTTTATGTTTAATTCTTTCTTGCAGTGCTTACACAACCAATCACGGGTGTTAACCTTGGTTTATACTCAAGACTAGACTCATGAAACACCCACACCGCATCTGTAGCTAGTTACACAGACACAGACACAGACACAGAAGAAGGAAACCAGAAAACTGAAACTAAAAACCCATGAGACCAATGCCTTCTCCTTGTTTCTTTTCTATTCAGATGAAATTCTTTCCTTCAGATCTCTCCCCTATGTACTTCTTACCCAGTTACTAGTTTTATCTCCCCTTTTAAACTCAAAACCACTCCACAATTACTCCCTTACTTCCCTATACAGAAGCAGAAACAAACTTCCAGAAACAAGTATAAAACTGAAAAGAAACTGCTATGTCTTCTATATTTCCCTCTGTCTCTCTTTCTGTTCCGAATCTGTTTTCTATTTCCTTCTAAGTATCTGTACTTAGTGTGTTAATAAGTTTTAAAGCTCCAGACAGACCAAGACTAACCTAGACAATGTCTCGAGTTTCCTCTGCACAAAAACCAGAAAACTGATACTGATTTCTTCTCTTCTGTTTCGCATCTGTTCTTTTAATCTCCTTTCTTTTGTCCTTAGCTACCTGGTTCTTAAGTCCTCAAGTGATTTGCCAACTTAATTTACCTTTGTAATAATGCTACTGGTTCATACCCCAGACACCACTACACTTCTAATGTTCCAGTATAATCTGTTACAAAAACTGAGATTAACCACCACCTGAAACTGAACTCGACACCACTGTTGCTTTTATCTTTTTGGTTTTCAAATTTCAGATAACCCAAGGCAATCAGGACTGCTCACATGAGATCCCTTTACACAAGGTCTGTAAACTTAAAAGAGCAGCAAACAGGTAATGCAAGTGGTGATTATTACTAGGCTACAGAAACTGATAACCTGATGTGAACTTTCTGTTATAGTTGGTTGCTGTCTCTTTTAATCTCTCTTCTGTTTTTCCTAACTGATCTACAACCTCCTCCCAACTAACTTACATTCTTAGTTAAGACAGTTATAAGACTCTAAGTTTATTTCCACCCAAGGAGCAAGACACACCCTCTGAGAAAAACTCTACACAGAAACTGCAAGAACTGAAACAGAAAAAAAATAAAATCTACAACTCAAAACTGAAAGACTGATGTTTCTCTTTGTTGTTGTTGTTTTTTTTTTTTTTGTTTCTGTTTTGAATCTGTTCTTTGTTACTTCTCAGTGCCTGTACTTAGTTAGTGTTAATGAATCTTTATACTCAGGAACATACAAGCCTAACCGGGAAAATGTCATTGGCCACTGCAACTGCAGCAGGAACAGGAGGTTTATTTGGTGTATCAGTTTTCTGTTCTGAAAGGTTGGCTATCTGTTTTTTTTTTTTTTTTGTGTGTCTTGTTCTTCTGTTGTTTTAATTGGGTCCTTAATCTCCACGTTTCTTCCCTCACACCAGTTTGGTTACTCACCTATACGTTTGACGCAGTTTAAATCACTACACAACAGACCTACACCCTGAGAGATTAACATGTAGAAAGTGCAAGTTTTTAAAACTGAAATGATGCTTCTCTTTTTATTACCATTTCTTCTACCCCATTAAACTTTGATCTCTAGTTTCTCCAACTTATTTAGCTGTTTAGTTAGGACCTCACTGCTGTTTAACTCTCAGAATAGACCTTAAAGTGGCATGGACTACTACTATTAGACAGAAATTCGAAAACTGCAACATAACCTGAACTGAATGAAACAGAACCCATGTTCTGTTACTCTTCCTTTCTGTCACCTGTCTTTCTATTTTTACCACGGTGCCTACAGGTTTACTTAAGAGCATTAGAATGTTTTAGACCTATTAACTACTCAACACAGTTTTCTATATTTCCTTGCAACAGATCCTAAATAACAAGTTTCCAGTAGAAACTATAGATTGAAATGGTAGGCCTGATATGATATCTTCTTCTTCAGCTAGTTTGCCTCGGTTATTCTGACCAGGTTCTTGGTTTGCCCCAACGGTTACAGTGACTTAGTTAGGTTTTCATCATAGTTCCAGCTATACCTCGTACTCAGAAGTGACCCAATCCCCACTCATGTAGCTTCTGTGCTAACTTCATAGAAAACTAAGTGTTCAGAAACTGCAACTCTAACACTCAAGTCTGATAGTCTCTCTTTATTACCCTTTGTGTATTCACAGATCTGTCTCTCTATATTTATTTCTTTTTTTTCCAAACTGGTTTGGTTACTGATTTAGATAACTTACTAAGTTTCTAACCTCAAAACAAAACCATAGTAACAAGGCTATCCCCTGAGGAGGTACTATACAGAAAGTACCCTATATCAGAAACTGCAATAAAATCCTCATATCAGGCTGATCTATTTCACTTGGTTTCGGTTATGAAGTTGTTAGTTCTATACAGTGTAACTATGTAGCTTATTACCTCTTTGTTTTTTGGAATAGGTTTCTCCTGGAATCCTTCTTGGCACGATGCAGGCTCCCAGACCTCTAGCACTCAGCCTCAACTGGAAAGGATTTCACAGGTGTTACTCTTGACTTATCAGAAATGAAACAGAAGAGGAGGTGGAACTAGAAACTGGATTTTCCTTGTGAGTCTCACCTTCTGGTTATGCTCCCGCAGAGATGGTGAGCAGCCATGGACCAAGGTAAGTTCGAGGAAGCCTAGAGACTGCATGGGGGGAAGTCGAGCATAAAAAAAAAGAGGGTTGAGTGTAAACTTTCAAACGACATCAATTCTCAGAGACACTGGGCATGTAGCAGGCAGCTCTAAACACACTACCTGAATGGATTCTCGAACAGGAAGTAGCAGGGGCAGTAGTTACTTGTTCCTTCTGGTCCTGCTCTCTGGTTGTACCTCTGGCCATGCGAGAACAGTTGGGAAAGAAGAGGAGGTTAAGCAGCAGAGGATCTCGGACATGGGAAAAAAGAAAATGAACTTCAGTTGCTCTTACCTTGTGCCTCAGGAATCAGAGAGTGCGACTAGAGGTTCCTGCCCATGCAGAACCGGTTCACAACAAGAGGGTGGAGAAAATGGTCTATGGGTTTTTGAATAACAAGGCACAAGACGCGGGGGAAACAACGCAGTGTGTGGAAGTTTGCAATTCATGGCTCTGGTGCCTAAAAATCTGAAACAGAAGCGGCTCTGTCCCAGATGCGTGACCGGTTGTAGTGGTCTCTCAGGTTTACGATGCTAAAAGGGAAAGGGAGTATGGAGGATGGAGTAAATTATTGGGTTATCAGGATATTGGTTTCTGTTTACACAGATTAGTGAGGGAACATTCCCTGCAGATGCCCAAGTTTACCGTCATTTGTTTTTGATTACAATACCTTACTGAGATTGAGAGGGTGAGGGATTCAGGAAGTGTTCGTGGTCTCCGATTACAAGAAGGAAAGGGGGAGGATGTCATTCCCGATCAAGAATCCAGTGTAACAGCTGAAGTTTCTCATTGTCTCCCCTACACATTCACGGTATTTGGAATCAGACAGCATAAGACATTGAGGACAGGATTTTTTTTTTGTTCTCGGGCAGACCCATGGAGTATGGGCAACTGAATAGAATAGGATGTTGCCTCTGAATTGGAGCAGGGGTATGAGCTGAATCTTCTTGTTTTCCGTTTCTTCACCCTTTTTTTTTTTTCTGTTGTTCGATGCCGTTGTCTCGAGGGAGAAGAAAGGCGTCAATGCTTCAGGGAGTGTGACTGATTCTGTTGTTTTTTTCTTTTCATTTACCTTAGTTGATTTAGTACTAATTCCAATTAGTGTGAGTTAGTAGCTGAAATTGAGCGCAGCTCACCCGGTTAAGCACTCAACATGTACGGGGGTCTTGGGTTCGAGCCTCCACGGGAGCGTCTTTGCTCCCCTTTTTTATTTCTTTTTATTTGGATAGTTAAACATGTGTACTTATATATATGTGACTATATATTATTTTGTATTGTTATTTTTATTATTATTATTTCGTTACGAAGTTTCGTAACGCAACGTTACGCATGTGTTCTTTCGTGTTCGTACATATATATATATTCGTACGTTAATATGGACGATATATTTATTTGCTTATTGTTACATGTAACACCCCAACCACAACAACACACTTAATAACCACCTACAGCGGAAAACACAAACCAACACAACACTTAATCCATTGGTGTTACACGCCGTTAACCACCCACGTGGCTAACAAGGCTAATACATACACATTGTATCGGTCTGATGGACTAGATCCCCGAGCAACTACACCATACAATCTTGATTCCCTTTTCCAACAATTATATACATACACATCCCCACTGTACCGAGTATTCATTAACCAATGCCGATAACAAATTCGGTCTTACTACACCTATAATACATACACCATTAAAGGGCTACCAATGTACAACACTACCCCGTCCTACTCTCGAACGGCTTCCAGTTCCTTGTACCTGAAAAGTATGGGAGCCCCCAAAGGGGGTCAGCACCTTTGCTGGTATGGTAATCCCGCAGCCCGCATGCTACCGGGCCACGCACAACTAATTGTCGTCTTAGCATGCTGTTGATTATAATTAAATCCTGCATGTAAACCATAAACACACAACACAATGCATACGCCCAGCTATAGGGCTTAACAAACACCCAACACATCCACACATCCACACATAACAAATCAGCATTTTTCCTTTAACCCTAGAGTGACTCTCCTCTTAATGGAGTTACTTCCTTAACAGACAACATTTACCCATCAATCAAATTATCCTTAAACGTTTCTTATTACAACCTGAATTCATAACCATAATCCACATATCCACAATTACCACATATAACTTCACACCGTATAAGAATTGCAATACATCCATAACACATAACACAACGGGTACGGTTCTCTTAAGGAACCAACCCAACCATAATTAGTTCATTTTAGGGCCTAGAGAATGTTGCCAAACTCATGATAAGCTCGTTCCATAACTTGCTACCGTTTCTTTAAATGAACAGATAACTTAACACTAAGGTGCGTTGGGTACAGTAAACCAAGCACACCGAACAACCATTGTATGCCCCAGAAAACCGACGTGAGTCAGTAACATAGCTTTGGCTAAGCTAAAGGGAAGATTGGAAACCCAATGAGTAAACAACCTAACATACACCAAGAGAGTCGAACCGGGTATGACATCGACTCCCGTCCATCACACGCGTGGCCGGAACATGACCGGACTCCTCACCCCCCATTAGTACACATATACTTATAATTAAGTAGCTAGAGCTCCATTATGGAACCTATCACATCCACACATTCGGTTTTACAACCGTGTTAAACACGCAAGGGGGATTCACACACTCGCGCACAACAACCATACACAACCAACTCACGCATAGCCGTGGTTAGAACGTTCCCAAGGTTTGGGTCGTTAACACCGAATACCGATATCTCATGTGTACCTAGATTTGGTTAGCTAAGGTTTAACACTTATTTGAGGTTAGACGGTATTGGTGACCAGATTCGCCACATAAATGAATTACTATAAACTCATTTCATGTTTTATCTTACAAGGTGGCAAACACACAGAAAACACATTGGCATACAAGCCGGTGTAATCCGGTAGGACACAGGTTGCAAGAAAACCATACCTGTCGCCGGAGTCCACTCTACCATGTCCATTTAGGTTCCTCGAACAATTCTCGAACAACTGGTACATTAAAGTTACCTTCATTAACATTGGGGTAATATGTTTGTGTAACGTCGAAACCATTTCAACCCCATTAACTAGTTAAATATCTTTACATTTTTAACTTGTTTTACTCATACATTTTATTCCAACTTCTTACCCACCAAATTGTCATTATAACTCACCAAACATGTCCTTAACAACCTTACAACACCATTATCCATCAATCCCCATCATTAAACATCATTTTCATACCTTAACACCATGTTTTATACCGGTCCGGGACCTTGTCCCCATCCTAAGGCCCGGACCATAAACTAAGTGTACTCTCGGTTATTTTAATGGGGTGGTCCGGGACTTCATACTGATCCTAAGTCCCGGACCAATCTAGGCAAAATTCTCTCGGAAAAGTTACGTGTTTTGGTCCGGGTCCTTGCTTGAGACCCAAGTCCCGGACCTACATATATACACAACTCACGGCCTATTTGCACACTGGTCCGGGACATGACCCATGACTTAGGTCCCGGACCCAACATACAGAACGACGTACTGGAATTTTTCCAAGTCTGCTGCGTAAGCTTTTCTACAACCATCAAATATATAGCTTCCCAAATGATTTCACGTACACTCTTATACTCAAAACTTCATCAAATATACACCACATAACAACATAGTGCACAAACTTAAATTTGCATAGCTCTGAGGCTCTTAAAATGCATAAATCTTAAACACTGAATTTCCCACAATATATTTGCCTTTCACCTGCAAATACAAACAGCAGTACGTATGTCCTTTACTAGTCCTCTGAGAACATTTTTCTAAGTCATTTACCCTTGGCTCTTTAGGCAGTTTGAATACACAACGTACGTTCATTTCCCAAAGGAATTTTAAGCTATTTTTGCTTAACATAAAACGAGAGGAAACACCATTTTTCTTCGAGTTCTCATACCTTGAAGCAAAGGAGAAGGATAATACGTAAGAAGATGAACTCAAGGTCCTTCCATGGAAATTCCTCTTGGCACCAAAGTGGAGCTCTTGAAGATTTGAAGGGACTAGATCGAAGAGCTTGATGAAACTAAGAGATCGGTGGTCTCGGTTTTCGATTTGGATAAGTGAGCTAGGAGTTACATGGATTTGAAGTTGTATATTGTGCTGGTACTGCACTATCGTGAAAGAGAGAAAGGAAGGAAGATGAGTACGTGAGAAAATAAGAGAATGAAGAGAATGAATGATTGTAGTTCTTTTTAAGGATATTTAATTGTAAAGCAAATAGTGCTTTTCACTTCCTCACTTATCTTCTCAATTAGCTAGTACGGTGGTGATTCACCACATAACCGACCCCCATTTCAACAAGGGGTTATTTGTCTTTATTGTTCAATTAAATTATACATGTTAATATGTTACAAACTAGCTTATTTTAGTTACTATTCACTATAACAAACACATAGAAGTGAAATATTAATTCCTTATTATTTTAAAAACTTCCAAATGTGATACTAAGTAGTACACATATTAATAAAAGAGTAATAATGGACATTTAGCCATTTAAAACTCATTTACACGACAGTTACTCAAAAACGTGCTTTTAAGCTCCTCAAAGCACATTTTGTATTTTAACTTGTTTTCAAGCTCGGTTTTCTTTGGTAACTGATTTAATGCTCATTAATATATAAGGTCTTGGTAAGTTTATTAAGTCTTAACCAAGGTTATTCCAAGCTTAGAGCATATTTCGCCCTTTATTGCCTTTTAGACATTTATTGTATTTACTATTTATTAAATTGTTTATTAATGTTTCTAAGACTCTTTTTAGTCTTAATAATTTTATTTAATGTTTAAACAACATACCAAGGTTTGGGGTATTTCAGTCTACCCCCCTTAAAAGAACTTCGTCCCCGAAGTTCACACTTCCCACATATCATTGGTTTAGAATACGGGAATTACTTGTATAATAAAAACTTCCATAACCAACACACCTTACACCACAACCTCGGACTTGAAGGTCCGGGTACACATACACATCCATCCATAACGTATCATTCTCACATGATTACCTCGGACTCAATGGTCCGGGTACCTTAACAGTATTGTACTCACATAACAACCCTTAGACTCTCAGGTCTGGGTAACATGACCACCTTTGGACTCATAGGCCCAAGTAATATAATCAATTCAGAACTGAACCACATCAAGACTCAAGGTCAAAGTATCATTTATTACACATATCACACAACATGCCTTAGACGTATAACAAATAGAAATACCTTTTCCATCTCTTCATGGGCTCGAGTCCCATGTTGAGTACATATACACTGTGATCCCCGCAGAACCCGGTCGCGATGGACACCTGCTGGTCCCCGTTCCTTGGGAGATCAAAACATTCACTTAATTTTTAACATATGTACTTCTCATGTCACCGGTCCGAAGACAAAGGCTCATACGTCCTCAGCTCGTGAGCAAGTACTACAAAAATATTCTTTACCAGGTTAAGTAAACAGAGAATCCTTTATTCAAAATATCAATCCACTGTTTTGGAAATACCTATTGAAAACCCTTTTGAAAATTCAATACAACTCCAAGTCCAACTTATGCTCTTTGCATCCTTTCTTAATGGTGTTATTTGTGACCACTTATAGGGAGCTTCAAGAGTCATCCAACCCTGATGTGATCAGCATCAGTGTTGAACTATCCTTCCACCCCAATTTGTGTTCGGCTTCCCTTGATCGCATGCAAATCAAGTTCCACCTCCCACTTCATTTTCAACCAACAATTAATTCAAGCATATTCCACTTTCTATCTTTTGATCCTTCTAGTCATAATCATTACATCTCCAAGGGATAGAACTTAGTCTATCAATTACCTCCATTCGCTTTTACTCAAGTTACCTAAGGAATCTAATACTTACTAGGTTCCATGTCAGTTTCATACCCTTCATAAATCACCACACTATATATATATACATGTTTTTAATCAAAATACAATACATCGTGTTACATTTGGTATTATGCTAACACACACCATTGGGGCTTTAGTTCCCCAGGAGTTTATTTACTCCTTAGTACTTGTACTTACCCACAACCATTACCAAGGTAGTCACACCTACCACAATAGTATTTCGCATCTTCTGTGCGCAATTACCACCATTTAACCAAACCAACCATCATAACAAATTATTAATCATGCCAACCATCATAACAATTTATTTTTGTGCTATGCACACCATAGTTCACGTACACTTGTACGGTAAAACACACTAAGCGGTTTTACGCTCTACCCCCCTTAAAAGGGATTACGCCCACGTAATCAACCACTGAACATAGTGTTAAAAATGTTCTACCGTCGTGGAGTGTTTTAACTTCCACGCGGTCCGTTAAAGGATCTTGACCATATTAGCGGTTTAGTTCCTAACCAAGGATTCTCATTGTAGTTTATCCAACTCATTACCGGTTTCGTTCCTGGCCTATAAGGCTTCTAGGCATTGATTACTAGCCACTTATTCATATTCACAAATTATTCATTATTCGATGCATGGGCTCGCTGGCCTCTGTTGCACAACTCTGGTACTCATACTGTTACTGTACCGTACACCTCTTATGTATTACCCTTATCCTGGTGACCATGGTTTCTCAACCGAAGCGTGGTATCTCTTACCGTGAGCGAATTCGGTGAGTTATAAACCTTTCCCCTACCTCCATGACAATTTACAGTGTATACTGCTATGTATTTCTCAATTCCTTTCGACTTACTGCCGGTTGAGGTTGAGCTACTACCTGTGTAGTGCTCTCTCAGTTATTTCCTACACCTGAGGTATATTTCATACCGATATTTGATACTTAGTTCTACAGTAGTCACTTATTGCCAGTCCTGCTTTCACCTTTAGTTCTGCACCAGTATCATTTCATTGATATGACCTTGCATTTCATACGCTTCAGTCTTATAGTGCTATAATTCTCTTTGTTCTCCTTCCACAATTATCATCTTCCAATCCTAGCTGTCCCACTCGATCATTACTGCGCAAACGCAATACCAAAACACTCAGTCATACAGAGTGCAGAGGCGTAAACTCTTGGCAGTAAATCTCTCATGCGATTGCAATAGGAATTCACACTGCGTTTCACTAAGATTCTTATCTCATAATACCGGCTACTGGCTTACTGTCCAGTTTATTTGTTATCACTTCCCATTGTATCTTTACTGGGTTTAACCCACCACTCCTCTTATTTGTCATACCATCACTTAATCAATGCTTATACAATGGTCGCTTATTGCGCACCGAATCCTCTCCCATTATACAACGTCAACTTACTCTACATCCGCTAGTATATTAACTTTCACCATTACACTATGTTTGGCCACCTGTTGGGCTGATTTCTGAATACACCATTGCTCGAGCCTTTATTTTTCTTAAGCGTTGTTCGCTACACATTTAGCATCACGCACCTATGGTAGTTGCTATCAGAGTTATTACTCTTCCTGTGTACACAACTGGTACTAACACTTCTTTCCGTTTTATTTTATTCAACTCATCCTGGGGTAAAAACGACATGGTCCATCCTCCACATATTTCTTGAACTTGGTCCACCCAACTACCGCTCCTGCGGTCTCACCATATCGAGAGGTATCCCCACTCTTAATGCAGTGGTTCGTTCTCCGCTCTATTTACTTGTATGACATATACTTCTGCAATCAGTCACATTTACATAACACATTTTTTTTGTGGCTTATAAGCCTACTGCCTCAAGCTCTGCTCACTGCAGGCTGTTCACACACCTTTACTTCTTTATATAATATTGCATAGTTTAGAGGTGGCATTGACTCACAGATAAGGTCGTTGCGTCACGATTCCTTCTAAGTTGTCTCTTTGGCAACTTAGGGTCCTACTGTTAAGTGGGTTTCCTTCGGTGTTTAAACCGAGTAATTATTTCAACTCTTGAGTTTCCGTTACATTGTCTCATTCAACAATGTTTGATCCAAACACCCCTCAAGGATTGCTCCTGGGTGTTGCTAAGGTATGCCATTACTCTGGGCCTTCACTTATGAGTGCGTTTAATTAACTACACTTTCTTACATTCTGGGCTGGTTAAATATTCTCTCCAGTGAGACTGATATCTCTAGTGATCATCTCGGGAGTCTCATCCCGATCACAGCACATTGATGTACCCATAATAGGCATCTGCCTCACCATATGTAGGCTGGGTACTTACCCCAACCATTATATCTATCATTCAGGATCCTTAAGACATATCTCATGTCCTTACTCACCAACTAGTGCACTTCGCACTTGTTCACCTTTTAATGTTTCCATAAAATGAATTCACTGATTCTTGTAGTCTTATTGACCTTACTGGTTCCTTTACTTCCATCACTCTAGGTAATTTCTTACTTTGTCTGATTTCTTTACTTCGGTCCGTAGTATGGCGTCGACTACTTCCCGTGTTCCAGACTCCACTCGTATACATATGTGGGGTATCATGTTGATACATTGCTACTTACCCGGTTAACCTATAAGAAGGTCTGTCAGGCCCACATGCTCCTATCGGAGTGCGGTCGTCCCACAACACAGTTGGTACACTCGTAGTGTCCGTTACGCGCCTAGGTGAAGTATTCTGTTGTCAACTCCCTTATATCCTGTGACAATATATTCCGTGCTTCCCGAACTTATCAGGAAGGTTTATCCATCGTTATATTGTTCTGAACTCCATCCATACCGTCGGGTTACTACCCTCGGGTTCACCGGTTTCCGTCCGGTTATTTAAAGGTAAACTGGTTTGAAAGAAGGGTAAAGAAGTATTGGTTTAAAAGAGAATTTGGTTTGAAAGAAAGGAGTTTGAAATAAATTTGAGTTGAAAGAAAAATTCTCCTGGTTTCACAACACCTTCTTGCCTTAACCATGTCGAGCTTCTTGCTATTGGTATATTCCCATTTACAAAGGTTAGGCTGTTAAGCCCTTCCACGGTTACGATGATCACATTTAATTTCTGGGTACTTTACTAAGTAGTTTGCAGTTGTCAAATTTTTCTTCGAACAGCCCTGTAATAGCTGCACTTGCCACGGCAAGTGCGCCCTGTTAACTGGCTGTCGGTTCAACATGTACCGGCTGTGGTACTGTTTCTGTCTGCACAGTATTCAGTGGCCTCATGGGCCCTTACTTGGATACTCTAATTGGTAACTAATCTCCTGCACAACTTCTCATTGTCCTCCTCTAATAAACATTTACTAGGGTGTTTCCCCTTCTGGGAGACCCCTTTTTACTTATTATTGTGTCTTCTTCGTAGTCCATTCCACGCATTTGTCGTGGTTACTGAGACTTGTCTCTTATTTGAGTACTACGTTGTAGTTCCCTTGTCGGTTGGTATACCGTTGGTGCCCTTATCTAACATTTGCCATCCCGTAGACTCTCGTCTCGGGTTTCATTATTTTACTTCTTGCCTGCTACAAGTTGGTAGCTTTCGACTGCTCGACATGTCGACCCAGGTTGCTGGAAATTTCATTCTTCCTTACACCAGATTCTCCATTCTTTGCTATCAAGTGCGGTTACAGTTGTTCACCTGGGAACCGTCTCCGGGATTTCAAATTTTCAGTATCTACCGCATGACAGGTTCCCCATACTTACAAGATAGTTAATAACAGCCAGACCGGGTCTTCCCGGGTAAGAGAGGGCTTTCATCTCTCTGGCGTTCCTTCCCCAATCATAAAATAGGGGGTTGTGGAGGGCGGGATGGATATAGTAGGTATCCAGTACACACTGGCAGTTCCTAACTAGCGTATCACTCACGCATTCACTCAACCCTTAACCCAAAGTACTAAAATCTTAACTCGGTACTTCCTAGGCTCGGTAATTCAGTCATCAGAGCGATACTTCGCTCTGATACCACTTTTTGTAACACCCCAACCACAACAACACACTTAATAACCACCTACAGCGCAAAACACAAACCAACACAACACTTAATCCATTGGTGTTACACGCCGTTAACCACCCACGAGGCTAACAAGGCTAATACATACACATTGTATCGGTCTGATGGACTAGATCCCCGAGCAACTACACCATACAATCTTGATTCCCTTTTCCTACAATTACATACACACACATTCCCCACTGTACCGAGTATTCATTAACCAATGCCGATAACAAATTCGGTCTTACTACGCCTATAATACATACACCGTTAAAGGGCTACCAATGTACAACACTACCCCGTCCTACTCTCGAACGGCTTCCAGTTCAGGTTATGCGACGTTATCCTTTTCTTACAACGTTACGATATCGTAACGTTACATATTTGTAGTTTTCGTATTCGTACCTACACATGTATATACATAAGCTAGCTTTAGTTGTTCATACGTTATTTTGTGTCCGTATTATAAAACGTGTTAAGATTTTATACGTTTAATATCTAGGGGTATTTCAGCTTACCCCCCTTAAAAGAGACTTCGTCCCGAAGTCTTACTTCCTTAACTTATATTTTCCACTCCTGGTAATCTTAGGGATCCAGTCTCGCATTCATTCCCGATACACAAAGGATTAAGTTCATAATTAAAATTCTCAGTGCGTCTAAGCACCATGCCACATCAGTGGCTTCACACGAGTTCTCATGATAACCCAAGATGCTAGCAATGAGTATAACATGTTAAAGTGCCAGCCAAGACACACAATAGTCATTCATACAGAGCATACATATACGTACATAACATTTCCACAGATACACGAACGCAGTTCACACATATAGCATCCAAACATAGCACATCATACAAGCAACAACATATACGAACGCAGTTCACACACATAGCACATCATACGAGCAACAAAAATAGCAAAAGCGAAACACGCCTACCCCCCCTAAAAATGGATTACGCCCACGTAATCCTTTTTATACCATCCTAGAACCTTGGTTCAAGATGTTTGAACTTCCATGAAGCATTCCAGTTCCTATGCAATGTAGCTTACATTATGCTCTCATCAAAGGCCTTGATCATGTTAAGGGTTTAGTCTCTGTATCCAAAAGGCTCTTATCGGTAGTCGTACTGATCTAGAAACGGATTCGGGTTTAGCCTCTCCAGGTTTAAGGTATTGGCCGATAGGTCACTTGTTACTCAACTGGAAGATGTGAGATATGGTCCACCGGCTTCTGCTGCGCGACTCTGATTACCTTCGGGTTTAGCTTTCCCTTACTAAGTCTTTCAAGGTAGTGGATGGTTTAATTGTTTCTTCCGCCTAGTCTCTTGGCTAACATGGGGTAATTTAATTTATACACGGTCTCTGTGGATTTTATTTTGTCTATTCAGTTCCTTTGGAGACTGGATATTCATGCTTTTGGTGCGCTTTTTAAGCGTCTAGATTTTTGTTTCTGGCTGCCCCTTTTGGGTGTTAATGATTTAGTTCTTGTTATTTGAATGTTATCGACGTGTCACTGTTACCATGACTGGTTTAGTTTTTACTACTGCTCATACCTATGTTTAGTTTTTACAACCCGATTAGACGTCTTTCGTCTCTAAGTATCTTTATTTTCCAGCCCAATTATGGCTTTGATCCTGTTGGTTGACTTCGATTGGTTTCAGTCAAAAGGTTACTAAATTATATATGTTAGAGGTTTCTGTGGTTGCAGCCTCTAAATTTCGAATCACGTATCAATGTATTCTACCCGTTTGTATTATCTACATCGATATCGCATCCTTCGTATTTTGTAGTTTATGTGTCCACTTGTAGGAGGTTTCGGGAGTTATCCAACCCTTACGTGGTCAGCGTAAGTGTTGGACTATCCTTCCACCCCAATTTGTGCTCAGTATCACTTGACCTGACCAGGGTTAAGTTCAACCTCGCACGTCCAACAAACAATCATTCAATAAATTTTTTTTTCTTCCAACTATGTATATATCTAAATGTGTACATATATACATTACCTCATTCTTGTATCCATAATATGTATACTTATGTGTTATAAGTTCCAAGGTCGTATTTGAATTATACTACCATTTTGTCTTAAATATGCACATCTGGTTGTTTCCATTAATTAAATGATATATTGGTACATACATTCGTACCCTTCTGATATTATCATTTCTTTTCATTCCAAGTTCTCATATAGGGAGATGTAGTATGGATATAGGTGATCCATCCGCACCGTATTTATAGATATGGATATAGGTGATCCATCCGCACCGTATTCATAGATATAGTATGGATATAGGTGATCCATCCGCACCGTATTCATAGATATAGTATGGATATAGGTGATCCATCCGCACCGTATTCATAGATATAGTATGGATATAGGTGATCCATCCGTACCGTATTCATAGATATAGTATGGATATAGGTGATCCATCCGCACCGTATTCATAGATATAGTATGGATATAGGTGATCCATCCGCACCGTATAGATATAGTATGGATATAGGTGATCCATCCGCACCGTATTCATAGATATAGTATGGATATAGGTGATCCATCCGCACCGTATTCATAGATATAGTATGGATATAGGTGATCCATCCGCACCGTATTCATAGATATAGTATGGATATAGGTGATCCATCCGCACCGTATTCATAGATATAGTATGGATATAGGTGATCCATCTGCACCGTATTCATAGATATAGTATGGATATAGGTGATCCATCCGCACCGTATTCATAGATATAGTATGGATATATGTGATCCATCCGCACCGTATTCATAGATATAGTATGGATATAGGTGATCCATCCGCACCGTATAGATATAGTATGGATATAGGTGATCCATCCGCACCGTATTCATAGATATAGTATGGATATAGGTGATCCATCCGCACCGTATTCATAGATATAGTATGGATATAGGTGATCCATCCGCACCGTATAGATATAGTATGGATATAGGTGATCCATCCGCACCGTATAGATATAGTATGGATATAGGTGATCCATCCGCACCGTGTTCATAGTCTCCCCATATGATTAGGTTCTCTTAATCTTCTTGCCTTATGTTTAACCCCAGGTGTTATAATGAATAATTTGTCCCTTTTTTTGTCATGGTTGTTATACTAAATAGGAGAAATTAAGTTATACGATATTGTATAATTGAATTTAAACCATAAGGTTGGAAATTTCTTGGCTATGTGATATTAATCTTGACAAATATTTGAAGTAAGAAGATGTATATATAAATACTTCCACATATACAGTTGGTATTTAAAGTGGATATAGTACATGTATAAGTAAGTAATAATGAATAAATGGGCTTACAAAATAATGAGTATAGTGAATAAACTTTAAAAGTTTATGATGGTATTATACAAATGTTACATGATATCAAGATAGGAGTCTCAATATAAGTTTGCATAATATATTACAACTAGTGGGAATGATCGCTTTACATAAAATAATGAAATGTAACATCAAATAAAGGGAGTTTGGTAAGTTATATATATTGTACGTGCATAAAGGCGTGACTAATATTTGTAGGAAAATACGTATAAAATATGGTTGAGAACCATGCAATATTACATGATGGGGGTTATAAATGAAATTAGTTGATAAACTGTAATTTATACAAACCAGGGTAGCATATTTACAAAGTACATGCATTATTTAATACCGTATATTATGATGAATGTCGTAAACCAAAGTACTATATATATTATATGATTAAATCCAATAGACATTGCATATATGTAAACATATATGTGTAAACGAGAATATTGTAATATATATAAATATATATGATATGGTTTTACTATCATGTAATGGTAATTGACAGGTGTTATGACCCTAGCGTCAGGATATATATACTACAAGTCATACTGTGTAATTTAAAGTATGGTTTATTAAAATGAATAACGTGGTATGTAATATCTGGTATAATACCAAATGGTTAAGTAATACCATCATATAATGTTAGTGCTTGAGCATTGAATGCTACGGGAAATAACGTTGCAGGTGTGGTCACTTCTTTCATCACCATAGTTAATGATATACATACGGTCCAAAGGGTTTATCTTTTTATATCATTGAATTTTACAGTTACCGTTGTATTGCTTGCGGTTGTTTTTGATAGTTCCTCTTTCGGAACTTGTTCCTCCATGATCGGAACTTAATTCTTTATGGCCCACAACTCCTTTTATTTGGTCTCCTTGAACAGAATATTTGATAGATGTTTGAACATATTGGCGGATTCATTGCCTTTTTTTCATATCCGTTTGCTTTGTGCTGGGGTAGGGAATTAATTGAATTCCGTATTATTATACTTTAGTGTGTAACATTGTGTTATGCTTCGTTAAGCATAATAGGTCGTACCAATTTTATTGTGTAATTTTGTCTTGAGCTATATTCTCTTATTTCATTGTCTTACGAGATGTTTTCTTAAAGTACCCTCTTAAGTGTTAGAATTGTAGAATTTATCTCAATTCCCATCCTTGGCTTAATTGATTGCTTATTTTAGCTTTATTTATTTCATGTATTTTAGGGTATTTCGGTCCTCTTTGCTTGTGTGGTTGGTCCTATCGACTGCTACGCATGTCGACCCAAGTTGTCGCTAAAATTGGTCCCCCTACGGGTAGTATCCTTTTGGCAACGTCGATTGTATAGTATAGTCTTTTCTCCTCGGGTTGATTGTACAACATTAAGTAGATGCCAGATCGGGTTTCCCCGAGTAAGAGGAGGCTTTCTACCTCTCCGGCGTTTTTTTCTATGATTTGAAATGGACTCTTGGGACGTAGGGGTTGGGTGTAGGTGTCTGTTAGGTATCCAGTAATTACTGGGGAAGAATCCTAACTATCGCGCCTCACATGCTAACCCTTAACCCCATTTCCCCGAATTCAGGTTTTCCTATGCTCGGTACTTCTCTGTTCCAGTCATCAGAGCGCAACTACGCTCTGATACCACTTTCTGTAACACCCCCGAATAAATATCCAATAGTACAAAACCAAGCTCCTAGTCATAATACATGATAACTACGCAGCGGATTCTCGATGCCATCCGGGTGCTACAGATGCCAACCACCCACGTGGTTGACAGACCACATCACCAATACTAAGTTACGGTCTGCATGACTGGAAACAGCTCTCGCCAAACTCATATACAATATAAGATACAATTTCAAATATCGAGTGTCTCCAACAATTGCCAAATTATGAACTGAAAATTACATCTCGGGTACATTAAACATATAGCCACATCTTCAAACGTTATGCCCTGATGGACTACCCCCATGGTAGCCATCCCGCCTACGCTCCGTTATCGTCCGGCATAATACCTGTAAAAATTTGGTTTGGGAAGGACTCAGCAAACTACGCTGAGTATGAACGTGTGAAGCCCGTATGTTGCCGGGCCACACGACTACTTGGTCGAATATTATTAAGTCAATTTACATGCTATAAGAAAGCAGTAAAACACACCACAGTACATCATGGTATCATACACACTTAAAGGTAGTAACGCATTAGCAACAACAACCAAGCACAACATGCTGACAACATAGCACATTCAACACGCATCCAAGCACAACGAACTGCTAGAATAACAACAACAATTCATGTAAGTAATAAAACGTGTGCATAGGTATGTTATACCCATGATCCTCACTATGGGATCATTCGAGCGTTGTGTGTTTTCATTTATTTTCTCTTGTTCCCATAACATGTGTTTTCTTTCTCTTTTCATGCACCCGGTCAGGGGATATGGTTAGATCCCGTGACCGTATCATGTAGGTGTCAATCTTTCCTGGTTTCTTTAAGGTTTGTTTGTGAATTCTCTTGTCACCCCAAGTTGAAGAACGTCTTCTCCATAGCCAATCCTCCATTCCCGGCGTCGTGCGTCGAGGAAGCGGGGTCATCTCTAGACTTCAGGATGTGTTCCACCAATAGGTGTTTTACTTTTCATTATCATTATAAGTTCGACACCATAGTGGGTGTCATTAGAAGTCCTCGATAGTTTAAGAGGAGTTTTCTTCTTGTATAGTTGTTTCGTTTTGTTTGCGTAGTTCGTCGCGTTTCATTTCAAGTTCATAAACGAGAAGGGACTAAACTACTGTGTGCGCGCAATTAATATGCAACAATGATATAGCAATCATATAAGCAAGATACGCAAGCAATCCAATTTCATGCTTTAATCTTATGGTCATTTTCACACAAAGCACACAGCAAACAAGCCGTGTAACACGGCAACATACGAACCACACATGTCCATACCTTATTTGAAGCACAAGTCGTCTTACACTCGAAGTCCCGGTCGGGGTTCACTACGGCCCTAACGTTAATTAAAAACAAAGGGGTCAGTTTATTATTTTATGTGACGACACTTTATATCGTATGTTATTCCTTAGGTAAGTTGTTACACGCTTAGTTTAGATTGACTCTTAGAATCCTTCATGCATTAATCCTAGACTTAACTTACTCCTAGGATATTTCATATCTTTATTTACATACTAACCAAGCCCTTTTTCCTTAGGTAATGTTTTGGGGCGTTTTTAAAGTAATTATGTAACAAGTTTGTATAACATAGATATAACTTGTCTAGTGTGTATTCCTTCCTTAGATAAATAGGTGAGCAATATTTTAACCCTTGTATAATGATAATATAGATCATAGAATATTCCTAAACCTATTTATACAGAAACCCAAGGGTTTCAAAATCTGAAACGCAAGTCCTTTGTAATACCTTAACTGACTTCATCTTTAGTGTAGTAATTGATGTACAACCTTCTCCACATGTTTCACTAACTTACTTATATTGATTAGCTATTTTTGTTCATTATTAAACTGAAACACCTCTTATAATACCCTTATAATCTAGTTATACAGAAACTATAACCTCACTGAAACTGAACACAAACTACCCATTTTTTTTCCTCGGTTATTGTTGTTAGTTTAGTTTATGTTTAATTCTTTCTTGCAGTGCTTACACAACCAATCACGGGTGTTAACCTTGGTTTATACTCAAGACTAGACTCATGAAACACCCACACCGCATCTGTAGCTAGTTACACAGACACAGACACAGAAGAAGGGAAACCAGAAAAACTGAAACTAAAAACCCATGAGACCAATGCCTTCTCCTTGTTTCTTTTCTATTCAGATGCAATTCTTTCCTTCAGATCTCTCCCCTATGTACTTCTTACCCAGTTACTAGTTTTATCTCCCCTTTTAAACTCAAAACCACTCCACAATTACTCCCTTACTTCCCTATACAGAAGCAGAAACAAACTTCCAGAAACAAGTATAAAACTGAAACAGAAACTGCTATGTCTTTCTATATTTCCCTCTGTCTCTCTTTTCTGTTCCGAATCTGTTTTCTATTTCCTTCTAAGTATCTGTACTTAGTGTGTTAATAAGTTTTTAAAGCTCCAGACAGACCAAGACTAACCTAGACAATGTCTCGAGTTTCCTCTGCACAAAAACCAGAAAACTGATACTGATTTCTTCTCTTCTGTTTCGCATCTGTTCTTTTAATCTCCTTTCTTTTGTCCTTAGCTACCTGGTTCTTAAGTCCTCAAGTGATTTGCCAACTTAATTTACCTTTGTAATAATGCTACTGGTTCATACCCCAGACACCACTACACTTCTAATGTTCCAGTATAATCTGTTACAAAAACTGAGATTAACCACCACCTGAAACTGAACTCGACACCACTGTTGCTTTTATCTTTTTGGTTTTCAAATTTCAGATAACCCAAGGCAATCAGGACTGCTCACATGAGATCCCTTTACACAAGGTCTGTAAACTTAAAAGAGCAGCAAACAGGTAATGCAAGTGGTGATTATTACTAGGCTACAGAAACTGATAACCTGATGTGAACTTTCTGTTATAGTTGGTTGCTGTCTCTTTAATCTCTCTTCTGTTTTTCCTAAACTGATCTACAACCTCCTCCCAACTAACTTACATTCTTAGTTAAGACAGTTATAAGACTCTAAGTTCATTTTCCACCCAAGGAGCAAGACACACCCTCTGAGAAAAACTCTACACAGAAACTGCAAGAACTGAAACAGAAAAAAAATAAAATCTACAACTCAAAACTGAAAGACTGATGTTTCTCTTTGTTGTTGTTTTTTTTTTTTTTTTTGTTTCTGTTTTGAATCTGTTCTTTGTTACTTCTCAGTGCCTGTACTTAGTTAGTGTTAATGAATCTTTAATACTCAGGAACATACAAGCCTAACCGGGAAAATGTCATTGGCCACTGCAACTGCAGCAGGAACAGGAGGTTTATTTGGTGTATCAGTTTTCTGTTCTGAAAGGTTGCTATCTGTTTTTTTTTTTTGTGTCTTGTTCTTCTGTTGTTTTAATTGGGTCCTTAATCTCCACGTTTCTTCCTCACAACCAGTTTGGTTACTCACCTATACGTTTGACGCAGTTTTAAATCACTACAACAACAGACCTACACCCTGAGAGATTAACATGTAGAAAGTGCAAGTTTTTAAAACTGAAATTGATGCTTCTCTTTTATTACCAGTTTCTGTTACCCCATTAAACTTTGATCTCTAGTTTCTCCAACTTATTTAGCTGTTTAGTTAGGACCTCACTGCTGTTTAACTCTCAGAATAGACCTTAAAGTGGCATGGACTACTACTATTAGACAGAAATTCGAAAACTGCAACATAACCTGAACTGAATGAAACAGAACCCATGTTCTGTTACTCTTCCTTTCTGTCACCTGTCTTTCTATTTTTACCACGGTGCCTACAGGTTTACTTAAGAGCATTAGAATGTTTTAGACCTATTAACTACTCAACACAGTTTTCTATATTTCCTTGCAACAGATCCTAAATAACAAGTTTCCAGTAGAAACTATAGATTGAAATGGTAGGCCTGATATGATATCTTCTTCTTCAGCTAGTTTGCCTCGGTTATCTGACCAGGTTCTTGGTTTGCCCCAACGGTTACAGTGACTTAGTTAGGTTTTCATCATAGTTCCAGCTATACCTCGTACTCAGAAGTGACCCAATCCCCACTCATGTAGCTTCTGTGCTAACTTCATAGAAAACTAAGTGTTCAGAAACTGCAACTCTAACACTCAAGTCTGATAGTCTCTCTTTATTACCCTTTGTGTATTCACAGATCTGTCTCTCTATATTTATTTCTTTTTTTTCCAAACTGGTTTGGTTACTGATTTAGATAACTTACTAAGTTTCTAACCTCAAAACAAAACCATAGTAACAAGGCTATCCCCTGAGGAGGTACTATACAGAAAGTACCCTATATCAGAAACTGCAATAAAATCCTCATATCAGGCTGATCTATTTCACTTGGTTTCGGTTATGAAGTTGTTAGTTCTATACAGTGTAACTATGTAGCTTATTACCTCTTTGTTTTTTGGAATAGGTTTCTCCTGGAATCCTTCTTGGCACGATGCAGGCTCCCAGACCTCTAGCACTCAGCCTCAACTGGAAAGGATTTCACAGGTGTTACTCTTGACTTATCAGAAATGAAACAGAAGAGGAGGTGGAACTAGAAACTGGATTTTCCTTGTGAGTCTCACCTTCTGGTTATGCTCCCGCAGAGATGGTGAGCAGCCATGGACCAAGGTAAGTTCGAGGAAGCCTAGAGACTGCATGGGGGGAGAGTCGAGCATAAAAAAAAAGAGGGTTGAGTGTAAACTTTCAAACGGCATCAATTCTCAGAGACACTGGGCATGTAGCAGGCAGCTCTAAACACACTACCTGAATGGATTCTCGAACAGGAAGTAGCAGGGGCAGTAGTGTTACTTGTTCCTTCTGGTCCTGCTCTCTGGTTGTACCTCTGGCCATGCGAGAACAGTTGGGAAAGAAGAGGAGGTTAAGCAGCAGAGGATCTCGGACATGGGAAAAAAAGAAAATGAACTTCAGTTGCTCTTACCTTGTGCCTCAGGAATCAGAGAGTGCGACTAGAGGTTCCTGCCCATGCAGAACCGGTTCACAACAAGAGGGTGGAGAAAATGGTCTATGGGTTTTTGAATAACAAGGCACAAGACGCGGGGGAAACAACGCAGTGTGTGGAAGTTTGCAATTCATGGCTCTGGTGCCTAAAAATCTGAAACAGAAGCGGCTCTGTCCCAGATGCGTGACCGGTTGTAGTGGTCTCTCAGGTTTACGATGCTAAAAGGGAAAGGGAGTATGGAGGATGGAGTAAATTATTGGGTTATCAGGATATTGGTTTCTGTTTACACAGATTAGTGAGGGAACATTCCCTGCAGATGCCCAAGTTTACCGTCATTTGTTTTTGATTACAATACCTTACTGAGATTGAAGGGTGAGGGATTCAGGAAGTGTTCGTGGTCTCCGATTACAAGAAGGAAAGGGGGAGGATGTCATTCCCGATCAAGAATCCAGTGTAACAGCTGAAGTTTCTCATTGTCTCCCCTACACATTCACGGTATTTGGAATCAGACAGCATAAGACATTGAGGACAGGATTTTTTTTTTGTTCTCGGGCAGACCCATGGAGTATGGGCAACTGAATAGAATAGGATGTTGCCTCTGAATTGGAGCAGGGGTATGAGCTGAATCTTCTTGTTTTCCGTTTCTTCACCCTTTTTTTTTCTGTTGTTCGATGCCGTTGTCTCGAGGGAGAAGAAAGGCGTCAATGCTTCAGGGAGTGTGACTGATTCTGTTTTTCTTTTCTTTCATTTACCTTAGTTGATTTAGTACTAATTCCAATTAGTGTGAGTTAGTAGCTGAAATTGAGCGCAGCTCACCCGGTTAAGCACTCGGAACATGTACGGGGGGTCTTGGGTTCGAGCCTCCACGGGAGCGTCTTTGCTCCCCTTTTTTATTTCTTTTTATTTGGATAGTTAAACATGTGTACTTATATATATGTGACTATATATTATTTTGTATTGTTATTTTTATTATTATTATTTCGTTACGAAGTTTCGTAACGCAACGTTACGCATGTGTTCTTTCGTGTTCGTACATATATATATATTCGTACGTTAATATGGACGATATATTTATTTGCTTATTGTTACAAGGTTATGCGACGTTATCCTTTTCTTACAACGTTACGATATCGTAACGTTACATATTTGTAGTTTTCGTATTCGTACCTACACATGTATATACATAAGCTAGCTTTAGTTGTTCATACGTTATTTTGTGTCCGTATTATAAAACGTGTTAAGATTTTATACGTTTAATATCTAGGGGTATTTCAAATCACCATTTTTAGACAACCTTTCCTAACCTTAAACAAAATTTTAGGCCAAAACAGTGGCATGTCCGAACTTGTGTCTGAGTTTCCGAAGTTCGGACGCAAGTCGAGGCTCAAAGGGTGAAGCCAGACGCATGTCCGAACTTGTGTCCGAGTTTCCAAAGTTCGGACATTGGTCGAGAGAAAATCAGAAGAAAATTTCAAGCGTCCGAACTTGTGTCCGAGTTTCCCGAAGTTCGGACGCAAGTCGAGGATAAATCTGAGAAAAGAGACGGGTGTGTCCGAACATCCATGGTCGGACAGAAGTCCAGACACTGGCCGAGACTCAAAAAATTCTAACACAACAGGGCATGTCCGAACGTCCATGTCCGGACGGAAGTTCGGACGTGCCAAAACACTCATTTTCATAGCCTCAAACACTTACTCAATTCTTACCAAAATCCCTAACACCTATTATGTTTTATCCTTTGGTTCCCAAGTGGTGTTTCATGTCTATTGTAACCATTATACCAAGATATTTCCTCACCTCTTTTAACACCATCTCCCAAGCATCTTTTCTTACAAACCAATTCCTTATGTCATTCTTTAAATCCCTTTACAAGTTTATACTTTCTCCTTGTTTTACCAAAGTTTGCATAAGTCTTAACACAACTCCCAAAATGTTTTCTCACCACTACAACATCATCTCCCAAGCATCTTTCCTTCCTAACCAACTCCTTGGATATCTCTACAAGCTTATAGCCCCTCCATGCAACACATCACTTCTTCTTATTCACCAACATTGCACAAGTCCTAAACACAATCTCACCATGATCTTGAAGTGTCCCAAAACATTCTTTTGCATTCTAAATCCTCTAGAATAATGTTTAAGTCCCTTTTACACCTTAAAACACCATAATGCATGTTCCTTTCACTAGTTGAACACTTAATCATTCTAAACATTTCCTAACTTACCAAACTCATTTTAAACCCTTAGAACTTCTTGTTTATTACCTAAATTTTGACATGAATTCTCCTAGAACATTGCTAAGCCAAAACACATTGTTTTCACCATTAAACAATCAAGAACACTAAAATCCATCAAGCACATTCTTATACACAAAACTTCACTCGTTTAGCACTACATCACAATATAGTGCATAATTTAAATTGCTTGGCACTTAGGCCCTTAAATAACATGGCTCTTAGGCCCTTAAGATGCATAAATCATAAACACTGAATTTCCCACATTATATTTGCCTTTGACCTGCAAATACACCCAACAATACATATACCTTTTACTAAGCCTTTGAGAACATTTTACTAAGTCATTCACCATTGGCTCCTTAGATCATTTTAACAAGCAATATAAACTCATTTCTCCTAAGACTTTAAACCACATCAGGTTAGCACATTTACCTCTTTTCCTCACAACTTCTTTCTTGTTTCCTTGACTAAATCGGCAAGGCTTTTAGTTGCTTGTCAACTTCTAAACATTATACAAATGATAAAATGAGTATACAAGCTTTATGCTTTCATCTCATTGTAAACCCTAGATTATACATTGTTTTAAAAAACATTAAGATAGTTGTTTTACCTTAGAACTTGAAGAGAGTTTGAATATATGTCAAGAGAGGACTCCACCTAGTCCATGAAAGGTTGAAATGGAGCTAAAACAAAGCAACATAAGGACAACATTAAGGGTGATTTTCGGACAACACAAAAACATGAGGGAAACATCATTTTTCTTTGAGTCTCCTTACCTTGAAGCAAAGGAGAACAATAATATGTGAAAAGATGAGCTCAAGCTCCTCCCATGGAGATTCCTCTTGGCACCAAAATGGAGCTCTTGAAGTTTTGAAAGGATAGAATTGAAGAGCTTGATGAGAGGAAGGGAGTGGTGGTCTTAGAATTTGATTTGGCAAAGTGAGCTAGGAGATATAAGTGATCAAAGATGGAGAATGATGGTGGTGGTGGTGTTTGCTGTAGCAAACCGTAGAAGAGAGCAAGGAGGAGGAAGGTAGAAGACGTGGAAATGAAGAGAAATGAGAGAATGAAGATTGGTATTGCTTTTAGAAGATATTTACATGTTAAAGTAAATAGTAACTATTAGTCATCATTTGTTTACTTAATAAACTAAACATGAGTGGTGACTCATTACCATAAAAACCGGCCCCCTTTATGTTACTAAGGGCATTTTAGTCTTTGTTGGCCAATTTAATTACTTATACAAAACATATGTTATAGACTAGCTTATTTTAGTTACTATTCACTAAAAACAAGGCACATATATGTGAAATTTTTGATTTCCATTGATATAGACTTCCAAATGTGATACTAAGTAGTACACATGTTAATTAAAGAGTAATTATGGACATTTGGCCATTCAAAACATTTACAAGACAATTTTTCGAAAATGTGCTTTAAGACTTAAAGCACATTTTGTGTTTTAACTGTTTTCAAGCTGGTTTTCCTTGGTAATTGGTTATATATTAACACCTAAAAACGAAAAGTCTTGTAAGCTTATTAGGTCTTACCCAAGCTTATCCCAAGCTTAGGCACATTTTAGCACTAATGACTTTAAGGTACTTATTTGTATTTTATGAGGTTTAAATTGTTTACTAATGTTTCTAAGACTCTTTTTAGTCTTAATATACCATATTTAAATGTTTAAACAACATACTAAGGTTTGGGGTATTTCAAAAACTAACCAAAGTGGAGAAATGAGCAAGAAAAGTGCTAATATAATATATGAAATACACCCATAAAACATGCTCATTTGGACACTTATCAATAAGCAACCGAGTAGAACGGGTCTCAGTCTCCATAAGCTACTGAGTTAGATGGATCTCGGTCTCCATAAGCAACCGAGTAGAACGGGTCTCAGTCTCCATAGGCAACTAAGTTAGATGGATCTCGGTCTCCATAAGTTACCGAGTAGAACGGGTCTCACTCTCCATAAGCAATTGAGTTAGATGGATCTCGGTCTCTATAAGCAACCGAGTAGAACGGGTCTCAGTCTCCATAAGCAACTGAGTTAGACAGATCTCGGTCTCCGTAAGCAATTGAGCAAAATGGATCTCAGTCTCCAACAAGCAACTGAGCTAGATGGATCTCAATCTCCATAAGCAACTGAGTTAGGTGGATCTCATTATCCATAAGCAACTGAGTTAGTCGGATCTTAGTCTCCATAAGCAACTAAGTATGATGGGTCTCGATCTCCATAAGCAACCGAGTTAGGATGAGTTTCATTCCCAAACCTTAGGCACACATAAGACCTACCCTACATTCAATCCTTTCAGGCACCCATAAGACATACCTTACATTCAACCATTTCAGGCACCCATAAGACCTCCCTTACATTCATTCACTTTAGGCTTGACATAAGACCTAGATCCAACCTTTAGGCCCGACATAGGACCTAGTACCACCTTTAGGCTCAACATAAGACCTAGATCCAACCTTTAGGCTCGTCATAAGACCTAGCTCCATCCTTAGGCTCGTCATAAGACCTAGAATCACCCCTTTAGGCTCGTAGTAAGACCTAACACCACTCCTTACTTTACCTGCTTCCATTAAACACATTGCATACATTTCATTCATTATAGGTAGTCAACGCCTTAGAATAGTTCGACATCAATTCATTCATTATAGGTAGTCAACGCCTTAGAATAGCTTGACCTCATTTTCATCACTTTAGGTAGTCAATGCCTTAGAATAGCTTGACATCATTTTCATCACTTTAGGTAGTCAACACCTTAGAATAGCTTGACATCATTTTCATCACTTTAGGTAGTCAACGCCTTAGAATAGCTTGACATCATTTCCATCACTTTAGGTAGTCAACACCTTAGAATAGCTTGACATCATTTTATCATTCCAGGTAGTTAGCGCCTTCAAATAGCTCAACACAATTTATCAGTTTTCAATAACATGCAGGGTCTTGGAAAAATATAAAATTTTGGGGTATCACTCAACCATCAACTAGTCTTTTCATCTTCATTACAAAGCCTAGTTGACGGGAGGCAATCTGTTATACCCAAAATTTTAACCCCCTCGGAATAGTCTCTAAGGCATATATGTTACAAAGGGCAAAACGATCAAAAAAGCATCAAGGCGGGATTTTCCAAGGACGTTTTCGGGATTTTCTATTTTCATATGACTTGTTCATTATCTCCAAACACCTCCAAATACCATAGTCATTATGAAAGGAATTTCATGATTTTTTGATAATATTTATTCTGGAAATTTAGCTTTTAATTCATATTATAAGCTAATTTCTTTAATAATTAACACATGAAATAGCCTCAGAATAGAAATAAAAAGGTTTCCAAAATTAAAATAAAATTGTCACATGGTTAGAATGACTACATACAGTCACAAACCTGAAATTATTTTATTTGGAACCTTAGCCCAAAATTAAAAAGAGAAATTCCATCATTTTTGCAATTTTCTCTCTCCTCTAGAAAATAACAAAATCAAATCAAAATGTCATGAAATTTTAATACAAGATAGAGGATGATTTTTAGAGACTAATGACGTTGGAATTTCGTTATTTTAGACTTTCCAATAATAAGTTATGAATTATAGGAGATTCCAGATTGTGAGATTTTTATCTAATCGGTTATTTATCAAAATAACCCGATTCCAACTCTCAAAATTCTTGAAAATCATCCTTTACCTTCATTTAAAATTTCATAATTTGTCTCGGCCTTCAGCATATTCTAAAAAAACGGATTCCCTTAGAGCACAAAATCAGGGTTTTAGATAAAGATCTTGTTCTATCAACATGGCCTTGCTCTTTCTATAAAAGGACCTTCCAAAAACGACCTAGGGCAGAGGAGAACACTTCCAAGGTTAGAAAGCATAGCCACCAACCCTTCTCCCCACGTTTTTACACTTCCAAACCTCAAATCAATACCGAAACACTACAGAAATCACCCCGAAATCACCAAAAATTCATCCTTTCTTCTCCCATTGAACTTCCAAGCACCAAAACACCAAAAATACAGAACCAAAACGTGGTTAACAGTCCAGGGAAGAAGGGGACAGAAGCTGGCTTCGAACCCAAACCGGAACCGACTCCGGCGAAGCACCAAAAGACACCCGACGTGAAGAAACACCTCGAACCCGAAGGTAAAACAAGTTGGAACTCAGATTTTCTAATTCAGCATGGTTAATCTAACCTTATATTAAATTTTGGGCTCGAAACAATTCCTTTCTGTTTCTGAATTGTCATTTTTCTTTGCTTCTGTTCACTAACTTGTGCATTAAGTTTCGTATTTAATTCGACTTCAAACTGAGAATCTTTGATTACTAACCTATTGGAAATCTTTCAGGCTACACACCCATAATTTTTTAGCTAAAAACACCGTCAGGAATCATAAAAACCCACTGTCTGTGTGTAGTCCGTGACCTTGGATGCATGGTCCGGGACCACGGACGGGTTGTCCGTGACCACGGACACCCACGGATGGTGGCGGGATTTCTTATTTTCAATTTTTCAAACTTTAGGGTTCTTAACGGTGCATGTCCGGGCCCACGGACGCCCTGTCCGTGGCCCCGGACTTTTCAAGATTACGTTTTTATTTTAGTTCTGTTTTCGTAATCATGTAATTCAATTGGGGTCCGTGGTCTTGGACATTAGGTCCGTGGCTACGGACATAATTAAAATTTGACCTAATTCTGCCTCCGAAACCCTAGTTTAGGTAGTTTTAATTTCACTTTAGTTTTTTGTCAAAAAACGTTAAAATACAAAAAATCAGAAGCGCGCACTTAGGTTAAAATGACTCGTAATAAGCTGTAATTAAACTAAGTAGAGGAAAAACGACTTCTAGGGGTAATGAAAGTAATTGAACCCTTTAATTAAGTCAGATATCAAGCCCCCGAACCCGAACTCTCCTTTCCCAATTTGATCTAGGTTAAAATTAGGTGGCGACTCATAATAGGTTCCAGAGAGCTAACTTAGGGTTTAATAATTAATGACATAGTTATTAAACTTAGGTTATAAGTGGACCTAAAACCCGACCAGATCCTAATCAATCTAATCAACATAGGATAGGGTTTAAAAATCGAGGCTCACACCAGTACGGAAGAACAATGTTAGGGTTGCAAATAGAGAATGTTTTTCCAACCTAGATTGGAGAGGAGATAGAGTAGGTGAGTCACAATACTAAGTCCGCCATGTCAGCAACATTTAAAACGACTCATATGATGCCGCATGGAAATTACTAATTTTGTGACGGATGAAAAACGTAGAAAAACTCATGGGTGGGCAATTTAATTTCCTAAACTACATAGGTGGTTTATGAAATTAGGCCAAACCCAAAGGGGGGATGTATTTTGATGAATTTTAACCGTAGATAAATAAAAATGTTAATGAATTTTGAGAGTTGGAATTGGATTATTTCAATAATTAACCAATTAGATAAAAATGTTACAATCTGTCACCTTCTATAATTCATAACTTATTATTGAAATGGTGTTATTCTCTAAAAATCATCCTCTATCCCTTGTTAAAAGTTAATGACATTTTAACTTGATTTGGGTATTTTCCATAGGGGAGAGAAAATTTCAAGAATGTTTGAATTTCTCTATTAAAAATTTGGGTTAAGGTTCCAAATAATTTTTTTAGGTTTATGACTATGTGTAGTCATGTTAATCATGTGAGAATATTTTTTAAATTTTTAGAGATCTTTTCTTTCTATTTTGAGGCTATTTTATGTGTTAATTATTAAGGAACTTACCTTATGATATACTCCCTCCGTCCTGAATTGACCGTCCTATTTGCTTTATGAAACGTTTTTTCACTTCAATATTAAGCATATAAGATAAAATACTTTTATAAAACTAAAATTTGTAACATATAGTTAATCACGTAAGGAATCATATGCAAAACTTAAATTTTCAAAATTAATTTATCTTATATGTTAAAAATTGAAGTCAAACGACATGTCCAAATAGTAAACAGGACGGTCGATTCAGACGGAGGGAGTAAATTAAAAGCTATATTTCTAGGATTTTTTTTTTGAAGATTATGAAATGCCTTTTATAATGAATATTGTGTTTGAAAGTGTTTTGAGATGATTAACAAGTCATATAAAAATAGAAAGTCTCGAGATTGTCCATGGAAAATCCCGCCTTAGTGTATTTTGACTATTTTACCCTTGCCTTCGCATTTATGCACTAGATCCCTTCCCGAGGGTCAACATTTTAGGTATAACATTTTGCTTCCGCTGCTGCCAGTTCCCATGAAAGCCTTTCTTCATGAATTCCAACTTTTAGAATGGCTCCCTCGTGGGATTTTGAAACACCCCTCTCGATAAACACGTAATAATCCCTCACGTAGCATAATTAAAGGACGTCTCAATGCAGAAGCATAAACAACATTAACTCTCACACGGGTGTCACCTGCCATTACTCGCCCATGCGAGTAACGAAGCAGAAACTAAAATCCAACAACCAAAATAAACAGCACTACCATACCGCTGTGACAACGAGATAAATCCTATACATCATACTAAATCCAAAAACCATAACCGTCGACAAGTGAGCATCTACCCTGATCCCATACTTCGACTTCAACGATGAACATCAACCTGCAACAAGCCATAAAGGCTCAGCGATGAACGCTAAGTATGCGGGCCTGGACCCTATTGGTCACTTGTCATTTTAACCATCTTGATATTAGATTGATTTCATGATTTACCATTTTACAGTTATAATCAATACTGTAACAACCATACATAAACATATAATCATCCATCCAAACCAACAGTCATTACGTATCATAAACAACAGTCGCATAAATGAACGTATCGAATAATAACAGTACTGTGCATAATCGCCTTAGTGAACAGTTTCCATATTTAATATTATTTGGCCTTCAAGGCCCCATCCATCCAAACCATATTTAATTAATTACCAGTTGGGCGTCATGTTAGGACAACCCGGTTAACCTTACCAATGGACACTAGTCCTCCCGTACACACAAAGGTGCTCATTTTGCCAGAGGTCCGGAGGCCCCTGACTATTCTCTTTGCCTCGTAAGGCGTCCATATAAAGGCCGTAGCCATGTACCAATAGAAGGTACCACCTGACCCACGATCCAATTAGGGCTCGTTGGGTAATTTCCTGGAGCGGAACCCGATCGGGTACCCCTCAGTGATCACAAATGCGCAACCAGGTAGTTCGTAAACTACCGGGATTCCTCCCCTCAACTCATACCAACTCTCTCATAATGTTTAAGATATACTCTTAGATTTATGGAGATTTACATTATACCAATTAGCCGCCCAATGGGTCTTACGCATGCCTAGAAGTAATCTAGGTTATATTCATGTTCGAGATCCATGCTCTAGAGACCGACATTGTCGTATCCCGTACCTAAGTGTTTTACTTAGGTTATTCATATACTTAATTTTAATACTAAAGGTATTATATCAAGTAACCTTTGTGTCATCACATCAACACATATGTATGTTTATATAAGTCGATCTATAGTCGACGTAGTGTTAGTCCCGTAGGACGCTCACACATAATTAAATAACGCATTAACACACATCATCATATGCGCATATCCACATAACATACAAGTTATCAAACAGTTTCCGGGCCCTTTCTTAGGTCAACCCGGATCAAATCCTTCTTCACATACCGTACACCTTAGACCAAGGATGCGCAGTGTAGTCCACTAAGCTTCTCGAGCGCGCACGTCTGAAAGGTGATCTGAAAATACGAGAAACGCTAGGTGTCAATCCACATGACAAATCGACTCGGTATTTCTGAATAATGTCAGTAACCCCAGTATTATATCCCCGGATTCCAACTGTTATTAGTTAAGTTACCGTTAACCTTTAAACTCCTTTCTTAATGTTTGTATTAATACTTTGGTTTAACAGTGGAGTTGGTTTCATAAGAACGTCGTGGTTAATGTTTTCGAACGTAAGAGTTATATCTTTCCAACTCACAGTAGTTTATAAGCGTTACGCTTTTACATAAGTTCATTCGTTCTCGTACATTTAATTCAACTGTTTCATCGCATGCATAGGTACGTATTGTAACCTACAGTTGCATGCACAATATATTTTATAACCTATGGTTGCATGTATAATGCATTATCTGTCGTATAGTATTACTATCCCACCATTATTATAATTCATCGTATTATACAATCCATTAAAATTGTAATATTTACATTTGAATTCAAAAACCCATAACTTATAGTTTATAAACTATTTTCATATAATAACCTTCACCATTATATCATGTGGTTTCCAACCATAATATATATATATCCATCCTTATATACATAATTCTCGCATATGTATATATTTTACCAATATAGGTAAGTTTCATGAGTTATAAAACTCTTATACCATATGTCACATTTTATCATCTTATGTGAGACGATTATTCCCATTAGTTGTGTTATATTATCACAACTTATATTAAGATCATTATCTTAATAATATATAACATCTTATGTTGTATAATTCCAACTCCTAATGTTTATTCAATATTTACCTTAGTTTATAAATCTCATTTATTTATAGTTTGTCACATTATTTAATGTGGATACTCTTGTTTATCTTAATTCCATATAAATGTTATAACATGTATAACATTGTAGACCTTAGTCTACTATTCATTTTCCAACCTTTATAAATTTGGTACAGCACTATACTTTATTTTAATTTCATTTTGACCACATAACATTATGTAATGTTATACCGTATACTAATATCATATAATATGATATCTTTATCTTATGTAAATTATAGCTTATAGTTTTTATACAAAACTATTGTTTTTACCGAAAAGGCAAAACCATTAAAATCAATCTTAATAACTTACCATATCTTCCTGTTTATTACAAAATCACCCCATAATTCATACCATGTTATATATATATCATATAATATAACATTTTAAACCTTAATTTAAATATAACTTATAGTTATATATACTTCAAATTTCCGAACAACATTTATATTCTGTTCTAAATTATTTTCCACCCACCAACTTCTTATAATCACAATTTGACCCCATTTATAACATATAGTTTTATAATATCATCAAAACTATATATTATACACTTATCTTATTAAAACACCTTATATTATTTCAAAAATCACCAAACTATACCAAAGGGTTATAAATATCATTCCTAACCCATAAACTTTCAGTTATTTACATTTCCACCCCATTTACTTTTCCAAAGTATAATAATGACATAATAATCATATATATAGCTTATTTTAATTCCAAATTCAACCCAATAAAATCCTAAAAATTCCTAATAGCCCATGGGTGTTTAAAATACCATTGTACACCCTTTAATTTCGGTAATCACCATAAACACCCCATATATTATAAAAATGTTACAATTAAATACTTATCTTATTATATAACCTTAAATAAATGATTTAACTTATCTAATTTGGTCAAAACCTAACCAATGGTCAAGGTTGACCTCCTTAATATTTCCTTGACCATTACTTTCTTTATTTTCAGTTTTAACCCCTAAGTTTCCAAAATTTACCAATTAACCCCAAAACTTTATAAAATCTTATAAACTTTATTTTAAATCCTTTTAACACCTAAATTTCGTCCTAATTATTATTTAGCCCCCAAATTTGATTTAATTATACACTAACCCCTTAAACTTTTACTGTAATGTATATATACCACCTAAAACCTATTTTAAACTAAATATACATAAATAAAATGGCCTAAAGTACATGGCCTTATTACAAACATTTGCTCACAAAATAAATTACACATAAATGTCCCAAAATACTTATAAACACACGGCCTCACCTTGTATTTTTCATTAATTACCAAACTTCCACATAAGGTCTTAATTTGGACATTTATGTTACTTAATTACTTAGATAAGTTTACTAAGTCATTTCCTTAATCATTTATAGTCAAAATCAGACCATATAGGTCATGTTCACTCACGGAAATTTAAGGACATAAGCTTAAACTTGTATTAATGTATCAAGTTAAGATTTAAGTGATTTATACCTTGATTTAGCAAGGTTAAGACCTTGTTTGGTCTCGCCACCTTAGGTATTGTTTCTCCACAGCTTGATTTACTTGTCTTCATGTAGAAAACAAGACATGATTAATTTCCAAACATGAGCTAACCATGGGAAGTGTTTTAATGCATAAATTCAAGGTAAAAGTTACCTTAGAATACCAAAGCAACAAGGGCTGTTCTTTGGCCTGATTTTACAGAAAAGAAAGAGTATCAAAACACTCTTTAAACCAAGGTACAAAACCGTGGGTAACTAGCTTGGAAGATGGCTAAGATTTACCTTGTTTAAGATGCCAAAAATGGTGTTTTTGGCATGGAGATAGCTACTCCTTGTAGATCTTGGTATACCAACTGAATCCACATGAAAAGGAGAAGAAAATAAGACTAGGGAACCAAGTTTTACAAACGAAATTTACAAGGAAAAAGAGATATGTGCTTAAAGCACATTTTTACCTTAAATGGTCAAGACTTGAACTTTTCTCCTTCTACCTTGTTACAGCCGAAATTTCCTCTTGTTTTAACCTCCAAAACACACTACATACAAGTATATAAATGGTTGGAGTCTAGATCAATGGAAAGAGGAAAGAAAGATGAAGAAAATGGACATTTTTATGCCTTAGAAGCTTACCTAGAGCAAGATCTCTCACCAATGGGGTTTTGTTGCTTACCTACGGTCAAGGAGGAGCTGAAGGGAGCCTATGGAAGAGAGGCTCACGGCTGGAGTGGACAAATGGAGAAGGTAAGCTAATTTTGTCTTTAAAGTCATTTTTTGCTTATTTTGTGTTCTTAATGTTTTGATGACTCACTAATGGATGATTGAGGTTGATTATTGGATGGGAATCAATCAGCTAGGCATCCGACAATGAAGGGGAAAGGTGGGTGGTGATTGATACTTAATTATTGCAATTATGGAGCATTATTGCCATTTTAGTCAATTAATCAAAGATGAGTCATCATCCATTGTCTAGGCATGCTTGAAATCGGCACTATTCAAGGGGAAAGGAGGCTCTTCAATCGGCAGCCTCACATGGGGTAAGCAAGTGGCAGACAAGCTTTAATGTTTAATATGTTAAAAGGTATACTTTTTTTGTATTTTAGTAAAAATAATGAGCTATATTTAATTAGCACATGGGAATGGTCACATGGCTTGTTTAGGAGCCTTATTAATCGGCTGTATATGGTCCATTTCGTGGTCAATGGTCAACATTGACCAATTTAGTCAATGGAGACTTAATTTTACATTTTATTATTATTATATTAATATTTTAATGTAAAAATTGTGAAAATTGTAAATCTATGGATTTAGAGTCCCCAATGTGATATTAATGGGTATTTATATTTATTAGAGTATTTATAGGTGTTTCATTGGGTTATATAAACCCAAAACACATTCCCGAGACACTCCCGGGACTTTCGGGACCTTTTTGTGCTTTAAGCGTTTCTCCCGGGCATTTTGTGTTTTCTTGTAAATATAACTTGAGCATTCTCCTTATAATGTTAATTAATGGTGATAGGAACTCTAAGAATGATTTATTTAGAGTTTCGTGCCACTTCGGCATTCCCGGGCCTTTTCTAGGGTTTATGGGGCTCACAAGGGTTCCTCCAGGCACTTTTCGTTTAATTGAAAATTTACTCCGAGCATTTAGTTTTAAATGATAATTAATGACTATCGGTTCATATTATGATCATTAATTGACTTGTATAGCTTGGTTAACTCAAGGTCCGGCTTAACGCACGTTTTTGACCTTAAGGAGTTTAGGTGTGTTTTTAACGCCTCAGTATTTCTGTGCTTTCTTATGGTTTCATAATCCCACAAATAAACCTTTAATTCCCATTATTTAATTATTTAATAATTAGGGGTATTTCAGTCTACCCCCCTTAAAAAGACTTCGTCCCGAAGTCGTTTTACTTAAATAGGTGTATTAATAGCTACCCATATAACCCATAATGTATATCCGTGTGATATATCATTTACACATAGCATATTGTGCCTATATATAGCACGTAGCCATCATTTGTGGCGTTAGTTCAATCATATATGGATATAGGCGATCCATCAGCGCCATAATTCCTATCAGTTCTACCATTCCTGACAACCTCCCCGAGGTGTCCACATCATACCATCATTCCATGTTCCATATCTAATGATTCATTTTGTATCTAGGCGATACCATATGAAATCAATATACAAGGTAATATCAATATATATATCACAATTGTCATGAGAAGTATTACACACATGGGTGTATACACATCATTCAAACAGGTATCACATAGGATACATGCATATAAGTGCACATTACATGCAAACATATCAACAACATACGCCCCGCGTACCAACCATCACAGAAACAAAACCTCGTATGCCCCGCATACCACCAAGACAACAAACAAACAAACATCGTATGCCCCGCATACCACCAAACATACCAGCAAACTACTGTATGCCCCGCATGCATACCAACAAACTTAGTGCACACATGTGCACAGCCAAGAGGCTCTACCCCCCTTAAAAAGGGTTACGCCCCCGTACCCCACAAGTATACAACAGTCGCTCAACAAGGAGCGCTGGATACTTGGCTCTCATAGAGTTCTCCAACTCCCTTGTGGCATATTCCACCTTGGAGTGGATTATCCTCCTATCAGAGAGACGGGTATGAATCTAGCCCCTCCAGGCTCCCCAATACATAAAGGTTGAGGCACTCAACTATTGGTGCTGTCTCTCAAATTCTTTTTAATGGGCCCACTCGCTCCGTACTGAAGTGTAGACCCATGAATATAGGGCTCAGTTTGCCCTCTTCAATTGTCGTATATCCCGTCGTAGGAATTACCAGCGTACATGCTCGTATTTTCTTTTACTGATTTTCAGCTTGAGGTTCAGTATGACATTGGCTATTGTTAGTACTTGGTGCTCTTTGCACTTGTCTCTGTAATACTGAGACGTACTAGTCTTCATGTCCATGTAGATAATGATTATCATCCGTGTCTCCTGGTGGTTTTGTTCCGGAGTAACACATTGTTGTAGTTCTTTGATACTCACTTCGTGTTGATATCCATTACATCTTCCCGTATTCCCACTAGATTAAGAACTGTACAAGTGCAATACCAAAACACTCAGTCCTATAGAGTGCAGAGGCGTAAACCCTCAACAGCTAATATATAATGAGACAACAAGAGGAACCAATGATCATGTGAGTTGTACATTCAAGGCTCAATTAGCGTTTCCCAAAACATTCCATAATGTCCGTTAGTTACCATAACGTTTGTTCCTTGCTTAAGGTATCTGCTAGTGTATTAGCTTTGTCTTTCATCATTGCGTAGTCACGTGTTTATGTTCACATTATTTGGTAGATTCCTCTGGATTTCAAGAATTCGCTTGATCCTTATGAGGTATCTACATACTATTTGCCCATGTAATGGGTTTTCCTACTTCTGTCATCAGCGTTAATGTCTTTGAAAGGTTTCCTTTATCTTCACTATGTATTATCTGCTACTCTGCGTTGGAAGTTCTTGGTTTCTCTAGCCCGTTGGTTTAAACGTGGCTCTTCTCGTCCATCTTCGAGGTAATCAGTATCACTGTCCGTAGTACGGAGTTGACTACTTCTCGTGTTCCTAACACTACTTGTCTACATGCATGGGGTACCGTACTGATACATTACTACTTACCTGACTATCTCATAAATAAGACTGTCAGGCCCACAAGCTCCTATCGGAGTGCGGTCGTCCCACGTCTCGTTTAGTAAACTGGTAGTGTTCGTCACACGGCTATTGTGAAGTATTCTGTTGTCAATCTCCCTTTTGATGGATGTCCTTGTTGTAATTGATGTTAATTATTTCGCACTGTCGGTCATCTTATCGTAGGTGCTATTGTCCTAGTGGCATAGAAGGTAAAGTGGTTGAAGACAATATTTTTGCTCCGCAGACTCATGTCCTTTCTATAATATATTGTATGTGGCACTCCTTCTAAAGGTAGTATTTAGTTGTCAATCAGTTAAGCATTAAATATTGATTTGCCTTTATGGCTGCAATCAGTTCATATAATATTCGTGCAGAGTTCAGCAACATCGGTTCTCCACTTCCCAACCATCCTCTTTAACGGTGGTGCACCTACAAAGGGTATTCTATTTCACACAAGGTTATGCTTGTCCACAAGGACTAAACATTCATCACTATTAGCGATTATCATTAAATGTTGGTATACACTTCTGGTATTCGGCTAATAAGTCATGTCTAAGAATTCTCGAATAGTTAAACTGATGTGGTTTACAATTGCAATGGCTATGTAATTCCTTTAGTTGTAGTGGTCGGACTAACAAGTCTTCCCAAGGTACTATAGGCTTCTAATCCTTAAGGTTCGTATGCAAGACTGGTATAAAATTTTTTGGTATTTACTAAAGAATTAAAAATTTAGTGGTTGCTTCAGCACTTGCGGTGGCAAGTGCGCAAGGCGGATGGAAATTTCAGTGGGTTGATTGTTATAGCGCTTGCAGTAGCAAGTGCGCCATGCAGGTTGTAATATTGGTTCAGCAATTACTGGTCTCATTGACTCTCTCATCATTGAGTATGGTTCACATGATAGTGTGAGTATTAAAATTTCATTCATATAAATACGATCCATCAAGGTTTAAAGCTTACTGGTACTGAGTACACACAACTAATCCCAAAGTCTTACACAAAAGGTGAGTGGTCACTGACACACTCCCACATACTTATTGCATATTCCTGTTTAACATCCAAGGCTAAGTATATAATAAGATAAATAAAGGTGTTCCACTAGCGGTATTTCGGAGCTCAGGGTACTCATGCCCTGACAACTCCCTTCCCTGTCTGGGCTCCAGCATCAGTAGATGTCTGGCCTTCCTGACCACCTCGTGGTACTCCAGATCCTCCAGCTGAGGTCGTCTGAGTAGTCCTAGGTGGTCTATAGTTACGGCCCTCTGGGTTCATCCAGCACTCGAACTCCCGGTGGCCCTCTTTCTTGCAGTACCAGCACTCCACTTTGCAGCCACTACAGTCGACCCCAGGATGATCCTTCCCGCAACGCTTACAATAGTAGTGGCGCTGGGGCTGTCCGGTGCCTGATAGTGATATTTAGTTTAAGTTAATATTTAATGGTATAAAGGTTAAGGTCACAATTGAATTTAGGAGGTAGGTGTTCTCACCTTTAGGAGGTGCAGATCTCAGAGACTGAGTATCTATGGCTGGGCCGGTCAACCTAAGGACGGGCTCTTTCCCTCTTGTTCCCTGGTGACCCTATTGCCCTTTCTTCTGAAAGAATTTCCTGTTTATGGTTTTGTGTTAGCTTTCATTAAAGGTGTTTAATATAGTAAACAATTTAGAATGGGATAAGTCCTTACTTTCCCTTCTTCTTGCCATCGCCTGGAGATGCTCCTCCACCCTCAGACTCTCCATCGGGATTCTTTCTCCTTTTTGTCCCAAGAGTCTCTTCCCGAGTCTGGAGCAATAGCTCCGTGCTCGAGGCAGCGTCATAGCACTCCTGAAATCTCATTGGTAAGTCCTCACAAGGTTAATTTGTAGTTTAGTAAGTAAAGAATTTAATGGCACTTATGTCTATACCTGGATAGTAGTGTAGAGGGTAGCACCCATCGCCATCTGGATGTGGAACAGTAATCCTCCCCAAAACTTCTCGACCTTCACGGTCTCTAAGTAGTCGACTCCGGGGATGAAGTCCAGCAAACTGATGAATCGAGTGTAGTACTCATCCACGGTCAGTCCTCCCTGGGAGAGTGTCTCGAACTCTCGACGCTTCTTCTGTTTGAGGTGTGCTGGGTAGTACTTCCCCCTCAGCAATTCAACAAAGGCAGCCCATGTAAAGTCGAGCGTAGCCAGGTGATGGTCCTTGACCAACCTCCACCAAGTGCTGGCTGCATCCTTCAGATGGAAAGCAGCAATGACGACTCTCTTGTCGGCAGGTACTTGTAAAGCTTCGTAGGCCTTCTCGTGCTCTACTATAAAACGCTCTAAGGCTACGGGGTCTGGTTCCCCTGAATAAGTAGGTGGTCGGGTCTCGGTAACTAACTCCAGCCAGTTCGTCTCCCTGGGATGTGGCGGGTGGGCTGGTGCTCCTCCAATCTGAGTTCCAAGCTGTGCGAGTACGACTAGGGGTGTCAAAATCGGGTTTCGGGTCGGGTTGAGCTCAACCCGAACCCGACCCGAAAATAGTTTTGGTCAACCCAAACCTGACCCGAACCCGGAGCGGGTTGTACTAATTTAACCTGAACTCGGAGCGGGTTGACCCAAACCCGACCCGTTTTTTCAAAAATTTATTTTATTTTTTTAATTTTAGATTATTTAATAAAGAAAATATAATACTATAATATTAATTAATTATTATGTACAATATATAATCATATGTTATCCATTAAATGTTTATTTTAGTCATAAATTAATCATTAAATACTAATTAAGTCATTAAATATAACATATTTTCTATTTTAAATTAATTTTTTTTTTCGGGTTACAGGTTAGCGGGTTCAACCCGAACCCGAAGCGGGTTTCAATGACCAACCCGAACCTGGCCCGAAAATCATTTCGGGTCAAAAATCTCAACCCAAACCCAGCTTTTTACGGGTCGGTTTCGGGTCGGGTTTCGGGTTCTAGTCAAGATTGACATCCCTAAGTACGACATCAATCGTCTCTGCAACTCTTAGATTTGCGGGGTCACCGCCTCCACCTCTACCAGTACCACGGCCTCTTGTTCCTCCTGACATCTATAGTACAGAATGTCCCATTATTTACTCGGTAAATATACCGTACTCAACTGATGGATATTAAGTTACCCTTTTAAGGCTAGTATATCACGCAATTTGCGTTACTAAACATAACTCCCTGTAAGACGAGTCGTCTCATACCTCATAAACGTTTCCCGTAATTTCCACAACCCTAAGCTCACTGTTTTAACCTAGTACCTCGTCATCAGAGCGGGACTCCGCTCTGATACCACTTTTGTAACACCCCTCTCGATAAACACGTAATAATCCCTCACGTAGCATAATTAAAGGACGTCTCACTGCGGAAGCATAAACAACATTAACTCTCACACGGGTGTCACCTGCCATTACTCGCCCATGCGAGTAACGAAGCAGAAACTAAAATCCAACAACCAAAATAAACAGCACTACCATACCGCTGTGACAACGAGATAAATCCTATACATCATACTAAATCCAAAAACCATAACCGTCGACAAGTGAGCATCTACCGTGATCCTGTACTTCGACTTCAACGATGAACAGCAACCTGCAACAAGCCATAAAGGCTCAGCGATAAACGCTAAGTATGCGGGCCTGGACCCTATTGGTCACTTGTCATTTTAACCATCTTGATATTAGATTGATTTCATGCTTTACCATTTTACAGTTATAATCAATACTATAACAACCATACATAAACATATAATCATCCATCCAAACCAACAGTCATTACGTATCATAAACAACAGTCGCATAAACGAACGTATCGAATAATAACAATACTGTGCATAATCGCCTTAGCGAACAGTTTCCATATTTAATATTATTTGGCCTTCAAGGCCCCATCCATCCAAACCATATTTAATTAATTACCAGTTGGGCGTCATGTTAGAACAACCCGGTTAACCTTGCCAATGGACACTAGTCCTCCCGTACACACAAAGGTGCTCATTTCGCCAGAGGTCCGGAGGCTCCTGACTATTCTCTTTGCCTCGTAAGGTGTCCATATAAAGGCCGTAGCCATGTACCAATAGAAGGTACCACCTGACCCACGATCCAATTAGGGCTCGTTGGGTAATTTCCTGGAGCGGAACCCGATCGGGTACCCCTCAGTGATCACAAATGCGCAACCAGGTAGTTCGTAAACTACCGGGATTCCTCCCCTCAACTCATACCAACTCTCTCATAATGTTTAAGATATACTCTTAGATTTATGGAGATTTACATTATACCAATTAGCCGCCTAATGGGTCTTACGCATGCCTAGAAGTAATCTAGGTTATATTCATGTTTGAGATCCATGCTCTAGAGACCGACATTGTCGTATCCCGTACCTAAGTGTTTTACTTAGGTTATTCATATACTTAATTTTAATACTAAAGGTATTATATCAAGTAACCTTTGTGTCATCACATCAACGCATATGTATGTTTATATAAGTCGATCTATAGTCGACGTAGTGTTAGTCTCGTAGGACGCTCACGCATAATTAAATAACGCATTAACACACATCATCATATGCACATATCCACATAACATACAAGTTATCAAACAGTTTCCGGGCCCTTTCTTAGGTCAACCCGGATCAAACCCTTCTTCACATACCGTACACCTTAGACCAAGGATGCGTAGTGTAGTCCACTAAGCTTTTCGAGCACGCACGTCTGAAAGGTGATCTAAAAATACGAGGAACGCTAGGTGTCAATCCACATGACAAATCGACTCGGTATTTCCGAATAATGTCAGTAACCCCAGTATTATATCCCCGGATTCCAACTGTTATTAGTTAAGTTACCGTTATCCTTTAAACTCCTTTCTTAATGTTTGTATTAATACTTTGGTTTAACAATGGAGTTGGTTTCATAAGAACGTCGTGGTTAATGTTTTCGAACGTAAGAGTTTATATCTTTCCAACTCATAGTAGTTTATAAGCGTTACGCTTTTACATAAGTTCATTCGTTCTCGTACATTTAATTCAACTGTTTCATCGCATGCATAGGTACGTATTGTAACCTACAGTTGCATGCACAATATATTTTATAACCTATGGTTGCATGTATAATGCATTATCTGTCGTATAGTATTACTATCCCACCATTATTATACAATCCATTAACCTTGTAATATTTACATTTGAATTCAAAAACCCATAACTTATAGTTTATAAACTATTTTCATATAATAACCTTCACCATTATATCATGTGGTTTCCAACCATAATATATATATATAGATATATATCCATCCTTATATACATAATTCTCGCATATGTATATATTTTACCAATATAGGTAAGTTTCATGAGTTATAAAACTCTTATACCATATGTCACATTTTATCATCTTATGTGAGACGATTATTCCCATTAGTTGTGTTATATTATCACAACTTATATTAAGATTATTATCTTAATAATATATAACATCTTATGTTGTATAGTTCCAACTCCTAAGGTTTATTCAATATTTACCTTAGTTTATAAATCTCATTTATTTATAGTTTGTCACATTATTTAATGTGGATACTCTTGTTTATCTTAATTCCATATAAATGTTATAACATGTATAACATCGTAGACCTTAGTCTAAAATTCATTTTCCAACCTTTATAAATTTGGTACAGCACTATACTTTATTTTAATTTCATTTTGACCACATAACATTATGTAATGTTATACCATATACTAATATCATATAATATGATATCTTTATCTTATGTAAATTATAGCATATAGTTTTTATACAAAACTATTGTTTTTACCGAAAAGGCAAAACCATTAAAATCAATCTTAATAACTTACCATATCTTTATGTTTATTACGAAATCACCCCATAATTTATACCATGTTATATATATCATATAATATAACATTTTAAACCTTAATTTAAATATAACTTATAGTTATATATACTTCAAATTTCCGAACAGCATTTATATTCTGTTCTAAATTATTTTCCACCCACCAACTTCTTATAATCACAATTTGACCCCATTTATAACATATAGTTTTATAATATCATTAAAACTATATATTATACACTTATCTTATTAAAACACCTTATTTATTCCAAAAATCACCAAACTATACCAAAGGGTTATAAATATCATTCCTAACCCATAAACTTTCGGTTATTTACATTTCCACCCCATTTACTTTTCCAAAGTATAACAATGACATAATAATCATATATATAGCTTATTTTAATTCCAAATTCAACCCAATAAAATCCTAAAAATTCCTAATAGCCCATGGGTGTTTAAAATACCATTGTACACCCTTTAATTTTGGTAATCACCATAAACACCCCATATATTATAAAAATGTTACAATTAAATACTTATCTTATTATATAACCTTAAATAAATTATTTAACTTATCTAATTTGGTCAAAACCTAACCAATGGTCAAGGTTGACCTCCTTAATATTTCCTTGACCATTACTTTCTTTATTTTCGGTTTTAACCCCTAAGTTTCCAAAATTTACCAATTAACCCCAAAACTTTATAAAATCTTATAAACTTTATTTTAAATCCTTTTAACACCTAAATTTCGGCCTAATTATTATTTAGCCCCCAAATTTGTTTTAATTATACACTAACCCCTTAAACTTTTGCGGTAATGTATATATACCACCTCAAACCTATTTTAAACTAAATATACATAAATAAATGGCCTTATTACAAACATTTGCTCACAAAATAAATTACACATAAATGTCCCAAAATACTTATAAACACACGGCCTCACCTTGTATTTTTCATTAATTACCAAACTTCCACATAAGGTCTTAATTTTGACATTTATGTTACTTAATTACTTAGATAAGTTTACTGAGTCATTTCCTTAATCATTTATAGTCAAAATCAGACCATATAGGTCATGTTCACTCACGGCAATTTAAGGACATAAGCTTAAACTTGTATTAATGTATCAAGTTAAGATTTAAGTGATTTATACCTTGATTTAGCAAGGTTAAGACCTTGTTTGGTCTCGCCACCTTAGGTATTGTTTCTCCACAGCTTGATTTACTTGTCTTCATGTAGAAAACAAGACATGATTAATTTCCAAACATGAGCTAACCATGGGAAGTGTTTTAATGCATAAATTCAAGGTAAAAGTTACCTTAGAATCAATGTTTTTAGGATTGCGATCCTAGCGTAGAATCGTAAGTGACCCCTAGGATCGGATCGTGGGATCGAATCGTGGGATCGTTCGATCCTACAAAAAGTGAGTAAATATTGTTCAAAATCATACATATGTTATAAAAAAACTTCTATTTAAAGCATAAAGTTTAATTTGAGTAAGAATATATAGCATTATTGAATTAAAAATAAAACTTAAGACCACAACAGTGATAATACGCTTACAAAATTGAAATATAGATAAGCAAGCCATATGAATTCTCATAATCTTGTCCATAAAGAAAGATAAATTTAATAAGATAGGTTAAACATAAAACAAATCAACAGACTGCATAATTTTTATGTGCATTTTTATTTCTTTCATCACCCTCCCAACAAACATTATGAGCTACAAGTTATTTATTAACAAAATCATGGGTTTTCCAATTCATCCTCATATAAAAGAGTGAGTAAGTAATGGAACACAAAGCCAAAATGAGTTCTAATAGCTTATTGTTTCAATTATAAACCAAGAAGAAAAAAATTGATAAAATAATCAATAATATTTTATAAATTTGTATTGGTTCTTGTAAGTTTTTTTTTCATTTTCTACTTTAGAGCCTTATAACTTTGAATTTTTCAATCATTACAATATTAAATAACACTTTAAATGTTATAAATTTTTTGAACACCTAGGTACATATTATAATCTTTTATGATGAAGAGTAACAAGAAGGATATTCCAATCTTAATCCTTGTCCGCTCAGTGACCTCAAATAAATCTACATATACAAGTCATTTTAATAATATCCATTTGTAAAGTTGAAAGTCATAATATTTTATGGATTATGAAACTATCTACAAAATTTTGAGAACTTTTTGTTTCTTTATATTTTATTAAGATATAATTCACATTGATATGAAAAAATAAACTGTAAACAAAGTTAGGATCGATAGGATCGTAGGATCGTACTATGGATTTAGAGTGCAGGATCGTAGGATCGTGCAATGGAATCGTAATCTTTTGACGATCCTACATGGCTCTGATCCTACTTGTGATCCGGATCGTAACTATGAATTTGGATCGTAAAATCGTAGGATCGTGGGATCGAATCACGATTATGTGAACATTGCTTAGAATACCAAAGCAACAAGGGCTGTTCTTTGGCCTGATTTTACAGAAAATAAAGAGTATCAAAACACTCTTTAAACCAAGGTACAAAACCGTGGGTAACTAGCTTGGAAGATGGCTAAGATTTACCTTGTTTAAGATGCCAAAAATGGTGTTTTTGGCATGGATCTAGCTACTCCTTGTAGATCTTGGTATACCAACTGAATCCACATGAAAAGGAGAAGAAAATAAGGCTAGGGAACCAAGTTTTACAAACGAAATTTACAAGGAAAAAGATATGTGCTTAAAGCACATTTTTACCTTAAATGGTCAAGACTTGAACTTTTCTCCTTCTACCTTGTTACAGCCGAAATTTCCTCTTGTTTTAACCTCCAAAACACACTACATACAAATATATAAATGGTTGGAGTCTAGATCAATGGAAAGAGGAAAGAAAGATGAAGAAAATTGACATTTTTATGCCTTAGAAGATCTCTCACCAATGGGGTTTTGTTGCTTAACTACGGTCAAGATGGAGCTGAAGGGAGCCTATGTAAGAGAGACTCACGGCTGGAGTGGACAAATGGAGAAGGTAAGCTAATTTTGTCTTTAAAGTCATTTTTTGCTTATTTTATGTTCTTAATGTTTTGATGACTCACTAATGGATGATTGAGGTTGATTATTGGATGGGAATCAATCAGCTAGGCATCCGACAATGAAGGGGAAAGGTGGGTGGTGATTGATACTTAATTATTGCAATTATGGAGCATTATTGCCATTTTAGTCAATTAATCAAAGATGAGTCATCATCCATTGTCTAGGCATGCTTGAAATCGGCACTAATCAAGGGGAAAGGAGGCTCTTCAATCGGAAGCCTCACATGGGGTAAGCAAGTGGTAGACAAGCTTTAATGTTTAATATGTTAAAAGGTATACTTTTTTTGTATTTTAGTAAAAATAATGAGCTATATTTAATTAGCACATGGGAATGGTCACATGGCTTGTTTAGGAGCCTTATTAATCGGCTGTATATGGTCCATTTCATGGTCAATGGTCAACATTGACCAATTTAGTCAATGGAGACTTAATTTTACATTTTATTATTATTATATTAATATTTTAATGTAAAAATTGTGAAAATTGTAAATCTATGGATTTAGAGTCACCAATGTGATATTAATGGGTATTTATATTTATTAGAGTATTTATAGGTGTTTCATTGGGTTATATAAACCCAAAACACATTCCCGAGACACTCCCGGGACTTTCGGGACCTTTTTGTGCTTTAAGCGTTTCTCCCGGGCATTTTGTGTTTTCTTGTAAATATAACTTGAGCATTCTCCTTAGAATGTTAATTAATGGTGATAGGAACTCTAAGAATGATTTATTTAGAGTTTCGTGCCACTTCAGCATTCCCGGGCCTCTTCTAGGGTTTATGGGGTCCACAAGGGTTCCTCTAGGCACTTTTCGTTTAATTGAAAATTTACTCCAAGCATTTAGTTTTAAATGATAATTAATGACTATCGGGTCATATTATGATCATTAATTAACTTGTATGACTTGGTTAACTCAAGGTCCGGCTTAACGCACGTTTTTGACCTTAAGGAGTTTAGGTGTGTTTTTAACGCCTCAGTGTTTCTGTGCTTTCTTATGGTTTCATAATCCCACAAATAAACCTTTAATTCCCATTAGTTAATTATTTAATAATTAGGGGTATTTCAGATTTAAAGATAACTCCTAGGCAATAACCTTTTTCATCCACGCTAGCATCCACGAAGATACTTACTTCGTTGCAGCTGGTTAGTGTGGGTGATAGGTCTTCATTCATACTGTGAGAGTTGTTATTGTGATTGGATAATGCAAGAAAGTGATGTGCTTGGTCCATTCCAAGGTCGAAACTCCAAGTATGCTTGTGGCTTGTTTGACATCTTGCGAACCACATTTCCATAATAAGGAAATAAGGGAAGTTACTTGATTAAGTGGGCAGGTGAGGCATGTGGAAATCAGCCAATCCTGGAATGGATGGTCGTTGTTGTTAACATTTGGTTTATCAAGGCCTATTATTTTCCACAATCTTTTTGCAAAAGCGCATGAGAGAAAGACATGGAAAACAAATTCTTCTGCTCCACATAAGATGCACGAGGGGTCGATCGTTGTCTTTAGCTGGCCATGCAGTTTTGCCCGACATGGGATAATGCCATGCATAAGTTTCTAGGCCAACAATCTAACTCGGGGGATATTGCATTTTTGGATTCTCTTCATGACCACGTCGATTCTATTCCTATATGAGGTTCTTGTCAGATTCCAACCCCACAAATCAGGTTTCTCATTTGTGGCAAGGGGAATTTTTTCAATTAGTTTCACGTCCTCTTTATAGAACCATTGGCCGATAATCTCTTTGTTCCAAGTCCTGGTATTTTTGTCAATGAGCAGATCCACAGAGCCATTTTGCTGCACTTGTGCGGGTGTGCACTACATCCATGGTTTTCCACCAATCCATCTATAAGAGATTTTTGTTGTACACTCATTACATATTCTTCTAATAGTCCCATTTTTCAGAATATGAATTGCACTATGTAGAGATCATCAAATTAGACTAGGGTGGGTACCTAGTTTTGCTTGTAGGATGACAGTACTTGGTTCTGAAGATTTTCAAAACTAGTAGATTTGGATTCTGGAGATTTCTCAAGAGTTGTTTCCAAGAAGAACATAGTTGAAGAATTGAAGATCCCGGAAGCCCCCCCTTACCCTTAGTAGTATTTGCCTTCCGGAAATGGGACCGTTCGCTATTCACATATGAACACAACTATTGCTGCGTTTCAGTAAATACTACTATGGTTAGGGAGTAGAAATCAGACATGTGTACTACAGTTAGAGATGCTTTCGCTTGCACTAATGTGCATTTTTTTACAGCTAAATATACACATATGCTGTTTTGGACTCCTTTATTTTTTTTGCTGTTGCCTAAAACAGCATAATGTCAGCATAAATGTCAGCATAAATGCCGCAGCAAATGATACTTTTCGTTTCGTGTTTCCTCTTCCGTGTCTTTACTCACTTCATAATGCACTTACTGTGACTATTGATTTAAAGAAAAAGAAATGTTTTACAAGTTACTTTATTATTACAAATTACATAATACTTTAAATAATTATAAAAAATGACTACATCTTTAGCAAATTACAAAAAAACACATTTATAATACCAAATCTTTAATATATTATTTGTAATACCACATAAATTAATAAATTCAAAAAACGAATAATCTACCACACTTGTTGATATATAAATTAAATATTAAATAGTACATTAGAAATGAATGCATAATTTATTAACAACAAGTTAAACAAAAATATATATATATTAAAAGTTATAATTTTCTAAATAAATTCACATAACCTTATCAGAAATTTTGAACGCTTTTTCTCTTTTTAACGCTTTTATTTTTTGTATAGAATTATAATAGAGATAATAAAAATATATTGTTTAGGAGTTACAAGTTTTGCTTAATAATAGAATAAAATTTTATTGTTTGTGAATTTTTTTTATTTATTTTTACTAACAAAATAAAGTTACTAGTGTAATATAATAAATTATAATTGTAATACAAACGGTAAACCACTACATATAACTAACTTACCCAAACATGCTGCATTTAGGCCGCACTGCCAAACAGCAGTTTTCAAACAGCTGCATTTATGCCAGCACATTCCTGCCAGCAATATGCGCATTTATGCCAGCGCATTCCTTCTGCAAATGCTACATTTAGGCTGTAAAACAGACATGTGAACTAGCCTTAGAGATTGTCCAATTAATGACTGCTAACTGGTATGTTTTTTTTTTAAAAGAAGAGCTTTATGGGTATTCACGGGTATAGAACGGGCCTATGTACACGGAAAGTCTGTACCGTTTAGTGTAAATAAATGGTACTTTTTTCCTTTTTTCTTTTTCAAATTAATTATATTGGCTTTGAACATACACACAAAACCGATTCAAATAAGCAAGAGAGGAGGGAAAGCAAATAATTTTCAGGTACTGTGAGCCCGCGGCTGGTAGTCTCAACGCTCTAGCGTCCTGGAAGCGCTATCTCGTCCCCATTCTGTCACTCCCCAGTCGCGGCATTACTTTTATTTGCGACCGTTTCGCAACTCTTCAGTGAAATCATTGTTCAATTTGTAGGAATTCACCACTTCCAATCATGGCGGAGGCCCAAAGCCCTAACCCCGGCACTGCCCAGAAGAATAGGTCGAAATTGGCTGCTTCGTGCCTGCAATCTCCAAAAAACCTATTCAAGAATGATGACCACCACGAACGCGCTCAAATACGCATAGCAGCGCTCGCTGCGGCGAAGCGCCGCTTATCAGCCGTCAACGCTACTGCCCCCCCTGATCCTGAAGTCGTTCTCGGGGAACAGCAGATTCGAGATCTGCACCAGAATTGTCTCAAGCTGGCCAGTGAAAATGTATTCACTTATCTCTGTCTCTTTTTCACTACCCCCCCCCCCCCCCCCCCCCCCAACACTCACACTCGCAAAGCTTCGCAATTAAGTTACCTGAAGCTCAAAGTTGACCATGACTATGGCGGTGTTGTTCTTGTGTTTACAACCCTAATAAACAGACGCAAGTGGCCCATTAGTTTCCATGATCATCTGGATGTTTAATCGTGGCTTCTTGGCTGCTCCACTGAATTCTGATCTGTCAGCTGTATGGTGCAGAAAATTAATCACAAAAATACATGGGATTTGAACCTTATCGATCATCTTGGTGAAATTGTGAAAGTTGAGGAGGAGCAAGACGCCGAGACTAATTTCCAAAAGGTATGGTATATATGCTGCCACAGTAAAATTTGATAGATTGCTTTTCTTCATGCATGTTCTTATGCAATTGATAGCTTATGTGACTGTTACTTTATCTTCGATGCTTTGAAACCTCGTCTTCCCACAGTCAGAGGAAAAGAAACAAACTTGTAGAGCTTTCACATGACGAATTCTTAGTCCTAGTGATGTAATGTGTGTATTACTTCTCGTAGTAAAAGTCAAAATGATAGTCTCCGTTAAAAGGACTACTACAGGAAAGGAATGATTTCATTTTTAGCTTATCTTCTGATAATCTGACAAAGAGCTGGGCATCTTATGAGGTAGCTTGTCTGTAAATTTATAAGTGTTTGGGTTTTTGATGTAATAAACAGTTTTATACTGATTAAGTTAGTTGATGCATTCGTTAGGATTAGAGGATTTTGAGACTCTTACCTTGAGGGGGAATTCTGTTATAGTTGCGGGTATTTAAGGCTTGTAAATAGGTCAGTTATGATCTTGTTACGCGTTTGCTTGTATAGGTTAGTTCCTGAGGTACACAGCCTCAATTACTATATGTATGCTGACTCTAAAAAGGGTATGGCACACATTAGAGAGTTTCAACGTGAGAGTGTTTAGAAGTTAGACGTGTTTGTGATTTTTGCTGTTAACATATCATGTGTAGAAGTGTTCATATTATCAATATATAGTGGAGTTTTCTTCTACCGAGTGTGTTCATATTGTTGCTTAAATACTATTAGCGTTAGTCTGAGTAGGTTAATCTCTCGTTCAGAACTCACATTGTCCCAATAGACCTTGACATGCATTTAACTGATACAATGCTAATTGCTGAACTGGACCTGCAATTGGTCCGTCTATTTTACAGGCAAGTTGTACACTGGAAGCTGGAGTAAAAATTTATTCTTTAAGGGTGGATTCTACTCATTCAGAGGCATATAAGGTTCTCAGTGGGATCAATCGAGTCGGCCATGAGGATGATCAAGGTGTGGATTTTACACTTAGAACGTGCACTATAACATCTCCTTTTCCCGGAGTTTAAGCCATAGGTTCTTTGTTTGCATTCAGAATCTTCTGAGATATATTTACGAAATGCGAGATAAAAACTATTAAACACGTCTGTCATTTTTTCTTTCCTCATTTTAACTTGTGCGTACTTGCTATCATCTTATCTTGGTGGTATATTTGCAGATAATATTGGAGAAGGGGACGAAAGAGGTGATAAGGATGGGCACACTAAGAAGCATATAGAGAAGGTTAATGACTCTGATTAGTGTATTATTTCTGTGCTATTAGTCATTACTCAAACTAGATAGTTTTTGCAGATGACACCCACATCAACATTGGAACCGTCTTTTGAAGCCCTCAACGTGAAGAAGTTTGATGGTTGTAACATAATCTGAATATGCACAATGGCTTATTGAATTAAGGATCATGCTTGAGGTTTTAACAAGGTTTTTCTTCTTCTTGTTTATTTTAATGCACAGCTGCATTTGCTGTTGACCCTCTCTACCATCAAACATCTGCACAGTTTGATGAAGGTGGAGCCAAGGGTCTCTTATTGAATAACCTTGGAGTATACGGCTGCTGTAAAGTTCTTTTTGATTCCTCGGAAATTCCTGCAAAATGTACACCATCCATGAGTAAACATGCTAAAGAGGACTTGATTGATTTGTCCTTTGCCCGAGGTTTGTCAATTTTTACTGATGTGCTGAAATTGTCCCTTGGCTTCACTTTTTAGTTATTATTTGTGCAGTTCTCCCTCAACACTTTTATTCTTTCAAATGTCAGATTATGTTGTCCAAATGGTAACAAAAATGAATGAAAGCAATGAAATTTCTCCCACTCTCGGTATCTTATTGAACCGGTTTGATGATGATTATCAAAAGCTAGAGTTCCAGCAGTTTGATGGTTTAAGTGAGAACCCTTTTCAACCCTTTTCTACAAACGACATATCCCCAGAGGATGATGTCATTGCATACGACTGTGGGGCTGCCAACTTTGAAGATGATGAACATAACTGTACATTTGATGAGGAACCCGTTGCTGGAGATATATTTCCTTCACAGCATTATGATGTACGTACCATGTTTTATCTCTAGTGTGGTCTTTCATTTGAATTTTTTCAAATGATTAGGAGTAACTGAGAAAGCAAGAGTTGAAATGAATGTGAGATTCTACTCTTCTGCAGGGAAATGACTATTGTAACTTAGGAGATCTCGATGATGATGGCGATGCCGGATTTGAGAAAGTGGAGACATACCTATTTCAGAATTTGGGGCTTACTTTACAAGCTAATGCTTGGGCAGGTCCTGATCACTGGAAGTACCGCAAGACCAAAGGTAGGCGGCTGAAATTAATTCCAGATGTATGAATGGGTTTCCTCGCCCTCCCATGCTTCAGTCTCGATATACTTGTATTTATACATAGGGGTGTGTGTAGTTTTTTATATTATATTGTTTTCCTCGCAGCTACAGAAGATCGAGCTGAGGAAGATAAATTGCCACCTGTACCGTCAAAGAGATCAAAACACAAAAAGAAAGGAGAAACTGATATTCATTTTACTGCTGCCTTGAATGATGACTTGAGCAATATCTTTGCCCCTGGTAAAAATCCCAAGTCATTGCTTCTGCGTGCAAGTAGGGAAACTTCTAGCACCAAGCTTCCTGAAGATTGTCACTACCAGCTAGAGAATCTTGTTAAGCTATTTCTGTTACCTGATGTTATGGTAATCTATTTTATCAGACGTATCTTTTACTCAGTTTGGTGCTTTAGCATGTGACGATCTCATGGAATTATTTAATTTTGGTGGCAGTGCCTTGGGAAGAGAAGAAAAAGACGCCCAGGTAAATATGTTCTTGTAAAGAACCTCAGTGTTTGGCATTAGTTACAGTATTATATTTTTTCCATTGTCAAGCTTTAGCTACATATACCTTCTGCAAGTAATCTCCAGACCACTTTTCTTTTCTTTTTTTTATCAAAATGAAATAACATATTTCATCCCTTCTGTTCATTTGAACTCCAATTTGAGGTTAGAGCTTCTAAAACATGATATATTGGACTTACGCTTGTTGAGGTAAAACTTTTCAAATTATGCATTCATAAGCTCATCTTTATCATGTGATAGTAGACTGATTGATGCATGCACCCAGATTTTCCTTGAGCATCATCTTCATGCTCTTCAACAGTGACTATCGACCCTGACTCCAGTGATTCAAAGCTCAATGGAGTTTTGGCAGTGGCATGAGTTTGTGGCTTGGAGACGTATTGCTTCTTATCACAAAGTGTTTTCTGTTTAGTGTTTTTTTCTTTTAATTTTGTTCTTAACTTCTCGTTTGATTTTTTTTGTTAGATATTTAACTTGCAGTGCCCAGCATAGAATCTCAATTCAAGTACTAATCTTCTGTATATTGGCCCTTTATATGATTATTAACCGCTGGAAATGTCTGAATGCAGTGGATGATGCAAAGAATGATTTTGGAGAGATACCATCATGGGAAAATGAAAATGATTATGATGGTGGTTTTGATAATGGATCTGTACATGGAGACATAGATGATTCAAGCACATTTGTCTCACAACCTCGCCAGGTAGTTGAATATGCTTCCTCATGGTTAGGCTCGGGAGCCGTTCACTTTGGGTATTTAGGAAAGAGAAATGGATTCATTCTGTTTATGGTAGTTTGTTAGACTTTCTCATTTTTAGGAAAGAGAAAGAGAATGAGATTACTCCATATCCCTCTAACTTAATTTTTCACCTCCCACTAGCAAATGAGATTCTCTTACTGCTCTACTATTTGACTGGTGATTGGTGGCCATAAATTATTGATTGATGACCATTTACCGGTGGTTGTTAACCGCTAATTGGTGGCCTTTGACCGACGATTGTTTACCATTAATCGGTGGTCATTGTCTAGTAATTCATTTTTATTTCTTCTGCACAAACAGATAGAAGAAGAAAAATAATTATTTTCTATTCCCCTTTATTCTCTTTCTTGAATCAATTTTGTTTCCTTACCCCAAACAAATGCCTATGCCTCCTAAGGGCATTCACAGTGGTGTGGATTCTACCCATAGTGATATAAAGAAAAAAGAAAATGATGAGGTGGATGAGAGAAGATGTGAGAGAGGTTCTTAACTAAGGAAATCTCATTTTAGAGAACCTAAGTAAATAAGAGAGAGATTGTGAGAGGATGTAGTAAATTTTTTTTTTGTTGGTGGGTGGAATCCACTTTCCTTATTATGGATGCCCCAAGCGTTTTCTAGTAAACGTTAACATAGAGCACAAACATCATGTCCTAGCTCATAGTGCTACTTCTTATAAGCTGAATCTTCATGTTGATCTATGGATTTTCTTGTCTTTTCATTTGCATACCGTATTCAGGTGAATAGAATTGAAGTCCAGTATGATAACCTCAAAACAAGTAGACGTGCAGGCATTAAAAGAAGTGCTTTGGCAACAAATCCAAGATTATTTTACTGATATGCAGGTATTGCTAATCTCTCATGCAATTGAAGTCTATTCTTATGCGTTTTTGGTTCTTGATAATCTATCTCTCTACTTAAAGCTTTCAACAAGTGCAAGTGGGTATGCTTGCTGGAATAAATGAATATGCTTGTTGCAATTCCAGTTTTCAGTTGTTTAGAATGTGGAGCTTTGCCACTAACTAGAACACCAAATTGATTTATAGCACCGCCCTGTTTATATCCCTGACGATGTTAAGAGATGTTTTCAGTCCGTGACATGTTTGAAACTAGCCGGTAAGATAATATGTGACGTATAAACTAAACTCCGGGCGTTTAATGGTCTAGAGACTGAAGTATATGATAAGGATTTTCAAATGAGAATATCATTGTTTCTTCTTGTCCCTTGTTTGTTTGCTCCGTCATCAACATCTAGCTAGGGGAAAGAGAAGTCGCCAAGGGAAACAATCTTTGGTAACCTCATTTTCTTTACAAGAAAAGAGGCCTAATATATAATCATGGCAATTTATGTTCCTTGTTGGATGTGGAGGCCGACTATTTATGACCATTTTGTTTGGGTACTCTCTTAACATGGCTGCGGCTGCTATTTTATTTTATACCCTTACGAGTCGTTTGGTACAGGGAATAGCATTAGAATTCTTGGAATTGCAGCTATTCCCATGTTTGGTACGAAGAAAACCAATTCCAGGAATTGTGCTTATTCCAATTTGTTGGTAACTCACTGGGAATAGTATTACCTGCTGAAACGCTGAGAATTGCTATTCCAAGCGAGTGGCCAGATTATCAAAATACTCAATAACATTAAATATATGTAGATATTTAATTATAGTCTTTATTTATTATTCTACATTAGTATTTTAGTTACAATTAATTTATAATATATATAAATATTAATTTAAAAATACATTATTTTTTATATATTTAAAAAATAATGAACTAAACCATTACATTATGAGAAAATATATTATATGCTATATATATAAACAAAATATTATGTATCATATATTAGTATTTAATATAAAAAATCAAATATATTATTACTTAAAATAAGGTTATTTTAATTTTAAATGGAATAAATAATACCATTGAAATTAAAAAATAAATAATTCTTACCGTTAATAAAATATTGACTATAAGCGAATATACGTGTATAGCTATCAACAATTATTTTATTTCTATTTTAAATGTATATTTAAAAAAACATATTCTATTAAAAAATATTACTTAATGAAATTCAAAAACGTAATTTAAATTTAATACTTGATATGTCAAGAAATGTAAAATAAAGTATATTAGTATATAAAATTGTTCTTTAATTTTAACCACAGTATATAATCTATAATAACTTTGATATATAGTTAAAACCAAAATAGTTTGTACAAATAGTTTTATAATTAATTATTACTTAACAAGTTCAATACTTATTATTAATCATTCTGAAATATACTACAAATATTTTGTACTATAATAATTTAATATAATTAAAAGTTTACATTGTAATTTTATTAGTTTGTTCTTTTCCTTGTAGAATATTTTATTAAACTTGAATAATTAGTATTAGTTTTAAAAGGCTATTTATCCGCATCTGAATAAGTAGTATGATGTTCAAATTATATTAATCACATTATATTACATTCAAGTATAATGTTTCTTTTATGTTCTATATACTCAATAATTACAAGTTTATATTCATAGTATCAATTAATATTATCCAGAAAATTTAAATAGTAAAACTTTTTTAAAAAAAATACTTGATTGAATTATATTTTTATTCTTATAATTATAAAAATTAAAAATAAATATATTTATTACATATTTTCAAGTTAATATATATAATTAAAATTTATAGTTTATCGTACAACAAATATAATATGATGTGTTACTTATCAATGATAGATATGTAACTGCATACTTTATTCCAAGTCTATTCCTGTCATTATTCTACCAACCAAACAAAAGAAACACCTAATTCCAAATATTCACATCATAACAACCAAATGAGGTCATATTCTATTCTTAGAATTCCATTCCAGTAATCTTATTCTAGGAATTGATATTCCAATAACCAAACGACCTTATGGATACTGAACATACTATTGTTTGATCAGCTGAAGGAGGAGAATGAGGGAAAAGTGTCGTTCAAAGACATGCTGGCCCATTTTCCAAGCGACTGCAGAGCAGCCTCCAATCCTGACGACATCTCGCCTCATCTCTGCTTTATTTGCCTTTTGCATTTAGCCAATGAGCACTGTTTGAGAATACAAGACTGCGACGCCATGGATGATCTCAGCATTTACCTGCCTGATTCATGAAGCTTTATGAATAGGTAAAGCAACCTTTTGACATGGTACTGGCCAACCCCAACTTCAGCCCCCAAAACGGCACTCAGAAAAAGACAAGTTCGTCGCATAGAGTTGTTTATAAGCGGAAGTTGTAGTGAATTGTATAATGAAATTGAAGTGTTAACGAGGAGTGTATTTGTTGTATACTTGAAACAGCTGTAGAGGCTGTGCTCATCTCCTAGAGTCCTCCGCAATAGTTGCTCACTAATCGTGGATTTGTGGGATGAAAATCCTCTGTATTTGCTGTGCCTGTGATACTTTTCAATGGTGTAATTTATATGCATTACTTGCACTTGTACCGGTATTGCTTATCTATTGGTTTTCTTCCACTCCACTTGAGCTATAAAGATTCTGTAAATTAGCGCCTGTCTTGCCGATCATCAGTGCTAGCTTTCGCATATATTGCTGCATCCATTTCACATGTTAAGATAATCGCATTAATATGCAACTAGATTTCTGCACCTAGGTTCGTGGCGGTTCCTATAAAAAATAAACAGACGCTTCCATCTTTTTATATGTTAAAGTTTTCTTTCTCGTGCACTTAATTTGTTGCATTCTCTCCAATTGAATTCTGAATTGCAATTTGCCTTCTGATTGTATAGAACATTTTAGGTTAGATTTTTTTTGACTAATTAGCTATTTCAACAGAACACATCAAATATGTTTGGCCAATCTAGCCAGATCAACATTGGATGGTTCTCGACTTTGTACTATGATACCATTCACTGGGGTTCACAAATCAAGCTACTACAACAAAACAAAATCATTTGGTAAACTGATCTGACTCTTTCTGACTGAGGTCGTGTAACCCTCAAGGATGATTACAGTTGCAGCTAGATGAAAAGACAACAAAGCAAAATGAAAGGTAAAATCTTCCAGTTCTTTACGTGCAAGTACAGCGTTTCATACAAGATACAACCCGCAAAAGATCTCATCCCATTTCCTCCACCATAACATGTCATCTTTCACAGACAACGCCGTCCTAACCAACTCCCGATGCATTGCACAAGAGCTGCTGCATCCCTAATCATTCCTCTAACTTCAGAGACTACTGCAGCTTCCCATTCCATGCAGTGGAGTCACTTGATAAGAACAACAATCTGTAGATACAGGTTGCCAACGGTTACTATCATATTACACTGACTGAACATTGCCACCATTCGAGTGAACCCTAGTTCTACTCTTTGCAGATGATGCCCCATCTTTCCACCCTTTTTGTCGCGCTCTAGACTCCCACAGCCCGGTCAGCTTCTGCTGATGCAGCAGAGCTGTCTCTGCCCTCTCTCTCGCCTCTTCACAAGTCGCCATCCCAGAGTCACACTTATCAGCTTCCTTTTGGTACTGAGATGTCAGCTTCTTTGCTTCAAGAAAAGCAATGTCAGCCCGTTTCTGACCCTCTGCAGCTTCGGCTTCTCGGAGCTCAGTGAAGCTCTTCTCTGCATCTTGGCCCGCCGAAACATTAAGCTTCGCACAATCTGAACATAAAGAGTTTCCGAGGTGGTTACACATGACTGAGGTCAATAAACTAATTGGCAAAAGATTTAGTGCTTTAAGATGCTTTGAGTTTGAGTATATGTTAGTACAATTCTCAAGCCTGTATATGATGTATAATGATTTTTTTCCTTGGCAATAATAAATTACTCCCCCGGCATCCACACCTTTAATTACACAATGTCATTAACTTGTCTTCAAACTTTATTCTCGCTAAAAAAAGCGTGCTACTAATTACAACATCATACTGGTCTGGATATACAATACCAAAGATAAGCTCTCACGGCCTTCATGACCCATAAACCTCATGTTCTGAAGAGGAAATTAGTCTAGCCTCTCTTTTTGTGCTCCTACCAAAGAAGCGGAATTTTCACAATAGACTGATAAAATCATCCGTTTTTGGAACCAGAAAGTTAAATACCACTCCAACATTACCAGATTCTTGATTCAAGTCTACTTCCATCGCTATATCTGCTTTGCAAAGTTAAGTTGAAAGGTTTTTACTTCAATATGACAAAAAAATGAAGCCGTAGGAAAAAAAGCTCTTATCGAGGGTAATGTTTCCTCATAGAATTAACAGACGTTAAGGTTGAACCAAGTGAAATACTAATAGGCATGCATTTACATTTTATCCCGTTACAACATGTAAGTTATCTGTACATACAAAGACATTCAATCCCTACTCCGATATAATGACACAGAAATACAAAAAGGAAAGAAATATATAGTAAGGTAATGAGAGCAGACCTGTAAAACTGACATTGACCAGCCCTGCATCAAATAAGTGAAAAAACTGTTTTAGTCAGGCCAAAAATGCTAGGGGGAGAAGTAGAGCCAACATAGATCATGTGTAAGCAAATGAACAATGCGGCATGGACTATATCAGCCTTAAACATTGGATCACAATTTACAGCATCTCAAAATTTGGAAATTATTAAATAACCATTTGGACAGGATGAAATGATTGACATCCAACCAGGTAAGACAAACTATGCCATCTGGTAATGTTTTCATAACTGAACTTATATCCTATAAACACAGAAAACTCCTGGATCCCAGGAAATGGGAGTTACTAATAACATCTACGGATATGAACAGTAGAGCTCTCAATATCACTAAAAACTTGACATGATACGTAGCTTTTTTTTTATAAGTCATGATACGAAGCTTTTTACCCGCGTGGTTTTCTATTTCATCAGGCCATGATGTATCCCTTTATATTGAAGATCCAATAGTTAACCAACAAGGAAGACATACAAATACTGTACTGAAGACCCCTTGAATAATTTGTTAGTTCTTCCATGAAAATCAAAATATTATACCGAAAATCCACTGATCAACCAGTAAGCTAGACAACAAAAGCTTCTTCTTGATCAGGTATGTAAGCATGAGAGCAATGCACTAACAAGGTATAACAAAATACAAGAGGAAGACGAAGATCATTAATCAAGGATAAGGCTTAACAAAGGCCTTTGAATTATGGTTTCGACTAGGCAGTAGAAGCCTAAAAGGTAAGCGTTAGGAAACAGATCGTAGAAGCCAACATGTTGGAAGAATGACATGCAGCTTCGCCTACTAAACCTGATCCAAATTCCAAAATCAAAGCCAACACTGATCTAGACAGGAAATCTAGTAGAGCACATCACACGAGTCCTTTTCACTCCTTAACTACTTATCGGACGAGACATTCATCCAGTAATCCAAAACACACTAGCAGATAGAACACTATCCAGATCCGGGAGGTTACACCAGTGCGACAAGAAAATTAAGGGAGTTTTGGAGTTTGTTTTATACCTTCAGGAATGATCATGATGACACGAGGCTGGGAAGAGCAGTCACAATTGCAAGGAGCGCAAGACCCCGTGCTGGAGATGGAGATGGAAGAGAAGGCCGGCTAAGAGCGACCAATCCCTCCAGGAGATGCCAATACAGTGGCGGCCCGATAATGTAGCCGGCGATGCAGAAGGCTACAAGACCTAACCTTAGTTTCAGTGTCTCAGGGCTGCACAGCTTCGGCCCGGCCCCCGCTGTCGGCGTTGGAACTGTAAAATGGGGGAATCCGACTATTATACAACCGGTCGTACGATGATTATGTACACTCCCGAACAATCTTCACAATTAATTTGAACAACCATCATATAAAGTTGAACAACTTTCATAATAACATATGTAACTTTTACATCAGTATGAGCAATCAATATAAAATTTGAACAAAATTTAAATTTAAAATGAACGGTTGTATCGGTTGTATAATAGAATTTGGCGGGGGCGTGGACCTTACAGGTTGGAACAGTCGGAAATTCCTTAATCCGAGATTTAGTTTGTCCAATTGCTGCCTGTATCAGCAAATTTTAAAACTCTAGGGGAGATTTATGTAAATTACCAAACTTTTTAACATATCCATTGCTGAACGTTTTATAGTTTACACCTTCTAATAAACTGAATGGAAAAGACGGACCGGAAATCACCCCGCACGTCTTAACTCAGGCGAGAACCACCCCCTCCACCCTTACACTGACCTCTCTCCCAAATTAGATACCATCTCCACCTCCACCCCACCCCCACCCTGAGCGTCTTTGGTCCTAAAGTCTGATATCTCGATCAAAAACCTCCGTAGAATCCTCTGTCGTCTGGAAAGTGTCGGACAAGAAATAACCGGAGAGAAGAAAGAAGAGTAGCGTGGATGGTAGCCTCCTACAGACGAGGCTTTCCGATCCCGAGGAATCTTGTTCCAGCCACCACCTCCATTCCTTCGAGCCAATGACGTTCGAGGTTCCAAAGGATTTGGTAGAAAGAGTACAGATCTTGCTCAGGAAGGAGGCTGGTGTAGATGAATCCTATAGACCTGGCGATCTTTCCGCTCCCCCCATTAATCTCCCATCCGTGGAAGAGATAATCGCCAGTTTCGATCCTTCCCCTGAGGATCAGCGATGCGAACGCTGCAAGGGGAAGCTGCTTAGAGGGGTTGAATCGATGGTTTGTGTGTATTGCGGGAGAGAGCAACTGAAAGAGCAGCCCCAGCCGATTTCATTCACCTCTACTATCGGGTATCAGTGGTTGCTCGAATCTCTGGGTTTGGATGGATCGGTGAGTTTATAATCCTGGTTTTACTTGTACTCCCACCAGCAATAGTAAGAAAACACACCTATTATAATCTTCGAACTTTTGATGCAAATCGAGGTAACATTAAAATTGGCGCTTGAAGTAGTTGACATTGTTTATGTGATCTATCTAGTACTTAGATATGTCAGCTGTTTGACGATTTGGTAGCTGTTGCCGAGAGGCTCGGTTTCATTGTTAAGGGCTGAGACTGAGAGGTTCGGTTTTGCTATATGCTTTGCCCGGGATTCCAGTAAGAGAATGATTAGGACCCGAATTACAGTACTCGAGGGAATACTAAACTTTGGTGCACGATACTACCGTATTAACGGCTGAAAACTTGTGGCAACTGGGTTTTTGGCTAAAATTTGGTTAAGATTGACCATTGGCCCAGCAGATTGATAAAAGAAAACAGCCAGAGTTGATAGCTTATGTACACATTACTTACTACACACATCTTTGTGGTTTTAATATCAGTGAATATTAGATCCATAATTAAAATATCGTTGAGCTTTTTCTTTAGAAGTAGATGCAGAAGGATAAGTTTGGTGCACCATTTTTTATTTTTAGTGCTGTACCGTGATATTACCATGCTCAACTTGTAACTGTTCTTGTGCGGGTGTGGTGCCTATGCTAGAGAGGAGGAGCTGTCTCTGCTGTCTAAAGAAAGGGAAACAATGCCCTCTTTGATCTCTCCACCATACACTACCTAAAGCTAGACCAAGTCGCTGGTGATCTTGTAAGATGTTAGGAAAGACAGGTCATCTACTTCTTTGGGAACAAGATGGCTTTATTTTCTTATCTCTTCTATGGAGTAACCTAAGACTGTGTCATAGAACTTGTTTCCTTTCAGGAACTCCTTGGACATTTTATAAGTTGTCATCATCGTTACCTGTTTGTTTTTAGCTCTAGCTTTACTAAAATGAAAATGTCCCTAAGCAGATGTCAAACCTTCTTCTAAATTCCCTTTTCGCTAGTTATCAAATTTATGAACAGTAGTCTGAATATAGACCCTATTCGCTAGTTATTAAATTTAAGAACCAGTAGTCTGAAAGTAGATCCTTGTCCGCTTTACATCAGTTCTTTATTACTACAGACCTTCATTATTGTATAAGAGCACACTTTAGGAGCAGGTTTCTCTTGTATGGTATTCTTGACATCCTGACTGTTTTGGCTGTCTGATCTTCATCTATATCAGGTGTTGCTAAGCCTCTTGAATGAGTATTCTCTCTCTCTGTTTTTTCCTCATTCACATCCCGTTAAATTGTAAGATCAAACTGCCTCATCTTGGTAGAATGCATTTTTCTTTGAAATTATTGTCATTTGGTCGTGAATCTAATTTCTATGAAAGAGACTTTATTTAGTTCATTGTGAATTTTATGTTATTATTGTCTGTTTTCCACTCTCCCAAAGAGCATATATATATTTTTAAACCCTAAGCATGTAAAGATTTTGAAATCCCATGTTTGTATTGTTTTTTTTATTACTCGTGTGTCTCTCTTTTTATACTTCATCGCCTTTGCCAAAATATGAAATGCATGACTTGTTCTTCCATCCCCTTTCCTCTGATTTGGTTTCCACAACACTTGTGAAACGAGGCTGACCAGCTAATATGAGCTCTCTTATTAGACTAAATTACATACCTGATTTATTGATATGTCCCAAAAAGGTACACCACTTAGCCTAGCTTCTATCTGTAGCTGGGTGCTGCAACGTATCCTTTCCCTCAGTCAATGTTGGAAGTATTGAAACTCTAGGTGTTTAATATAGTGAGATTTCTTTCTGTTCATACATTTATTTTCTGTTCTTTCTGACTGACAGTCCAGGTTGAAAACCTGTTGAAAGTTGTCTTAGGTTGCACGGAGGCACTTTTGGTTGCTAGTACACATCAACTCAGCTACTGAGCCTCTTGGCTATTGTGTAATCTTGATAACTTTTACATTTTCTTGCGTTTGGTTCATAGTATGCTATAATGTTGGTAATTTAATTGGCAGGAAACTGTGGCACCTGTCATTGAAGGCTTGCAAAAGAAACGAAAGCCCAGTTCCCTGAAAGATGAGGTTGTGCTGTCTGATTTTCTTAATCTAGAGATGGAATGGCCTGTTGGGATGGAAAGATTTGGAACAAGTGACACCGATGAGGCTGAAATTGAAGGAAAAAGGCCTTTGCACCTGGTTGGAGTGGAATCTGATGATTCTTTTTGTGATTCTAAATCAGAGAATTTATCCAGCTTTCCTCCTGAGCATGCCATATCTATTGAGCAAACTCAAAGTAAAGAATACAAAACTTTCCAGGACAAGGAGGATTCCAGCTTCTCTGGTTGGCAAGCTGATTTCCAACCTGCGAGTCCCAATGCTCAACCTAATAACTTGGATTCCTCCGTGATTCCACAGATTAAGGACTCTGTCTCCGGAGTAACTGTGTCAGTTCAGCAATCTGTAGTTGGCGCTTTGCCAGAGAATGTTGCGAAGCAGAGCATCGAGTCCCTCAATCCTTCATCAGATGTCACAGATTTATCTCATGAGAACCACCTGCAAAGCCATGGTATGGAATCAGTTACCAGTATTAATGATATGAGAACAGATTCTTATGGGCCTGAAGATTTCTCTGATGCTTGGAACGATTTTAGTGGTTCAATGGGAGCACAAGAGATTCAACGACAAGAAAGTAGTGTTGAAGAGCCTGATGAGGATTCATCTGATACTTG